>VMOF01000002.1:56561121-57161121 GCA_011764245.1 Trialeurodes vaporariorum
TTTTTTTTTTTTTTTATCTGCAACCGTTTAAAAATATAAAGGGGGGGGGGAGGACTCTTTCTAAACATAGTGTATTGTGATGACAAACCGCTGTACCGGGGTTTTTTTTGTTTTTTTTTTGTTTTATTTATCTGCAACCGTTCAAAAATATAAACGGGGGGGGGAGGACTCTTTCCAAACATAGTGCATTGTGATGACAAATTACATCAATATTACCTACTACATAATAGTTTTACTTATGTGGTAATTCTGACGATTTCTGTTGTTCAAACGAACGCGTTTCGAAAATATTAAAAAAAAGTTCATTGAAATCGGTTGAGTATACAAATGTCTCGAGATATTTGCAAATGAAAATATTTGCGTTTAATTGAGCTTTGTCGTAGCTCTTAGACTTGCCTTTTTAAGCGGCCGATGCGATGGTCAAGAAAGAAAAACAAAATAAAACCTCCTCGACGGATGAACCGAAAAACAAGGGTAATTCATAGTAGGAAGATAGAAGAGCGTCAAAACGACTTTCATAATCAAAGGGGCGAGGCTCGTGTATGAATGTGATTGTGAGAATAACCGTACGACAAACTGCAGTGAACTCAGTGAACACGGATGTGACACAAGCATGGGCACTGGGCAGTCTAATGGGGTGAATTCTTGAGTGGGAAATGGCCGGCTGCGGTGATGGTGCGTGAGTGATGGGTGAGATAAGAGAAAGAAAGAGGGAAAGAGACAGAGAGGAGTGTCGAAAAATGACGGAGCACGCTGTGGCGGGTGAGGTGAAGTAACGCACGGCGCATCGAGCGTCGAGAAGAAACCCAGACAACCACGACGCAAATATGAACTCGCTCAACAACAACACTATTTGTAAGCATGATCACGCTGATCAGAAATTGTTCAGGTGTAGGGAAAAATACTCGATTATTTGACGATATCTCAATTAATTGACTACATCTCAATTAATTGACGATATCTCAATTAATTGACGATATCTCAATTAATTGACGAGATCTCAATTAATTGACGGTCGGTCAATTAATTGACGGTCGGTCAATTAATTGACCATCAGTCAATTAATTGACCGTCAGTCAATTAATTGACCGTCAGTCAATTAATTGACCGTCAGTCAATTAATTGACCGTCAGTCAATTAATTGACGGTCGGTCAATTAATTGACCGTCAGTCAATTAATTGACGGTCGGTCAATTAATTGACCACCAGTCAATTAATTGACTGACGGTCAATTAATTGACGGTCGGTCAATTAATTGACCATCAGTCAATTAATTGACCATCAGTCAATTAATTGACCATCAGTCAATTAATTGACGGTCGGTCAATTAATTGACCACCAGTCAATTAATTGACGGTCGGTCGATTAATTGACCATCAGTCAATTAATTGACCATCAGTCAATTAATTGACTGACGGTCGGTCAATTAATTGACCATCAGTCAATTAATTGACCATCAGTCAATTAATTGACCATCAGTCAATTAATTGACCATCAGTCAATTAATTGACCATCAGTCAATTAATTGACCATCAGTCAATTAATTGACCATCAGTCAATTAATTGACGGTCGGTCAATTAATTGACGGTCGGTAAATTTAATTGACGGTCGGTCAATTAATTGACCATCAGTCAATTAATTGACGGTCGGTCAATTAATTGACCATCAGTCAATTAATTGACCATCAGTCAATTAATTGACCATCAGTCAATTAATTGACGGTAGGTCAATTAATTGACGATCGTTCGATTAATTGACGGTCGGTCGATTTCTTAAATAATTGGGTGGTTGTCGATCAATCTCAATCAATCTCAATCAATCTCAATTCACGATAATTGTCAAAGTCTACACGTAAGTGTCGTAAGTACCATAGGTGTCAAAGGTAACATGGACGGAACGTCACTGCGGTTTATGCAAAAACAGTGGCATCTTGTAAGAATAGTGATCTCACAACCACTTCGCGCATTTCTTTCCGGCGCACAGCGGAGCGAGTCAATGGAAGAGGTTGGACGTAGCGTGGCGACTTTAAATGATTATATCTTTGTTAATATGCAGCGTAGAAGTTTGAAAGTAATTTCATTGATTTTATTGTGCAATGGGTCTGTTGCGTACTTTTGCTACATCAATGTGACACGTTGTTTCTAACGTAAAATTCGGCGAAAATATCGATGCGCACATTAAAAACTTTCAAAATCCACCTATTAACTCAGAAAATACCTTCCATTTCAAACAACCCGCGCTACACTAGACACTATATCACCGACTTATAACTACATAGATGGATCCATCTCTTTTATGTAAACATGAACAGAACTTACAAACATTGGAATGTTTCGTTTAGATGCGTACATTTCTTATATTATTTTGTAATCTGTGATAAACCGAAAAGACCAGACAGCAAATGCAGCCAATAGTTCATGTATTTAGAACGGAATTCAATCTTTTTGTATTTACGATGTTGTTTACTTATGCACGGTGGTTCCGTCTATGTAGTGGTATACCGGTGCAAATAGTGTCTAGTGTAGCGCGTGCGCGGGCTGTTTGAAATTGAAGTGATTTCCTGAGTTAATGAGTGGATTTTGAACGTTTTTAATCTGCGCATCGTTATTTTCGCCGAATTTTTCATAAGAATCAAGGCTCCATATTGTTGTAGCAAAAGTATGCAACAGACCCATTTTCTACCAGAATCACCCGCTATAGTTTGTTTTTTGGACTGTAAAAACATTCAAATTTGCATTTTTAGTCAAATATTCTATGTCCAACCCCTCCCATTAACTCGTTCCACTGTGCGGCGTGGTGCCTGCCTTTCTGTGCGCATTTGCTTGCTTAAGCTATGACACGCGTTGTCCCGCTCCCGCAGTGACTGACTATTTATAGGTGGGAAAGGGCGTAGGCGCATTAGCGGATCCCAGGAATTTGTCTTTCTCTCCCTTTTCCCTTTTAAACGCGTGTGTAAGTGTGTTAGACAAGGATAGAAGAAGGAGCAAGAGTCAGACGACTGTTTCTAATCTGTCCTTTTCTAACTCATCCCGATTAAATGCGGTCTGAGAGAAAAGGAAAATCTTCTGGGTGCCACACAGTGGATCGAAACATGAAAAATCCTGGACATAATTTTACCGATGGCCGCTCGTGTAATCTGGCAACTATGCTTTTTTGCCATTCAAACCTATGCAAAAGTATCGATATTTTGGGATGCAATTGCACCTCCTGAAGATAGATTGTTTTACAAAGGTTTAAATGGAGGGATTACGTTGTTGCCACATTGCAGGAGCCGCCACTGAATTTTACGAATAATAATGCGAAGATTAAGATAATAATCAATAGCAAAATAACTTGATAATATGTGAAAGCGTTCCTTTGAGAGCTGAAACTGATGCAAATAACATGGTTTTTGCAAGAAAGAAGCAATACCAAAATGTTTTTATCGTAAAATAACAACACTATTTTATGTCCGAAAAAATGTGCTAGTCGTTCCTGCGTGCGCCAGTGCGTGGCGAGAGTATCGCAGACGGTCGTTCTCTTATTGTTAGTTTGAATAAAAAAATTGCATGCGTAATTCAATGGCTCATGTCTAGCTCCCCGGCGACCTCACTCGTAAAAATTCACGAACTCGGGAAATAAATTTTCCAATTGTGATAAGCAAATTAGATGATATGAAAACATGGATAACTATGTAGTATGTATTCTCGTAAACGGTAAAGCAAGCTTTGTGACGTGTTTACTTTATTAAAGCGTGTTTACCTCGTTGTAATTATCTTTTCATTTCTGTTGGCGTAAAATATTATTTACCAAATATATCCTGTCCCGAATGTCTCACCAAGTCATTAGCAATATCCAACATGTTCCAAAATGAACTACTGGACTACTCGGTTTTACTGGGTTTGCACCAGAAAAAGTACTTACTGTCCCATGTTTATGAAAATTCAGTTTTGGAGGTAAAATTTTCTGACATTTTGTTTTTAAAAATTGTAACTTTGACATTTTCTGGAGACCACTACCAGAAACTGTGGTTATTCAGTTTTGCATTAGGGCTTTCAGCCCCCTCTCCCCCCCCCCCAGTCCTCAAAAGCTACGCTGCGAAAGTAGCTAGAAATTAGCAAAAATTGAAATTTAGTCACTTCCCCGGCCTCCCGTATAATTTTGCTCCCCCTGATGTTTCTGGTTACGCCCTTGGTCAAACTTATTTAGTGCATACTTACACGGGTAATCCATTTGAACTATGAGCTTTAAACTTTCTCCGCGAAACTGAGTTTTAGTTAATTGGTCTTATCGTTAAATGTTCGCAACATTTTACTTCTGAAATTGACAGTCCATTTGCCTAATGACTTTTTGTTTGTATGGTTGTTTGTTTGTTTGTTTGTTTGTTTGTTTGTTTGTTTGTTTGTTTGTTTGTTTGTTTGTTTGTTTGTTTGTTTGTTTGTTTCCTTCGTTTACCCTGATTTTGCCGCCCCCGGAGAGTGCCAGCTGTATACGGCAAGGGTGCCCACTGCCCACACATGCCCCCTCGCCTGCCACGGGTATACGGCCCTGTTATTTACAAAAGAAATTGCAATGCAATCTATCGTTTGAATCAATGGATTTTAAAAGGCAGTTTTTGACTTTACGAGTGGATTTAGAGTGTCCCTTGAATGTTCATCGTTGTTTTCGGGTTATGATGTGTGGCAGTGCGTGCTCCGTGTTGGTATTATTGGTGCAGCAAAACTGTGGAGAAGACCCATTACTGAACTACTATGATAACCGTTGTCTGACTTTATAAGTTCATACGGACAGTAATCCGTGAAGTGAATCGCTTCAATCGAACGTTGAAAGTTCTCTATAACCTGTTAACATGGTTGTGAGCAGTGTTGCCGAAATTTGCACAAAATCTGAAAATTTTACTCTGCATTAAATAGGAAAAATTGAAGGAAATTCCGTGAAACGACAACACTGGACACTGGTCATGAGATTCGGATGAAAAGGCGTTCAAACTGATTGTTATGGCTGTTTCCGCCCCCTTCCTATTCCCTCTAGTTCCGAGGGTTGAGATAATGACACTTTAGATGACAGTTTATATCTTTCAAGTGGCTCGTTTCCCGAGACGAACGTGATCTGGAACATATCCCTGCGCGGAAGTTTTGTATCGATCATCTCTCGGAAACGACCGATTTAGGATGGCTATTTCGTTTGAATCAAGCATGTTACGTTCTTACTTACAGTCGGGGACAAAACTGATGTTAGGGTTAGACAACTCCTAGAAGTAGACTATCCGCAACACTTATATCTCAATGAATTTAAGTTTAGCAACCTAAGCCAAAATCTAAAGAGTCCTCTGCCATTACTTTTGCGTCCCCGACTGTAAGTACAAGTATTCTCATAAGTCCTCCGTGCAGTTATATACGCAAACTTGCAATTTAGTAAAAACAATACGATTTTCTCCTTTCCTTTCCTTTGTTCTCTCAGAACTAACGAGCTAAACTAATAGAGGTCATATGCTATGTTATACGCATGGGTCCTATTCCAAAGTGTGAAAGCATGGACGATCTGAGTTTGGTTTGTTTACCTCATTTTATTCAACCTTAAATAAAAAAACCATAATTATTTCAGTGGTAAGTTGAGTTATTTAAGTTGGTTTTCAATAAAAGCGCAAGTGTTTTAGAGCGGCTCTATGGACACAAAGTTCTAATACAACTATATTTAGGTGAGAAAATGTTGCTTGTTTCGGTCCCGTGTCAGATTCTTTATCGTGTAAATCCCTCCAAAAGGAGCAGTTACGTATATCGATTTATGTGTCCGGATAACAACGCCATTTCAAATAAATCTGTCACAACTTTTTTCTCACGTTTTATTTAATTTTTTTTTTTTTTTTTTTTTTTTTTTTTTAATAGAGTGATTAAGTAGTTATTATAACTATACTCAATCATATTTATTATTATTAATTCAATTTGTTCTTTAAATTACGATTAGGTAATTTTTTTAATTTAAGTTTTTCTTCGTTTAAACTGTTATAATGTTAGACTCAGTTTATTAATATAAAAATTATTAAATGATTACGATCTTCAATCAAAAAGAAAGGAATTTCAGAAGCTGTCCCCAACATATCTAATTTCTAATTTATTTTATGTATGAGAAATGCTCCCATGCCCCCATCCTATAAACATAGGACTACTACTAGGAGAAATTGTTTGTTTAAAATCTATTTTATCGCAGTTCAGTTATTTTTTTTTGTTTTGTTTGAGTCGGTTGTTTGTTACATTCATGCGTATACGCCTTCTCGAGGCTTATTTCCGTGTATAGTGGAGAGTAATGAGGGTTTAAAAAAAATGAGGCGAACAAACCGTATCCGTAAGAAAATGTCTGCAAGAGATTTCCTTCATGGCTGCCTCCGTGGTGCCTCAAAAGCACGTCCCATCCAGGGCTGCCGTTTTGCGTATAATCAATGCTATTTTTCTATTCACCGATGATTCCACCGGTTGAGAAAAGATTACACAGTTCAGTTCAGTGTATGACTGTAATGCACGAAAATACTCTGATCTGTAATCTTTCCTTAATCGGTGGAAACTCCGTTGATTAATTAAAATATCCGCAAGTTTTTTAAAGTCATCGACGACTCCACCGGTTGAGAAAAGATTACAGATGCGAGTATTTTAGTTTATTACATTCATGCACTGAACTGAACTGTGTAATCTTTTCTTAACCGGTAGAATCATCGGTGAATTGAAAAATAGCATTGATTATACGCAAAACGGCAGCCCTGGTCCCATCAGAAATCCCCTCTATTGGTACAGCTCATTGCTCAGAACCGGGAGAAGTTCGGGCGACTTGTACTGCAGGTTGCATCGAATCTTTGAAGCAAGACTTATGCTGCTGCTTGTAGTACATACATATGTATATTTACTATTGATGATATAACGAACGGCAGATACGCCTGCGAAATGCCGTCGATGCAACAAGCGGTACACATGCACCATTAATTTCAAGTCAAGTGAAGGGAGTACTGAGAGTGGGTTTGTTTGCAAACTTTTGCCATAGAAGACAAGCACTAGTTTAAAAGCACTTGAAAATAGCGTTGGAAGCATCGAAAAGTTTCAAAATTGATTCGCCATCTCAATAAATGCGTTTAAGGGTAATTCCACAGTAACAGGATTGTTCGCTGACGCCGGAAAGTATCATGAATATCGCATCATATAATAAGTAAGCATCCAAAACGACATAATGTGTCCGCGACATTCACCATCTATCAGTGTTAATTTTACTAATTTTTAGTGTTTTAGAATAATTCTCCGTCTACAATTTCACTTCATTAATGCTAGCCTAGGTATTTTGAGACGCTGATTTCAAAAAAATGATATCAGTTTTTATTAAATTGGCCCAGATTTTACGTAAATTGGAAATTACGTCTTCTTAGAATAAAATTCGAAATTCTGGAGAAAGTATGAATTTTGAGTAAAAACTAAGGCCAAATTTGAAATCAGCGGGTCAAATTACACGGAAATGCAGCGGAAGGGGTGAGAAAGAGGTATCTTATTATGATGAGAAAACCTGGTTGTACGTTCATAACAGCCGGGCACACTATCCGTAAAAATCCATCAAGTAAACGTCTAAAGCAACCAAATAAATGAATATTTCTGTGAAGGTGTTTCTTTCAGCAAGCTCTCTCTAGAATTGTGAACTGTAAATGTAATGAACCCTTGCAATTATAAAGCTTTTTAAGAGTCAAAACAGACGGAGTGTAGTAAAGTGACCAGGATCATTCCGTCGTGGCAGAATGACTATTTGACTCCTTAATAGCAGTGTGATTTTAATGTATCACTTAATTTAAGATTTTTTATTAAAAAAAAAAAAAAAAAAAAAAAAAAAAAAAATCATTTATCTTTTTTTGGTTCTTAACACGTATAGAATTTTTCCCTACTTTACGAATGGTCGAATGACTCTCGTATTTCAATGGGGGCAAAGAGAGAGATCTATAGATAGAGAATTTCTCGTCGCGCCACTGGTTATTTTATGTTTCGTTTATGGTCCGTTCTTTTATAGATCGCTAATACAATAATAATGAACCGTATAAAAATACCAATTAAGAACTTTTTGAGATGATGAGAAAGACTCGCGGACAATGGTACAGAGAGGAAAGTTGTGTAGATCGTACAAGCAGAGCCATTAGTCCTGCGTCGACGATTCGACGCAACCCGCACTACACGTAACCCGAACCTTTCTCGGTGTTAAGTGCACATGTAATGCGGGTTGCGTCGAATAGTCGACGCAGGACTTATGGCTTTGCTTGTAAGTACATATGTAGCCTTTGTAAGGGGGTAAGAGGGGGTCTTTATAAGATATATCGTGTTTAAGTCGAATATATTGTTCTGATAATTTGTGATCCTGACTGGCGTTCTCTATAGGGTTTCGAGGAATTTATATTAACGTTTCCAATTCAGAGCTGTCAAGCACGGAGCGGGAAGGAAAAAAAACAACTCGGGAGTTGTATCGCTGCAGACTGAAGGCGAATCATGACATTTTTTCCTCGTTTCTCCTAAGAATTCTTTATTTAGAGACTTCGCGAGTTGTTATCATTGCAGTCGTTGGAACGTTGCATTCGTACCGTGTTTTATCGAACTGTGCGCGTGATCAAAATACTTTGATGAAATCGGCACCGAGAAAATTAAAGTTACCTCTCACCCTTTCCTTTTGAATGCAATATTCTTTAAAGGTGAAACCTGGTGGCGGCTCACGATCAATGGATTATCTATTGTTTTCTCTTCATTTGAATCTGCGCCAGAGCTATGCAGTGGCGGCTCGTGCAGTTTGGCAACAATGTTTTTCCTTCATTTAGTTTTATGTAAAACAATCGATTCGACAGTAAAGCAGCGCTTCACCAGCATTCGATTGTTCTACATTGTGCCAAATGGAGTAAAAACATTGCTGCCCAATTGCACGAGCCACCACTGGAACTATGTCGCTTTTGAATTCACTGATGCGATGATTCCACCGATTGACCAAAAGATGATACATACAGGGTGACAGTAAAAAAAAGTCCCCACTCTTAAGTTCGAGTGTGCACTATGGTTTGGAATCGTCAAAAAATGGCCAAAAATCATAAAGTAAACTCATCAATTTCTCATTCACAAACTTTCAAGGTCAAATTTAATCATAGAAAACACTTTTAACGAGTAATGTAAACCTAGAAGTGTCATTGGAATGTTTAACCCGTTCAGTGCTGCATTATCGAAAAGTAGTTTCACAAATCTCAGACCTTCACTAGTGAATCAAATTACTTTTTCTCATATAATTTCATGTGCATGTCAATTTTTTTTTTGAAATTTCATAAGAATCTATTTTAACAAACGTCCTCTGCAAGGGACTATGTAGTGAAAGGGTTAAATCAAGCTTAAAAGGGAGAAACCGATGATTTTTGGTTACCTTTTTTCACTGATTTTTGGCCATTTTTTCCCAGTGGCGGCTCGTGCTATTCGGCAACAGTGTTATGCCTCCATTTGATTGAGTGTAAAACAATCGATTCGAAAGTGAAGCAGCGCTTCACCAGCAATCGATTGTTAAGCATAGATTCAAATGGAGCAAAGACATTGTTGCCAAATTGCACGAGCCGCCACTGCTTTTCCCCCGATCTCATACCATAGTGGGGTGGTTGCCACTTGAGATATTGAAAGAGCTTCTTCTATTTACAGTACGATTTCAGCGGAAGCCTTTAAGATTTAAGTTCTTTATTGCCACTTCATTTGCATGTACTTTTACTTTTAAGTCATTTTCATTTTCATAGTAGGTCTGTATAGAAATTGTCCCTGAAATGATTAAAAGCCCCTTCAATTGCTCGAGCAGCAACTGTCCCAACTTCTGAGTGGGGACTTTTTTTACAGTCGCCCTGTTTAATTCAGTTCACTGTATGACTGTCCAGATAGGCAATATAAAAACATGTTAATTTAAACCCAGTTTCAATTGAATCAATTACAATTTTTGATCTTCAAGGTTACAAAGTAAGAGGAAAACAAACCGTTTATCCAGCATTACTTTGGGACAGGACTTACAACATGATGTCACCTCTCTATAGTTATATCTCGGTGGGGAATCTCCTCGGTACGGCCGTGTTAAAAGAAAACTTTAATGAGGTGAATAAATCTCAAGCAGACAATTAAGATGCAACGCTGCAGCTAGGCACCATGAAAGTCATCATGCGCATCTGGAAGGTTGGTCGTGTAAGTTTTAATAAGTTTATAAACTTATGCAAACTTGCCTCATTTGCGAATTATAGAAATAAAAGGTTTTTCTGGAACTTTATCTATCATAGTTGTTCGAAGGACATTTTCGGATGAATTGGATGATTGTTGATGGCGATGAGCCGATGGTTGCTGACACACGAGTGGATCTCTCTTATCTTCCGCTCATCGCTCAACAATTGCATCAACTAAAGCTCAACAAGCGAATTTTCGCAATCGAATCTGATTAACAATACCAACCTAACCTGCACATTCGAGGAAACTCAAATGTGTTTTTAGGTGTTCTCGGGGCATTGATGGCATCAATTCGATTTAGAATTCACCCCCGAACTTTAATTAAAAATCGAATTGTTGCCATCGCGATGCCTGAAAACACCAAAAAAGTTCGGAAAACATGATCCAGTTTCGTGTCATCCACTGTTGGCATGCGTAGGTTGGCAATTGATTTTGTATAATAATGTTGGATTTATTCGTCGCGAAAATTCGCTTAACGTCACCAGTGGGGATCGGGAATCTCATCGCGGAAAGAGCCCAGCAGGAAATAGGTAAAGTTGGGTTCAGATGAGTCTGGTGCTTGCTGCTTCCCGCAACAACTCCATCGGGTCAAAAGTGCACGCTTGAAATCGCGAAATGACGCTATTACGTGGCTCTTAGATATAGTCACTTACCATCGTGCTCCGTGGTCAGAGCGAGTTCATCACAGCAAACGTGTGTTCATCGCACCATGTTACTCCGCGATGCAACCAAATCGGTTTTGGTGCTGAATTTCGCCATCAATTTCCAATGAATTAGTCCATTTCAAGTTTCAGAACTGTTGACTGTCGCTTATCTTAGTGTCACCGATATCGCTTTTATGCTATAGAAAGTAAAAACCTCCTCATTGATTGCTCAGTTACTCAATGGGTCTTTGGCAAACTTTTGCGACAGCAACATGGAGCTTGAATTCTTATCATGAATTCAAACCCGTAAAATCGAAAAACCTTCAACATCCGTTCGTGAAGTCTTTAGATCGTACCGATGCAATTTCCAATGTATAAACCGACTCCTTTTGCTGCAGCAGCTTTGTTTAATGCTATTATTCATGGGCAATTTAAATAAAACAACAAGATTGATGTGTATTAATTTGCGGATACAGCGCCCCCCGCTTCGTCCAAGAAGAGAGGAAAAAGGTGAAAAGAAGGGGAAACTGTAGGGAAAACTCCACGAGCATTTTCTCTCATCAAACTTAAACTAGGAGAGCCCCCAGACCCCCTTTTATTATTCTGGGGGAGACCCTTGCACCCCATTTTAATATTCTGGGGAAACCCCCAGAATCCCCCTTTAAGGAGTCAACTCTCTAAGGGCCAGTTTAGTTCAAAAGGAAGCCATTCCTCCATTTAAATAAGGAAGGTAGTTAACTGTTCGTACTCGGGGGAGTTGGAATTGCCTATACTATGAATTGAAGGCGCCCGAAGGAACGTTATCTTGTGAGTGTTTGCATCGTTGGTCGCGTTTATCTGGAATGAAGAATGAAACAATGTGAAATAGACTTAGAGGGAAAAAACGAGTATACTCGGGCAAGGGGTTAATTGCACAGTTGGCTGGTTGCAGAATTTGTTTTAGAAATTTTCATCAAAATTCAAACATTCCAATTTTTCCCAATGTTTACCCATTTTCCCATTGAATTTAATGAACATATTTTATCCTCCATAACTTGCTTACAATTTAAAATGCCATACCATAAAGAAAAGTCCCTCTAGGGAATGTTAAAAGCGACTTCTCTGCAAAATTTGGATGCATAAGGACATCTGGTTCTACATATAGTTATGTTGGGATAGGTACAGACAGACGGAGGCGCGCACATGCGCCATTGCAATACTTTCTCAATTTCGAGCTTCGGTAGTTGTGAGAAAGTAAAAAAGGGTGGTCATCGAAGGAGGGGGGGATGATAATAATCTCTAATTTGCCCCTCCTCCTTTCCCGAGGTTTGAATCCGCCTACAATGCGAATGTATCGGCATCCTTGTAATTTTTCTACAGATATTTTGAGTCATCAAACATCGGTAATGTATCCTACCAAAAAATGAGGTGAGATTAGTGTAATGATTGTGATTACTTTGATGCCGTCAATGTCCGAAAAAAACATCAAGTATTTGTTTTCAAAGGTTGGCAACGGTCAATCGAATACGCTTTGTTGTATCATTATTTTCAATGATCCATTGTTTGGTGAAGTTTATAAGAGAGGGCTTTTACTTTCCGCAAACGAAGCACTGTGAAATGTTTAAGCAAATTTTATTTAGTAACCACTGGTCACCGGTCACTTCTTTCATGATCAGTTTCGAAACCACGGTTACTTACGGGAGCCAATCACAGACAAGGCGATTCAAAATTCAAATGTTCCTTCCGGTCACGTTTCACGTAATCCACCTCGGGAGGTAGGTCTCGAAAATCGCAACCAAGCGGTTCCCGGTTACTTTTTGTTACCCCTACATGACCGTACGATGCATGTCTCCTTCTACTTTTAAGTGACCGAAGTATACAATTTCGGTCACCTACTGATTTTCGATGGTCTCTGAACACGTGACCTGGTTACTGCTTTTTGGATCCTGCTGGTTCCGAGCGTTACATTTCCAAACAAAATTAAATGTTCCGTTCCAAGCGTTCCACCTACGCGATTGATGTAAAGTGACAATATGTATGGTTCGTCTGCACAATCTGGTAACTATGCTCTCAACAGTGGCTTAGTAAGTTTTATGAACCACCTGGGCCAAGGAACGCGCCTCCGAATTCTTGAACGAGGAGAGAGAAACATCCTAATCGTCTAGCCTCCGATTTCTTCGCTGTGCGCGTTGCGTCTCATAATCAGGAATGATTAGTCACTCGTCGTCTCAACCTCTCTACCATCAGCTCCCCCTAATCAGTCCGTTTTCGTTTCGTCTGGTCAACTGATCGAGGCTCCAGAGACCCTCACGTTGTAACAGTGCTTTTGATATGGCCAGCTTCAGGCCCGCGCTTCTATGCCGATAGTTCTAATGTACAATTTGTCTCTTCATTATTGTGCTTCTCATTTCTTACGCCCCTCTAATAATTTTTTCGATCGTCCTCACCAGTGTAACATCATTATCTATCGATATCCGTGAAAGTTCTCAGTTTTATGCTTATTCGTACTCCGAGTTTTGTCTTCTTACCTCGCTTATCGTCCTTCTTGCAGTTGGAAACATTACTGAAGGGTAAGTGAGCCTTGTCATCTATGACCAGTGGTCAACCTCCATCCGCCATCCCACGGCTCTACTTTCCCGCCTATTCCTGCGAGACTGTTGTGATGTAGACCCGTTGCCAAAATTCGATGCATGTTGATTAGGAAACTGTAACTCTCTAAATACCATAGAAGTCCGGAACATGCAAGGCCTTTGGTCAAATTTCTGGAAAAAAGAAATACCAGTTATGTTTCTGGTGGCATGTATTTCAAGTGGCGTCACTTCAGGTCTTGACGTGGGGGGGGTGTCTGGTTTATTTTTTCTTCTTTCGCTTCTCATGCATTTGATTCCTGAAGTTCTGACCTTTGAAGGCCTTCATGACGCTAGTGTCCTCTTACGCTTACAATTTGGGCAACTTTTGAAGAAAACTCATTTTTTTTAAACATTTTCCCTGAAAATCGCGTTAACTTTCTTGAGCTATACTCACTCAATTTTCACACCAACTTCCTCCTTTTTTTTGCTTTTTGAATTTTTCGTGTTAGCCAAAATTTTGGGATGTGCCCACACATGGGCGCCCGCAGAAAAATTTCCAAGGGGGGGGGGCGACATTTTTGAACCCCAATGGAAGGTCTAGGGACACCACCCACCCCTCCGGCCCGGAGGAAAAAGGGAAAACTTTTTTCTTCTTTTTTTCCCCCTTAAATAGTGTACAATTACTAAGCCATTGTAGGTGTATCCAAATAATAATAATAATTTTGATATAATGAATAAAGAGAAAACAGATGATAATGATAGTAAGAAAACTGTATAATTCTACTATTGCTTGCAAAAAGTAAGTTAAAATCAAAAAATAACCTATAATATGAAAGTTCGTCGACTATTACTCTTTTGATTCACATTTCATTTTCTTTGGGTCGCCTTTCATTTTTCTTCGTAAAATTTTGACTATTTTGAATTCTGGGGGGAGGAGCAAGTGCCCCCCTTGGCCCCCCTCCGCTGCGGGCGCCCATGTGCCCGTAAACCTACGAATAGGGATGTGCAAAAAAAAAATTGGACCTAACCGTTCTTTACATAAGTGGATTAATTTGTTTTTTCAATTTTCTGTACTAATAGCTAGAAGCAAATCATTCTTACTTTGTATATTTTTACACACACACACAAAAAATAAAAAAAAGAAGAAGAATAAACAAATCCGACGGATCGTGACAATCGGTGGCATCGGTGGAAGCGTTGCGAAGTGTTGGTTGTTTAACATTTCTTTGCAGCTTTCAGTCGTTCATACAGCTTTAAGTTCTAAATCCGATGGATCACGTAACAGGGCAATTTTCTTTCATTTATTAGAACATGCACCAATGCCTATGCGTTAAATGAAGAAAAGCAATCAGTAAACCGCAGTAAAGAAGGTAAATCCACCAATGAGTTTGGAAATCCTGCCTCGTTTTTGCGATACTAAACTGAGGATCGCTAGAATAAGCTGTCGGTCACCGAAGGAAAATCGGGAAAACTTCTCCTTAACCGGCATTCACTCGTAGGTATTTTAAGTTTTCGTCTTTTGGTTCGCGGAGATATAGTTGCAATTCAGTGACGTAGCGTGCAATTTGGCAACCTCGTACTTTCTCCATTTATACCAATTGAATATATCGAACTCTTGGGTGTTCGGTGAACACCCTCGAATTCGACCTTTCACATGGGTTTAAATAGGAAAAACACAACGTTGCCATATTGCATGCTTTGCTACTGTTGCGATTCCCAATTCTTGGAGCCCCTTTGTTTTTTCAGTCGTAAAAATTACTGCACTTTCTGAAACTTGAACTTTAGGCTTGAGAAAGATTATTTTGCTAAGAAAACTTGGCATCTAACGAATTCAATTCGATATTTACAAAACTCTGAAGACAAGTAACTTTACGTGATCTGAAAACTAAAAAGTTTTTAAAAAGCTTTTTATATTTATAGTTTTTAAGGTTTACAAATCATTTAAATGTAAACTTTTCGAAGCGTGAATTTCAAAGCTGCCGTTTTGCCTATAATTAATGGAATTTCTCAATTCGCCGATGATTCTACCGGTTGAGAAAAGATTACACAGTTCAGTTCAATTATTTTCGCGCAGTATAGTCAAGTCATACTGTCATACACTGAACTGAACTGTGTAATCTTCTCTCAACCGGTGAAATTATCGGTGAACTGAGTAATGCCATTAATTCTACTCAAAACGTCAGCGGGCTTTAAAAACATGTATAAGTGTTGATATTTTCTTGCAAAAACCACGTTATTCGCCTCATATCAAGCTTTTACAAATGAACGATTTTACACGTTTTTAAGTTATGTTGCTATTATTGTTCATAATTACACTGAAAAAAGAAAGTGCTGAATTTAACTCTTTCTTATTAAAGTTAAAAGTATGGACACTACTTATAAACTGTTAGTTTAACTGTTTAAATTAGGTAAATTAACACGGCACAGAGGTAATTTAACTATTCTAAACAGTCAAACTTGCTGTTTTTAAGTGGTGTCCACAACCATACTTTTAACAAAAAAAGAGTTAAATTCAAAATTCAGCTCTTTTTTTTTCAGTGCTCGCTTTTTATACGTAAAATTATGTCCGGGGAATTTCAGCTTTTTCGATCCATTGCGCGTTCTTAACCGATGGAACACCAATAATGTCGGACACCCTTGAAAAATCATCAGATGAATTTTTTCGTCGACGACAACCGTTGTAAAAGTGGTGATTCTGCCCAATCTCATGAGCCAATGAGAATTATTCAGTAATCATACATCAGCTTATCAACGGTTTTTTGTTTTGTTTTGTTTTTTTGTTGCAAAAATAACCTCGGGGATATAAGCAAAGCGAGAATACGTGTTTTGGGTCTAAACGAAAAGGATTAATTTAAATCAATGTAAATCTACAGTGCCACCGGCACATACAATCATGATCAAAAACCACTTTATACCGCACGAAACAGTGAACTCTCAAGAAAACCTGCACAAGTTACAAGATCAAGTTCCAAAAAAGCGCGAATCGTTTTAGAAAGGTTACGAAGTCACTTCGTCGACGTTATGGGGGCATGTTTCGGCAATTGTTGTCGACAAGGAAAAAAAGGGGAATACTTTGGCATTGCTGAAGCAACCTAATTTTTGTTCGTTACGGCACCACAAACCACGTCCACTTTTTTCGTCATCAGGTCGTTAACAATGAAAAAAAGTAATGAAAATCATCATAATTAAAACAAATTTAAAAAAACGAAAAAAAAAAAAAAAAAAAAAAAAAAAAAAAAAAAACGTAAAACGTTTTTTTTAAAAATACGTTTATTGCCTGCACAGTGCACACCCATGAAAGTATGACTATACACTTACTGCAGTTTTCCAAAGACTCTAGTCTAGATTGCGTTCCAGAATGTGAGATGGTGTTAATCCGATAATCTTTGGAATTTTCCCGGCGTTTTCTCTCTTATCGCTTGATGGAATTTAATGAAAATGTATAATTGAGAGCTCTTGGTTTCAATGAAAAATTTCTTAAAAATCACCGTGTCAAAGTCTCGGCTAAACTTTGTTTTGATTTGTAGGAATGGGAATTCTGAAAATTCGCCAAAGATTATCGCGCTTAGTGACCTCCGCCACTATTTTCTGAAGGGGCATCTATCAAACAGATTCATAATCGACGAGCGGAAGGTAGTGATAGTGTAGATGAAATACGCAGGGTGGCTGTAAAAAAGTCCGCTCTCAGAAGTTGGGATGGTTGCCGCTCGAGTAAATGAAGGGGATTTTTACAATTTGAGAAACAACTTCTACACAATTTTCTTTTTTTTTTCGACTCGAAAGTGAAAATAACATGCAAATGAGGTGTAATAAAGAACACCAATCTTGAGACTTGTGTTGAAAATTTAAATCCCATGGTGGCCCGCAGCGGGGGGGGGGGGGGGGGGTGGCCCCATCCCGCTGCGGGCCACCATGGGATCACATGCTCTATATTGCCGTGGAAAAAGTTTGCAAAAGACACATTAGTGTCCAATATCCAGACATCAAGCTGAAGGCACTCGTTCGCAGCGATAAACCGTCTGCTGGAAAGCATCCTTCGGGGGAGTGCCCTAGCTCAGACTCCATTAAGGTTGTGTCCCTAAATGAATGTTAAGAAGGTAATTCTGTCCGTCCATAAAAGTGAAAGCGCGGTTGATGGTCGATGATGCGTGAACTCAAGTCGGGGATCGAACGCTGGAGACGGTCGACTATCAATCTTAGACTCCACCGTTCATCTTGTCAAGGTCACCATTCACCGGGCGCCACGGCTCATTCCAAAACGATAACGCCCGATACAAAAAAAAAAAAAATACTGCTTGAATTTTAAAAAAGAACCTTTAGCCGGGATGCTCCGCGAAATTATTGTAGTGGTCATGGTCATTTTGCACGTTTCTATCCAAACAAATTGGTACTATTCCAAAATCCGTGCAAAACACGATCTCTCGTCGCGCTGCATAGTTTGAGCGCTCTGGTAATATTTACCTTAACGTCACATGATCGTTTTTATCCTATCGCTAAAATATCGATTAATTTTTGCTCAGAGAAAAATTTCCACCATAATTGGCATTGGCGATGAATTCTTGTAAAAAGTTTCCGAAAAGAAATTCTGGCTGCCGTTTTAACGAGAATTCTAATAATGTTGGTCAGAATTCTACTTTAGGACCGAAATACGCCTGAAAACTGCCCATGTTCCTAAACCCAGAACAGTCGGTGAAAAACGCCAGAGTTTCTGGTTAAATATGACCAGAATTTTTGTTAAAAAGACCAGGATACTCTTGAAAACTGTCTGAATTTCTTTTCGGGAAATTTTCATAAGAATTCCTTAGTAGAAAATTTATCTCCGTGTGAGGTTTGCAAAAATCGTTTCTTTTTCATTGATTTATATGCAGTTATATCGTCGATAATAGCTCCGATAGGTTTCGAATGGTAAATTAATCTGCTGGCTCATTATGAATGATCGTATCGTAATGCCATCGTCTCGATAATCGAGTACGTGTTATTCTTATGGGTGGTGTCATTTTGATAGAAACCCTTCCATCTCTGCGGAAATCCGCCGAAATAGCCAGGAGTCATCGGTGAATTTCTGCAAAGATGGAAGGGAAGGGTTTCTATCGAAATGACACCACCCATAAGAATAACACGTACTCGATGGCATTACCGTACGTCATAAATTTCATAATCAATCAGGTTGCTGGTTATTCTATTTCCTAAGAAATTGACCTCCATACGACTATTTTTGAAAATAACGGGCAGATATAATTGTTACATTCCTGTCTCATGGTGAATGATCTCCCACGCTTTTCTCAACCATCCGATGGGTTCGTTGCACGAACAAACAAACAAATTTCACTTCTGATGGATCTATTTTCATTGGTAAAATGCCTGGAAAATTGCATTGAGCTCAATTTTATCGCGATCCTTTGTTAAGTACTAACGGAGATGTAGCCATAGTTTTAAAATGCCTGGAAAATTGCATTGAGCTCAATTTTATCGCGATCCTTTGTTAAGTACTAACGGAGATGTAGCCATAGTTTTAAAATGTCTGGAAAATTGCATTGAGCTCAATTTTATCGCGATCCTTTGTTAAGTACTAACGGTGCTTTGTTATGACGCAAATCTTTGTTAATATTGTATAAATTTTGACCCCGTTTCTCTGTGCTATACGCATTCAGCAATGCACTGCACCTTTGGCTTGGTGTTCACATTTTATCGGTACTGCTTTCCGTGGATGCCCTGCAAGCTTGTAATTCGGTCCAAAATGTTAAGAAGGATTTACGTCGTGACCTCATGGCGCAGCATTTTCTAACGTCTCTACGTATCTTTGTTGCGATGGAATTTCGTTCAATGCATATAATTTTCCAAGAATTTCACGTAAGAATCAACCATCATAAGTGGAGTGCGTTGTGAGTGCAACTGGCTCATAGTCATAGAAAATACCGCGTGGAAACCAATTATTTTTGACCTAAATAAAGGATTGAATAATTCGCTAAAGTGGCGGATCATGCACAAGCACATTTTTGCAACAATGTTTTCCTTGTATATGAATCTATTTACACACGGAAAAAAAACTACGGTGAAAATAACCATATGGATACCTGATTTCGGCACCTGCTAGATGTTATGGTAATGTTAACCAGAAGTATACTATGCTTTGACTAGGTACTAGATGATGTTACCTGATTAACTGTCGAATTTACTCAAGGTATCGGTGAATGTACCATACTTCTGGTCAAGTTTATCATAAAATCTAGCAGGTGCCAAAATCAGGTATTCGTATGGTAATTTTCACTAATCTTTTTTTTCCGTGCAACAATCGATTGTTGGTGAAGCATTGCTTACTATTCCGTTGAATCGATTGGCAGGAAGACATTGTCATCAAATTGCAAGAGCCACCAGTGATATTATTTAAAAAGTCTCTCTGATGAAAGACTAATTTTTTTTTCGAAGTTCGGAACTTTTCGGGGGACACCGAACGCCAAAGTCAACAAATCATTTTCTAGCCAATCATGAGCGTTGTTTATTGATGTCTCTCACCGTTGAGTTACTCTTTTCGCCCCCACACCTCACGGAGTCCTGGTAAAAATGGTCCATGAAAATTCTTGACCGAATCTCCATTCAATATGGATTTCCTCGAAATCATAAGGATCACCACAAAATCATAAAGATCCCCATAAAATCATAAGGATCCCCATGCAACGGGCACAAATGCCAAGGTTTGGGTTCAGCATCGATCGCTGTGTTTCATCGTTGCCGAAAAAATACTTCGGGTGAGATAATAAAATACACAATAATTACACAAAACCGTTGTGATAAAATTCGCTGAAAAATGTGAATGAAATATCCAACCAGATCCAGACCAATCAAATCAATTTATGAGGGATGTGATGGTTATAGAGGCGAATCCGGGGGGGGGGGGGGGGTCAAATTTCGCATATTTTCTTCGTCAGAAAATAGCAATATTGCTTAGGCTTCAAAAAATTATGTGAGCTTAATAATTATGCGTTCCTCCCGCAGGGGGAAAGAAAGAAAAAGAAAGAAAGAAAAAAAAAAACTTTCCGGGTCCGCCTTTGGCCGATTACACTGTCAACAGACAATGTCAACAGATTCCGCTTTCGTTGTCCGATTCTTATGTAAAATGCCGAGTGAATTAATCATAACGGACACAATTAAATATCGATAAATCCTGTCGTAATGCGTTTAGTATTAATAGAGATAAAGCCGTTCGAAGAAGCAATATTATGACTAGAACGTTTTCCCAGCGGCCGCGGCACAGTGGAGCGAGTATATGCGAGAGGCCGAACACGGCATGGAAACTTTTTATGCGTATATACCTTTGTTAATTCCATGGGCGCACCCAGGATTTCTGTATGGGGGGAAGTTTGTCATTCCATGTGGGGGGGGGGGGGTCTGGGGGGCCTCCCCCGGAAAATTTTGAAAATTTAGCTCTTCCTTAGACGCAAAATTAGGCTACTCCTATTCAAAAACTATACC
This sequence comes from Trialeurodes vaporariorum, assembly GCA_011764245.1. Lineage (NCBI taxonomy): Eukaryota > Metazoa > Arthropoda > Insecta > Hemiptera > Aleyrodidae > Trialeurodes > Trialeurodes vaporariorum. The sequence continues at coordinate 56,582,003 of VMOF01000002.1, forward strand.
GGGTGTCCGGTAAGTCCCGGAACGGCTGCGCCATTTCTTTATTTACGCAGATAAAAAAACCAAACTTTGGGAATGTTCCTAGATAAATAAAAACTACTTTTTTGGGGGGTCAAAATTTTGGTCGCCCCTCCCGGGGGGCGGGGGCGCCCCTAACTTTTTTTTTCAAATGGCAACCCCTATCTTGTGATACCTCATTCGAAAGAGGTTAAAAAACTGAGCATTTTGGCGCAAACCGCATGTCGATATCTCTTTTAGTATTCGAGATATCGAACTTCAAAATCTATGAAAACCCATTTTAAAAAAATCATAACTCTTATTCAGAAAGTCGCTATCTAAAAAACTAGGGGTCTAAACTACTCTACATAACAAGCTCTTTCCAGGGAAAAACACCTCTGCCCAAAAAAATTAACTTACAGTTATTGTTTTTTTTCCCGCCAAAATGTTTTAAAAAATTTTGGCGGGGAAAAAAAACAATAACTGTAAGTTAATTTTTTTGAGCAGAGGTGTTTTTCCCTGGAAAGAGCTTGTTATGTAGAGTAGTTTAGACCCCTAGTTTTTTAAATAGCGACTTTCTGAATAAGAGTTATGATTTTTTTAAAATGGGTTTTCATAGATTTTGAAGTTCGATATCTCGAATACTAAAAGAGATATCGACATGCGGTTTGCGCCAAAATGCTCAGTTTTTTACCCTCTTTCGAATGAGGTATCACAGGATAGGGGTTGCCATTTGAAAAAAAAAAGTTAGGGGCACCCCCGCCCCCCCCCGGGAGGGGCGACCAAAATTTTGACCCCCCCAAAAAGTAGTTTTTATTTATCTAGGAGCATTCCCAAAGTTTGGTTTTTTTATCTGCGTAAATAAAGAAATGGCGCAGCCGTTCCGGGACTTTCCGGACACCCGGTATTGAATTGACTCTCGAGAAAAATGAGATTTTCCGAGACTATGATGATATTACGGAAATATCTTCATCATGCTGATTTTACGGAAATATCTTCATCATGCTGATATTACGGAATCTTCATCATGCTGATAGAAAGACGGCGAGTCTTCAGGAAATATAGATTTCAGAAGAAGATCGAGCGAAATTTAACATTAACGAAATTAGGACATTGATGTCGGGAAGTTCCTCCAAGGAAAACGATGTTTCATGACATTGATACTTTTTTTTGAACTTCATTTCCTTTCCCATCTTTTCTTTTTCTCTTTTCCTCTTTTCCTTTTATCTCTTTCTCTTTTCTTCATTTTTTCCTTTCCTTTTTTTCTTTTCTTTCTTCCTTTTTTTTTCTTCCTGGGGGGGGGGGGGGTGTTGTTGTTGTTGCCCCCCCTCCCGGGTGCGCCCATGGTTAATACGCAACGTCGAAGTTTGAAAGCGGTATCATTGGTTTTGTCGTAAAATTGTCTACAAGATGCACTCTTTACAGTTTGTGTTTCGACGGTAAAGACATTTATTTATTTTTATTTATTTGCATGTTCAATAATCAATTCCATGTCCGACCTTTCCCATTGACTCGCTCCACTGTGCGGCGCGGCGGCGGCGCACAGTGTAGACATTTGTCGATCTAGCTATTCAAAATTATATAACTTTTGAAAAAATGCAGCTGAGGAAACGAAACTTTGGGGATTTATCACCATTAGGGTAGCCTATATTTAGGTAATTTTTTAAATTTTTGCGGACCCCTCGAAGGGGGGCAATGGGGCCCCCCAATTCCCCCCTTAAAAATTATCATTGGTAACCCCTATATTGTGACACATCAATCAAAACTGTGTAAAAAGTAGTGCATTTTCGTTTAAACCGGAGGTCGCTATCTCTTTTTGTTCCAAAGTCATTGCCGATTAAAGTTTCATTTTGGATAGACATTTCCCATTTAGAAATTCAAAATTCTATAATTTTGGAAAAATTACAGATAGGAGAATAAAACTTTGAAGATTTGTTACTAACATGGTAGTCTATCTTAAAAAGAGTTTTTTCGGAGGGAAACTATCCAAGGGGGGCTCGGGCCTTCGACGCCCCCCCCACAAATATATTTAATCGGGAACTTATAGGGAATAAAATTATAAAGCTCATAAGAGGGTTTATGACGGAACGTAAATTAGTATGAGTATATTATAATGTACTATTTCTCTTTGATGTTAAATGTAACTTGAGTCAAATTGTGGGGAGAGGAGTGCTGGAAAATAAATTCAAGAATAATTCTTGAAAATGCAAAGTCATCAATAGGGTTTTACGGGAAACTTATTTAGTCAAAATTTGTTAATTTTTTTTATTTTTTTATTATATTTTACCAGTGACTGTTCTTTTTCATCAAATTACATTTATCAAAATCAGAGTCGTTAAAATAGAGAACGTTACAATAATTTAATCCGTAATCAAGCAAATTGTTCCTATAATTTGGGTCATCACAGGCTGAGCGGGACATTTGACCAAATGAAGTATCAGATATATCGGTATTAATACAAAATATTTAATTCAGTTATAAGAACTATGAAAAAAATTAGTCAATTTCTGAGCCTGATGAGTCAGTACATTCAGAGGCAGTGGCGGACGCAGGATTCTTTTTGGCACGGGCTTGCACTGATGAGCGTTTGACTGAAAATTATTCCCCTCTTCCCCTCCACCCCTAAAAATCGGAGGTCTGGGGGGCTATAGCCCCCTTTAACCCCCCCCCCCCCCCCCCCCCGCGTCCGCCACGGTTCAGAGGTATTGGTGGCATCAACAAGGCTTCTGTCCTCCTCGCTTGATGAATTTTCGCTGTTTGGTCCATTTTCACGGTGCCATTTCTCTCTGAAAACAAGGAGAAAAACTAAGTTTATTTCATTTGCGCACATTTGCGCAGTGACAGACAAAAATAGCTGAAAAGTAGATGAAATTACCTTTCTTTTAGAGCAAAAACGGTAGATGGTACAAAATGGTACAACAGAAAAAAACTCTGCTGAAACTTGTCATATGTCAAAAATATACTAAAATTTAGACTAATTATAGAATGTAAATTATCCTAAGATTAAAAAACTTACCTTCCATGGTTTTTCCTCCTTCTACTTACCTTGAAGAACACGAAAAAAAATCCATGACTCATTTAACATGTGCTTTGTTTACATTAGGCCTATTCTATCAAAACAAGTGTCACGGGTGAAAATAGAGATACTTACCTGTGTTAATTGAACTTCGAACTCGGCTGGTGCACTTGTCCGGTTTTAATCAAAACAAACGTTAGATATGTCTTATCTAGACATCTTTGAAGTCGAAAAGCAAGCGCACAGTGGATTTTTTCGATCTTCATTTTGAATAGCTAAAATACACGTATGTCCACACTGTGCGGCGCGGCGTGGCGCACGTTTCCCTTCACTTTGTAGTATCTCTGAATCACTGATTATGAGTCCGTGGTGCAAAGAGACTTTTCGGCGACATCCCGCTTTACAATTATTTATTTCATACTTTGGTTTTTGGTCCCCCCCCCCCCACCGATTGGGTTTATAATTTACATTTTTGGTTAGTATCAATACCTATGTACCGATAGAGAGGATTTATGGGACGTGCGATTTTGGAACACCAAGGCCTTGCTAAGGGTCCAAGGAGGCAGCCCTGATGGAACTCTCTCAATCTCATGGATATTTTCTCGCAGGCTCGGTTTGTTTGCCTCATTATTCTTTAACCTTTAAAGTTTCGAAAGGAAAATCCGTGACGAATCCATTTGAAATTGGTTTTAAACGAAAGTGCAAGTGTTTTACGGTGGTTAATCTGTCGCAAAAATTGATGTTTTAACCGTTTGTTTTGGGACGATTTTCACGATAAAGAAACTGACATACAACATTTTCTCACCTGGATAGTTGTTTTGGAGTTATGTGTCCAGATAGCGCTCTAAAACACTTGCACTTTCGTTTAAAACCAACTTTCTCTGAATTAATTACAAATTTTAATTTAAGGTTAAAAAAAATGAGGCAAACACACTAGAATCAGATCGTCCATGCTGTCATAGCCCCTCTATTGGTAGGCATAGCTCGTTGGTCAGTGCGAAACGAATTGTAATGAGAATAGAGCGCTTTATACCAAGGTGTGTTGTCGGCAAATGGACCATCAATTCTGAAGTAAATTGCTGCGAAAAGAACGACGAGACCATTAAAAAGGTTTTAAATTTAACTCACTCCGCTCGCAGGGAAAACATTGTTTAAAGTTCAGATGAACCGCCCTTGCAGTATGTACTGCCTACATTTCGCACCCCGAACGATAGAACATAATCTCCGAATTGGAACAGTAAGATTGTTGCTTTTGGTTTTCAAACAGTAAATTTGATGAGTATGGTTCTCACAGATTTCGCCGCGAAAAACACGGTGGTACTAACAGAAAAAGTCCAAGTTGCGTAATAAGCGAGAAAGACGGCAGTTAATTCAATGTGCTGTAATTTTGCTTGTAGATGCATACATACATACGGATGGTTCATCTAAACTTTGAGCCAAGTTGTCTCTACGCTACGAGAAGTGAGTTTTGGACTTTTGCAATGGTCTCATTGTTATTTGCACCGCATTTTACATCAGAATAGATTGTCCATTTGCTTACAACAAAACTTTGCAAGAGCTCCACTAAATATACTTCCACTTTCTCATGCATTATGTTGTTTATAGAATCGGCTAAATTTCCGCGAATCCCACAAGAAATCCAAACGCCCAAACGCCCAAACGCCCAAACGTGATTACGTTTGGGCGTTTCCAACCTACAAATGTATGTAGGCTTTTTCAGTCGTGGAACTTTAGGCACTACACAAAGACATTATAGAAGAAGACTGGCCCCTAGCGGCGAGATTTGAAGCCGGTTACTGTCGCAGGCTGGGGCTTCCCCGCTCGGGGGTATGAACCAAATTAACATTGCGTCTTATGGAGCCGATACATAAAACTGTTTCAAAAGAATGTTAATTACTGTTAGTTTTCAAAAGTACGCTAATATGATATGCAGCTTATGCACAGAAAAAACAGGAAAAAGCACTTTGGTAGCGCTGACAAAACCTTTGGTAGAAAAATGACCCAGCAAAAGACTTTAGTTGAGCTAACCAAATCTTCAGTTCACCCAACAAAATGTCTTTAGTCAGGCGTACAAAACCTTTGGTTAGCTCAACTAAAGTCTTTTGCTGGGTCATTTTTCTACCAAAGGTTTTGTCAGCGCTACCAAAGTGCTTCTTCCTGTTTTTTCTGTGTGCCAAAATTGAGATTGACGAATTTAAACGAATGTTTCGGTCAATTTATCCGCTAGATATTTCCGATTGAAAGTACGGCAAAGAGGTTATGGGTGCTAAAGTAAACAATGACCGGCCGATCGTTAACTTCGGTTATTAAAGAAAGGACGTTTTAAATTGATCCAAATTTTCGGTTTAAATGTATGGTATACTATAATGTACAACATATGTGAGACTCGACACGGTTATTCGCAAGAATAATTGACTAAAATAGGTTTGAAGAGCGAAGCTCCATAAGAGCTAAAGTTAATTTGGTTCATACCCCCGCGCGGGGAAGTACCCTGCCCATCGGCCCGACTCAAGACCGGCTTCACTTTTCCCCCGTGCAAAGAGATAGCAGGGGCCAGTCTTCTTCTATAATGTCTTTGGCACTACAGAGCACTTTTGAATGTGTACGATAGTACTCATATTGTATTCATAATAGCAAGAAAGTCGCATTTTTGATTTAGTAATCGAAATCTCTGCTCAAAAATGCGCTTATTACATTGGACCGGAGATTATATGTTTGGAGCCAGAGGATCTGCAGACGGCAATTGATACGTTTAAAAAGTATAGATATTTTAGTAATTTTAAGTGATCTCATCGCGTTGTTTATGCACCATCCACATCAGAATTTATATCCTAATGTGCTTTCACCACCGAAAAAATTAAATTCACGTAAAATTAATCTATTCAAATCCTTTGTTTCAAATAATTACTCGATTTTTCTTCAATTCTCCTTTTTTTCGTTTAATTTTGTAACAATTCCTTCATGAGAAAATAAATAAATGATAGATGATGTGTAAGATAAAAGTTTATCAGATTTCGTTTCGTAATCAGCGTGATGAGTGGCAGTAAGAAAGTCCCCTCGAACCGTATGCGTCTGACGAGCGTCCAGAATTACTGATAATTTATTTCGATGAACGTCTGTTTGGTCGTATATGGTACAATTTCTCGTAAAGTGTTAAATAATAGTTTTATGTAAAGGTTTTTTTCTTTGTGTTTCGGTTCTAATAAGCTCTATTTGAATTTATTTTTCCATTGGCGAATTTCCGTTCTCCCGTCCTAAAGTGACCATCTGTGGCGTTCGAATCGTCGATTTCCGGCAATAATGGCATATATAAGTGAGGATACTGATGTAAGCAAATATTCTTAATGTCTAAGGTCGAGTCAAAGATTACGAACCCTACTTTGCCTAACGAGATATGACCCAGTGTATCATACCTTTGTCCTTCGAAGATTTAACAGCAATACGCATCCTTCGGAGCGTTGCAGATTTCATCGGGCCGGTGAGCTTGTATAAAACTGAGATTTTAAGAGGTTCGTTCAAAATGTAAGTTAAACTCAAAACTCACAAGTTTAGTGGTTATTTTGGAATTAAAATCCTACTGTACGTACTTACAGTTGCTTCTCAATAGAAATTTTTTTGGACCCATGAAAATTTCCGTTCAGCGTTTGACTTGATGAAAATCATGATTTTTTTTTTTTTTTTTTTTTTTTTTTTTTTTTTTTTTTATATCCCTTTAGCAACTCCTTGTCCAAGCTTTTGAAAAGTGATATCACCCCGTTTCTCAAGTCGTCGTCATCAGTTTCAAACTTCACACCTTCCAACTTTACCTTCTAGTTATGATTATGTTGAAAACAGTTGAATTAAGAATCGTCATCTCAACAACGGAAAATAAACTGCATAGAATAGCCTACGAACACTTTCTCACACATTTTTTCTGGGGGAGACCCCTAGACCCCCTTCAAAATGTTAGAGGAGACCCCTACACCCCCTTTAAAATGCCGGGGGAGACCCCCAAACCCCCCTTTAGAATTATGGGGGAGAACCCTAGACCCCCGTTTAGAATTCTGGCGGAGACAAATGAAGAAATTCAAACCAGAGACCATTCTGAGCAAAAGTTCTCTCAGGCCTAAATCATGTATACGTAAAGTTTAGCCGCTATTAAAGTTTGAAAGTTTCAAGTGATGGGGGTCAAGTATAGGTCCAAAAAAATTTAGATTGTGAGGCTACCGTTTATTGAATTTAAATTCCAAATAAACTCAGGAACTATAATATGTGAGTTCATGACAGTTTCAATGGTGTTGTTGAATATTTTCTAGTTTAATTGAGCCAAGAACGAGACTAGAAAAACTTACGTTTTGAACGACCCTTGTGTATAACCCACGAAAATATTCTGACCTGTAACCATCTCGTCCATCGATGGGAACATTGTTGAATTTAAAATTTTATGACATTTGACATTTTGACCGATAATGGGTCTGTTGGAAACCTTTTGCTGTAGCTTTATGGTGAGTCGATCCCTGTGTAAAATCGCGTAAAAATCACATTATAAACTTCAAAAAGTCTCTAAATCCACTCACAAACCTTATAAGGCTTTTTAAGGAAAGCCTAAGATGGCGGTCGAATGGGCGAATCAACCCTGTATGCATGCGCTACGAGCACCAAAATATGACTGACGACGGCAATTTATATTGTTGGTTAAAATGTAAACAACAGACTCACTTCCTCACAGTATACCTACATGTTGTGTCTTTCCGTGTGTTTTTCCCTGAAAATATACAGGGTGTTTCACATAACCTGCTCACTATGGTTTTCTTGAACGGGTGACGATAAAAAAATCAGGAAAAATCGGTTTTATAGTAACTCGGACCTAAAGTTTCATTTAAAAATGCTGCCACAACCCAAAATTTGGTTTTTGGGGGGTTTTCAGGGGGGGCACCCCCCTAATCTCGAGATTTTCAAATAGCAACCTCTATCTTGTGATACCTCATTTGAAAGAGGGTAAAATTCTAAGCATTTTGGCTTAAACCGGAAGTCGATATCTTTTTTCGTTTTCGAGATATCGAAGGTCGAAGTTCGATAATGGACCAATTTTCGAAAATTCTTAACTCCTACAAAAATAGTCGTAAAACAAAAAACTGCACATGTAAAATGCTCTACTTGATGAGTACTTTCAAGAAAAAAATACGAATTTACAATCAAATAAACCGGAAGTCGACTTTTAGGCACCTTAACACTTTTGGCGGGAAAACCCCCATTTCTCAAAATTTTCAAATGGCAACCCCTATCTTTTAATACCTCATTCGAAGAAGCGTAAAAAGTAGTGCATTTTGGCGCAATCAAAAGTCCGATATCGTTTTTCTAATTCGATACATCGAAAATCGAAGTTCGATCTAGACCATTTTTCGACCCTGTAAAAAACGAATCGTATCTTGTGATACATCATTCAAAAGCACATAAAAAACCAAGAATTTTAGTGCAAACCGGAAGTCAATACCTTTTTTCGCGGTCGAGATATCGCAAGTCAAAATTTAAGGTAGGCCCTAACCAAAGACTAAATTTTGACTTGCGATATCTCGACCGCGAAAAAAGGTATTGACTTCCGGTTTGCACTAAAATTCTTGGTTTTTTATGTGCTTTTGAATGATGTATCACAAGATACGATTCGTTTTTTACAGGGCCGAAAAATGGTCTAAATCGAACTTCGATTTTCGATGTATCGAATTAGAAAAACGATATCGGACTTTTGATTGCGCCAAAATGCACTACTTTTTACGCTTCTTCGAATGAGGTATTAAAAGATAGGGGTTGCCATTTGAAAATTTTGAGAAATGGGGGTTTTCCCGCCAAAAGTGTTAAGGTGCCTAAAAGTCGACTTCCGGTTTATTTGATTGTAAATTCGTATTTTTTTCTTGAAAGTACTCATCAAGTAGAGCATTTTACATGTGCAGTTTTTTGTTTTACGACTATTTTTGTAGGAGTTAAGAATTTTCGAAAATTGGTCCATTATCGAACTTCGACCTTCGATATCTCGAAAACGAAAAAAGATATCGACTTCCGGTTTAAGCCAAAATGCTTAGAATTTTACCCTCTTTCAAATGAGGTATCACAAGATAGGGGTCGCTATTTGAAAATCTCGAGATGAGGGGGGTGCCCCCCCTGAAAACCCCCCAAAAACCAAATTTTGGGTTGTGGCAGCATTTTTAAATGAAACTTTAGGTCCGAGTTACTATAAAACCGATTTTTCCTGATTTTTTTATCGTCACCCGTTCAAGAAAACCATAGTGAGCAGGTTATGTGAAACACCCTGTACAATTCTTATTATTTTTCATGATTATTATGGTGAATATGCCACGTTTTGTGTCGATTTGCCCGAATTTTGAAAAGGAAACGCCAGGCAAGTATCCACACTTTGCCGAATGCCGTCGTTGGTCATCTTTGCTGCTCGTGATGGTGCTTGCATGTAGGGTTGATTCGCCCATTCGACCGCCATCTTTGGCTTTCGTGTAAACGTATTTTGTGGGTTATTTTTGAGTGGATTCTGAGACTTTTTGATACTTTATATGTCATTTTTACGCGATTTTACGGATGAATCGCCCCTTTATAACCCTGTGGAGCAAAAGTTTGCAACAGTCCCATTACACCGGTTTTCAAAAAGTAAAATCTGAGATTAAGTAAGATCTGCAAAACGAAAGTTCTGAATGGGATGGTCGTGAGTTACAACTTTCCTGTCGCGTGTGCGCTGAGTGATCTGATTGTGAGAGAGATTGTCACTTCATAATTATTCATGTATCATCTACACTACAAAAAAGCTCCCCGCGCACCAAATCCGTTCGGCTCCACCTAACTCTCTCGCGCAGCCTCAACTAAATTGACACCGACCAAATATTTGTGACTCTCAACTCTCGGCGGTATCCATTACCGGCGCAGAAAGGCTCTTTTCAGATTTAATCGCGAAGAACATAGTTTAGGGTTTTGTCGAAATCATCCTGAAATTCGACGAGTCAGTCGGATGGATCCGTGTATTGTTAATAGACTCGCGTTCTTGGGGAGTCAATTGTATGTGTGGAGCGTCGTGTCGCGTCGGAGCGATCGTGGTAGACTCGCGCTTGTCTGCCACGCGCGGATCCAGCAATTCGACAATGCGCCCTTCTCTCTCCCTCTCCCTCTCTATATATCTCTCTCTCTCCCCCCTCTCCCTCTCTATCTCTCTCTCCCTCACCCTCTCTCTCTCTCTCCGCTCATCTTATTACATGTGTTAGAGGAGGATAGAATAAGAAGCCATCACTTGACTTTAGCTCCCCTTTCTCTTTCCTTTTCCGACACACGAGTTCAAATGAGACGAGAAAGGGGTAGAGAGAGAAGGAGAGAGAGAGAAAGAGAGAGAGAGAGAGAGAGAGAGAGAGAGAGAGAGAGAGAGAGAGAGAGAGAGAGAGAAGAGAGAGAGAGAGACAAACTCTTGTATCCTCTTGTATGAAGTCACGTGATGGTCCCCTCTGCTATCCTTTTCTAACGCATGTGCTCAAACGGCGAGCGAGAGAGAGAGAGAGAGAGAGAGAGAGAGAGAGAGAGAGAGAGAGAGAGAGAGAGAGAGAGAGCGGAGAGAGAGAGCGGAGAGAGAGAGAGCGACGAATTCCTGGATCCGCCTGTGTCTACGAATGGAGGATCTCATATCCTGAAGGAATTGTCTCTCCAAATCCTCGGTTGAAAGTGAGTTTTTGGATCCGCGAGCTCGTATATCGTTTCTCGTCGGAACAGAACTCATTCTTCAAAAGGTAGGAATGACGAAAACGTGGAGGGGTGCACTTCGCGAACAGAGGAACAAAAAATATAAACGGCAACTGAAATTTGACTGAGAGGAAGAGAGAGAGGCAAGAGGGGGTGTGAGAAGCGGAGGAGGGGGGGGGGAGCAGAAGTGATTCGACATTGAAGATGAATCCGCGCGAAGCGAGAAGATGCACCGCGAAAGTGGAGGTGCGCCAGTCGCGACTCGGGGGGGGGTATTGTTTGGCGGGAGCCGAAACAAACTGAACCTCTAATAGGAAGCATGCAGCAGGCAATACTGAACGAAATGAGGAGAACAACTAAAGTTGGCGAAATTGATAATCTCCTCTCTCGTTGAGGAAGACAGGTCGATTAATTCGGTTCGATTCGATAGTGCGATTTGCCCGGTGTCCGTTGCATCGGCGGATCCAGGAATCTACCCATCTCTCTCTTCTCTCATCAGAACGCGTGTGTTAGAAAAGGGCAGATTAGGGGCAGTCACGTGACTTTCGCCCCCTCTCCTATCCTTTTCTAACACATGCATTCATACGGGTGGAGAGAGAGAGAGAGAGAGAGAGAATGACCATGGTAAAAGTTTTTCATTGGTGACCAATAAAACGGTTCCAATTCTCCAGTGACCAATGAATTTTTCATTGGTGACCAATGAAAAATTAATTGGTCACTGGAGAATTGGAACCGTTTTACTGGTCACCAATGAAAAACTTTTACCAGGGGAAGGTCTCTCCCCTGGGTCCGCCGTGGTACGTTGAAAAGCTCACTGCAAGACTGACCTTTGATATTGGAGGAAATTGAGTTTGAAGGGATTTGCAAAATATATCAGATATAGCGAAAAATCATGGGCGAAATAATATTACGTCCTCACGGTTTCTTTTATAAACGGATGGTGCGCATTTTGGGGGATTTTGAACAGGCGCGGATCTGGGGGGCTGTAGCCCCCTCCTCCTCGAGCCACATTTACCGCCACCGTCTACGAAGGGATTTTCGAGGTAATCTTGGGCGTTTTGTCGAAAAAATAGGTTTTAGCCCCCCTAGGCCGAAATGCAGAGCTGTAGGGCTTTAAAATTATATTGATGAGCCAAAAAAAAAGAGGTCATCAGATTTTTTGGGACCTCAGCCCCTCTCTTGAAAGATTTCTAGATCCGTCACTGGTTTTGAATCATTTGACCTCCTCATTACGAACATCAGCCATCTACCGATGAACGCTCGTAAGTGGAAGTCGCAAGCAGTGGAGTCGCGTGCAATTTTGCAACACTGTATTTTGTGCATTTAATCACACGAAAAAGATCGAGCTATTGGCGATGTACAGTGCACTCCATCTAATCGATATTTTACGTGAGTTTAGATGGACTGAAAGCAGCGTTGCCAGATTGTACGCGACGCCACCGAGGAACTGAACATATTTGGCCTTGGCATAGTAAGGTTGCAAGGAATATTACCAGATAGAGCAGGGCCATTTGGAATATCGTAGTCTGACAAGTGACAAGTAGCGGTGCCTGCTTCCGAACTGCATCAAAGCGCATGCGGTGAGCGGTTGATTAGCAACGAGTCGAAAACTCTACGCTAACCAACCGCTCATCGGTGCGTGTTGATGCAGTTCCGAAGCAGGCACCGCTACTTGTCAGAGGAACCCTTTACTCAAACGGTCCTGCTCGAAAGCGCTTCGTACACGCTTAAATGGATTTGATCAAACTGCAGTCGCCAACCTGGCATTTCTAAAATTCCAACATAACCTTGACCAAAACACCTCCAAAACGGGTTTATTTGATTTGTTGTCTGAAATTGGTTAACAGATGACTCACCACCCATCATCAAATAAATATGATGTTTTATGGGCCGTCAAATTGCACAGTTGTTTTACGAATGGAACATCAACCAAACATGTAACAGATGGCTCACCTGCCGTGGATTTCGGCTCTTCGATTCAGGACTGCCGTTTTGCGTATAATCAATGCTATTTTTCTATTCACCAATGATTCCACCGGTTGAGAAAAGATTGCAAAGTTCAGTTCAGTGTATGACTGTAATGCACGAAAATACTCTGATCTGTAATCTTTCCTTAATCGGTGGAAACTCCGTTGATTAATTAAAATATCCGCAAGTTTTTTAAAGTCATCGACGACTCTACCGGTTGAGAAAAGATTACAGATGCGAGTATTTTAGTTTATTACAGTCATTCTCTGAACTGATCTGTGTAATCTTTTCTCAACCGGTGGAATCATCGGTGAATTGAAAAATATTATTGATTATACGCAAAACGGCAGCCCTGCTTCGATTGCTTATTTGACGATCCTAATTTAATCGTGTACGAAGCGCTTTAACGGGGAGGGGCAAAGGCGCGGATAAGCACTGTTCCTTTTCCTTACGCTTTAACCCGCATGGGGGGGGGGGGGGGTCATGAGCCACCACTTCTATATGTTTTAGAAAAAACCCAGCTAGAAAAAATTATTCATTTGAAGCCGGTTCGGCAACGCTGTGAAGCTCTCTCTCTCTCTCTATAGTTGTGCAAATCCTGCGCAATTCTATCCTCAGACCACTCGCGCGAAAGCATTATTTCATAAATTACTCGTGGAATTCGACAAATTTTCACAAACGAATTAGCAAATAAGTTGCGAGTGGGTGTAATTTCGGGTTCTCGCGAATCGCCGCGTGTTATCAATCACGCTCGCTGATAAATTCTGATGCACTTTGCACGTTTTCAGCGACATTAATCGAATTTGAGTTGTTCTTGATTGGCCGCACGACATCTTTAAAAGAAAAAAGAAAAAAGTTCTCTTATGATCCCGTAATCGTCCCGTAATATGGTTAAATAAGCATAATAATGAAAAACTCACACCGGTATGAGGTTGATGATTATTGATTCACGAAGATCTGCGACCCGCGGACCACCACCTCTTGAGACACTCAAACTGGCTCTTCAAAGTGCAAAGCAGGCATTCGGTAGTCGGTGAAGGGCACTTTATGTACCGCATTCACTATACATAAAGCGAATTAGAAGCTTATCGGGTTAGATTTTCTTCCGAACCAACGGTTATTGTGCATTTTTTTATCTCACCCGAACTGTTTGTTCGGCAACGATGGATCACACCAATGCTGTTACTCGAACCTTAGAATTTGAACCCGCTCCGCGAGGTGGGGGCGAAAAAAGCAACTCAACGGCGAGAGACATCAATTAACAACGCTCCTGATTGGTTAGGAATGATTTTGTTGACTTAGGCGTTCGGTGTCTCCCGAAAAGTTCCGAGCCTCAAAGCTTCGCCCGAACCTTATAATAAAATTAACTTATTGTTTGACGGCCCACAAGGCTTTGACCTTTGATGGTCATCGATGTTGTCGGTGATCATCATCAATCGTGGTACAGATTCATTTCCCTTCATATATTGAATTCCCTTCATATTGGTTTTAACATATTGAAGCTTTTGACGTCAAATTACCCACCAAATGTCTATGTAGTTTTTATATAGCAGTGGCATGGCGCGGCGGCTCCTGCAATTTCGCAATAACGGATTCTCTCTATTTAAACCTACATAAAATAATCGATGTTCAGGTGGTGCATTGCACCCCCCCCCCCCAAGAAATCGATACTTTTGCTTAGGTTTAAATGGCAAAACACATGGTGGTCAAATTGCACGATCCGCCACTGGTTTGTAGTTACTTTGAAGATCTAATTTGATCGTCTGAAGAGGTCTTTCAAGAGATGCATGGATGTTGTGGCCCCCGGTCCTTTACCTCTTATGGGCCAAGCCCGAGAATACTCGTTTTCCTCTTCTGGTCTATTTCATATTATTTCAGCTCTCATTCCGGATAAGCACGATTTTCTCGCCAAAAATACGTACGAGATAAGGTATTATCGGGCGCCTTCAATACGTCGTATAGGCAATTCCAACTCCCCCGAGTACCTACGAATAGTTATTAACTACCTTCTTTTTATAAACGGGAGAGTGGTGTCCTTTTGAACTAACCCGGTCCTTAAAGGGTTAACAGCTTTTGTCTAATTCCATCACTCATCAGGGCTGCCGTTTGCGGATCTCGTGTGGAATTTTTAAATCCCCGATGATTCCACTGGTTAGTGAAAAGATTATACGGATCGGACTATTTTCATACATTATACTATAACGGTTATAGTCGTCCTGCCAGTAGCGCAACGAGAAGTTCTCCATCCCTCTCTTTTCTTCATTGAAACACGTATGTTAGAGAAGGATGGACAAGGTGATAAAACGGTTTCAGGTCAGTAGGTCTACAGTAATATGGACTACGGACAAAATGTCTACATTTTTTGGTCTACTGACCAAATGTCTACAGAAGTATGTCTACAAAAATAAAGTCTACTTTGGAAAATGACCATATTCTTAAAACGTCTACATATTTTATGTCCACAAAAAAAATGTCCCCAGTATATTAATGCCTCTTTTCAAAAAATGTCCACTTTTTTTTACAAAAGCGTCCACTTGACAACAATGTCTACATTTTTGTAGCAGAATTAGAAAATATAATATAAGTTGGTTTACTCCCCTCATTCATAGAGCTTTGAAACGTTGAATTACAAGTTTTTAAGACATGAGCGTCACAGAAATCTGATTAATTTAATGTTGAATTCGCGAAATTAAAACCAACATTTGATTCACTCAGTATTTAAATTGAAAAGAGGCAATTTTGTCTTAAGGAAGAAGGCTGAATCACTAACAATAAATAAATAGTTCGATGAGAAATATTACAAAAGTGCGACAAAAGTTTATATAAGTGATTTATATAGTCTAGCAACTTCGTCGCAAGCCTGAAAACTATGACAACCGTTAAAATAATTATCATTCAAACTATCGATGATCAAATATGTATTACTTTCTTATAACCAGCATGCTGATTTCTTTTCCACGTGTCTATTTATATTACAAAATTGTAGACATTGTTGTCTTGTAGACCATTTTGTAAAAAAAAGTGGACATATTTTAAAAAAGGAAATAATATACTAGGGACATTTATTTTGTGGACATTAAATATGTAGACGTTTTTAGAATGTGGCCATTTTTCAAAGTAGACTTGTTTTTTGTAGACACATTTCCGTAGACATTTTGTCAGTAGACCAAAAAAAGTAGACATTTTGTCCGTAGTCCATATTACTGTAGACCTACTGACTGGAAACCGATAAAACTCCCTCTCTCTATCCTTTTTCGACTTTTAGGTATAGTTATACGTTCAAAAGGGAGATGAAATAGATAGAAGAGGTCCTTGTTGCGCTACTGATACTGCTGAATCGGACTGCGTCATCTTTTTCTCAACCGGTGAAATCGTAGGTTAATTCAAAAATGTCACTTGAGATCCGCCGAACGGCAGCTCTGCTCTGATTTTCACATCTCATCAGAGCTGCCGATTTGTGTAGATTTAATGACATTTTTAAATTCACCGATGATTCTACCGGTTGAGAAAAGATTACATAGTTCAATTCAGTGTATGACTGTAATGAATACGACAATACTCTGATCTGTAATCTTTTCTCAATCGGTAGAAACGCCGTTAATTAATTAAAATATGCCGGTTGAGAAAAGAAAAGACGCCATTACAGTCATACACTGAATTGAACTATGTAATCTTTTCTCAACCGGCGGAATCTTCCGTGAATCTTGAAATGTCATTAAATCTACGCAAATCGGCAGCTCTGCCATCTCATAGATATTCGGTAGGAGAGGACAGATTGTTGAATGAAGGGGAAAATTCTCAAGGAGCTTTCAGGGTGGGATGGAGTGGCTTGGAACACACTTTTATTTCTCAGTGGAGAGTTTTTCACAATTCTCACCCCCAATTTCTATTGCGTGCCTGGACCTTTAACCTCACTTTTTCACTGTTGCTGTACAATGTTTGTAAGCATAGGAAGCTAAGGAATATGCTTGTGTTAGAATCAAATGTTGTCTTATCGGAGGAGCGTTCTTATCGCTTTTTGTTACTTATTCTAAATTGAGATTGTTATTTACATCCATTGTGTCTACATCCACATTATGAATGAGAGTTATCGGTAATTCAATCCATGTTTCTGTTGTGTAATTTGTTGAAACATCTGCGGCTAGAAATTCAATTTGATGGGGGAAGGGTTGCAGAGGAGGAAAGGGTGTAAATTGAGGATGCGACGTCTGTGTCACTCTTTGAGCCTGATGTCGTGCGGAGTACTTATTCTCACATGCAAAGTGATTTTTTCTAAGTATATTTACAAATGAGAGACCAATTTTTTTTTTTACTAATTTTGATTCAAAATGCTTCCGTTTCCTCTATCAAAACAATCATATCAAAAATCCTGATTAGATTTAGGCGAGTATGTGTCCCATAGCCAGTGGCGAAGCTTGAAATTTGGCAACAATGTATTTTCTCCATCTGAATTCACCAAAAAAGTCGAACGGTTCAGTCATCGGCGATGACCAGGATTACGGCCTTTCTAATTTGTTTAAATGGGAAAAAGGAACGTTGTCAAATCGCACGCCTCGCCACTGCCCATAGCCGTAGCCAGGATATTGTTGTCAGGGCTGCCGTTTTGCGTATAATCAATGCTATTTTTCAATTCACCGATGAGTCCACCGGTTGAGAAAAGATTACACGGTTCAGTTCAGTGTATGACTGTAATAAACTAAAATACTCGCATCTGTAATCTTTTCTCAACCGGTGGAGTCGTCAATGACTTTAAAAAACTTGCGGATATTTTAATTAATCAACGGAGTTTCCACCGACTAAGGAAAGATTACAGATCAGAGTATTTTCGTGCATTACAGTCATACACTGAACTGAACTGTGTAATCTTTTCTCAACCGGTGGAATCATCGGTGAATAGAAAAATAGCATTGATTATACGCAAAACGGCAGCCCTGATTGTTGTTCTCTTTCTTAAGGGGTGTCTCCACCTGCGAATGTAAAAGCGCGAATAAACTGATTGAGCCAATGAGCTTCTTTGTTGTCGATACATCGGACTCGACCTATCGACTTCAAGGCAGCTCATTGGCTCAATCAGTTTATTCGCGCTTTTACATTCGCAGGTGGAGACACCCCTTTAGCCCATTTGAACGCATGTGTTAGAAAAGGATGTATATAGGGGCTGTCATGTGCCCCTGTTTCTGTCAGTGGCGTGCCGTGAAAAAAACCATAAGTGTTGCCGTAAACGTAAGAACATTGTGTGCAAAATTTTCTACTGTAAACAAGCGTTTAAGGGAAAAAATACGTTCTCAAAAATTTGTCAGCAAAGTCAAGCGTGCGAGTGAGCGAGTATATGCCAGTCTCTCTTCTTTTCTGCGTGTCGCACACGACTGGCAATTCTCTTGACCCTCTTCGATATTTTTCAAAGCTTTTTGAAAATTAAATAAATCTTTGCTTTCACAATTTTCCAGCCGACACCTTAGGTGTCAAAGGTAACATGGACGGAACGTCACTGGTTTCTGTCCTTTTCTAACTCGTGCAGTCATACGGGCAAAGAGGAAGAAAACAAAATTCCTCGCCATACGCCATGGCAATTTAACGCCTCTGTACATGGGTGGCTACTTCTTTGGAAAAAGTGGGGTTAGGCGTCTTGGTTTATGTAAGCTTATGGAATGCTCATGGCGTTATCGAGTATTTGGTTGGTTTTTTGAAGTTCAACCTAAATTGGAAAAGTAAGTCAGTAATGAAAGTTTTGAGCTTAGTCACTTCCCCAAAACAGTGAAGAGTTGAAAATCGTATTTTGAGAGGATAAATCACGATTTTGCATTTCAGCAATATTTCATTTTCCATTTCTCTTTAAGCATACGTATACCCTCGTATACCAAGACTAACCTCAAAGAAGCAGCCATGTATATTTAGAGACGAAACTGGCCATGGCTATGATTTGTTCTCTCACGCAGGTCTTTGTTTAGAATCACGTTGTAGTGTTTTCACAAAATGTTGAAATCCACTTTTTCGTAGATCTGTCCAGTTTGGGGGGGGGGGGGCACACTTTTCGCGAACGTTCCGTCACTTTTTTCAATCGTGGATCAAGATTAAAAAACAGAACTGCTCTGGATTATTATCAAAGGGGATCCTCACCTCATTAAATTTTACCCAAAATTTGGTCCGTACACCACGAATTTTTTCATCAATAATTGTATAATTTAAATTTTTAAATTAGTTTTACATTAAATTAAAAGCATCGACAAGTCTCAAAATTCGAAAATTCACTCACAAACTCAATGAACGCGCTTAAAATAATGTTATTGATGGTGGTCGAATGAGCGGGTTACTCTGTGGGGGAGCCTCATCTAATCGCAACTTTCTATGATATGCTGATTGTGAGAAAAGTGATCCATCCATAATAGAGAAGGATGCAATTAGATGGGACTCCTCCATTGTGACCCATTCATTCGACCGCCATTTTTGAATTTTGTAAAGCACTTTTATTATGTTTGTGCGTTGATTTTGAGACTTAACAATGCTTTTTATTTTAATTTTCACGCGATTTTATATAGGTATCGAACCTACAATAATGCTGTTGCAAATCAACTAGTCAGAATTAGTGTTCTTGGGTTCTTTCAATACGTTCTTTGGAGGAAAAATATATAGAAATCGGTAGTTCGCCAATGAATTCGATGTGCAAGCGCAGTCTTCATAGGGTAGGTGACGCCTGACCCCCCCCCCCGCTTTTGGTCGCGTTAATAGCTTTTTTCAACTTTGATAAGTTATAGACTTAAGCGAAAAAAAGCAAAACTTCTGAAAAATTCTCGAATTTGCAGGAAAGGATGGAGTAAACATAAATCCTTTCTGATTTTTATTTAGTAAACTCCTGCCAGAGTTTTTGTTGAAGTTGACGCAAAAAGTTGCAATAAGTTAGTGGCGTAGCATGTAATTTGGCAACGTTGCAGTTCCTCCATTTACCTAAACCAATGAAAAATATCGAAGTACTTGAACACCTTCGCATTCTACCTTTTACATGGGTTTAAATGGACAAAATAAACGTTGCCAAAGTGCACGCTACGCCACTGATGTGTCCCCTATTTATTATTATGATTTGTGTTAAGACAAATGATTAGTGTTGATAAATAGATTTTCTTATTTTTTTTTAACTCGGAGTATGAATATGACTATTGGGGATCCGCCTAACGTAGTGTTTTTTTTTTTTAAATTATTACCATTATTATTCCTTGAATTTAGCAACTCATCTTTATTGTAGCAAGTACGTAGTTATACTTAGAGCCCTTTTCTGTTTTGTTTGTGTTGCAGGAGTTGGTGTCAGGCTCGAAGGGGAACAAGAAGAAATTCCTTATCTTCACAATCGTTCCACTGATGCTGCTCACGGCCATCGTCTTCACGCTCTTCGTTCTCAACGATGGCGCCAAAGGGGATCCCAACAAAGACGCACTCACTCTGTCGTCCATCGTCGACGGACATTTCGAGCGGCACTCGCCAGTTTTCAATGGAACCTGGATCTCAGGTCAGTCCCAATGAAAACCTGCGTCCTAAAGTGTAAACCGTTTTACTGAATGAATCTTGCGTCGATCACAGAACGATATGCTAACGTGGTGTTTTCTTGAAAGAACGTTATTGAGACTTATAGGTTATATAACATCACTCGGGATCAGGGGAGGGTCCAGTCCAGAGCATACTTGAGGGAGGAGAGGGGTTTTAAGGACAATTTGCGTTGGTGGGGGGGGGGGGATTTCCTTACTGTTTTCACCTATAATCCGGTGGGTATTTTGTATCCCTGTAATGCATTTTCTTCGGGGGGGGGGGGGGGGGGTGGCCCCTTCTGCCCAGAGGTGAACTAGTTCCAAATTCGGACTATGACGCACTCTTTAACCCTTTAATGACCAGGTTAGTTCAAAAGAACACCACACCTCCGTTTATACAGGGAAGGTAGTTAACTGTTCGTACTCGGTGGAGTTGGGATTGCCTATCCTACAAATTGAAGGCTCCTGACGAGACCTTATTTTGTAGCGTTTTCAACGGTATACTTGAGGAGAGAAACGAGTATACTCGGGCTTGGCCCCTAAGGGGTTAACCGGCCGCGGTTAAGACATGATATCTTGTTAAGACATCATAAGGGGCGGAAGCCCCCGGCCAAGTTAAAAAAAAAAAAGAAAAAAAAAAAAAAAAAAAAAAAAAAAAGTAAGACTACAGATATTTTTCTACGAGTGTGAGTCGCAACTCATGACTCATCACATGGGCAAAAAGGCGATGTCGCCGAAACCCCGCTTGTGGCTCCTTTATCGATTCAGCTGAGAAAATGGAGTCGATCGCCCTCAAGGGGTTTCATATCATTTGCAGCTAGGCCGTTTCACTCATAGCAACTCATGACTCATCACATGGGTAAAAAGGCGATGTCGCCGAAACCCCGCTTGTGGCTCCTTTATCGATTCAGCTTAGAAAATGGAGTCGATCGCCCTCAAGGGGTTTCATATCATTTGCAGCTAGGCCGTTTCACTCATAGCAACTCATGACTCATCACATGGGTAAAAAGGCGATGTCGCCGAAACCCCGCTTGTGGCTCCTTTATCGATTCAGCTTAGAAAATGGAGTCGATCGCCCTCAAGGGGTTTCATATCATTTGCAGCTAGGCCGTTTCACTCATAGCAACTCATGACTCATCACATGGGTAAAAAGGCGATGTCGCCGAAACCCCGCTTGTGGCTCCTTTATCGATTCAGCTTGGAAAATGGAGTCGATCGCTCGCCCTCAAGGGTTTTCATATCTTTTATGTCTTTCATGTCTTCATATCTCTTAAACCAGCTGCGATGGAGTGGTTGTGGAGACACCTCTCCTCCCCCGCCCTAAAAATATAGAAAAAGGCATCTCCCCCACCTGTGAAATATTATGACGACTCCATGGTCAAAAGTGCCGTTCTATTATACCATATTATGAAGATAATTTTTATTATTTGATGCCGTGATCTTCTGTCTTTTCGCAGGATTCAGACTGCGGCTTCGTCATTATTGATGCAATAGTCATTATTGGTTATTTTCAGCTTTTCCGTTGTTTTTTATTGTTTTTTTTTTCTAATCTCATGACAGTGAGACCTAAAATGTTCTTCGGTTAGAACTGCGGGGATCTTCGGAATGAGTACCTATTTGAATCCGTGGTAGTTGCGTGTCAGAAAATAGTTAACTATTCGTACACAACAGTTCACACTCCGTTTACACAGGGAAGGTAGTTAACTATTCGTACTTGGCGGAGTTGGAATTGCCTATCCTACAAATTGAAGGCTCCTAAGTGAAAACTTTGTCTCTGCACAAGGCAGCAAAATCAGTGTGTACAAAGAAAGACAAATGCAGTCATCAATTTTATAATTTTGATGGGCGGCGAACCGGCGATTTGCAAAGGGCGGCAAAATGTCAACCTCCTCCCACCTCTGGAGACCACGGCATCCCCTGTCATCGCCACACGTTAAGAACTAAAATTTTGTTTCACCGTAGAATTTCTAGGCTGTGGGATTTTTTTCTTTTTTCTCTCACTTTTGTTTTCCCCCTTTTTTTCGTTTTTTCCCTTTTTTATCATTTCTTTTCCCTTCCCCACCCCACTTTTTTCCGTTCACCGACCAAATTTGCCGCTCCCAGAATTTTGCCGCTGGGGGCAGCCGCCCTCTCCCCCCCCCTAAATCCGGGCCTGGTTACATGGGTTGAACTACTTAAACAAAATTCGTTTCTGTAGACGTCTTGGGTTTTCTCTTTGACAAAGATAGCTTTTACTTCATCTGAAAATGTATCCATTATAGTTCGTGGATTAATTGGTTTTGTTTTTCCAGATACCGAAATCATTATGAAAGATTTCACTGATAATTTGATTCTCTACGATGTCAGCATTGGAAAATCGCACGTTCTTCTCCCGCATAGCACTCAGGTAATAGTAATACAAATCTTTACTTTCTGTGCCTTATTGATCAGTTCAAATTTCAAATTCCACTCTATGAGTGCAATTTAGGAACCAGAATAAAACCTCCTCGGATAGTCTTTGAATTGAGAATTCTTGAGATTTCCCTATTCAAACTGTGTGGAACTACCTATCAATTTGGAGCCACTGTTTTTGCTGATGATCTCTCTTGCAAAAGTGGATCCAAATTGTGCTATTTTTTAATGTGTCATGGGCCTCTCAGTCCTTATGCTCTGGTTAAATTGGGACACCTCAAGAATTCTCAAATCAAGGCGAACTCATTAAAGAAATTTTTGTTCTGAACTCTGAATTTTGCCGTAAGCGTCTGTGCATGGCGACTCGACTCAAGTGCAGATCCAGCAATCTGGCAACTGTGGATTCTTCCCATTTGAATGTATGAAAAGCAATCAATTCTTGAAGGTCCATGGCCCCCTCAAGAATCGATTGTTTCTCATACGTTCAAATGGAAAAAATGCGGGGTTGCCAAATCGCTGGATCCACCCAAGCGACTTTTGAAATGGCGAGTAGGTGTGCGATTGAGAAGGTGACTTATTATTTGAAATGCTAAGGCACCCTTTTTATGGATTTCTCTTTCTTATGAACCTGTGGAAAAAAATTGATTCTCAGGACGTGTCATTGATCCTTCAAAAATCGATACTCTTTCACGCAGGCTCAAATGGGTAAAAAATAACCTACATCGCATGTTCTCCTTCATCTTCTCTTGCTCCTCTCTTTCTCCTGCATCTCCTTCTTCTTTTTATAAACCTATCGGAGGGGGGGGGGAATTGAACCTCAGAATGTGTAATTAATTTTTTGAAAAATCGATACTTTTTCACAGGTTCAAATCGAAGGAATGTAATACATCGATTGTTCACGGCGAAGAGTGGTGGCTTGTAAAATTTGATGTAATCGATGTCTCCTTCATAAAAACCTGTGGGAAAAAATCGATCGTCAGTATATATGTCACTGAATTTTCGAAAATTGGATACATACTTTTCCACTTGTCAATTGGAAGGAGAATGGTTCATCGATTTCACCGCGAAGAAAGGGGGCTCATGAAATGCAATGCATCAATGTCTCCTTCATAGGAACCAATGGGAAAAATCAATCCTTGGTATGTGCACGTGAATTTTTGAGGATTGGATATTTTTTCTTTTAGGTTCAAATGGAAGGAAAATGATACATCCGATTGCTCTCGAGCAGTCTCGGCTCTCGAAATGCGTTCCTATTGACATCTTCATCCTTTAAACCTTTGAGAAAAATCGATCCTTGAATGTGCAAGTGATCTTCTGAAAACATTGATACTTTTCAAATGGTTCAAATGGGAGAAAAACTATATTCGATGTTTCACGAGCTGTCACTGTCACTGCTCATCTGCATCTTTATTTGGCCCGTTGCAGAACTGCCACTGTACGTGTAATTAATGGCATTTTTCAATTCACCGATGATTCCACCGGTTGAGGAAAGATTACACCGTTCAGTTCATTGTATGACTGTAATGCATGAAAGTACTCGCATCTGTAATCTTTTCTCAACCGACAGAGTTGTCGATGACTTTAATAAACTTGCGTGTATTTTAATTAATGAACGGCGATTGCACCGATTGAGAGAAGATTCACAGGCCTGCGAAATTAAACTTTTTGAAAAATTCAAGGATGGTAATGGCTGATTCTTATGTATTTTGGCACGCTGATTTCAGATCTGACCTTCGTTTTTCTCCATCACGTCAGGATTTTTTGTATTTTTGATTTTTTGATTTTTGATTTGTCAAAAATTCACTTAAAAGGAAAATTTAAACGACCCAGTCAGTTCCCTTCAAATACAATTGAAAGTATTCAAAAATTTTCATATTATCTTTTGTAAAGATGATGTAGAACATGCGTGATTTGGAAAAAATTATGTGAGGAAGGAGAAATCTGAAGTTGTTCCCGAAATTATGCCCCAAAACTGAAAAATTAGAGAAAATTCCCCAATTTTTTTATTAACAAAATGTCAACCTCTAGCCAAAACTGCAAACTTATAGGCAGCCATTTTTTCAGGAAATATACTCCTTACCGCTCTGTTACCCCCCCCCCCCCTTCATCCAGAGTGACACGCTCACCTTAAACATTTTTTTTTCTTTTCCTCTTTTAATTTTGATCTATGAATTTTAAATTTTTCTTTGATTTTGAAAGTTTACATGATGACGGCTCGTGCAATCTGGCAACCATGCTCTTTTGCTCTTTCAACCCATGCAGAAAAATCGAATCTACGGTGCATATATAAAAGATCCATTGTTTTATGCAGTTTTCAATGGAGGGAACCCATTGTTGCCACATTGCACGAACCACCATTGTTTGGGTGTAGGTGAAGAAACGTTGAGCTTAATATTTCTTCAGCTTCAGCTGGGTGCAATTTTAAAATAAAGTAACTCAAAATGTTAATTTTTTACTTTTATTAACTTTTAAAGGATAAAGGCATAAAATACAGAGCACGTCAATTAGAAAAAAGTAAAATACAGAAGGTTTGAAACGGGATTGACCCGCGCACTTCAAAATAAATTTTTTTAATCACGGCCCTTCTTTCCTTGAAATCTTAGTCTAGCAGACTTTCTTTTGTGTTCGGCTTCCGGTTTATCTCGTGCTAACATCCAACAGTAATCAGCGAGTATATTTTTGTCCCATCTACCCTGGTATTTACGTTCTATATCTCTTACGTCCTGGTGGAATCGCTCTCCTTGTTCCTCGCTAACCGCTCCTAAATTTTCCGGAAAAAAGTCCAGGTGAGAATGGAGGAAGTGTATTTCAACACTCATTCAACAGCCTAGAGATCTAAATTTTTCGAGCATATTTCCCACAATCATCTCAAAATTTGGATCCTTATAGTTTCCGAGAAATTTTTCAATGACTTCTTTGAAAGCAACCCACGCTGCTTTTTCTTTTGGTAACATGTTTTGATCAAAGTTTTTGTCTTTCATAAGTTTTCTGATATCTGGACCAACGAAAACGCCCTCTTTCAGCTTAGCTTCAGATAAAGCTGGGAATTTTTTGACGAGGTACTTGAAACAGTCGCCATCTTTAGGCAAAGCCCTAACGAACTGTTTCATGAGCCCCAATTTAATATGGAGTGGGGGTCATAGTATTTTTTTCGGGTCAACTAAGCTTTTTTTCATCACGTTTTTTGAACCCGGCTCAAGACATTTCCTTTTGGCCAATTTTTTCTGGTCCAATGCTGATCTTTCTCGCGGCTGTCCCATTCACAAATGAAACATGGATACTTGGTGTAACCAGATTGTTGACCTAAAAGCATGCATATTACTTTTAAGTCACCACAAACCGTCCAATCGTGATCTTCATACCTTATCCGGTTGAGAATGAGTGCAAGATTTTCATATCGTTCTTTCAAATGCACAGAATGTCCAACTGGTATTGATGCATAACGGCTACCATAAGGAAGAAGAACAGCTTTAAGGCTTCTGTTTGACGAATCTATGAACAATCTCCACTCCTCTTTATTGTAGGTAACTTTAAATTCTCTCATCAATCCGGGAACGTCAGAACAAAATACCAAGTCACCATCCTCCTCGAAGTACTTAATGAATTCCTTCTCTCGATTTCTGTACCAATAAAAAGATGTACCTTTGGCTAGTAAATTTTTTCTTTCAATCTGGATCCCAATAATTCCGCTGTTTCTTTTGAGAGGCCAAGATCGCAGACAATTCGCAGAATTGTCACGAGTATGCGTTACTAGGTCAGATTAAATAAGCTAATCACAAAAATCACGTCAGAAATAGACCAATGAAACGTAAAAGCAAAGGATTTCGAACCACTGAAAATAAAACTGCACACTGTACTCTGCACTATAAAAAAACGCGGAAAATACTTTAAAATTTGATCCTCTTATCAATTTCTTCAACGCGATACACACTTTTTTAAGTGACAAAGAGTTAAACTGAGATCTGCCGGCGACATTCGCCCTTTTATATTTTTGTTGATAAGCGCAGAAAAATCAAGAAGGTTCCAGGGAGGTGATCACGGAGGATCGGATCGTTTCGGTATCGTTATCGTTATCGTTTACATGTAACCTTATGGGTGGCTCAACTGATCGAATCGTTTTGAGCTCCTCGTAACGATTGAAACGGATGAAAGGAAGCGATGAGTCGGAGGCTGTCGTAATCTCGATCGTTTGAAGTAGGAAGAGGTGAGGAGGGGATCACCTGCGCGATCGAGTTGCGCAGAAGCAAGCCCATTTGATTTAATGCAAACGATAACGATAACGATAACGAAACGATCCGATCCTCCGTGATCACCCCCCTGACATGGAAAGTCAGGATAGAGGAAAAGGAGATCGCGAAGAATCCAGATAAAAATCGAAGTAAAAGAATAATATTGCAGATAAGCGAACATTCTGGCATCGAAAGAACTCGGAGCTCATGGCGAGATAAGAAAAAAAAGGACCTTCTTGGCGCGCGGAAGATACGGATCAACTCTACTCATTAAAGATAAGGAGCTGACCTATCTCACTGCGCACCCCCTCCCCCCTCGTCTTTCTAGATACTCAACGTAAGCATCAGCGTAACTTTAAAAAAAATGCTAGGGGGGGGGGGGGGGCAGCTGGGCGCGCTTATTAATTAGAAATCAGAAGTGCCGCAGAAAGCATCAGTTTCGACCTTTTTTTTTTTACTTTAATGATATTATTTTAGACATATGGAAGGGGCGATCGCCCCCCCCCGTCGGACCCACTTCTAACTTAAGGTTAGCAATTACTAATGCCATTTTTTTACAGTGAAGGGTGGCGGGGGGCATCAAGACCCTACACTGCCGAGAATACCGACAGCATATGAGGAACGACCGGTTTTTTGCGCGATTTTTGACATTTGCGGACCCTCTCAAACATAAAATGGGCAACTGATACCCCACTTTATGTTTTAGGATCTTCTTTTGTGACATTTAGGAGCTCTATAGGATCTACTGAGACGACTTGACGGTCAGTTATAGCAGGAGAAGAAAAAATTAAACACTTTTAGTCGCTTTTTTGACTAAATTTATGTCAAATTTGATAAAAAATTGACATTTCTGGAAAAATTTGACGTGATGGAATTTTTTCGTTATTTTTTTCGAACTCAGCGCCTAAAAATACATAAGAATCACTCATTACTTGTCTTGTATTTTTTTCATCGCAGGCCTGTGTTACAGATCAGAGTATTTTCGTGCAGTACAGTCTTACACTGAACTGAGCTGTGTAATCTTTTTTCAACCGGTGAAATTATTGGTGAATTGCAAAATGCAAATAATTATGTGCAAAACGGCCTTGATGGATAACGGCAGCTGGGGCCCATTGAGAGAGTGTTGATCCACTACTTTTTCAGTGCGATTTATTTAATTCATTTCATTGACTGTTTCAGAAAATCTCCTCTGGCATTCAGTATGAGTTGTCGGCTGATAGGAATTTCATCATGATTGCTTCAGCTTTCACAAGGGTGAGTATTACTCAGAATCATTTATTACGTCCAGTGGCGGATTCAGAAAGTTTATCTTGTGGGGAGGGTGAGACGGTTTTGAGATTTGAAGTGTCCCATGAAGCTATTTCTGGCTATTATTTCTGTTGAGAAAAAGCGAGATTTGAGACTTCAGGAAGGGAGGGGCTCCTCCTCTCCTGGACCCGTCACTGATTATGTCACCGTTGCTCCATCACCCACGTTTTTCACAAATTTGATCCGAAAAGACTTTGGTCGGATCAATTGGGGGGTTGTCAAGCTGGAAAACACCCCCCAGTCGGCATCCTTAGAGGACTTGGGGGAAGGGAGGGTGGAAAGCAACATTATTTTGAAAAAGCAACAAAAAAATGAAATTAGGAAAACTTGTAATCCTCCTTTTTCTTCCTAGAAACCAAGCCCCGGCCGTGGAAGATACTTCCGCTGTTTCCAAAAGAAATCGGCTTTTTTTTTAGTTTGTGCGGCGCGACAATTTTGTAAAAACTTTTATTTTGCTCTTATATGCATACTTTGTTGCAGAATTTTTCAATAAAACTCTTTACTTAGTTATACATGTTTTAAAACTGTCCTTTTTCAAATCTTAAAGCACCCAGAAAAAAAAGAAAAAAAAAAAATGAAATCGCTCTTCTTTGGAATAAAATAACAGAACTTCTACAATCTGCACTAGGAAACTCAATTTTTTGGGTTCTTAGCAATGCATTTAAATTCTAAAGTGTTGGAAATTACAATTTGTTTTGTTTTTACTCATTTATTTACTCACTTTATTTTTTTCAGTTGTACAGATATTCATTCTATGCTCGCTACCACATTTATGATATTAAAGAAAAGTAAGTATTTTTTTTTTTTTTTAACTTTGTTTCCTTTTCTTAACTATTTTTTAAGGTTTTTATCCTAAATCAATCCATATCAGTTCCCATTATGCATGTTAGCAAAGCATTGCAATGAAGGCAGTTCATGGGAGAAGGACCCATAGTAAATGAATGGGGCATCCTTACATTATGTATCGCACCTTTCTAGGGTTTATGACCCAGAATTGATGGCCTCGGCTGTACTCAATTTTCTATCATATTCATTGAGGGGTTAGAAATGCTGGGAAGTGTTTTTCATCTTAAGATTCACTTGTGACACATTTGTAGTACATTTCGTTACAACTTTTACTTCATATACTTATTTGCAACTTTATGGTCAGATGATAGAATTGCCAAAATTTGACGAATTTTTTGGCGAAAAATTGCTATTCATGCTACATGGGATGGTGCCTGAATTTACCTCTAACTTTATCTTGCTAAGATATTGCTGGTTTTTATTTCATGTGCTTGGATTGTAACCTCCTATGCGTAAGCTTTAGTTGCCTTTTTTGATGTCCTTTACCTGTCTTTTGATTTCAGCTCTTTTAATTCAGTCAACAACCTCACATCAGGTGAGCCTTTGGAGCTACAACTTGTTCAGTGGGCGCCCAAAGGCAATGCTTTTGCCTATGTTTATCAGAGTAATATCTACTATCGTTCGTCCGCACTGGATACCACAGAAATTCAAATTACGGATGATGGAGAGTATCAGAGTATCGTTAATGGAGTTCCCGATTGGGTTTATGAAGGTACTTTATTACTCAGTCATATTTTTTTTGTTCATCTGTTTATTCACTTTTCACCTAGGTACTTAATTTTTTGTTCATGTGGAACCTATTTATTGCAATTGAAGCTTAAGGTGATTCCAGGGGAAACTTTTTCAGTTTTCAATCCGATGGATAGCGTCACTAGTCGCTTTTGGGAAAAGTCGTATTTTGGCATTTTAAATTGAAACCAAAGAAAAAATGCACAATCCAATAATGTCAGCAACTGCAAAATTTTTAAATGGATTTTTTTAGCCCAAAACGAGCAAAAGTGGTTAAGAATTGAAGCCGTAAATTATGAAATTCATATTGCCATAAGCTTAGTGAGTGAGAGTGAGTGATAATATATCTATCTGTCTCCCTCTCACTCATTATGGCTTAAGGGAAATTTTGTGTTTGATAATTTCCGGCTTTATTTTTAAGTGTTTCAGCTTGAAACTTCTAGGGTATCTTCCTAGAGTATGCGTGCATGTGCTGACGTTCCTTAAATTTGTGATTTTTGCGTAAATTTGTCAATTTTATCCAAAAACTGATGACTTTTTTGAGCAGCGAGATGTGGTGTCAACGGTTTGAACTTGTAGACCCTGGAATCATCTTAAGAGGCATGGTGCTCCAGATGAAGGTTATGCTACCTCTCTATTGTGACCGTAGCAACACCTGCTTGTCAGCAGGCTGATTCTGCTCTTTTGGATGAGAGGAGATGAGATAGCAGGAATCAATCAATCTTATTGGTTTAAACGGCGTCAACGAGACAAATGAGAAAAATGTTAGTTACGGTAACAAAAATTCTTTTGAATACTTTTCAGATGTAAATTCTTGTAATTGTAACCGGAATCCCTGTAATTGTAATGGAGATTTCTGTAAACTTAATTCATATTTTGGTTAAAGTTTACCGGAATTCCAGTTTGGGTAGTATTAGATATAGAATTCTTATCATCGTAACTGGAAATTTTTCTTTGTATACAATGGTCAATCATGGGTTCAATTTAAGAAAACTCTACGTTTTCATCCTTTAATTTGTGTGCTCTCTTTGTCTGTTTCAGAGGAAGTTTTCTCATCAAATTCAGCCATTTGGTTTTCTCCGGACGGACAGAACCTAGCTTTTGCCAAATTTAATGACGAAGACGTTCCTATAATGACCCTTCCCTATTACGGACCCCCTAACTCTCTCAACAATCAGTATCCACACCCTGTGACCATCAGGTATCCAAAGGTACTATTCTAATTGGAAAATATCAGCGTATTGTAATCTGTTGAATCATTGAATGGGTCAGTTACATTGTTCTTTCAAACAGTGTTTGAAATTTGCAAAATATGCCGTTGACATTGCATTGTCAGTCAAAGCCTAAAGAATCATCGAACAATGTCTTTTTCCAACCTCTTATTTTAGGTGCTGTTCTTCTGTAAAACAAGCAAAACATGAAAAAATTCCTCGCTCACAAATGTATGGATGAGAAATTAATCGCCGTTTATTTGTGAGCAAGCGCATTGTTTGTGTTATGACTATTAGTATGAGAAGCAAAAGTTCAAATTTAAAACAGAAAATGAGAGGTTGGAAAAAGAAATGAGTTGGAAATCAATCTGACCAATAAGCAACGCAAACAATGTCTGTCTGACAGCGGGACTCAAACTTGGGTTGCATAAATGAAATCAGGCACCTTAGCCCACTGTGTCAATAATTATATCTTCTGTGAATAAAGACCGCTATTCTTGCATTATAAACCCGGTGAACTTTAGAGACCTCTTTTTGAGCTTTTGAGGGCTCTTTTGCTAAAAGTTACGATGAGGCGTTGATAAGCACCCTTGGGACCTACCTTCTTGCAAAATTGGAACAAGGACAGAGGTGGCCCAGCTATATCCTCCTCTTGTCAGTTCCACACGACAAGCTTCCTCTGTACCATGGATGAAAATATACTTTGGAATATATATAATGAAGCATATGTTCATTCGTGTCTGTATCTACTTTGCTTGTTTTTGTTTCTTGCCTCTTAAATAACAAAGGAAGCAATGCTACCACTGCCACCATAGATAGTAGACTCTTCTACTTTTTCAAGAACTTGAAGGTTTTCAATGAAACCAAAATACTGACCTCACCATTAATCCTTCCGTTTGGGTTTTCATTTTTTCAGGCTGGACATCCCAATCCTAATGTGACTCTCCACGTTGTCAATTTAAAGAATGGTAAACAACAAGATGTCTACACTCTTCGGCCACCTACGGATTACCTTAACCAGTAATTTGATTTTTTTCAAAATACCAATTACTTAGGTACCCTAATTTTTTTTTTTTTTTTTTTTTTTTTTGGTGAGTTTATGAGCTTCCTTTAAGCCATTGGATCCTCCTACCATGTAGCATTAAATGTTGCAATTTATGGTAACAAAGTTGCAATAAAATGGCAACTTTTTAACAACATATGGACAATTCTCCACCCGCAAGTTGACATTAAGTTGCAACTTTCGACATATAGGCACATAGCCATAGGTGGAAGTGACGCATAGGCAAAAAGTAGGAACGAAGAAAAAGCCAGTTCCGATAATTTTTCATTTTATTGCCATTTTGTTACAATTTTAACACCATATATTTGCAACTTTATGGTCAGATGATAAAATTGCCAAAATTTTTTGATAAATTGCAGTCCATGCTACGTGAGTACTATCACATTTCTTTCACAGTTAAAGTGATTAATACCTCCTAAGGTTATAACAAACTTATATCTAATGGCCAAGTACATATTATTAAATATTTGAGTATTTCGGCTCCTGAGAAGGAATTTGTAAGCACGCGTCATGATGAGTATGCTCTTCTAATTCTCGTGCGATTGAGCGTTTCTTGGAAAAATTTTCAAAGTGTTTCTTTATTTGATTTTGTGAACATCAATTTGTTTAACCTGGGACGTTTAACAACCATGATTGTCTCAACAAGTATTTTTGTAGAATAGCTGTAACTTGTCGTATTTTCATTGCATCTAGTCCAAAGTAACTTTTCTCCTGGAAACTTTAAAACATTTTTCAACCAATAGTAGCTGATAGTAGCCAATAGTAGCCAATAGTGTAGCTGAAACTTATTTTGAAAAAAATCTGCAATTGCAAAAGTCGACTTGACTTAGTGAGAAAAGCGTCAACATTTTATGGAATCACAGAATCAAATTTCTGAGAAATTTCTGGTGCAATGCGCAGCATGACTCTGATTTTTGATTTTTTAAATTTCAGACGAGCAATCCTGAGTGTGGTTTTATGGCGAGACAGCTCATCTTTAATTGCAATTTGGTTGAATCGTGTTCAGAACTCCTCCCGTATCCTCTCGTGTAACACGAAAAGCGAAAAGCTACTTCGCAATGGATTATGTGATGAAGTAAGTTCAATATCTTTCACTCTACAGTGTGTTCCAGAGTTAAACCGATAAAAATTTCAGAGTCGATTCTTTAGCTCCAAGTAAGATTTTTTTTATCCTGTAAACACGGGTCTGGAATTGTTCCCTTATTGAGCTAGAGCCCCCAAAGTTTTGGAAAGTTAATTTTTTTGTGGAAATTGTATTCACATGAACCAAATGTCATCAAATTTTTTTTTTTTAATGATATACTTATTTTTGTATTTAAACCAAAATTATTTATTTATTTATTTATCTGTATATTTTATTTATTTACTTATAAAACAATAATAAAATGAGCTGTTCAGCCAAAATAAAACAAATAAAAAGGGGAAAACTAAATCATAATAATAAAATGATCCGACCTTTAATTGCGATGTTTTTTATTTTTTTTTAACGTTTCGACGTCCACATACACCTTCATCAGAAATATAATATGAACATAGCCAAAAACAAAGGAACAAACTAAGAAATAAACAAAATAACATAATTGCTCATGATAAAAGTGGGAAACAAGTTTATTTACTTATATATTTTATAATTTTACTGGTGTTTTTTACTTATATGTTTTATAATTTTACTGGTGTTTTTTACTTATATATTTTATAAGTTTACTGGTGTTTTATAGAAGAAGCATCTATCAAAAGATGAATCTTCTAATTGTACAACTTGCCCATTCTATTCTAATCTACTCACTAGACTACATGGTTCGTGGCGCCTTGAAAAGTCCTTGAATATCCTTAATTTTTTTGTTTGTTTTTATATGCTTGAAAATCCGTGAACTTTGATGATTTTGTCAAATTTACTTGAAAATCCTTAAAAATGACTGGTTTCAGCTGATTATAGCTTGCCATTTTGTTGATAATTTTGTTTGTGCGCCTGAGGAATGCTGTGTCGTTTTGGTTGCAAAGTCAAGAGAAAGAATAAAGGAGTTACAATGAACTTTTTTCTTTCTTTTGTTTCTTTGTGCACTGCACTACTCTGGTTAGTGCACCATTATGTTAAAATCACCTTGTGTTTTTTCTGCCTCTAGAAAATTGGTGTAAAAAATACTTCGGTTTTGCTTGTCGGAAGTCCATGAAATCGTGTAAAAAGTCCTTGAAAAGTCCTTGAAAATCCTTGATTTTTCTTTAAAAAATCTGCCATAAACTAACTATGGAATAACAATTTGATTATTGTCTGACAGCTGTTTCAATTTGAGGAGAGAGGTGGTTGGATTGAACTGGAGAAACCTCCTCAAATATCGGCCGATGGAAAACACATGCTGCTAATTTTACCTGAGGGAGACTTCACCGGTTTGGATTCTTATCCGCACATTGTTCGTCTCTCAATAGTAAACAAAACAGAGCCTCCACTTGTTGTAACTCAAGGCCAGTTCACCGTCAGTAGTATTTTAGCTTGGGACTCTACCAATAATGAAGTGTAAGTTGATCGATTTTTTCATGCAAGCATTTATTTACGGACTTCTATTCAAAATCTGAAACTTCAAAAAAATTATTGTTAGAGAATGGGGCTCTTGCTAACTTTTGCTACTAGCAATCAATTGAATAGTAAATACTTAAATAAAATCCAGCAAAAATTACTATGAGCCCAATAAAAAATTGCAAAATTCCCTCACCAGGAGCGTCATTTCGAGTTTGGCTTGGGGGGGGGGGGGCAAAATTCTGATGACTTTTTTTTTTGCGCATCAAAAAAATTTTAGAGCCCTACAGCCCTGCATTTCCTGTTTCCAAGGTAATGATGCCAGTACGTGAGCCAAACAGCTTTGCATAATCTTCGGCGATCTTCCCGCCTTTTCTTTCGCGTTTTTTTCCCCGTTTTTGAGCCTGGCTTCAAATCCTGGGGGGGGGGGGGGGGGTTGCCCACCCTGCCCCCCTACCCCCTCTGTCACTCACAGACTCACCAAATGACTTTCTAGTCTAAGGAGTATTGGCAGAGTTTTGCAGGTATCATGCGGGAGATCTAATTTGAGACTTTCCTCTGTGTGTTTCTTTAGAGAGTGGCAAATTAGACAGGAATCCCCTATGACAACTGCGTTGCTCCGCCTTTTAAGAGCTCAGATGGCGGAGCTATGCAGGTATCGTAGAGATTCTTATCTAATTTGCCTCTCTCTCTATGAAAACATGTGGAAGAAAGTCTCAAATTAGATAGGAATCTCCCATGGTACCTGTGTTGCTTTACCACTACGCTTTAAACTTGAGAGTTGTTTTTTGAGTCTGTGAGTGATTTTCGCCTTTTTTTTATGGGCTCACTGTAATTTTCACTCGTTTTTACTCGTAAATGCGCTATTTCATTGCACATCTTAAAGGTAAACAGGAGCCCCATTAAATTTATAATTTTTATTCCAAAGGCTATCCTTTCAATGACTGGAAGTGAGAAGTGTTCTAAGTCTTGTCTCACTTATTTTGTAAGCTTGCTTTCCGTTTTCTCGTGTTGTCATTAAAGTCTCAAGCACTTTAAGTAATTTTGAAATTATCTCTTTTTCAGATTTTACACTGCAACACTCCCTCACCACCCTGAGCAACTGCACCTTTTCAAATCCGTAATTATTGAAGGCTCTCGTTCTCCGACTAAAGAACCTGAATGCCTTTCTTGTAAATTGAAAACAAGTGGGGATAAATTTTGCTCTTATGTCAGTGCTACACCTAGCCATAATACTTCCTATTTTTCTGTAACATGTGCTGGTCCTGGAGTGCCGGAAGCTTTCCTTTATGACAGGGTAAGCACTGTTTTCTTTCCTTCAATTGTGTTGTTCTTTCTGTCAATCTCTGTAACACTAGGACTAAATTAAGATTTTTGCAAGAGTTTATGAGACACCGTCCCTCATCTTTTATGAGATTTGGTCCTGCAAAAGTCGCAACCTTTGACAAATGGGAATTTTGGGGTTGGGTTCTGACTGGGCCGTGTGGAACCGATGCAATCTCGTAAATTGTTTACCACGAGGTTTAAAGTAAATCCACGTCGAGTCAAGTTGAGATTTTTGGAAAAACTCAAAAAACTCACAGAACAAAAATTGCTTATTCTGGTAATTTTTATTTCGTTTATAATTGTCTTATTTCTTTGTTTGTATTTTTAGAAAGCAGGACACTTCCTTTCTTGGGAAAACAACGAGGAGGTCCGGGAGAAAGTGAAAGGAGTTCCCCTTCCTACAGTTACATTTTTAAGAGTTCCTGTCGATAACTCCGGAATGAGAGCTCAAGTGAAGCTTGTTCTACCTCATAATTTTGATGCCTCAGGCAACACAAAATATCCTCTTCTAGTCAATGTGTGAGTAACAGAATTTCAATGTGTTTTGTATTTGATTTTGTAGAGAAATGTTGAGAACATGCGTGCCATTTTGCTGGGTAGCTCAGTTAACAAAACCTGTCTTCAAACTCAAAGATGTCTTTTAAATTATATTCCCTGAAAACAAGTCAGGTACTATCTTAAATCGATCTTAAGGTGATTCCAGGCAAAACTTTTCCAGATTTCAATCCGATGGATAGCGTCACTAGTAGCATTTTAGGAAAAGTTGTGTATTGGGCATTTTAAATTGAAACCAAACACGCAAAAGAAAGAAATCCGCAAAATCCAAGGACGTCAGCACCTGCAAAATTTTTGTATAGATTTTTTTTCTATCTAGATTTTTTAAGCCCAAAATAAGCAAAATTTGTTCAGAATGAGAGCTGTAAATTATGAAATTCATTTTGCCTTCAGCTTAATGAGTGAGAGTGAGTGTGAGTGATAATATGTCTATCTGCCTCATTCGCACTCATTGAGGCTCATGGGAATTTTTGTATTTCATAATTTCCGGCTTTGTTTCTGAGTGTCGCAGCTTGAAACTTTCAGGGTATCCTCCTGAAGTATGCTCGCTGGTGCTCACGTTCCTTAAATTTGAGCTTTCAGCGTAATTCTGTCAATTTTAGACAAAAA
Organism: Trialeurodes vaporariorum; assembly: GCA_011764245.1. Lineage (NCBI taxonomy): Eukaryota > Metazoa > Arthropoda > Insecta > Hemiptera > Aleyrodidae > Trialeurodes > Trialeurodes vaporariorum. Next base: position 56,618,978 of record VMOF01000002.1, read on the forward strand.
CTGTTGACTTTTTGAGCTGCGCGATGTAGTGTCCACAGTTCGAACTAATTTACCGTGGAACCATCTTAAAGAAGTGTTTAGATTATATCTAGTTCCGCTCAAACCGGTGTTAGAAGACTAGACTTGTTACAAATCTGTCTCCAAGATGGATTTAAGACGGCTTTGAGACAAGATAAAAAGCTGTCTTATAATTCCGTCTCGGAAGATGTATTCAAATACAGATTCAAGCCAGGTTGAAGACGCTTTGTAAGTCTTGAGAAGACGGATAAAAAACCACTTCTGAAGATTTGATGAAAAACAGATATGTGTGAAAATAAAGAAAATTAGAAAACAAGAAAATGGCCCTCCTGTTTTACCTGCACGAAGAGGGCAAATTCTCAAACAATTCTTTAATTTTCATCCTTTGTTTTAGTTATGGAGGACCAAAAGCAGCGTTAGCTGTAGATGTTTTCAAATTTGACTGGAACGCATATCTTGCCATCAACAAAAGTGTTGTCATTGCTTATATCGATGGAAGGAATTCAGGTCTTAAAGGAATGAAAATGCTTTTTGCTGGATACCGGCGTCTTGGAACGGTAGAAGTTTGGGATCAAATAAATGTCACGAGGTATGTATGGTCCATTATTTGTTTGCCAAATTTGCAAGAAAAAATTGAGACTTTACCAATTCTGATGGTTGGTGACTCATTAAATCTATTAAAAAATTACAGAGATAACATCAATCTGCAATTTAGCGTTAATGCTTGTTATGTTATTCAAATTATCAGATGAGGTCAAAATTCAGGACAGTTACTTGCGACACGATTTACTTATCTAATTGGAATTTGTAAGCGCTTTGCCTGAAATTTTGTTACTATCCCAAGTATTATGAGTCGATGTTGAAATTTTTTTTTTAACTTGAAAGTCCTTGTCATCAGCAAAAATTTCTGATAGAGGTTGTTTCAGAAGTGTAGGCGCACCAAAGCGGTAATTTTTGAAAATTCCCAACGCTTTTTCTCAATTATTATAATAATCACATAATAAAAAAAAAATAAAAATGATTTCAAGTGTTGGCTTATCATTGAGAAAAGCTTTAAAATTAAAAGGTCAAAATTGCAAGCAAGTTTTTTATTTCTTTTGAACAAATAAAAATTGAAAATGTGCCAAAAACTATTGATAAGCTGCGCTTACACTTCTGTAACAAACTTTACTGGAAAATCATCCCAAAATAATGAGAGCAATAAAATTCTAATGATTTCTTTATTCTCAGGTATTTGCAAAATAATCTGCCATACATTGATAAATCAAGGTCTGCCATCTGGGGATGGAGTTATGGAGGATACGCCACTGCCATGGCTTTAGCTCAAGATCACTCCAATGTTTTCAAATGTGGTATTTCTGTTGCTCCTGTTACTGATTGGTTGTATTATGGTAAGTATCATTTTGTGTTGTTGCTCAACAATTTACGCAGCATATTACATGATACATAGATAAGTATATTCACATGAATTTTAAAAATACATGATCAGAAAGTGCTCAGTGGAAATGTCCTATTTTAAATGTTCAGGGTAAAATATGTTCAACAAGAAAGGTCCATTTGAACAATGTCCGCGCTAAAATGTCCAACGCACAATTGGTCGAGTAAAAAAAAAGTCCCATAAAGGAGAATGCCCAACAGTAAATTTTGTTCATACATCTGAAAACCTCCAAGTGTACAGTCTAGTGTCGCGAAAGCAGGCAGCTAAAATTAGATACCTATGACCGTAGCTGTGACAGAGCTTTGATTTCCTATTTTTTTCAAAATTCTATAGTTTGAGAAAAGTTTCTAAGATTATTTTATTTATTTCATAATGTGATTTTTTCATTTTTGTTTCATTTTGTCTCTTGAATTCGTGTACTAAGTTGAACCGGTTTGAACCAATGAGAGTCTTTGAACTGATTCGCCGTAGAAGGAGTTTTGGTTGTTTATAACTTGTGGCCTTGGAATGTGCTCTATCTCGAGATTTCGTGTTAGGATTTCTACCAATTTCCTATTTCCCATCTTCTCATAATGCGCTGTGGCAACCAGCAAGGCTTTCATAGGTGCATTTATTCATTACTTGCACTGTTGTCATTATTTTCCTGTTATGTATTTATATATTTATCTATTTATTTATTTTTTTATCTATTTATTTATTTTTTTATCTATTTATCTATTTATTTATCTATTTATTTATTTATTTATTTATCTATTTATTTATTAATTTATTTATTTATTTATTTATATTCAACGGGACAAACCCTTGGACAAGATAAAAAAAACATAGGTAACAATAGACAGTACACTAAGAATAACATGTATCAAATATTTGAGTAGTGATTAAATAAAATGAGAGAAAATGAGATAATAAGAACAATGAAATTAAAATTAGATTTAAAATTGAAAATTGAAATTGAAACAATGAATAATAATAACATTGAATAATTGTTATATTTATGCTGTGTTTTTCTTTAGATTCCATTTACACGGAAAGGTACATGGGCCTACCAAAAATAAATGACAACGCAAAAGGATACTTAGGAGCCTCAATTATGAACAAAGCTGACAATTTAAGAAACAAGAAATTCCTTCTAATTCATGGCACTTTAGATGACAACGTACATTATCAGCAATCTATGATGTTGTCTAGAGAATTAGAGCAGAAAGATATTCTCTTCCGACAACAGGTATTTTTTTCTCTCATATCTGTGTCAAAATTTAATTTTGGATAAATGGGGCTCTTGCAATCTTTTGCTACTTGGGATTGAAGAGTTGATTCTTGCGTAAAAACCTGTAAAAATGACGATGAGTACACTAAAAAATCACCCAATTCACTCTCAGAATTGGGCTTTATAGCAAAGAGACGCAGGTATCATGGGAGATTCTTATCCGAATTGAGACATATGTCTAAGTTTCCGTAGAGAAAGTTACATGACAGATAGGAATCTCCCATGATACCTTGAACTGCATCACGAACTTGCCGTTTAAGCAGTTATGTGAGTTTATTACTGAATTTTAGACTTTCTAAGCATGGTGTTCGCAATGTTTGCTAGTCTTTACATCAGATTGGACTATTCATTTGCTCACAGCAAAAGTTTGCAAGAGTCTCATTACTGTACTGGAGGTGAATTTTTGTAAACAATCATCCCAATCCTCCCAATCATCACCGAATTGTTTCACAGTACACGAATACATTCCGAGCGAAAGTTTTTGAATAAGAATAAGCTTTAACAGTGAAACGAAACAGTTTCGGACCTTTGACTGAACGTATTTTGCAGGCCGCTCATTGCGCTGCAGAAATATTTTATGCAACATTCAGATGTTTTGATGATTATTGATAGAAAGATGAAATTAAAATGTAATCAAGAAAATCACAATGATTCACATAATCATTGCAATAAGGAGCAGAGCAATTATAAACGGATGTGCAAAAAATATCGGCTGACGCGAGTTTTGAACCTGCAACCTCAGTGCTGTTGTGGAGTGCCTTACCAGTTGACCACACGAGCTGATGACACGGGCTTCTGAAAATTAGATACGTAAAGTGCACACTTCAAATTTCACAGAATATGACAAAACTTTGTAATTATTTTTTGCCTTCCCAAGTGCTCATTTTCCGAAAATGATTCTTGATCCTGAACTAAACGTACCTAAGCTACTTTTTCTTGCAAATTTCATTACAATCGGAGCCGGACACGTAGTGACCTTCCCTTGTAAGAGGGTGGCTTTTGTCCCGAAAAACCCCTCGTAAACATCAGATTCTCTTTTTCTTGTTTATTAAATAAAGTTAAATTTATTTCTTTCGTTTCAGACCTATCCAGACGAAGAGCATGGTTTGACAGGAGTTCGACTTCATCTCTATCATACTTTGACGAATTTCATCTCGGAATGTTTCGAGCTAAATTGAAGAGAACCAGTGCTCTTATTTTCTTAAACGTTCCTGTTGTGGAGAGGGCTCTTTTAGTGCACGGGTTTAGGAATTTGTTGTTTCTCTCTCTCTCCACCTATTTGATTGCATGTGTTAAAAAAGAATAGAAGAAGGGGTCGTCCATCCCTTGACTCTAGCTGCCCCCCTTATCTCTATCCTTTTCTGTCTCAAACATTCAAATGGGAAGAGAGAGAAAAGGATAAATGCCTAGAACCGCCTATATTTCAATGAAAATTTGATGGATCAATAGGATTAGAGTGTCACAGCCCTAATTTAAGGTGATTCCAATGTTAGCACCTTTAAATTCGGTAGATGGCGCCTCTTTTCATTTTCTGGAATTTTGTCGTTTCCGGTTAATTTGAATGGGATATCAGATGAGTTTGATAGTTAGCAGGATAACGGTTTTCCTCAATTTTGTCAGGATTTTTTGAGCAACCAATCTTCAAATTTAGATGAGAAAAATGCAATTTTGAGAACTAATTTTGGATGTCTTCTCAATGGGTGCGAGTTAGGTATACGCTGTCTCACGCTCAAGAAAGAGGTAGCCAAAATCCATTCTAAAAATTATGACTTATTTCTCTACCAATTTTGTCGATTGATGGCTTAAAATAATCCATATAAAATTGAAGAGCTCAGTGAGTTCCGCTAATGAGCATAACCATCTGATATTCCTATCAGCCAAAAACCACGAAAGTTCAGAAAGTTACTAGTAGCACCATCTAGTGGATTGAAAGATTCCTAACTTTTGAATGGAATCACCTTAACGGAAGAATTATTAAAAAAGATGCATTTACTTAAAGGTTGGAAACCTCAACGATGTTACTTAGACATGACAATTGTTGATAGCATTGATTCATCAAAAATTCAGCTTTCTTGATTCAAGTTGCTTTGTCTTGGTTTAACATCTGCATCTTGTTAACTTTTAAGCGTATTGCATAAAAACTTGCAATTTTCACTGTGACGCCAATATTAAGTAATCTTAAAAAAAACTGACTACTTGTAATTTTACACTTTTCTTACATAAAATAGGACTGTAATTTAGTAAATTGTGACGTGGCAATGGACAAAGCAGGTTTAGATATTATACATACGCTTCTTTTTGAGGCTTGAAGATTTGATGGTCAAGTCCACCAATGCTGAAGTAATATAACATTAGGGTATTAGGTGCAAGAGCAACACATCTCCTACTTAAAATATATGGGAGAAGCATTGGTGTCGCACTGTCGGAGGAAGCACCTGAACTGTTTAGAAACTACTTTCTTCCATAATCTGACTTAGAATGATTGTCATTTTCCTAGTCAAGTCCTGCTGATTGTTATTTGTGATTTTAACTTTGATTGATTTACTTTAATTTTAAGTAAGGTTTTTAAGGAAAAATGTTGAATTATCATTTCTAATTTTTTCTCCAGTTGTGAAAGGAATGATTTGTACTTAAATCTTTTCGGAGAATTTTCAAAGAAGTCAAGGAGAACTTTTTAAAGCTCTTTCAAGCGATTTTGAACTATTAGAAATATTTATGCAAGACTTCTCAATCTAGGTTTGTCGTTTTTGTACAAACAGTGGAGTTTCCGCTTATTTTTCACCTTAGGTCAAGGTTTACTTTCTTCTCCTGCTGTGTTGTGTTGACGGAATCAGGGGGATGTTTGTTGCGGCTCAGTCACATTTGATGTGAGTTTACCTCACTTGTTTTGGGGACATCAGTGCCAGAGCAACTTTGGTACCAAGTTCTGCAGCATTCATGCCAGGAATTCCAACGAAGGAGTTGAACCGAATGGCTTAAAATTGCGAAACCAAACCAAGCCAATATAAATTTATTTTAAAAAAAACTCTGACAAATTCTTTTCTGAAGGATGAAAATGGTTACTGTCAAGATTTCAAAATTCTTTCCTGAAAAAGATTTTGAGTATTTATTTCTTTTTGCTATTAAATTCTCGAAAAATTGTACTGAGTATGGCAGGAAAATAAGTTTTTCTGCTTATGATATTCTTTGAGTCAATACTCATGTCCATGTAGGAATATCTTGTTTTTGGCACAATATTTGTTGAAATTCAAGGTGTTCCGAAACAGGTGTACGTAGACGTAGGAGAAATGGCATTTATAATGTTCTTCCTTGAAAGGGACTATATGCCAATGAGCAGAGTACGCAGCAAATAGATTTACTGTGTTCTTTAGATGCTCGATTCTATGTAACTGCAGGCTGATTTCGCTCTTTTGGACGAGATGAGACGAGATAGTGGGAATCGATCAATCCTATTAGTTCAAATGGCGTCACTTAAACTGACAAATTTGAAGTCATTTATCGAGTGCTCAGCGTCATTTGTCAATAATGGACAGCTGAAATGACTTCAAATCTGTCACATGACGCTGTTTAAACCAATGGGATTGATCGATTCCCACTATCTCGTCTTGTCCGAAAGAGCGGAATCAGCCTACAGGCGGAGCTTTTTGTAACTTTCGTGTTTTTCACTGTACTTTTATCTCCTGGTACTTCAAGTTATGTACATTTGCACACTGGTAAGGTGCTAAGATCTTCAGGTAAATCAAGGCGTTTACTAATAAATATCTCTATTTTTTATTCTTAATGTATAGAATTTCAAAAAGAGAAATGGAAATTTTAGAAATTGAATGGAAGGATCCAAGATCCAACTCTTCTTGTTAACTTAAGGGGTGCAGAATGTTCTTTGCTTCCTTAATTTTTCTGCAAGTCTGGAATGCACTTCTGCATTTTTGAACCTCCTAGCCGCCCTAGTTTCCAGAATCCATGACATTTTCGTCGTTTGATTTAAGAAGAAAAATAGCTTGCAGCCTCTGCGATTCTTATTCAGCTTCCCCACTTTACCTGCATGACTTGTCTTACGGAATTGTGAACATTCTGCAACCCTGGTTTACTTTACTGTACAGAAATTATCCTTGTCTAGGGGTTTGGTTACAATTTCGGCTTCCAGAGAGCTTTTGGTAACAGGGTTTTGGTTGACAAAACCCGTGGAGTGTTCCAAACCATCTCTCTCATTCTCCTGTGACCCTCATGCAAAGCCTCCTTGTTTTAGTGTCTAAAATCGTATGCAGGGCTTTGTTTGACGACATTTTATAATTGAAATCGCATTAGAATGACTCGAGAAATTCATTTTTTAGAAAAAATTTCTCATCAAATGTCTCCGTTTACGATTTTAGCAATGAGAGTGTACGTGGGATTTATGTGAGTGTGAGAGAGATAGTTTGGAATGATAATCACTAAAAAACCGTCTATGGACCACCATTGATCTTCCATTCTCAGGTGTCTGAAATCAGAACCCAATACTGAAGATCCCTCTTGCATCTTGCATGCAACACCATGATTCTGTTTTCATGTTATTGATGGGTGATTTATTTTGTAGGCCCTATTTTTTATTTATTTATAATCAATTTCCTGAAGATTTATCATTTACTTACCGAATGAAATATGAAATCATGCCTGATTTCTAGTTGATTACCAACTTATTGTTTTGCAGCGGGGGCTCGTGCAATTTGGCAACAATGTTTTCCTTCCATTTGACTCAATGCAAAACAATTGATTCGATAGTGAAGCAGTGCTGCACTTGCAATCAATTGTTTTAAATAGTTTCGAATGGAGAAAAAACATTGTTGCCAAATTGCACGAGCCGCCACTGTTGCTATGACTGTTGCGAAAGTGTCTTGACAGACTGTCTTCCCCCCCCCCCCTCGAATGCAAGGAGGTTTGAATGACAGAGTCCTTACATTCTCTGTCTAATTCATTAAATTAGGTACCTAGCCCTGTTCTCTAGTTATAGTGAAAATGCAAAAACCTTACAAACTAGTAGGTATTTACAGATGAAAAATAGTTTTCACAAAGGCCCTTCATAATAACCTGAAATGGATAGAAAGAGGTTGATCCAGCTCCCATAAGGAATGGGCTATCGTCAAAAAAATTGTATTATTTAAGGGTTGATAGAGCTCGCCGGGACGCATTCAAAAATGTCCCGTTTTTTAATTTTGGTCAACTGGGAAGGGGAGGAGGAGGGCTCAAAAATTTTCAAAGTCCCATAACTTTCACCTAAATAATTATTTTGACTTGTACTTTACGCCAAAAGATTCCTCTTTAAAAGAGCTTTCAATTGGTGTGTAGGAAAGTCCAATTAAAAAAATGTTGTAGCGTCACCCTCGCACCGAAAGATCGGTACGCGCCATTGAAAATATGCACCGCACCGTAATTTCGGAGGTGTGCAACTTTAAGCGCTTATAACTCTTGAACAAATCATTTTCCCAGATCACGGTTTGCACCATTCGAAAGAACATAACTTTGACATCGATAGTTTCTTATTCTCCTCCGTGCATTGCACGTATTTTTTAGACTTAGAAAACTAAATTTTTTTTGTTCCAAAAATTTAAAAAAATGAAAAAAATTGGTTCAACATTTTTTTAATTAGACTTTCATACACACCAATCAAAAGCTCTTTTAAAGAGGAATCTTTTGGCGTAAAGTGTAAGTCAAAATAATAATTAAGGCGGAAGTTATGGGACTTCGAAAATTCAACTTTGAGCCCTCCTCCCCTTCCCAGTTGACCAAAATTAAAAAACTGGACATTTTTTAACGAGTCTCGACGAGCTCTATCGACCCTAAAATTATGAAATTTTTTTGACGATAGCCCATTCTTTATGGAAGCTGGATCAACCTCTTTCAGATTTTTACAGAAAAATTGCAAAAAAAACTAGTTCTGTTGAATGTACATTGGTAAAAACTCAAACGGGATAATAATTCTGGGTATTCATGGAATATTTCTGTTAATATTTGCTACGAGGAGTATGTAATACTAGTTTTTATAGTTTTCGCATTTTTACTGTAACATATACCCATATTTTTTGCTCGTTTTGTTATTTGTAAATATAGTTTAAGCTGTATATACTATGAATTTAAGTGCGGTGGATAAGAGGAAATCTTTGGAAGTAAAATGGAGCCACGCCCGTGTTTCTCATCAATGGTGTATTATTGTATCTCATGCAATGGGTACTCTTCCAGGATTGATAACCAAATTACCCTCTATCACCTATTTTGGTACTTCTTGGAAATTGAATGAATGTATCCTAGTTAATAGGCTGTCTGTATTGATCATTGTAAATAAATTGGTACCAGTGAAAAGGATTACCCTATTCTTTATTTCTTCAATTTTTTACTTCATTTTATGAATGTAAATGTCTAAATTATTAAAGTTTTAACTTCTACAAACCCTTTAATGTTTCTCTTTAATTCTCCAATAATTACCCCTACTGGTGTCTTCAAAAGACTCTACATAGGGTTGAGCAGTATTGCTTTCAAGATTTATGACAACAGCATGCTGATTAGCAGATTATGAACGATTTTGTTGTAATGCCATCGAGTCCGTGCTATTCTTATGGGTGATGCTATTACAATAGGTTCCATTCCGATAGAAACGACACCATCATTTATAATCAGCCTGCAGCCTTTGAAAGAGTGAAATTGTCGTAACCAAAATCTATTAATATCAGGTCAGTGCAGTAGCAAGTAGGTGGAGCTAACGCGTTCCGTTGATCAACGTCTCCCGGCAGAGTTGCTGGGCATCATCACCTCCGTCCTGCAGTTCACTCGGCGGAATCAACTGCTGTTATGCGGAATATGACGGTGAAGGGACTTGCAAAGCGGGGAAACATTGGTATGGACCGTCTACTGGACTGACCTGGTATTAATAGATCTTGGTTATAACTGTCATGGATAACAACAGCCAGAAGTCAACTAAATACCATGAAACCATTGAGTATTGATACAAAGCATTCCAGTGATTGATACCTGTGGATGAAATAAGTATGAAACATTTTTATTTGTTCCGTACTGACTTCATAATGTTGAAATACTATGTATCAAAACTTCAGTTTCCATTAGGAGTCTGCAGGGTGCTTTAGCATTTTCAGTAACAATTTTGAAGGCATGAAACAAGATAGACGGGTAACAAGAAACAAAACATATTGGAAATTAAAAATGCTTTACTAAGAGGCAGCTTTTAAGCAGATTATTTTAAGTGATCGAACTATAAAACTTTGACACCATTGTGACTTTATTCACCCCCCTCCCCCTTAAGATAGGTACAGAGTTTATGCTTTTCTGCTTGGAAAAATATTGTTGTTTCGCATTGATTCTTTCCAGCGGTAAGTAATAGCAGAAAAGCTGATGAGCTGAGATTTTTATTAGTAAATAAAAATATACAAAGAATATAAAAAGAGGAGAATGATGTATGAGTAAAAAATCAAATATAAGTACTTCCTTGCAAGGAAAGTATTTACAAAAAAAAAAAACAATATGACTGGGATTTCTAAAGTTCTACCGAAAATAAAATTCACTGGAATCCATCAAATCAAATCAATACATCAAATGGGCATTCGAACCCCTTTCCACAGTATGAAAAGGAAAATTACAAAAACTTTGATTGAATTTAACCGACTCTTGAGATTGTTCAAGTCTTCTACATAAGAATTAATATTTTTTTGTGTTTTGTTATTTTCCCAATTAGCACGGAGAAAAATAATAAAAACTCACAGCTGGTTTATTAGTATTTTCATGGTTGTAGGCAAATGGCGGGAAATAGAAACAAGGTGATTGAAAGTCTAGAGAAAGAGACAAGGTTCATAGGCCAAGTTTGAAAAGAAAATTAGAAAAATGCCAAACAGGAGGATCATTTTTAGAATTCTAAATGTCAATAAGAATATTTTTAATTAAATTTTAAAGGCTATTACCATAGTTGTAGCCAGGAATTTTTCTTTCTCTGTCATAGCCCGTTTGACTACATCTGTTAGAAAAGGGCAGAAAGGGGCTGAAATGACGTGACAGCCCCTACAACTATCCTTCTTTAAACCATGCCTTCAATTCAGCAAAGAGAGAGAAAGACAATGTCCTGGCAACGGCTACGGCTATTACCTCACCTGTTTTTTATTACTTTAGGAGCGTTTAATGTGAGACACTGAGCAGAGTTGTGAGGAATTTTTCAAAATTTTTTGACAAGGAAATGAGCTGGAAAATCGATGAGATATTTTGAGGTATTAAATCGGGTTCCAGTAGTCACTAAATACACAAGACACGAGTAAGTAGTTGGGCTCTTTTACAGACTATCGAGGTATGGAGTTCAAAAGTCTACAGGAGTAAATTTTATTTTTCGAAAATGTCACCTTAAAAATCATCCTTTTTCCAAAATGCATTAAAGCTAAACTTTGGGCAGAAATCAAAATTTCAATCAAACAGCAAGAAAAAAAGTACAATGACACTACTTGATATCATTTGAATACTCTTCAGAACTGAGAAGGAGAGATAAAATTAGATAATTTCTCAAATTGAAAGCACAGGATCTGAGCTAAGGTACAAGGAATTTTATGATTTGGTCATGACAAGCAAGAAACCTTTGAATTACGAACAAATTAATAAAACCTCATAATTCAAACTCTGTGACTTGAGTTTTATTCATGCTCTGGGGTTGTCAAACTTGATCGTGGAAAATGTCTGCAAGTTCAGCTGAGGGACTCACGAGTTAAAGAAAAGGAATATAAAAATAGCAATTGCGGACTCTTTGCAAAAAATCCAATCTGATTTTTAAAGAACCTTTCAGACAGTGCAAACTAATGATATTTCTTTTGGAAAGAAGAGTCCTGGGAAAGTATGACTGATGATTTTAATGTTAGTAAGCACCTCACTGATATAATATTCTTCAATAAACAAAAGTGAGTTGTTGTATTGGAGAAAGCAAAATGAGATTTTATATTCTGTCAGATAATATCAACATGAAAAAAAAATTAGAACTAACGTAATAAATTAAAATGATTATTAAATTTAATTTAATAATTTATAATGTTTTAATTTAAATTTGAATTATTAAATTAATTATAAATGAATTGAAATATTCCAGTTTACTTCTTTGCCATTCCCTCTTTCTGCTTCTTCTGTTTTTTCGTTTCTTCTGCATCAATTGGAGCTGGTTTGGTGAAAGGGATTTCTTGTTTAAACTTTTCCGGCATGTAAGGTCTCAAAATTTCAGGGACAGTAACCCCGGTTTCTGTTTGATAGGTCTCTAAAATGGCGCATATCACTCGAGTAGTTGCACAAACCGTTGAGTTTAACATGTGAACATAATCTACGTTGGCATTCATCTTCTTTGTTTGTCCATACCTAACTTTCAACCGCCTTGCTTGATAATCTAAACAGTTGCTACACGAAACAAGTTCTCTGAAAGCTCCTGAGCCAGGAAACCAGGCTTCTAAGTCATATTTCTTTGCTGCAGCATTGTTTAGGGCACCAGAAACTATGTTGACAATTTGGTAGGCAATACCTAGATCTTTATACAACTGTTCAGACAAGCTGATCATCTTTTCACACGCTTCCCAAGACTTGTTGTCATGCGGAGAAGTAAGGACGAACTGTTCTACCTTTTCAAATTGGTGAACTCGAAAGATGCCTCTAGTATCTCGACCGTGAGAACCGACTTCTTGACGGAAGCACGTTGAGACAGCAACATATTGAATCGGTAAGGAACTTTCTGGGAGCCACTGATCCCGATGTAATGCTGCAATAGGTTGCTCAGAGGTCGCAATCAAGTATTTATCATCTTGAACATCGCCTTCTTCACTTTTACCGACAACTTTGTATAATTCTTCGTCGAACTGAGCAAGTTGTGCTACTTCTTGCATCACTTCCTTTCGCATGAAATAAGGTGGGTAGATAGTTTCAAACCCAGCGGCATGCCAGCGCGAAAGAGCCAACTGCACTAGAGCAGTTTGTAAGAAAACAGCAGCGCCTTTCAGGTAGTATCCTCGACCACCTGCAACAGTTGTTCCCATTGCGCTGTCAATGCCATCAATCATACAGATTAAGTCAACATGAGAGTACCGCTTACGAATTGAGCAGTCACCAAAGGTTCTAACAATTGCATTTTCATCCTCATTGTTACTGATTGGAACGGACGGGTGTAATAGATTGCCGACTTCGCTCAAAGCTGCGTTGCGAGCATTTTCAGCTTCAATCAAATAAGTCCCATTCAAGGCGAGAGCTTTGTCGACGATACTTCGTATGTCTTTAATTTGATCGATGGAGAATATTTTAACAGCATCTTGAGTGTCAGTATCAAGCTCAAAAATGGAAGCAGCTTCAACATTGTCGTTCACATTGCTCGGAACTAACTTTTCAGAGATCTTAGCAAACTTTGCCTGCACGTCTTCGAGCGTTAAATCTCCGAGGGCAACTTCAAGATTCTTATCTTTCATGCGCTTACCAATCTCTTTGCTGCAAACGTTCTTGAATTTGTTCAAATTATCCGCGGAATGGCGGAGCGATCTCCATTTGTTATCATTGTTCACCACTTTATCAACAAGCTCGACACTTTTGAATCTGTCGGTCTGATTCTTGCGAATTTTATTCGGATCACCACCTTTCTCAGGGCGGAACAGATCCAAATCTAGAACCATCTTTGGCTACTTTAAAGAACACTCTTTGAAAAATTATAGGAAACACATTAAAAGCTCACAAGATGGATAAAAACTCTCACTAAAAGCACATGCATGAAATGACACGCGTTCAAACGTCAACAAAAAAAAGGAGGTTATCTACACAGACTTCAAATACAATCTAGACTGGACATAAGGCCGATTTTAGGGCGGGGAAAGTGAAGTGGAAGAGTGGGACAAAAATCGCATGCTGCTCCTGGCTACGCCGCAACCACGATTACAGTTTGTGCTAAGATTTTCAGAAATACATTGAAGTAAATGGGAAAAAATGACTTTTTTTTAAAAAAATTAATTAAAAATACTAAAAATAATATTTTTCTATAAAACTTGGTACCATTTGAAACCTCATGATATGCAGATTCCGGTTCGGGCCGGTTTTATTTGTGATTTTTGAACGAGAAACATTCTACAGGGGCTAAAAGTTGGGTACCAATTTTCTACAGGGTGTTCCATAAAATTGTTTTTTCTCACGGTTTTTGAATGGTTGCAGCTCATAAAAATAAAATGTATGCCATAAATTATTGAGACAAACAAGAATTATAACTTTAATCAAAAGATAGGTCAAATAAAATTGAGTAGGTATATATTGCTATGTAGGTTGTCTCAGCGGGGTACCGAAACGGCGGAACATCCCGTAGAAATGGAGAAAATTTACCCAACTTTGAGCCTCTGTAGAATGTTTGCGATTGAAAAAATTGTGTAAAAACCGGCCCGACCCGGAATACGCGTATCATCAGCTTTCAAATAGTACCAAGTTTTATGAAAATTTTTTTTTGTTAATATTTTTAATTAATTTTTGAAAAAAGTCATTTTCCCATTTAAATCAATGTATTTCCGAAAATCTTAGCACATACTGTAGTCGTGGTTGACTACCGATCGACTTCAATGGGTTGGCCGGCAGGCGTTATATCCAGTCTAGTCTCTAGATAGTATTAGAAGTCTGTGCTTGTCTCGATATCAACATTCACGATCGTGATGTTTTTTTCTCTTATAATCAAAGACGAGTGAGGCTCGTCAGTTTCAATCAATGGGTTAATTTCTGCATTTCATTATTGTTCCTCATCCAAGCAATTTTCAGATTCAACCAGAATGCAAGATCCAAGGCCCACCGTCCCGATGGGGATTCAAAGTACTGCAGGAGCTGTCACTATCAGGAATGAGAAAGGTAAGTACTTTCATCTGCAGATAATCAGGCTCTATTTCCATTGATTTACTTTAGTCATAGAGGTATTTACTCTAAAAGTAAGAGCTCACGAAGTAGAAATTGGCAAGGTTCCGACATCATAGATGACTCTCAAAGGTCTGTGGGCCGCAGAACTTTGTGAGGTTGGTAATCATCAACTTCAGAACTGCGCCACTTTGTGAGCCCCCAATTTCATCATGAACAGAAGTCGTTGTACGGGGCTCCGTTTGAGCAAAGGGACGTGACATGGATGATTGAAACTGCGGAATTACACTGAAAGAATTTGAAGATGCAATCCACCCTAAGCTTTCCATAATCAGACCTCAATTTTCTGAGCTAGGATTATGCAAGTTGAATCCTAATCCAAAGCTAAGATTCTAGTTCAGGCCATCAACTCAGCCTGGCTTGCTTGAATGACCACAATAGCCTCATTTAGCGTAACGATGCATCGTTTTGTGACCAAGCAAGACACCCCCCCCGCTCAGCCACGTTACAGTGAGGAAGAGGGTGGTTCGTTTGGTCTCAAAACGATGAACGGAAGCGGAAGGTCCTTGGGTGGCAGTGCTGTCTTTCATTGTTCTTCTCACAAGAAAAGCCAATAATTTGCTAGTCTATTAGTAATTGGCAGTAATTCATCATGTAATTCAATATGAAATGTAATTTTTACGGTTCAAGATTTCATCAGCAGATGCATCGCACCTATACTTTCTGCTTTTACTGTGCAGATTTTTCCCTTTTTTTTGTGTCCACGGAAACATGCCGATAAAGATTTTTGAACTGATTCAATTTTGATTCTAAATTTGATCAGAAATTGCACAGGTTTTTACCACTGAACCAAACTAAAAACCGAAATTCAGAGTTTTGAAAAAATGGAACTGGTATTGAACTGAATAAATTATGCGATGCTAAAACCGATGCGATGTTTTGAAAAATAATTTTGTTTAGCATCCCTAGGTAGTTCCATTTTGGAACCAGTCGTTTGGTCTGAACCCTAAATTCAGACTACAAAGCTGATTTTTAGTTTTGTTTCACACTGGAGCAAACCCTACCTCTCATTCCGAAGCATAGTTCCATTTACTTTACTTTGGAGCTGCACCAGTACTCCTCAGGGACCAAATAATGTTGGGTCCCGAGCATTGAATTGCGTGCATCTTGCGTGCGGTTTCGACCAATCAGAGAGCTTACGCACAGTCATGTGACCGTGCGTAAGTTATGCTCGGGACCGAACATTATTTGGTCCCTGATAAATAAAAAAAAGCGCACCTTTATCTAATCAAACTTCCTCCTTTGCATTTTCATTCACTTATTTCTCTTTGCAGGAGAGCTTGCCATGCAAAAAGTGAAAGTCCATCGTTATGTGGCTGGAAAGCGTCCTGATTATGCTCCGCAGTCAAGTAGTGAAGAGGAATCAGAGGATGATGATTTCATTGAGACCAGACGTCAGCAGTTATTGCAGGAGCAGTATGATAAATATGAAACTGAACCAGCCATTGCTGAAGAAGTGGACTTGGATGATCCTCGGCTCCGTCGGTTGAGGAGTCGACGTGTCGTTGATGATGAAAGTATCGAGGAAGAAAGACGAGCAAGGCATAGGTGAAAAAAGTTTTTCTACTTAGCTTTATTCTATAACCTTCATTATTTTTGGATGTTCCCAAACGCCTGAAGTCTCATGCAATCCAGGATTTTTTCGGCGCAAGAATGGGTCTGTTGCATACTTTTGCTACAACAAAATAGAACCTTGATTCTTATGTAAAATTCGGCGAAAATAACGATGCGCGTATTAAAAACTTTCAAAATCCCTTCATTAACTCAGAAAATACCTTCCATTTCAAACAACCCGCGCTTCACTAGACACTATGTCACCGACTTATAACTACATAGATGGAACCATCTCGTTTATGTAAACATGAAGAGAACTTACAAACATTGGAATGTTTCGTTTAGATGCGTATATTTCTTATATTATTTTGTAATCTTTGATAAACCGAAAAGACCAGACAGCAAATGCAGCTTATATTTCAAGTATTAAAAAATAAATTCCATAATTTTGTAGTTACGATGTTGTTTACTTATGCACGGTGGTTCCGTCTATGCAGTAGTATACCAGTGCAAATAGTGTCTAGTGTAGCGCGGGCTGTTTGAAATTGAAGTGATTTCCTGAGTTAATGAGTGGATTTTGAACGTTTTTAATGAGCGCATCGTTATTTTCGCTGAATTTTACATAAGAATCAAGGCTTTATATTGTTGTAGCAAAAGTATGCAACAGACCCATACCGAAACATCTCCTCACTCAATTGTTTAATTGCTGTTGCTTATTGTAGCGTATTTTAACTCTGCATGTTGGTACTTAAGATGACTTGTACTTTTCCTGTCTAGATCAAATCGTGTATTATTGATCACCCTTCATGACTTTTTACTCATGTTCCACTCCTGCTTCAGAGTTCAGAAATAAGCCAAAATGTTGAATTTTATAATTGTTCGAACATTTTTACTATTATATTTATTTATTTATTTATTTATTTATTTATCATTTATTTATGAGCATGATTTTTGTGTAAGCTGTGAATATTTGAGAAATTTTTAAAATATACTTGTCTTGAGTCATTCAAAGAGTTTTTCATAAAAATTTCTCATTAATCCTTCGTAATTTGAAATTTATCTTCAAACAAAAAGTTTTCTCAGCTTTTGAATCAAGTAAACAGTAGATCTTGGTCTTCAACCGTTCTCTTAAAGTGTGTGTTTAAAGTTAGTGGGGTCATTGCTTTTTGCCAATTTGTAAAAGTTTGAAAATTTGAATTTGATAATGTGAGAAAAATCACCAATGAAAATATAAAAAATAAAATTAAAGTTTTTTTTTTTTCATTATTTGATCACAAATCAGCTTAAAGAAATTGGTTAAATTCCTTGTCATCGCGGTCCAGTTGTGATTGTTTTGGCGTAGAATTGTTGCCCCCAGTACCTTTGAATAAGAAAACAAATATTCATACAATTCCTTTGAAATATTTCCAGACATATCCATGAGCCAGAAGTGATTCAAGATGATTCAGAAGAAGAAGTTGAAAGGCGACAGAGAGGGGATAGCAGCGAAGATGATGAAGAAGAAGATGAATTAAGCGATGAAGAAATTGAAAGGAGAAGACAATTGCTGCATCAGCGTGTGCTCAACCGAAAAGATGAACAGGTGATTTTTCCCTCACTGCTAAGTGGAAGATTTAGCTATATTTCATCCGCTGTGTTGAATGATGAAATATTTTTTATCCATCAAACCGTTTTTTTAGATGAAGTAAATTTATAGGCCTCTCTGGACACTCAAATAAGATCCTTAAAGTAGCCTCCCTGGAACATCTGGTAATTGGTGCACACTAGCCACCAACATAATTTGGTAATTGATGCACACCAGCCACCATAGTTTGGTGGCTCGCATACCTTTAGCCATCATCATCAATCATGACACAGATTTATTTGATATTCTCACCATTTTGAAAGTTTAGACATCAAGTGTTGTTAATTGGCAAAACAGTGAAAGTTCGTTGTGTGGAA
Source organism: Trialeurodes vaporariorum (assembly GCA_011764245.1). Classification (NCBI taxonomy): domain Eukaryota; kingdom Metazoa; phylum Arthropoda; class Insecta; order Hemiptera; family Aleyrodidae; genus Trialeurodes; species Trialeurodes vaporariorum. The sequence continues at coordinate 56,637,118 of VMOF01000002.1, forward strand.
CCTCGATCCTGCCCCAAAAAAAGTTCTATGCAGGAAATTGTGGTCAGAGTATGGGAGGTTTCACGGTGCTGAAAAATATTCCACTTGGCGAGATATTCCACTTAGAGGACGTTCCACACAACGACTTTCACTGTGACTGTCATCTTATAATTTTGCTAAACGCATTCATGGAGTTCGTGAGTGGATTTTAGAACTTACTAATGCTCTCAATGTTATTTTCAAGGGTTTTTACACCGGAAGCAACTCATCATAATGCTGTAGCAAAAGTTTGCAACAGTCCCATGCGCAGAATTCTTCAGAAACAAAATTAAAATTTTGCTCATTTTTCTGTGATAGTAAACTTTTGTAGTTTGTTTTGCGTCCCAAGAAGAGGAGATTGAAGTAGTTGATTTTAGATTAATTTCTTCTCTCAGACGGTGTCATTGTTTCTGTTTGTACTATCTGCAGGAAATGGAAGTAGAAGATGAAAAATTACCGTCTTCGGAAGAAAGTGCTGAAGAATCCTCAGAATATGAAGAATGTTCAGGTAAATTTTGTGCTGTGTAATAACAATGTAAGGGTGTTGCTTTCAACCCCCCCCCCCCATCCCATCTAATTTGTTTGAGAGATAATGATACAAGCTTTTGCTGTTTCTCAAAATTGACTTTTTCTACTTTGATAAATGTGAGTATGTATTTTGATAAACTGATGCAAACAAACTTGCCTTCTACGTCATTTTTACTTACCATGCGAGTTCTCTTCATTTATCGGCAATCGCCTTGATAGTAGCATGAGGGGTTGTGAAAAGATCTGGCACTGGCCTTATGGCTCCTGTTAGATTTTTAATTTTGGAGTCTCAAATTAAAACTTAGTTGAGGCTGAGCCAAAATTCTCGCGGCACGTACGCAATCGTAAGATAAGTTTCGGAGATAATCAAGGTTGTAGCGCAGTCTAAAGGGGTCACTTTGAGAGTCCGATTGCCAACCAGCATCGGAAAAAGTACTCAAAAAAATTTCCGGTTATCTGTTGCCAGCAGGAACACTTTTTCGTTGTGAGGAACACAATGGTACCAACAAAAATGTTTTACGATGCATTGTAAGCGAGAACGATGACACTGAATTCAATGCACTGTTCTTTTGTTTGATGTGCAAAATGTACACTGTGCATACTTACACATGTCCATCTGAACTATTAGCGAAGCTTTCTCTGTGAGGAGTAAGTTTCAGACTTTTTAAATGGTTTATTGTTATTTTCGCAACATTTTCATCAGGATTGATCGTACATTTGCCAACAGGAAAATCTTGCAGGTGCTTTGTTGCAACAGACCCATGCAGGGTAAATACAAATAAAAAAAAACGAAACGGAAAAACAGGAAAACAGTACTTAAAAGTACCAATTATACAACTTTTTTGATCATTCAGTCAATCTATCAATTGCTAAAAATACCATTGTCTTTTTATTGATTCTTAGATTCAGAAGAAGAGACTGGTCCCAGATTAAAACCTGTATTTGTTCGGAAGAAAGATCGCTTGTCTGTGATGGAGAAAGCAAAAGAAGCCCAAAAGAAGAAGCAAGCAGAACATGAGGCAAAAAAAGCTGCTGAAGAAAGGCGAAGGCAGACTCTAAGAGTAATATAATTACACCTTCCTTACTAACGATTTTAGTTCATTTTTATTTACTTAAAATTGTTTAAGATTCTTACTCTGGTCAATTCTATTTTCAGTCCAGAAAATTTACATGGGGAAAAAGGTCTGAAAAAGTTGGTGGGCAAGTGTTTGACAAGAGCATCATAAAAGTTACTTCCTAAGCGCGCACTTTCTTAAATTTTAAAAACTGATTGACTCTGTCAAACTGAGGAGTATATGTCAGTTGAAATGGTGGGTCATCTGACTTTCTAGTCTCATTGGAATTTGTTTTTGTTGTTTTTTTGTTTTTTTTTTTGGTGTGCTGGTGTGGGTGGCTTAACTTTCCTACAGAGATGCTGTTTCATGTCTATTAATAGCATTTTTCGGTTCACCGACGATACCACCAGTTAGTCAATTGGTGGTATCATTGGTGAATTGAATAATATCATCAAATATACACAAAGCAACAGCTCTGCTTTACTACCACTACCACTTTACTCAAAACAAAATTTGTTAAACTAGACGATTATAAAAAATTGCGAGAAAATGTAAGAGCTTAAGTGCCCTAGAAAATATCACAAATGACAACCATCGTCAAAAACCTTTAAAACAGTGTTTCCAAAGTCCAAGCCACACCAGAGTGAACGTGTATGCTGCCAAAAAAATGTCTGTCATAAAAAATTGCTGTCATGTTTAATGCAAGCGGTCACACCAGAGGCGAATGTTTGAGAATTTTTCACGGGATTGAAGGGGTTTCGTTCATTGACAGGGAACCAGAGACAAATAGAGACCCAGCACAAAACTTGCGATGGGTGTCCACTTTCTGGGGCTCAATTTTGGTCGGAGCTCATCGGAACAACAGCCAACTATTGCCTTCTGTTGACTGATGAGCGTGTGTTTTGCATTCGACAAGCAAAACCTGTTTCCGTTTCCGGGACGGTGAACCAATCACAGCCTTTTGTTGAGCTGCACCATTCAACATTAGGCAATGTTTATCGTTGCAACCGGTGACTCCCGAACAAAACTGTGACCGCTAAACTTGCTTCACTTTTCTAACACGGGAAGCATACGGTGTGCTGGGTCTCTATTTGTCTCTGCAGGGAACCTAGATTGATGCAATGGGTAGATATTGCCTGATTGCTGTGTAAGCATAGATCATGCCGTGAAAAACTTTTTTTCTTTTCTATATTAAATCAGAACCATGAATTTTACAATAAATAAAAAGATACTCCACCTCCTGATATTGAGGAATCAATGATATTAGAATAAAAATAAGAGGAAGAGGTTAAATAGGGCTCTATAAAAAATTTCATGTCTTTTGGGAAACACAACATAACCCACATTACTACTGGGCTAAAGTGTGAAGATGCATTGCCCAGTATACATAGCGTTGCAAGGGTGGTCACACTGGAGCGTTGGCATTCTTTATGGTGTGTCACAGGCTCTGCAGTTTGACTCGTTTGTTCTTCTGGAGTTCTAACCTAGATTTTTAGGTTAGGTCTATTCTTTGTTCACTGATGGTGCTAATTCAAACCATGCATTTTTACTTTCAGATGGTTGAAGATGAGATAAGGAAAGAACAAGAAGTGAAGAAAAATCCTAACGATGAGCCATCTTTGAACGATATTATCACTGATGATGAGAACGATGAAATGGAATACGAAGCATGGAAACTAAGAGAGTTGAAACGAATAAAAAGAGATAGAGAAGAACGTGAACAGTAAGTCTTCTTCTATTATCTAGCTCTTTTTTCACTTGCCATTCCCTCTAATGATTCTGTCAAATCTTGATCTGAAAGAGTGATTTAAATTGGGAACAAAGTTTCTGCGTTTGAGAATCAATTTTTGTTTTCAAGGGTATTCTTGACCTGTATCCTGCAGTGTCTTTTGAGTCTACTACAAGTACCTTTTAGAAAAAGCTATTGCTTTCATAATTTTACGCCCAGTTTTTAGTCTATAAAGTTCCAAGGTGTTGGATTGCGTATAGTCTGGATATAGTCTGTTAGATATTGTGATTCGTAAGCTCTGTTCCCTAGTTGAGTTTAGCTGAATGATATCACAGGTGACAGTTTTTTAAGAGCCTCGCAGAAGTGTGTCGTTCGCGGTGAAAGACCCGCATAAGAGCTAAGACTGCAGCTGGGGCAACAGACGAATTCTATCTATCTATCTATCTATCTATCTAAGTCTTGTGGATAATGTACTAATCATTTTATAATTAGTGGTTGAAATTAGCCATTAGAATCGGTATTTTTTCCTGATGAAATATTTTACTTTTTGGGGTCAAAGAGCAGTTCGAGCTCAGAGGAAGAGTATGCGCCTTATATGCCTCGCCCCCTGCTTTGCTTGCATGTGTTTGCTTTGCTGCTTTGCATGGCTTGTGCACTAGCCTCTACCTTCCTAAGACCGTAGCACACCTTCACGCGGTGACCCTGCCTTGCAGAGTTGCTACGGATCGAAAGTGCGTCGGTATTAATCGGGAGTGGTCAGTGTCCGTAGTTGCTTAGTGTAGTGTAGTGTAGTGTAGTGTAGTGTAGTGTAGTGTAGTATTGTGCTGTGTAGTGTTGTGGAGTGTAATATAAAGTAGTGCGGTACAATTTTGTGTAATGAAATGTGTTAGCCTTCCACAGTGCCCGAGCTTCCGGTGCGTTATCCTCTGAAAATGGATGAATACTTCAACCTGGCAGTGACACGGAATATCAGATCCAACTGGATGCTCCAGTGCATCGCCATTGATGAATGACCAAGGGAAAAGATGTGACAAATATACAGGATATCGCATAGCTGGGCGCTCATGAAGAATGCGGGTGTGAAGGAAGAAAGAAAACTATAGGTTAAACTTGGTGCACATTACTTATGGTATACTTCTAATAGAGGTTAAGTGAAGTGATGTGAGGTGAACTCTAATCAACAAAGTATGCTCAACGAGCTTAAAGGAACCTCAAGGAAACAAGACAGAGATTGGACGGAATACAGAGAGGAGGTGACAGCAAAGGCGAGAAGAGCATGAGAATGCTATGAGTTAAAGAGGAGCAGGGCTGCTATTCGGAAACCATAGGTGAACAAAGCGTTGAAGAAGATGATGAGGAAAGCTTGCTGATAGCTGATCAAAACAAGGAAATAAAGGTCAAGAGGATAGTAAATATCAATGTAATAAAGAGGAAATAAAAGGAAAGGAAAAAAAAGGGAAAAATAAAGAATAGGAGCTAGTGGATACCAGTTTGAGAAATCAAGAAGACTAACACTAGGACCAAGAAGGAAATTGGAATATCAAAGCGATGTCTAGACAGTAGACAAAGAAGAGGAGACCGAGTATTCTCATAAGAATGAGTAGTGATAAGGGATCATGGAGCTCTGATCCACCATAAAAACTGAGACTTGTGTGCCAAATATTCTAGGAACAAGCAGGCGCAGTTTTTTAGGAAACCTTGAAGATATATCTGCAAGGAATTGGGATCAGAATTGTCTAGCTTCAAGATGTTGCAAAGGAGCTTGTCATCTACAAGATCGGTCGAAAAATTGGAAATACAAAAGCAGAGACTTCTGACATCCCATTGGTGCCAGCTATCTCCACGCTGAACCCTCTTGATCAATGAATGTATAGAAGGGACAGTTTACATCCCCCGCTATCTAAGGAGAGTATATGATTGGTAGGAGTGGTAACTCAGAAAATTGCGGTAAATTAACCTGATGCGATGCATAGAGGACTGGATGATAGATTTGTGAGACCAAATCGCTGTGTCAAGCCACATTGTCTCTAAAAGCTGATAGCATTGGTGAGCATCTCTTACATTCAAGAGTGCATACTTGATAGGAGGTAGACATTCAAGTGGCTTGATCTCTCTTGTTTTGAGAGAATCTGCTGAAAGCCCCCAGCTGAAGCATGGAGTGGGTGCAGCTAGAGTGGAAACACTCCTCTATTGTTGCTCGCAGTTTCCTGAGCCTTCTAGACCAGGTAGCGCTGTGTCATTTAAATTATGGCTGCGAAAGTATAATTGTAATTAACTAATATCATTCAAAACTATCTAATCTGTATTTCTGGAAGAGTAAGTGATCCGACGTTTTTTCAGTTTTATGGCCTTCTTTCAAAAAAGTTATGCTGCTCTGTGTACTTTTATATGGGAGGCTTTTTGAGGTACCAGGTTTTGCGATTTGCACACTTTGGACGACCACTGGCGCTGCTCCTCGCGCAAGGTACCCAGTTTAGAAACTTTACTATGTGGGCTCTTACGGCAGTTTTCATTCTGGTTATATTTATTCTCTGGCTGAAGCCCAGCATTGCCCAAAGAGCAAGTACAAAGGAAGATGATTTCGTTGAAGAGATGGCAGCAGGCAATCAGTGCATAGTCCAAGAATTAAATCAAGAAGAGAAGAAGAAGAGACAATCAAGGAGGTGCCAATTGCAAAGTAGAGAAGATTGAGACGAAGGCATGGTGCGTCGCTGAAGGGCCGTTGGGTTGCAGTTCGGATCTGTATGAGAAGAAATCTGGGCAACCTGGGTCTGCGAAATGTGCGGACAACACCACTAACAGCAGGGCCATGCTGTTTGGCATGGAAATTGAGAGTGAGTTGAATAAAGAAGAAGAGAAGAAAAAAAGAAGAAGAGAAGAAGAGAAGAAGAGAAGAAGAGAAGAAGAGAAGAAGAGAAGAAGAGAAGAAGAGAAGAAGAGAAGAAGAGAAGAAGAGAAGAAGAGAAGAACAGAAGAGGAGAAGAGGAGAAGAAGAGAAGGAAAGAAGAAGAGGAGAGAGTTGAGAGAGAAAAAGGAAAAGAGAGAAAAGAGTTGAAGAAGAGTTGAGATGAGAGTATTACATTTATATTGGCTGTTGCAGGCATTCCCCTCCCCAGCCTGCACAGTCTTAAACCCTTCCAAGTCAGGAATAGTTCGCGAAGGTGACATTCCGGTGTTCCTTTTTCTATCTCCCTTCCATGACTCCCTTCCTGTAGCAGGGATTTCTCGCGAATGTGGTGTCCCTGTGTCTTATCCCTTGTCATCCCTTACAGCCCAGCCGTTCGCTGTGAAACATAAGCATAACGAGCTATAGCAAGGAGCTGGGGCGGCTGGGTTCTTATTCTTATTCTTATTCTATGAAATATTTTACTTTTTTCATTTTTAGATTGTAAAATAAATAATATCTAACCACACAACTTACTGCAAAAAGGTGCAAATATTCCTCTTTATCTTTGTATTCATACATATAATTGTTGTTTTTTTTTTAAATTTAATTTCCCAATTTAGTTGTTATTAAATTTATGCAATGAATAGGTATAGAGTCCCTTGATAGAAGTTCTTCTTAGGGAGTAGCCACTTGTAACGCTTTATACATTGGGAAAGAGTCGACGGCATTAACAAATTTGAAGATTAAGTTCGGCGGTGGATGCGTCCTTCAAAGCCTAAAATCAATGACTAATCAGAACTCATTGAGCTTGCGTTGGTATTCCCCATAAAGAACTTCTATCAAGGGACTTAAGTTAGGTTGAACCTCTCATCTAAAACTGTGTGCATTGGTCTGTTTAATGTCAACATTTTTGTAACGTCTTGTTGAAGGAGACACTTTTTTACCCTGGTATTTTTTGTAAAATCAATAATCTGCTATAGCTTGTTTCCTAAAAAACTTATGAAAGATTAATGTGAGCATTTTTTAAATCATTTTCTCAGAATGGAAAGGGAGAGATCAGAGATTGAACGTCTGAGAAATATGACTGAAGAGGAAAGGAGACAAGAATTTCGCAACAATCCCAAATTTGTTATCAATAAAGCTGCCAAAGGAAAGTACAAGTTTATGCAGAAATACTATCACAGAGGAGCTTTCTTCATGGTAAGTTTAAACTCCCCAATAAATTAATCTACCAACTTGAAAAAGAAAGAAAAAATGTCTGTTAATGCATTTTAGATTTTAATTTGCTTTAAAAATAAATGTATTTTTGACTAAACCTGGATTGTTCCAATCCTGAACTTGTCCATAGCTCTGCCTCAAGCACATCGCACTGGTGGCAAATTTTTTGGAAAAGATGTCCTAGATTGCTGAAAGTCTTTAGAATTTTGCTCATAATAAATATCATAATCTTTTACACACATAAATGTGTGGTAGTTTCTCGTAAAATCTGAAGAAAGTCCGCTGCAGCTAACCTCGTTAAATTGACGGTTTTATTGTCGGAGGAGCTTAATTAAATAGGCTTTAATCAGGTTGATAGATAAGAATCTGGTATCTCTTTTTAATTTTTTAAACTATTTTTTCAAAAATTCTCTTTTTATCTCATTGTTTCATAAAATTTCCATTTTTCTAATTTTCATGTGTTTCTGTTTTTAAAGGATCATGATGACGAGTTGTTCAAGAGAGATTTCTCAGCAGCTACACTGGAAGATCACTTTGATAAAACAATTCTCCCTAAAGTCATGCAGGTAATCATTTTACAAATAAAGTATTTTAATGTTTTTAAGGAAGGTGCCTTACTTACTCAATGACACTCTAATCATCAGTGTAGCAAGTGTGCAACAGCCTCATTGAATGAACGACGGCAATAAAGAAATTTAAGGAACAACAACAGAAGTAACTAGAGAAAAGAAAGAAATAGAAGATAGAAAGAAGAAATAGAATAGAAGTAACTAGAAAGTTAAGAATAGAAAGAAGTAACTAGAGGCTGTTTCAAATAGCTTCGTTTCTGACAGTTCTTTCTTTCCATGCGTGGAGGGACGATATCAAGTCTTCAATTATGCTTTAATGTTAATATTCACTAATTACATTTATTCATTTAGTGGTTTACTTATTTACATTCCAGGTCAAAAACTTTGGTCGAAGTGGAAGAACAAAGTACACTCATCTTGTTGATCAAGACACTACATCTTTCGAATCTCCATGGATGGCAGACACAACACAAAATATTAAATTTCACAATAATCAAGCAGCTGGTATGAAGCAAACGTTTGATAAACCTAGTCTCAAGAAAAGAAAGTCATCGAATTCATAATGTTAAAATGTATAAATTAGCGCTTTGTAAATAAATGTATGTTTTTTTTCTCTTTCTGTTAAGTTTAAAGTAATGGATATAATTTGAATTTGTACAAAGCCAGATGTATATTTTTAAGATTAAATTTTTGTGGTAATTTTTAATTTTTATATCTTGTTTTCTACATGATTGATTCAATCCTACAATTGCCAAATTTGAAAAATTAGCCAAATGCAAATTTTTTGAATGGCTGCCATCTTGGATTGAAATAGCGCATCGACTATCAGTTTAAACCATTCGGTTCCTCTTTCCAAGAAGTTTCGAATGAGGCATCACTCGATTTTGTTATTTTTTTTTTAGAATTGGCGCATCGGATCGACTTTGAGTTTGCTCTAAAATGCTCCTTTTTTTAACACATTTTGATTTATGTTCTACTTGAACCCCTTTGCCATTTGAGTTTTTTCAGCTACAGACCCCCAAACTCAAAAAAATTTTGAGGGCCGAGCCCCCAATTTTTTTTGTCAAACGATAAAAAGTGTGATACATTATTGGAAATAAGATGTTCTGCTGATTCAGAATCTCTTTAGTTTTTGAAGAGCGTTTTGAATTACAGCTTGAGTTATGAGCCTCTAAAGTATGAGGGGGTTCTTTGGCCGCCAGTATATTTAACGGGGGTGCAGGGAAAATCTGAAAAAACCAAATTTCTCCATTTTTTAGGGTCTTTCGAATAATGTATTAAAAAATATCCCTTGCCATTTTGAGGGGGATTTTTGAGATTTTGACATTTTTCCTAGAGTCTCTCAAGGGCCTTGGATTTTTCCTAAATTTTTAAAATTTTTCCTCCTCTTGCAAGACTTCACACGAAAAGTGTGAACTCATTTCTCGGACACCCTGTACAGTTGAAGGCACATCCATGAAAGTAAGACTAATCGTTCGAATTGCAGGAGACGTGTTTTAAAATCGGATAGCGTCAGTCGCAGGTTGGATAATAGGTAGTTAACTATTCGTACGCGACTGTACCGTTTTAATCTATCTTTGAAAATGAAGGCGCATCCATAAAAGTAATACTAATCGGTCAAATTTCGGGAGAAGTGTTTAAAAATCAGATAGCGTCAGTCGTGGGTTGGATAATAGTTAACTATTCGTACGCGACTGTACCGTTTTAGTCTACCATAAAAATGAAGGCGCACCCGATTAAGTAAGACACGTTTTTCCGGTCGAATTTTGGGATCTCCCGATAGGAATATTTTAAATCGGACTCCTGGACTCCTGGAGCTGTGCGTCGTTATTGGGTAGTAGACGTATGACTCCTTTCCACCTCGTTTCTTTTTAATACCAGAGCACACGGCCCCGCAGGGATTGGAAGCCGGAGCCGTGGTCAGATCCAAATTTTATGTTCTCTTCGGCAGAAAGCTGTAGGAATATAAAATGAATTATAATTTATTATTCAAAGACTGAATCCAAAGGCTTTTGCACCAACAGAACTTTATTTCAAAGATTCGGTTTCAAGTTATTGCGTTGAGAGCTCTTTAGGGAGCACTAATTGGGAGCCGTGCTCCCAAAGAGCTCCCAACGCAATAGCCTCGTTTATGCGAGCATCTCAACCCGGGTTCTAGAACCCGAGTTCAGCTGAACCCGAGTTGAGATGCTCGCATAAACACTTCGGATCTCGCTGAACTCGGGTTCGACTCGACCCCGATTCAAACCCGAGTCGAGTCGGTGAACTCGGGTTGAGATTTCACGCATAAACACCACGGAGTTCAGAACCCGGGTTCACGCGGCATCGATGTCACCAATCCGAGCGAGGTTAAACACGCGTCTTATGCGGTCGCACTTGTCCGTACCGCACCAAGCATCGCCGCCATTTTCGTCAAAAATGTAAACAAACACAGTGAAGAAGAAGAAAGAAATCCTTTGAACTCGAGTTCAAATACACGGGTGTTTATGCGCAAATCCAAGTTGGACCCAGGTTGAAACTCAACTCGGGTTGACTCAACCCAGGTTCAGATCTCTCGCATAAACGAGGCTAATAACTTGAAACCGAGTCTTTAAAATCAAGTTCTGTTGGTGCAAGAGCCTTTGGATTCAGTATTTGAATGATAAATTGTAACTCATTTTAGTATTCCACAGTTTTCTGCCGAGAAGAACGTAAAATTCAGATCTGATCATGGCTCCGGCGCCCAATCCCTGCGGCCCGGGATCTAACAAAGCTTGTCCGTTCTGTGAGGTCGTTTATTTTTCTCTGTATTTCTCCATTTCTTGGTACTTACTCGTCCTCTTCATGTTATTATTCTCCCCCCCCCTTCATTTCTTTCCTTTTTATTCCTCTCACGGTCCGGCCGACCCAAATTGGGCAGCAGCCCACCGGGAAATTTTCCGGATTCCCGGTGGTGGGCCAGTCCTCTGATTTCATCCAGCAGATTGTTCCGGTTTTGAAGGTACAATCTTGTCTTGCCATAAGTTTTTCCCCTTTTGAAATATTATGACCCTTGTAATAAAAAAAAATCCAAAGATTATCGGTCGAGGTCCGCCTTCCTACATACACTTCTGAAACGATTAAACGAACTCTAGCCATGCGCTGCAGGTTGTAGGTTGGGTTACATGTAGCGCCGTGCTTGGACGGCAACAAGCATGTGCGAGTAGCGAGTATAATGTGTTTTGTGGCGAACTTTGTGTTTTAAACGCTAGCCATGAAATCACACATTTGCAGAAAATACATCATGTTATTGCTTACAGATTTTATAACTCATTATTCAGCTCCTTTCTTATGTGCGGACATTTTGTCCTTTTGGATATTCGTATAAAGTTATAGTAACCTCAATAATTAGTAAAGCTCGTTTCAAAAGTGATTAAGGCACTTTAGCTCACCACGAATCCGATGGAATGAGTCTGTTACAAACTTTTGCATCAGCATTACGAAGGGTTATAATTTTTATGTAAAATTAATTGAAAGTAATGTTGAGAACATCAAACAGTTCCTAACTCCAACTCGACTCCAACCCACAACCTCAATAAAGGCTTTTAACAAAATTACAAGAAGGCGGCCGAATGAGCGGGAGACAACGAGGGAGTCCCATTTACGAGCAGTGGCGTAGCATGCAATTTGGCAACGTTGCAGTTTGTACATTTCAACCCTTGAAAAAAATCGAACTATCGGGTGTTCGGTGAACACCTTCGCATTTGACCTTTTATATGGGTTTAAATGGACAAATTGCAACGTTGCCAAAATGCACGCTACGCCGCTGTTTACGAGTAATAGCAACTCTTGATGCTGAGAAAAGTGATTTATCATAGAGAAAAGCTGCAATTAGATGGGGCCCCCTCATTTTCACCCACTCATGCGATTGCCATATTGTAAAGTCGTTAAACTCATTTATTGAGTTTGTGAGGGGATTTTGGAACTTTCTGATGCTCTCGTCGTCATTTTTAAGTGATTTCAAGTAGGAATCGACCCTTCATAACTGTATAGCAAAATTTTGCAACGAACCCATTGAATGAAAATGGGTTAGTGAACTTTGGCTTTTCATCAAACGAACAGGACTTTAAAATCACAATGTCGAAGTCTAAGGCAACTTTTGTCCCTATCTGATTTAAAGGATTGGAAATTGAAAATTCGGTAAAGAGGTTATCGATGAGCTCTGTCTATCACTTCTGAAACAAAGTCTACAAGAACAGTAAGCTACCGATTTCAAAAAGTATGACATGTATACATTATACAAGGTCGCGCTTAAAAAGACCTAACTAGAGGCCTCCGCTCGCCCATCGGAGGCCCAGGCGCATACTGCACTATAACTATGGCCAGTGACCAGTGGCAGTTATACGGCCCTGTGATCATAGTTGTCTTTATCCAACTCGCAAGCAGGGTCAAGGATTTATGATACCCACGCATTTTCAAAGCGCAAGGAGCCATCAATCAACATTAGAATATCATTCTCCGGGAGTCTGAATTCAAAATTTATCCTTGACCATACGAGCGGTAAAATTCGACTTTGCAAAGCAATGGGGCTGTTGCACACTTTTGCTATAAGCGATTTAACAGTCGATTCTGGTGTAAAAACCTCGAAAAATAACAATGGCAGCTCTAATAACTTCCAAAATTCACTCTTAAACTCAATAAACGCTTTTATTTGCGAGTACGTAATGGTGGCCGAGGGCAGTAACAATGGGAGATTCTTATCTTAATTTCGTCACTCTTTCTATGCTGACAAGGATGATTCACAGAGTAAATAGTCATCAGAGTGATGATCCACATCCCAGCGGCGTAGCGTGTGTAGCGTGGTTACATGGCTAAGCCATTTAACTCCGTTCCCTTCCTCTATTTCAAATTTCCCTCCTTTGACTGGAGACCAATCAGGAGGGAGGAGTTCGGTGGCGTCCTCACTGGTGCATGCTGGGCAATGAGTGAGAGATGATTCGAGTTGCTCCTCTCTAAGAGGTAGACGTGTTGTAGTGTGCCTTATTTTATGTCTTGAAGTAAGTAAATTATAAAGTCCGGGCTGGGTCCATTTTGGGCCCAGTCTCGGCAAATTTCGATCTTAAATAGTCGCGGGTCGGGGTCGGAAGTCTCAAGCCATCTTTACGTATTTCGTTGTTTGTGTTTTTTTTATTAAAAGTTCTTATGAACTTATTTGTTCCTGGGTTCCCCCTTCAGTGCTCTCCCCGGGTAACAAATTGGCGCCCAACGTGGGGCGCCAATTTGTTACCCGGGGAGAGCACTGAAGGGGGAACCCAGGAACACGTGCACTATGGCAACGTTGTGATGTGTCCATTTAAACCCATGTAAAAGGTCGAATGCGAAGGTGTTCACCAAACATCCAACAGTTCGATCTTTTTCATGAGTTTAAATGGACACACTACAACGTTGCTATATTGCACGCTTCGCCGCCACTGCCACATCCGATGAATGGTACCGCAACACACCTAGTGACACCGGTGTCAAATGAAAGTCGTCTCCAACGTCGTCTCTTATTGGTCACTTCTTGATGGAGTTGCAGTATTGTTAGATGGGAATCTCCCATTGTTACTACCCTCAGCCACCATTACGACCGCGCAAATAAAAGCGTTTATCGAGTTTAGGATTGGATTTCGGAAGTTTTTAGTGCTGCCATCGTTATTTTTGGAGGTTTTTACACCAGAATCAACTGTTAAATCGCTTATAGTAAAAGTGTGCAACAGCCCTATTTGGTGGCAAGAACAACCGGAAAGTCATTTGATGTATCGAAGAAGGGATGCGGGACGCGCCGCGCCGTCTGCATGATTCAACCTGCCCCCCTTCCTCCGGTCATTAACCCTTAATGGACTAAAAGCCCGAGTAAACTCGGGCTTTCACATTGTTCCATAGTATCACGATTCCAAATAAACGAGATTATCGATGTAGACCCTTTCAAGATAAGATTTCGTTAGGCGCCTTCAATTTGTCGTTTAGGCAATTCCAACTCCCCGGAGTACGAACAGTTAACTACCTTCCCTGCGTAAATGAATGAGTAGCGATCTTACGAACTAATCTGGTCTTTAAAGGGTCAAAACTCATTCAGTGTGGCTTGTGACACCTCAGAAGGCAACACAGCAAGCCATAGATGCTGGCCTCATCAGTCGCCATCAATGGCACGAGTGATACCAACTTTTAAACAATTATTTTCCTATGATATATAATTTTCCTTTTCCAATGAATGATCTAAAAATGCGAATGTATCCCTACTGAAGAAGCATTGGAACTGGGAGAATCCGCGCTCACACCTCAATTTCATCAAAAATGGCGCTCTTGATACTTTTCCCGTCAGACTTAGGTGTTGATATTTTCTATACGCCTTTAGTTTTTTACCGAAAGCTTTCCTTTTTGTACTCGTCTAAAACAGATTATTTTGACTGTTTTGGTGAGAAGCGGGAAATTCAAAATTGACTAGTCAGATGTCGGTGCCATATTTAAAAAAAAAAAAAAAAAAAAAAAAAAAAAAAAAAAAAAAATCATCCAGATCAATCAGTTTCCTGAATTTTAAATTTTTCGCTCGTCACTAGAACAGACTATTACACAAATTGGGTAATCAATGAACTCGATGTGTGTCTTTTTCTATCTTTGTCCATACGAATGAACGTGTCAAAAAAGGGTAGAAGGAGCGAGGTGCTATATAACGCGACATTTGCCCCTACATTTATATCCTCTTCTAACACATGCATATTTAAATGGATAAAGAGAGAATAAGTACAAGTTCCTGAATCCCTGGACGCGCCACTAATTCGAAGCACAAGTGAGTCCACTCATCGTTGAAAAATGTCAAATACTAGTGACTCTGTCAATACGAAGGTCATTTAAAAAGTAAATTTAGTTGCTCCGTAACTTTTGAACTTTTATATCTAAAGCAACTCTGTTTAAATCATTCTGGGCGTCATACTCTCAGCTTTTAAATGAGCTATTATTAGTGCTATTTATAGTTTTCTAAAATTGTCTCTCGAAATCGCTAGAATTGTGATATTTTCCAAATTAGCTTTTACCGTCCGCGCGGCTTCACTATTTTACATTGGGATCGGTGCGTTTAAAGCAACGTCTCAAAAAACCCCTTAAACAAGCGACCCCGGTTGCCATAATTAGAAAAATTGAATGTATTTTAGAGCTAAGAGCTTGCTGCACAATATGCTGATTGCAGATTTGCTTTATTTATAATGAACAAAGCTACTCCGGTTGCCATAATTAGAAAAATTGAATGTGTTTTTAAGCTAAGAGCGTGACGCACAATATGCTGATTGCAGATTTGCTTTATTTATAATGAACTCAAAAGTTATATGGAACTTACTTTTTAAACGACCCTCCCATACTCCGGTACATTAGTCATTGGTTCTATCTAATACCATATCATGGTGGAGTTATGAAACACACGGAAAAAAAGAATGGTGTAATTTACCATTCGCATAGCTGATTTTGGCCCCTACCAGAGTTAAGATAAACTTGACCAGAGTTATGGAACATTTGACCAGGAATCAGGTCAATTTCACTTGATACCTGGTCAAATGTTCCATAACTCTGGTCAAGTTTATGACTCTCTCTGGTAGGGGCCAAAATCAGCTATGCGAATGGTAAATTACACCATTCTTTTTTTTCCGTGTGCAGATTGTTTACTTAGTTAAGTATTTTCAGTTTTTCTTCATTTCTCAAAGTTGAGGTCATGTTGATCGACCAAAACGCCTTTTCACGCGTGTGCAAAGGTTTCAAGAGTATGAATTGTAAATTTAAAAAAAAAAGAAGTTTATCATCTTAATATTTTCTGCGAGAACACCCCTGGTCCCTGGTTCATCTTAAATGGGAAGAGGCACGTCTTCCTATATCTGAGGGGCCCCATAGACTTTAATTTCTTCGTTGGGACAGAATTTCATACACCCTTTGTTCCTGGTTCATCTTCAATGGGAAGGGGTACGTCTTCCTACATCTGAGGGGCCCCATAGACTTTAATTTCTTCGTTGGGACATAATTTAATGTAAATAACGTCGGCGGTAAATAATGCAACTTCAACAGTAAAAACTCAAGACATATCTTTCTAGATGACACTTTTCAAGTCAAGGACGTTTGAAGAGAAGTCGAAGAGACGAGGAGCGTGTTAAAATTCTGCCCATAGACTCACGAAACACTGAAAGATTGATCGTCAAAAAGATGAACTTTTACCAGAAACATGATTTTAATGCAGCCATACAGTGATCTATTCCTTAAGTAGATACATGTAGCGCGGTTTGATAAGTCAAAAATAATTATCGATAAATCTAATATCGAATGGGCTCTTGGCAAAGATCAGGCATATTTTGCTCTTTTCTTCATCACATTTTCTAACATCAATTTTAACTACTACTGGTATGCTCTATGGAGCGAGATGGCGCACCGCAAGAATAAAAAATAAATGAAAAATAAAAAAAAAGTTCGTGACATTAAGCTTCACTCGTTGCTGGAGTCATGCTAGAGTAACCGGGAAGAGGCGAGGCGGGATAGCTACAATCGTGGTAAGGAGGGGGAACGAGGGGGTGGGGGGCGTGGAGGGGGTGGAGGGTCGGGGGCGGACGCAGAGGTCGCTGTGATTTCTCTCTCCAGGTGAAGCACGCCAGCTGGGGCGCAATGATATTGGATCATTGGTAGCGCTGTGTTACCTCAGCGCTCTGAACATTCAACCGCACCATCGCACCATCGCACTCAACCTCACTGGCAAACAAGTCAGTTCATCTGAGCGAGTGTCCGCGAGGAGACTCCGTTTGCGAAATCCTTGTGTGTGCGTAACATGAAATCGTGGTCACATATTTATTTATTTTAACACTCTCCGCGGAAAAATCGTCTCGTGTGAAATATGATCAGACTCATTCACAGCGTGTGATAAAAACTGGTTTTTCATACCCACCGCCGCGAATCTTTTTCCATCAACGGTCTTTTTTTTGCTCTCTTTTTCTAGTTTTTCATTTCATCTGAGAGTTCGAATGTTTCTTGTTTTATCGACATAGTGTACTTGTGATCTTGTTGAAAGGCTCATTATAGTTTTCAATTCTCTAAAAACAATCAACTTTTATTTTCAAACCACCCTTTCTTGTTTTCGTTGAACTGTGCGCGTCGTGCGTGAGTGATTAAAAGCTGTCAGGTGAACGAAAAGCTGGTTCAAACGGATGTAATTTTTGAAGACGGAAATCATTGTTTTTTCCTTGTAATTACCGTACCAGCGCACGCAATTAAAAGGTGAGAATTTGAAATGTCATTTATCTGAATACATACAATTAGGACCGAAAAAAGGTGGTTTAAGGTCCCCAGGTCTAAGACCTTGAGGGATGGAACTCAGGACTCAGGACCTGACCTGGCAATGTTTCGGCGAAATGTTGATCTCGCAGATTTGAGACCTCGGAGCGTTGCCCCGACTGGACTATTTTAGTATTTACGGCCCAAGTTATAGCTTTGAGTCTTCATGGGTCATAAAAAATAACCTTTTAGCTCAAAATACTGCGAAAAAGGTCCACGTTTTCAGGCAATTTACGACCGGATACCCACGCGTATCAACGACGATTATTTGCCAACCTGTTGCTAAGCTTATTGAGTCATTACTTTATCTTTGACCTTGGTCGAAGCACCTGTTACATCTTAAGTCAATCTTTCGACTTTGTCTAAACTTTGGTGGTCTTAATCTAGATTGTAGGAAGACTGCCATTAGTCAATTTTCTATTTTTGAATCTTCTATTTAGGTATAACTAAATGGATGAAACGAAAATAAGGCAAGGTCACAAGCTTGGATGTCAATAGGTAGTTGACATGTTGTAATCACAGAAAGATGAAGTTTTTTTTCTTCTTTTATATTTTGTTTGACTCCGATAAATTATGCAAACGATTTTTTTCAATTTGGTAATGCTTTGCAGCTCCCAGTCCTCCGAATGAAACCAGTTTTCTAGACTCCTAAAACTTTGCGTTGGATCAATAAACATCGATGTCACATTGGTTCGTCGAAGTGAGGTTCAATGTTCAAAGGATACCCTGGTACAAAATGAATGATCGACATGTTGTCAACATGGACATTTTGGTATCATTTAAAGTGTCAATAGTGACCGTTACTCGACAAAAGGTATAGGTTTTGAACGTCCGGAAACTTTTTCCGCATATCGGTAAAAATCTCGGATGAAGCCCAGTGGCGAAGCGTAAAATTTGGCAACAATGTATTTCATCCATTTAAATTCACCAAAAAAGTCGAATGCTCCAGTCATCGGTGATGACCAAGCATTTCGACCTTTCTAACGTGTTTAAATGAGGGAAAAGGAACGTTGCCAAATCGCACGCCTCGCCACTGATGAAGCCGTTTCTGTGCTCTTGAAAGACTTTTTGGGAAAACATTTAAAAGTCCCCCTTACGTCCTCAGGACGTCCACAGCCCCATTTTTTACTGGGTTTGCGCAAAGTGGGGTTGCTAAGGTAACCTGTATAGTTAAATTGTCCGTTTTTAACAGCTACCTATGAGTAGCTTTAAGAGAATAAATACCAAATCCTTTTATCAGCCATTCTCACCAAGGTGGGACATGGTTGGAAAAAAATGAAGTTTTGCAAAATATAAAAAAAAGTAGCTCATCTGATTCAGAAAATCTTGAATATTATGAAACTACTTTCATTTTTTTGTGATGTTCAATTTTTAGTTGCATTTTTAGGGTTTTTAGGAGTTGTGCTCAAAGACAGTGATTTTAGTCCAAAGTTTGCATCACTGATTTTCACTGATTATTCCATCAACCAGTTTTCTGTTTATCAGCCATGTGACTGTCAGGCCCTATGCTGTGTGTAAATTGCAGGAGAATTGAAACCAGTCAAATGTAAGTGTGATTTTCATTAATTCTTTGAGAAGTGTCCAAAGTGTGACGTCCGTTACAGAAATGTACTAAAACTAGCTACATAGTCGTTACTATTGATTGAAAATTGTTCAAATTTGGTGAGAGCAAGGATAAGTTCATATTTTAAGCACACAAAGTACTTTTTTGATGATAATGTTTTTTAAACTCATTTTACTGCAAGTTTAATTTTGGTGACGTCCGTTACATATCGGATGTCACATTCATGTAAATTTGACTTTCAAGAAACTAGCGCCGTCACAGAATTTAGAAAGAGGCAGATTATTTGATCAGCTGATAGACCTGAACATTCTGATCCGTGATTTACTGTTAAATTCAAGTTACGAGCCAACAATGTGCAGAAAAAGCATTTTACTATGCTCATAAGCACAGTAAAAGTGTTTTTTCTGTGCATTATGGAGTCAGAACATGAATTTAGCGGTTAATCATGAATCAAAACGTTCAGGTCTATCAGCTGACCTAATAATTAGCCTCCTTCTAAATTCTGTGATGGCGCTGTAACTTTTTGAAAGTCAAATTTGCATGAAAGTGACAACCGGCACGTAACGGACGTCACCAAAATTTCACACATTGGACGCTTCTCAAAGAATTAATGAAAAACACACTTACAATTGACTGGTTCCAATTTTCCTTTAGGATACACAGAATGCAGGCATGAAATTCACATGGCTGATAAATAGAAAAGTGGATGGTTCAATAATTGGTGAAAATCAGTGTTGCAAACTTTCAATTAATATCACTGTCTCTGAACACCACTCCTATAAACCCTAAAAATGCAGCTAAAAATTAAAAGTTACGAAAAACTGAAAGTAGTTACATAAAATTCAAAATTTGTTTGAATCAGATAAGCTATTTTTTTTTTAAATTCTTTATCATACTTTAGTTTATGCCAGCCATGCTACCCTTAATGAGAATGGATGTACATGATTTCCATGCCGGAAGATTAATGGGAGGGAGTTAGTTTGTTAAATGTGAAAGCAGTACACTCTCAAGTTACGAAGTGTTTTAATTTACCACCTACTAATATATTTTGAATTAATTCTGGTTATAAACCATCTCAAAACAGTCATTATTTAATAGATTGCCTGACTGAGTGACGTCCGTTACAAAAGCCTTGTGACGTCCGTTACAGAGAAAATCCTGATTATCTAAAAAAATTCATAGGAAAACTTTTTCAAGTAATTACATCATTTGCTTCGGCATACTTTCAAGAATAGCTCTAGGCCAATAGTTTTTTAAAATTACTAGTAGTTTCTTACGAAATGTTAGAACAGTGAAAGGGTCTCAAAGAGCAGGGTACATTTGAGTGACGTCCGTTACAGCTGTTTTTTATTTTTCTCTCTTGATTGAATCATCACAAAAACACCTACACTTCAGGAATGAAAGATCATAATGGTACCTATAATTGGGTCTTGAAAGGATTTTTTTTAAGGGAAAAATCATCCAGTTTTTCAACTTTTAAGAGTGAAAATGTGACGTCCGTTACCATAGAGAATGGCTGTTATAGAAATCATTTCTTAGCTTCGAGGGAATTGACTGTGACGTCACGATTAGAGAGAAGCCTTGTCGTCATGGTCTCCCCTTGGACCCGCGCCAATTTCTGAATTCATCTCAACTCGCCAATCTTTATGAACGATACGCTTTCAAACTTGACATTTGACCAAGGTTGTCCATCAGGAAAGAAGGAAAAAAGAGCAAGTTATTCCTCTTAATTTACACTTTAAAGTGAACACATTTGAAAGGGTCATTAGTGCAAAGGCATAGCTGAGTAAATAAGCTTGTTCTCTATAATGCTCCCATCGAACTTGCAGCTCAGAAAATGTCAAAAACAATCTATATCAATGAGATAGAGTTCAACGCACGCACACTGCTTGGTTCTCCCCAAACTGTAGAAACTTTACCGTAATTCCAATTGGACCTGCCGCAGTTCCGGAATTTGCGTAGCTACCCTTTCCCTCCCCTGCATTACCGAAACCATCTATATATGTAGTCCCCATCCTAGTCCCTACACTTCCGGTATTGTGAAGAGGCGAGCTTTTCATGCGACACACGCGTAAAAAGTTGTCCGTCTGATTGGTGAAAAAACTGTTCGCAGCTTTCTTAACTTTTATTTCGTTGATCCGACACGTTCTTCATCAATATCAGTTTTGAGATCAAGAAATCAATGCGGTCTCGGTTCACCTGATGGAGCTAATTTTGTTGAAGACGGTTGATTCAGGAAAAGAAACACTTTTAAAAGCTCTGTATAGCCTGTGCGGTAACACGGAGACGTGCGTTTTCATGGAGAAACTCGCCTCTCACTATCGGAAGTGTTACCACGTAGAAAAATTAGGTAGGTCATATAACTCAACATCAAAAATATTGATAGAGTTTGATTAAGAAAATTTAGACTACGTCCGTAATAGACGCGGTTTTAGTGATAACGCATATTTCAGTGAAAAAGTCACTGAGCGTTCTGAACTTTTGCTCTCACTTGCGAACTCTCTGAACTGCTTTCTCACTCTCGTTTCTAAAATCATATACAAATACATTTTTTGTGAAATTGTCGGTAGAAATAAATTTCTCGAGTCATTTGTACGTGATTCTGGGAAGAAACTTTAAAAAAAAAACAAGGTCTCCTATCGCAAATTAGACATTAGGAAAAGATACACATGATAATCAGAGTTAGAGTCCCTATACATGACAGAGTCAAGACACGTAAACAGAAGTGAAGAAGAAGAAGGGGTCTGAGGAGCCTGGAAGCGCTCCTCTTGTTCACATTTTTACCCAACGATCTTCCCGCCAAAGATTATTACTTATACATGTATTCGTGTATAAGTCATCTTTGTTAGGTCAACCTTACCTTCAATTTCCGTTGGCTTTACTTCCTGTTTTAATTTACAGTGAAGAGTAATGCGTGAATTTTATTCTGTTCTGAGCATACGTTCATCAATCTAAATAGAAAATTTCATCAGTACAACCTAAAAATGCCGAAAGTTTCCTCAAATCTGGGCAGCGGGGAAGATGGTTCCATGAAGATGTAAACAAGAGGCGCGTCTCCAGGCTTCACAGACCCCTTCTTCTTCTTCAGTTTTCAGCAGCCAATCAGAAATGGAACCTCGTTTGGCGAGATTCTTTCATATATAGGTACTCTAATCAGAGTGAGAGTTATAGTATGGAACGCTACGCGAGTTTTGTCACGGCTGATTGCGACCGATGAGTGCATTGTTGGCTGACCGTTGACTTTTGTAACACCGGCCCACCAAAACCGCCTATAAAGCACCAGAATAACGAAGTAGTTATCTGACGAATTTCTCATTTGTCGAACCGGAGGGTGAAATTGAACATGTGGCTTTATCAGCGCGTATATTATTCGAGGAGACTTGAACGCTGAGGTAGGAATAAGGTCAGAGGTCGTTTCAGGTAAGTTCGAACCCGACAGTCAGTTGGACGCCGACAACAACGAAGCCGCATTACATGCACGGAAACATATGACCTTATGATTATATTTGTTGTAGTAAGCTGAAACAATCTCGCTACAACTGTTTCAATTTATAAGGGAAACTGCGCTCCTTCCGAAACTACACGCTCTCCATTGAACGAGGCGTTTGTTCCCTTCTGTCTTTCATATACCTACTATCGATTTCTTTAGAACAAACTCGATGAACCAGATTTGTTGTGATTGAAACGTATCATTTATTCAATTATCAAAGCTTTTTCAGTCTATTCTAAAGAACCTAGTTTGTTCTGGTTGTCATAAAATGAACCAACTGTGCGGTTACAATTGGTTGAGAGGGAGTACACCTCTGTTTTTACTCGCATTTAAAAAGCTTGCGTTAAATTATAATAAAATTGCGGTTCCGCATTTGCGTCTCAAGAACTCGTCAGAGTCCTATTCTGAACGTTTTCCAGAGAAAGCATCGCGCCTCATACATTCGAATACCTGTAAAAGTTCCGTTTTGTTGTCTTCTGATATTTAAGTCGAGTATTCAAAACTTAGACAAAAATATTTCCAATATATTTTTCTTTGGACTCTGAACATTGATTGCATTCATTTTTTGTATGAATAGTAATTCTGATCTGGTATGTGATACTTCAATCAAACTAAACAAACTTGCAAAGCACTTTTTAGTGAACTTTGCATCAGAAATACTACTCTAAGACTTGGTGGACGTTCATTTCCATGAACCGGTTCCAAAGTACCGCACCTGTTAAACTCGTGACTATACGTATGTACTTTGCATAATACCTCCTTTTACAGTTATGTAGTTTCCATGACGATAGCAGAGATAAATACACATGCGTATTATACACATACGACTGCAACTGGAAATGCGTTTGCCCTCCGCAGAGAAAATAAAAAAAATAAAACCGGCCCCGGGAAGAGGATGATCAAGACCATTTGTATCGAATCATTTTCTTCTTCCCTATCCTTCTATCTTTATTGATGCAAGTCCCCCTCCCCCCCCCTTTTTGCCAAGGCCAATTATCATCGCGAATAAAACCAGATAGTAAGCAGTGGCGAAGCAGCGATTGACCTGACAACGTTGCATTTCGGTCATTTGAGCTCATAAAAAATATCAAACCATTTCAGTGGCCCTCAAATTCGACCTTTTGCAATTCAAACATTCAAAATTCAACGTTGTCTAATCAACGCATCGGTCGTCATCGATTGATAGAAGCGTAAAATCGATATCGACCTCCGCATAATGTCTATGAGCTATGAGCGTGAGTGACCTTGATCCCTTCTTGGTCGATACGGGATATTATTACCGTGCAGCCTAAGGGCTGCCTCCACGCTTGCTTCTTCAAAGGCACCTTTAAACTGCTTGTAATTATTTAAAAATTAAACTAATGCATAAACCAATTTTAGGCATACCATCACTCTCACAGTCAACTCCGATTC
Organism: Trialeurodes vaporariorum; assembly: GCA_011764245.1. NCBI lineage: Eukaryota > Metazoa > Arthropoda > Insecta > Hemiptera > Aleyrodidae > Trialeurodes > Trialeurodes vaporariorum. The sequence goes on from VMOF01000002.1 coordinate 56,660,886, forward strand.
TAATGTGAAATATCTCGAAAACACATGACGCGCACATGAATAATCATTTAAAATCGGTCAATGGGGCATTTGTTGTAAAGCTTGAGAAACTTTGTCTGTTCGTTAAAAATAATCGAAGGTGACAAAAAGGAAGACAATTTTGGCAAATATTTCTATTGAGCTAAACAAGTTTTTTTTACGGACAAAGCTCGAGCACCCTCGATTACGCTTAAAAAGATTACAAAGTTGCCCAGTCTTTGCAACGTCTGATGGCACTTGAAGACGTTATGACTTTTTACACATCATGTCATCATGTGTTAGTGGAAGTTTACTTTAGAATACACGCAACTAGCCCATTATAGATTTCTCAGTACCTAATGATTTCCCATTTCCAGCTCCGAACTTTTCGATACTTATCAGTGGCGGCTCGTGCATTTTGGCAACGATGTTTTCCCTCCATTTGATTCAATGGAAAATAATCGATTCTATAGTGAAGCAACGATTCACCTGCTATCGATTATTTTACATGTATTCAAAAGGAGGGAAAACACTGTTGCCAAATTACAAGAGTCGCCACTGATACTTAAACAACGACGCTTAAATTTCGTTGAATTTCTAGGGCCCAAAATTTATGACATCGCTGAGGGCTGAGGCATACATGCATGCACTTTACGAGTGGTTTAAAATCAGCTCTTTCGTACCGCGAATAAGTAACGCGTGACGATAATGCATACATTATAACGCTAGTGACGTGTGAACGTTACACGGGGACCCGGTCCCGGGACCTGCCATAAATGGGCGGATAGGGCTCAAAAGGAGTACTAGACGACAAATCAGCGTTGTCAATCGTGTAGTCGGAAATCAAAACTATCGAATCGCTTCACGTATCACTTGGTGTACTCTTGATATTTATTTCTTCTTAGATTTTTAGTGCAAATTGGCAACGTTGCTTCCGCTTTGGATTTAGTGAGTAGGGGGTCGGCCGACGGGGGTATGAGAATGAAGGGCCAGCCGCGACGCACAGTGAGGTATAATTAATCGACTGCGTCTAGAGTCAGAAAGTCACTAGTGGCGGATCATGAAGTATCGATAAGCAAAGAATTGTATTTAATTTTTTTTTTAATATATTATGTTCAGCATGCCTCAGGGATCATTTTTAAATATAACGATAGGATATAGAGACTCTTGGGTAGGGAAATTTTAGAATATAATTTCCTCTTTTAAAAAAATTCCGCACTTTAAACTGTTCTCCTGAAAAGTTGTAATTTTTCAACTTTCGGTACACATAACTCAAGTTCTTTTGCACCTAGAGAGCTTATTTTTGTTTTAAAATGTTTGTCTTCAATAGACAAACAAAGTTCACTAACTTTTATTGCATGGTTATGTGGAGAAGTATTAAAATTTAAAGAAAATATGCAAAAAATAACTCGTACTTCAAGAGATTTAGTATTGATTTAGGAAACAAATAATGAACTTTTACAAGATGTCTAGGAGTTCGTGAATTTCTAACCACTGTGCAACCATTTGATTCCGGTAGCGGCATCGATGGCTCCATAGAATGCGGCGCGGTACGTACATTTTCACGGTTCACCAAGTTGATAGCCACCTGTACTATAGGTAGGTACATCCGTCATGCCTGCAGTGACCGTAGGCTCCAATGAATCTGTATCTGTATCTGTGGCCCGAATGCCGAATGTCAATCACTTTTCTACTTGAAAATCATGGTCGAGGCCGCCGCGTGTCGAGGCCTCATAGGTATATCTATATCAGATCAAAATGAAAGGCATAAAGCCGCGTATTCATATTATACGATTCTAGATAACTTACAATAAAGCGCCTTCCGTCAGTCTGGAGCCCTGCACTGTTGTCAGAGAACGAGCGTGTAGGTACTTACATGTTGGAAACGCACGGTAGATTAATACATGGACTATGACCAGCAAAAGGAAGTATCATCGTAGAAATTTTCATCGTATAGTCTCTCGGTTAATTTAAGAGAATTATGTGGTTTTGAGGTATCTCAGAGTTTAATACGATTGCCTCTTGAAAGTATGCCTAAAAATCAAAAACTCTTCGGGAAATGATAGAAAAATTGATCAAGAACAATTTCAATGAGAGGACTTTCTTTTGCTGGCTATAGTATATACTTGAGGCCACTGCAGCGGGCCGATCATTTACTTCATCGTTAAACCGATCGTTAAGAGCGTCTATGAGTGACGCTTTAGGTCGGAAATAGTAAAACTTTAAGTACTGTTGCCATGGTAACCATCGTTGAATTACTCGCCGTCTATCTCAAGTCGCGTTTTCGCCAAACATGAAGCGGTAGGATGGTCTGGATTACCCTGTATGTATCGGGAACTTCATTCCTTACTCATCATATCGGCTGGCCCCATTTCATAATCTTTGAAGCAATTTAGTAATAGTGTTATGCGTCCTTTGCCCTTTAAATGTTTTTAGTTGGATCTTAGGTAAACTCTCTATCGAAGGTCGAGTTTGGGACCCCGGGGTCTCGACACAATATAGACCTCCGACGCAACTGTCCCTTCCCCCTCTCTGCGGGCTAGAGTCCTGACCAACTGTAATAGTGTATGGTTAGCGGTCCGTGGCCCATCCATGGCCCGAGCCACTACATGAATCCGTGATTAATGCAAAATACTTTATGCATGACGATATGGTTCCTTTTTAACCGTCTTATGTCATCACACAGTTCAACGTCCAACTTTCACTCTTCTTTGTCTTCCTCCACTTAGAAGCGCGTATACTTTCGTAGCTCACGAGTCACGCTCCCCCCCCCCCAACTCCCCCCCAAACTCCCCCCCAACTCCTCCACCATCTCACACGTACGCACGCGCATCCATTTGCGCGCTGCCGCGCCAATCTACTCTCATCACAGCATCTTTAAAGCTAGTTCACTAGTTTTTTTCGTTCTTCCTCTTCTCCTTCTTTTTCTTCTTCTTTTTTTTTTTACCATATACTTATAAACCGACGCTCGTCCGCTCAACTAGACTTGAAATGATCGTACACTCTCCTTTCCAAGTTCGAGCCCCTCGTTCCTTAGTTGCCCGCGCTCAGCCGGAAAAAGTCGTTTCCGGAACACCAATCCGTCACACTTGATTCGTTTCTGATCCGCGGATCCGATCCGACGGGCAACGTGATTACTCGCCTAGTCGCCTGTATATATATGCTTCTTTTCGTAGCGCTCTAAGTGTGGGACGCAAAGGACTAAAGGTGCCAGGTTAGGGCTCGGTTTTTCTTATCCCCCTCTTAGAGGTTACGGTAAATACAGGATATACGGAGTGTCAAGGTATTTAAAAAAAAAAAAAAAAAAAAAAAAAAAAAAAAAAAAAAAAAAAAAAAAAAAGTTACTGCGAGAATAATACAATAATGGTGGTTAATTAGTGACGTAGCCAGGGACGGGGGCCCTTGAAATCAAAATTTCCCTTAAAAAAATGTAATTTGTCGCATTATCCAGGCAATCTTGACAAGTTTGTACCATAGACTCCTCATCTAGACTCCTTTCAGACCCTGAATCCCCCTCATCAAATTAAAGCGTTTAAAGCCACCCAACCGCCAACGAATGAATGTTTCTGTTTGATACGCTGCTTTAATCAAGCTCAACAATATAACGGATCTGTGGTGGCTCGAGCACTTGGCAACATTGTATTTCCTCCGTTTGAACCTATGAGCAACAATCGATTGTTGATGCAATGCTTCACGATCGAACCGATTGTTAGACATGAAATTAAATGGAGAAACACTCCAGAAACACTCATCAGAAAGATGTGATTGTTACTGGAGTGTTTCATCCAGAAACACTCCAGTAACAATCATTCGTTTAGAATAGCTTCAAATGTTTGAATATCTATGACATTTTTCGACTTCAGTAAAAAGTCCTGTTACCGAGGACATTCATTACACGATAAACTTAAAACATTTTAAATCCGCCTCAAAAGAATAGACGTTCATACAACCTCCCCCTCCCCGAAAAAATGTGGTAAACAATATCAAGAGTGGTTGGGGGGGGGGGGGGGCTCACTTAACCATAAAAACCAATGTTGAAAACACACGTCTAACATTTTTTTTTAAAACATGTTAACGTCCTTACGCAAAATTAATTGAGTGTTTCAAAACCAAGGCTTATATACATTCATATTTTAAATCTTATCGTCGTTTATCTGGTATACAACATACGCGTTACTTACAAACAGCTTATTTTTGAAAGCATAGTACAACATACATGTTATTTACAAATTACTTATTTATAAAACCATAAAGTTAACCGCGTTCTTGTTAAAAAAGAAAAGCAATATAATATTTTTCCTATATACTCGGTAAAAATTGGGTTGCTGTTAAGGTTTCAGTGCCAACGATGTGTCAATTTTCACAAACGCTGATTCAATGACTTCCCTATTTTCGTTTAACAACCCGTAATTATAAGCGTAGCCAGGGTGTCAAAAATGGGGGGGGGGCTTTTGGAAAGTGATGCCAATTTTTATTTATTTATTTATCTACGAGGGGCGTTCAACTTATAAGTTTCCCTAATTTTTATCTCTGGCCTTGTTGGTGTTAGAAAAATTTCATTTATACGATTAAATCCGTCAAATTCTCAGCTTTCCAACGGTATTTTTGTTTTTGAAATTTGAGCAATTTTTGTAGGAGAAAAAGCTATATTGCTACACCCATGTCGAAAAAGTCCCCGCCAACTTCTGAGTTGGGAAGTAAAAACTAACTTTGACACTTGGAATGAAGAACGCAAAACTTTAAAATAAAAGATACATTTTTTTTGAAGTATTCCATTTTTACGACTTTTCCACGTAATTTCCTTCCAGATTGATACATTTTCTGCAGCGATGAACCAGCTTTTCAATACCTTGGGCGAAAAACTCTCGGTCTAAGGACTTGAAAAAATCCACCACGGTATCCTTCAGGTGGTCCATCTGACTGGAACTTGACGCCTCCAAGATTCTTCTTGATATGTGATTATAATGCATCTCATGATCATCTTAGATACGATTTCAAGACAAAAATTGAGCGCAGCAACAGGTATGGAGCGATAACGGCTCATTTTCGTCGCTAATCAGACGAATGCTGTTGTTCAAAACAGGCGAATACTTTTTGCTGAAAAAGTTGGCGGGGGACTTTTTCGACGCGGGGGTAGAAATATAGCTTTTTCTCCTACAAAAATTGCTCAAATTTCAAAAACAAAAATACCGTTGAAAAGCTGAGGATTTGGCAAATTTAATCGTATAAATGAAATTTTTCTAGCACCAACAAGGCCAGAGATAAAAAATAGGGAAACTTATAAGTTGAACGCCCCTCGTATTTATCTGTATATTTATTTTTTGGCGTATTCGAATTTAAAATTTTGAATACGATATAATGAATACGAAAATACGAATTTGAATAAGATGAAAATACAGGTTAGGACATTTATTTATAAACGGAGAGAAAAAGTTTAAATGCTCGTTTAAATACTCAGTAAGCTCTGCTTAAAAGTTTAAAAAAGAAACTGGGCTCCGTTTATTCAAGCATTTTATAAGCCACTTTTGCCACAATTGTTTCTCAAGCAAAAAAGTGGGGGGGGGAAGAGGGAGCTTTAGGGCTCGGAAACGTGGGGGAGGTTCGGGCCTTGACCAAAAAAAGGGCTCAGTCCCCCTCCCCTAAGCCCCATATACGCTACACACTTGACATTAATTCTTTGTGAAGGAGCCGTACGTTATTTTTCGAGGGAAAATAAAAGGAACAAAAAAACCCAATATTTCATCTATCATCATAATATGTATATAAGATACCAGACCGATACTTGAGAGGCTGGATGAAACAGAAGCTTCTATTTCTCCTTTTTCTCGTCTTTAGCCTCTGAAAAATTAGTGTGACGACTCGCGAGCACAGAAACTCTTCCCCCTTCTGCTAATCCACCGCGGGCCCGTTCTTGTTGTTTTTAAAGTTGTGATGTCACACGCGAAGCCAACAAGTGGTATAGGTATTCCACACAATGTAGTACATTTACATACCTTTGTACAGTATCATGTACTGACAGCTCAGATCAAGGTCGCGCTGGCGTATGGGTCTCTTAGGTAAGCATCCCAAAACTGATAATTAACAGCTTCAAAGGGGGCCATCAGTATAAATAATTGAGATATCGTGCAAGAGCCTCGAAGATCAGGACCATAACGACAGAGGAGCAGAGGGTGCATTTTACACTCGAGCCTCCATCTCGAGAAGAAAGCGAATGACCGGCGATATTTTGACTGTTACGTGGCTTCGCCAGAGAGGCGTCATCCTCTTGCGCCTTCAATTCTTTGTTTATGCAAAAACCATACCGTCATTTAGGAATAGTTATCTTATAAGAACTTCATCTATGCAAGGTGCTTTTTTGAGAGGAAGTTATGTTTGGGGTTAGGCTACGGTGCAGTACGCCTGCCCTCTTCATCTGTCTCATAATCAGTGGCTTAGTCGGAGATAATCAACTTGCGCCTTCAATTCACAGTTCATATAAAAACCGAACCATCATCTTATATATCAACTCTATTCATTCCCGGCACTTTTGTGAGCAGGTGTTAAGGGATATTATTAGCCTAGACGATACGTCAAGTACGCTACTGAAGTGACTGAAGTGACTGAAGGGACTGAAGTGACTGAAGTGACTGAAGTGACTGAAGTGAAAGCAGAGAAATTTGGTTCTTTAAACTTAAATTAATTCAAACTTTCTTGCGTGATTCAATGGACGAAGTCCTACCCTCCGGTCTCCTCTCTATTCCAAATTCATTCGAGGACTCAAGAAATGAATTTTCCAATTATGTGAACATAGCACATTCGCTAACATCAAACGCACAGTTTCTTTTTTTGTGAGCTATATATAAACTGTCGATGTTGCTGCGGCGTATTGATACTTCATAAAATTACGTATGCGTCTCGTCAGTTCTCGTGCAATCGTGATAATCTTGGACAGTAGTGGTTCGCAAAGAGTGTGAAAGCTTTATTAAAGGGTGTCTCGGCTGATATTCTACCACAGGCATAATGTGAAATTTGGCAACGCTACACTCGGTCTGTTAAAACCAAGTGAAAGTATCGAAAGTTTGGGTGTGAAGTTATTCGACTTTTTTGCACGGATTTTAAATGGACAGAATGCAACGTGGTCAGATTGCACGCTTTTTGCGATATAATATGTTTAATGTTTCTGGAGGATTTATCGATAGGTAAATTGCAATTCACGAGCCGGCATCAGAGTTGCAAAATTTGGCGGGAAATTCAAACACTTTACATTGAGTTAAATGAGAAAATGTGTTTATTTAACTACGGGCAAAACGACAGCTATGTTCTCATGTCCACCTTACCATATACATACATAGACCATATAGTGCGCACCTACATCGCGTCGTTAGCATGCGCCGCCGTGGTTTTCACATTCAGCGCACTCCTCATTGCAGCCGGCAAAGTGTGAGACGACTAATTGACGATGAGTTTGCACGGGGGAGGTTTTTTTTTCCTGCGTGGCACCGGTTAATTAAAGATTGGAGAAGCGAGCGCGGCGCAGGCTCAATGGCCATACTAATGGTCTTCTAATTAAATGCAGCACGAATCAGAGCTCCTGAGTGGCAAGTGACCAATTAAAAGAGTGTGTCGGTCGCGCGCTGTAGCACGGCCGGAGGGGGGTGGGGGGGAGGGGGCGTGTCCGGGCGGCCCACAAAATTCATCGATTTTATCGATTCTCTTCGAACGCGCGCGACGTTGTCCTCACTTGCTGCCGTCATCGCATCTCGTCGAGACCATTAACCCGGTTAAATCGATGAGTCATCTTCATCTATAATTGATCATCGGAACTTCAACTAGCACTATCTGATCTTGTCGTGCATTTCAAGTTCAAGGCTTTGTCTAATGTTTCGACAGTGGAGTCCCTCCGTTTAAACCAATGAAAAATAGTCGAATCTTTGGAGAGGCACTGTAGCTCACATTGAAAAAAGTGAAAGGGTAAATTTTACCCTTACATGGTTCCTATATATTGGTAGCAATTTATATGGTTATAGTACTTACAGTGCGATGGTTAAATAATACAGGTTAATTATGAACGTTTGTATCGTAAAACACTCCGATAGGTTCCATTCAGCTAGAAACCCTTCTTCTTCGGAAATTCATCGATAACTCTTATCGTGCACTTATCGTAGAGATTGGAGGGTTTCTATTGGAATGGAACCTATATTCTACCTCTTGCTACTGCTGCGTTATCCATGGAGACAGGGACGTAGCGTGCAATTTGGCAACGTTGCACTTCGTCCATTTGAACTCATGAAAAAGATCGAACTATCGGGTGTTCCGTAAACACCTTCGCGTTCGACCTGTTCTTTGGGTTTAGATGGACACAATACAACGTTCCCAAATTGTACGCTACGCCACTGCACGGAGGGTCAAAAATCGCGTGGAAGTAGCATTGAAAAGAGTTGAAAAGTCTTGCAATCCACTCACAAACTCAATAACTGTGTTTAAAAAAATTCAAAGTTGGCGGTGAAATGAGCATGGACATAAGTTCCATCTATTCGCAACTTTCTATGCTGAGGAACGTGATTCATCATAGATAACTCATCATATCATCGTATTCATCATTAGAGCCATGGACTCGCACCATCGCGACTCGCTCATTTGACCGTCAGTGGCGAGGCGTGCGATTTGGCAACGTTACTGTTTCCCCATTTAAACACATTAGAAAGGTCGAAATGCCTGGTCAAGCCGATGACTGAAGCGTTCGACCTTTTTGGTGAATTTAAATGGAGAAACTGCATTGTTGCCGAATTTCACGCGTCGCGTTACTGTTGACCGTCATCTTTGAATTTTGTTAAACACAGTTATTGAGTACGTGAGTGAATTGGAGACTTTCGATGCTCTCAATGCTCTTTTTTCACGCGATTTTCGACCCTCCATAACGCTGCGAAGCAAATTTTGCGACAGACCCATTCTTTACGCGGATACTATTTACAGTCATTCGGTCTACAAACTCATCGCAAATTCCTATGCGAAGATCAATTTTCAAAGTTCTCTGAAAAGCAAATAAATTGGGAAGAATCAAAATTGTTATTTTTACGAATTTTTCAACCGGATCGATTGATAAATGTGTCTTCGCGTCTATATTCTTTACCCATGCATTCAGTATACCGGGTATTCTCATCCTTTAACCGTTTGACTATATATTTTCCCAGTATTACCGAGGAGAACTCTTCAGAAACGAGACCGTGAGACGGATACATTAATCTCTGATATCCATAGGTATACAAATACAAGTCTAATTAATTTGAGTGATCGTATTCATTCGTGCCCTTGTAAAAATTTCATGAGTAACTTCTGGATTGTAAAGCGCGCTCGCGTTCCTCCTTGTCTCACATTTACTCTTTTCCTGCTCTACAAATATTTGAAGCATGTCATGATATAGCATACCTACATAATCATCTATCGTTCATTAAACCCAAGTTTTGATGCCAAGTTCCTCCATTTTTTGCATTTCAGTGGCGGATCCAGCCCTCGCGAACGGGGGGGGGGCGATTTTAGGATTTTCGCCCGTATGTGACCCCCTTCTCTTGCTTTTCCCCTTCCTCTCCCCTCTTTTCCCACTTTTTGAGCCGAACGGGGGGGGGCGGTCGCCTCCTTCGCCCCCCCCCCCCCTGTATCCGCCAATTTTGCATTTTCTGTGCTCGTCAATGTTGAAATTGGCAGTCGGCACCTCTCGGCAGTGGTGTAGCATGCAATTTGGCAACGTAGTATTGTGTCCATCTAAACTTATGTAAAAGCTCGAATTCAAAGGTGCTCATTGAAAATCCAATATTACGATCTTTCTCGTGGGTTTAAATGGACAATCTGCGACGTTGCCAAGTTGCACGCTAAGCCACTGATACTTACTCCGCTTGTACTCGAGCGCATTTGTGTGGCGTGTAGTTCGGTAACGCTGCATTATATCCATTTAAGCCCGTGCAAAAGGTCGAACTGCACTCCGAATAGTCCGATTTTTCTCGGGGGTTAAAAGGTATCATACAACGTTACTATGCGGGCACTAAGTCCAGTGGCGGCGCGTGTACCCTGGCAACGTTGGATTTCCCATTTAAAACCATGAAAAATACAAAATCGAGAGAGCCATGCTCTTCAGACATTTCGACATTTCAACATTTCGACCTTCCTCATGACGTTAAATGGACTGAATGCAACGTTGCTAGAATCCACGGGCAGCTACTGACGAAGCCATTGAGTGAGATATGCCTCACAGTAAATCTACGAAATACTTTCGGGAGAAAAAAAATGTCAATCGACTCGCCTTAAGTTTTGGCTTGGGTAGGCCATAAGATTCAATGCTCAAATAAATTGAGATAAGTTTTTCGGGTAGGGTAGCCTCCAAAAGTAATCTGACGTTCTTTTTTGTCCCTGAGAGTGTACATTTTCCTCCATTTAGGCAAATTTTGAATGGTCAAAATGACAAATTGAATTGAAACACATAATTTATTAGTATGATCGACTGTGTGTGTGATCCAGTATGCTTTTTTGCATGCTCTTCTAGGATTTAGTACAGCCTACATGATCTACTGTAGACGTTACAAGGCTTTTTGTGCTTTCACTAGGCTTGCTATTTTATTAAAATGTTTTGTAATACAAAGAAACCGGTTCAATAAATAAGTTTTAAGAAATTTCATGTTTTTTTTCTTTTTTTTTCTTTAGAAGTAGTGGTTTAACTCTTTACACATATTGTAATGGCAAGTTTCAGAAAAAACCAAAAACTAAGAACCCGTCCTCCAATTTGTTGCATTCTATTGAAAAAAAGAAAATAAAAAAAAAATAAAATAAAATAAAATAAAAAATGGCTGTAAATATTCAAAAATTAGTGATATCGTGAAGTATCTTCTTTGAACCTTCAGTATGATGTAAAAATAAAAATAAAAAAATAAAAACAACTATTAAGGGAGGTGATAACCCGTTTGCTATCCTTTCAGACACCCCCCTCCCTGTTATCATAGTTTGGTTAAATACCTTATGCTCACAAGGGATAACGGTTAACTTTAGAGAAAATGCCAAAGTAACGTCTCCTGATTATACCCCTCCCCCTCTCCTCCTGTTCTTCCCATCCTACATCAATGCCCCCCCCCCGTCCGGTCCGAACCAAGACCCCCGCCCGCCTTTCCTTATCGCTGATCCTGATCTCATTTTAACCATCATATAGAGTCGATGAGATGAACTCAAACACATTTCATGGTGTATGGACCGGGACCCGTCTGCTGGAGACCGCATCAAATGCCACAATGTGCTCCCCTGCAATACTAGAGCAAGCATATAAGATCCCATTCACTCCCATCAGATCTGCAGATACATCGTCGATTCTCGATTCGTTCGTTGGTGCCTCGATCTTGGTCTCTCTCGCGCAGTGTTGCCAGATCGAGGGTAAAAAGCCGTATCGTCCCCATTTAAATCAATGTAAAACGTACGGCTTTTTCACCCCAATTAGTCAACACTGCTCTCGCGGTCTCGATCCGCGCCGCGGTGCGGTACACCGTGAAAGAGAGGCCATTTAGAGGCCGGCCGCTAAGCTGTGTTGTGCTCTCCTCAGCTCTGTACGCTGCGAATCAGTGTGGGCGGTGGCGGCGCGCGAAGGCCTAGGATGAAAATGAAGGGGTGGGGGGGGGGTGACGAGGAGAAGGGACTGCGCATACCCAACCAGCCGCTACATTTTTGCGCAGGCCCGCGCAGGAGTGTCGAAGTGCGCGCAGAAGATGAGAGCACTGTTGCCGATGCCATTTGCGTTGAGCGTCATGCAACTTGATTAATTTTTGCAAATTGCTTCATCTCGAAAGATTGTTTAGCCGCGATGGTGAAAACCGCCGCGCGTTAGGTCCTTACCGTTTCCCGTTTTCCAAGTGTCAAAGGTCAACGTACGATTGTGACCCCTTTTCAAAGCTTATCATCTCACCCTGATGAAAAGTTGCAAAATTAAAAAAAAATGTTTCGGGTAATTACACGGCAACAAGGAATTTTCGCTGTCACCGACAATAATTACTGTCATAAAAATTGTATCCCTAGTAAAAGATTTTCATTGGCGGTCAATGCCATATGGTCCAATTATCCATGAATTCATTGGCGGCCAGTGAAATCATTGGTCGCCAATGCATATTTCATTGGTTGCCAATGAAGATTTCTATGGTCGCCCAATCGCCCATGAATTTTCATTGGCGGCCAATGGAATTTGCAGTGGCAACCAATGAAATATGCATTGGCGACCAATGATTTCACTGGCCGCCAATGAATTCATGGATAATTGGACCACATGGCATTGGCCGCCAAGAAAAACTTTTACTAGGGATGGTTCAAACGTTTAAAGCCTGCACCGAAAGAATGAATTTTTCTATGTCCAAAGTGTTTGTTTTAGCAAGTTATTCAACAAAAACAAACCGTCAATTTAATGATACAATGAAATCTTACGGCTTTTGAGGAGTCAATATTTTGCAGAGCAATGGGGCTGTTGCACTCTTTTCCTATAGGGGATTTAACAGTCGAATCTGGTGTAAAAACCTCGAAAAATAACAATGATATGGGACACGATGAGCGATGGGTTAAGTTAAGTCACGAGAGAGGAGAGACATAATAAAAACATACGAGACAACAAACAGTCTGTGTCGGTAAACTCATACCTATGACTTAAAAAGAATAAAAATAGAAAAAAAGGAAACACCCGAATGGAAAATAGAAGATTAAAAGTCAGTCTCGATCTTCATCGACACGATCAGACTCCTTTTAAGGTCCAATCTTCCCTTCCTCGATGGTTACTACACTCGCTCGTCATCGCGACACGACCCGCGCCAAACGAATCGTCTCGTCTTGCAGTTGGACGACATGACCTTGCCATGACGCGATTTGCGCGAAAAAAAAAAAAAAAAAAAATGTTTCAGTTCCTTACAATGCAGTTTCGACGTGGCAACCGTTGCGTTGAAAATTGTCAACAACAAAAAAAGTCAGTGTCACCTACCCCTTCATGTTATGATGCAAGTGCCTCTGTCAAAGCTGCTCGACTAGAGGACCATTCCAACCCTGATAATATTTCCTCGATGCCTCAAAATCACCCTTACCTCCGTCTTGAACTTTTCGATGCCTTTTAAGGCATAACCATAGCCAGGATCATCTTTGCCCAGTGCCCATTTGACTGCATTTACGTTAGAAAAAAGACGCAGACACAAGGACTGAAATCATGTGACAGCATCTCCCCCTCCCTCTCCCACCATCCTTTTCTAGTACATGCATTCAAATGGGCTAAAGGGGTGTCTCCACCTGCGAATTTAAAAGCGCGAATAAACTGATTGAGCCAATGAGCTGCCTTGAAGTCGATAGGTCGAGTCCGATGTATCGACAACAAAGAAGCTCATTGGCTCAATAAGTTTATTCGCGCTTTTAAATTCGCAGGTGGAGACACTCTTAAGAGAAAATTGCTGGCTATTGGGCTATGCTCTAAGGAGTTAACACTCTCGCGAGCTGTGCTTTTTTTTTTTTTTTTTGACTGCCTATGAGTGACGCTATTACATATAAGTATTTGCATATATTCATCAATTTTAGTCAACAACTGTTGACTTTTTGAGCACCGCAACTTCGTGCCAATAAGTGGCACTGAACGACCCTGGAGTAATCTCACTCAGTCCCTTCTAGAGCATTGTCTCTTAACCCTTTCAAATCTGTAAATACTTTTTGTTCAGCTTCAGGAAAGGATTTTTCGCCATCATAGCTGATCTAGGCACAATTTTCTCATATGTAAAACAATATGCATATCATATCTTCATTTTCTCCATAGGATTCTATGTTATTCAGGTGTACATTGAAATGTACGCACCAGGTATGAAAGAGTTAACATATTGATGGTGTCAGCACGCCACTGGCTCGGAAGTTGATCCGTTAATTGCAGAAACTGGAACTAGAAACTGAATTTCACAGGAAGAAAAAGAAAAGAAAAACATTTTTAAGTCAAAAAGTTGTTTTAAATATATTTAATCGTCCAAAAAATGTCTTCTCTCTAAAAGAGAAGTATATTTTGAACAGTGCTCTTCACAGAGATAAATATAGACCCAGTGCAAAACTTTTTACAGCTGTCCCTTCTTCCAGCTCAAAGGTTGAGATTCATCGAACAGCTGCAAGCAATCGCTTACTATAGTGCTGAGTGATGGCCAGAGGTTCATGATTTAAATTGACGTTTTTTTGACGGAATAATAGTTTCTGAGTAATTATTTAAAAGTTTGATTCAAAAGAGAAATGTCTAGTAGATTTTGATAGGAGCGATGTTCATCACTCAACAGTAGACGATTGTTGGCAGTTGTTTTTTTGAGCCCCGAACAAAAAGGAGCCCGTTTGACTTGCCTCACTTTCAAAACGAGGGAAGCTTATCATATGCGCTTGTCTTCGGGGCTTGATCAAGTCGACGAAAAGTCAGACTTGATTTGAACTAACATAACCTCAATTTTCACAAATGCTTGCTTCTGATTCGTTGGTGGTGCAGATTCGAGGCATTGGTTTGAACTTAAGTATGACTTCGGGGAGGCTCAACTTGATCGGGCCCCAGGCTCTTTCGTGGCCTAATACACACATTGCTCGTTTCAGAAGCGGAGGCGGAGCTCAATTGATGATCATTGGAATTTTTCCAACGTTAGGTATTTCTCAAATTGCACGATGACGATTGATGAAAATGAATACAATCATGGCCTTTTTCATTCAAGAACGATTTAAAATCAAAAAGTCAAAGTCTCAGGCAGGTTTTGTTTGGATTTGGAGGAATAAAAATTGAAAATTCGCCAAAGGTCACGGGTAAGTTCCATATTCATTTCTGGAACGAGCTCTACTTGTCACTCGTCCATATCCATCTCGTGCTTGAACAAAAGAAACAAACGCAAAACTGACAACATTGTACAAGAGAACTAAAAAACGCGGAACTCAGCCCGCTAATGCAGAATTCACGTTCCCACACTTAATTCCGAGCAATAATGACAATATTATCATGCGGATCGCTGCATTTTCTGATTCGTGCGAGAGGAAAAAAAAAGAGGGGCACATACATAGAATCATTATAACATGAGTTAGAGACTAGGTCAGATTCAGCGCTTACCGTAACGGCTCATTCAAGCTGCATCATAACTTCTAAGGCCAATATGAATTCGCATCATAATTGAGGCGGTTATCTGAGATCAAGGCTCATGGAAGGTGTCGTCCGCTCGTTATACGAGGGAATTAAAATATAGTCTAATGTACATCTACAGAAACGAGCTCACCTGAAATTTTACGGGCCGTTTTACCGCACTCTCGGTACACCTCAATTTTTCCTCTTTACCGACGCGTCGACGGACGCGGTGAGAATGATTTTTTGATCGCATTAGTCTCGCAGTGATTCACACACACATACACAATTACACTTACACACACTCAACAAGTCTCAGCGCGCAATGGCTTCACGCATCTTTAAGAAAAAATAAGGAAATATGCAGGTATTGAAAAAAAAAGATAGCCCCTCTTCCTCCCACCCATTCACTATGAAATTTTCCCGATATCAAGGCTGATTCTGAATTCAAGATGTGTGTGAAAACAGGTGAGCATTATCAACAGTATATGAAGCCTGAAGCTCCCTCAATGAATGATATGCTCTCTCTGATTCATCGAAATGTGACGTTTTATAGTGTTTTATAGTGTGATTGGTTCCTGATTTTGATGGAGGACCAATCATCGCGCGCCAGCCGACGTATCTCAAGTACCATTTTACGTTACGCTCGGTGAGGCTCGGTTCTGTTATAGGTATTCTTTAAAACTCTCCACCTGACTCAATTTATACCCAAGCTTGTTATTGAGCTAAACGCTTAGCTTCTAGATTTTGTTCATGCTGCATTTATCTCCTCTTTAACCGGACTCGTGGATTTATGTTTAGATGTAGACTTAATTTTTGATGCTTTTCATAAATGATTCCCGCAGCAACTGTATCGAAATTTGGGTGAATACTTGTAGAATCAGTTTAATTTTATTGTGTTTTCTTTTTTTGTCCGTTTTCACGTTTATTCTATTTCTGGAATATGTTCATTGAACGATGATTGTGTGTGTTTTTTTTTTTTTTTTTTTTTTTTTATCGATTCATCGATTTACGCATTTATACCGTAAAAGTGTTTCTTCTCTCCTCACCTTGAAACTCGAGCCACATAAGGTTCGGAAAATTTTCAATTAAACACGCAACAACAATTACTTCCAACGGAGACGAACAGAAGGGCGAGAGGGGTAGCTGCCTCCCCCCCCCCCCATTACTTACACCCATACCCATTACCCACCCTTACAGTTCTTTTCCCATACTCACCAGTTACTGATTCTACCCGCGAGGAAGCGTCAATTTCTGTGGGGGGACCCCCCCCCCCCCCGTTTGGACCCGCTGCGCCACGACTGATAACTTCAAAGATATACTCTGAATGATTTCCGGGCGTATTTGTTTTGGAAGATGTCTATCAGATCTCCACCGGTCGTTCTGTAGGGAATCTTCATTCTTCATAAGCCCGATGCTCAGAGACCTTAGAATGCGCAGACCATAGCTCTGGATGTCTTTTTCTGAAAAACTCCCGGTTATTTTTCATGGTTTATAAAGTTAACAAGTTTGAAAAACTAAACGTATTTTTCCTCCGTGCATGTACTGGCTACTACAGATTCACTGCTGAAGAGTATGACCTCATCAGACCAGGAAAACCATTTAATTGGGTCAAACAATTTGAAAAGTCGCTTCCGCGCTCTTCGTCTTGTTAATTAAAGTAAAAATTCATTGACAACTCCACTTATTATCGTGTAGGGGCTAAAATCCTTTTTCAAAATTTTCCAGAAAGCTGTTGAAATAAAATTGCATTGTTTTCTCATTTATTTCCATTATAACTGCATATCTTTGACCGCATTTACCTCCAGTAACTTCCTTTAGTTTTACATATTTTTGAAAATTATATTGGAATTTAGCGTAAAATTTGTAAAATTTGTCGAAAAATAGGCTAACTCAATTTTGATAAAAGTTGACTTTAGCCCCCTTTCAGAGTCGGCGCGTGCAGTGAGGCAACGTTTCATTTTGTATAATTAAACCCACTTTAAATATCGATTTGAGGGAGTGCACTGCGCACCCCCAATATTTCGACCTTTTTTATGACTTGAATTGGATGAAATCCAAATTTGCCAGATTGCACACGCCGCCTCTGGCCCCTTTATGCTGAGCCACCACTACGTACTATCGCGCAAAATGGTTGGTCTGTAGTTTGGTTGTACTCACTGGCTCACCTATCTCTTTGTCCAAACCTTGAATTAGCACAAAATTTGGCGATCTCTTGCTTGATATTTGGCAACTATTATCGCGGTCAGATCAACAGGACCGTGAAAATCGTACGTATCTGTAAACGCATTTTTTCGGTGTATATAGGTTTGCACGCCCGATGTCCGTTGTTCGGTGTTTTGGTGAACGTTGAACGTTGAATGGTGTATGGTGTATGCCACCACCTTCATCGCGGTCGTGGACGAGACAGCATATTGTGCGCACGCATTGCACCGCACCGCGCGCCAAAAATGTCAAGTTCATTTCCATTGTAATCGACCGTAAAATTGTGCGAGGCTGTGAGGATTCGATTCCACGCCAACGACGCAATTACCCTCGCGATTTTTCTCATTTTTCAACGAACACCACATAACGGTCTTCCGGATTGGGACCTTCCATCAGTTCCATCTGTCTTCCCCTCCCCCTTCACCTGACCTCCTCATCTCACAAGCACAAATACACTCTTCATACCATAAAGAAGCAGGTATCTGACCAAGTTCCTTCGTCAACGTTTTGTCCATTTTACTAAAAGTACATTTCCGCTCTCGGCTCTCGCAAACCCCAGACGTGTTTTCGCCAGTCACCACCTACCCAAAGCAATAATTAAACCACTCCATCTTCATACAGAGGCGTGCAGCAAGGTTTTAAACAGGGATGGTATCCAAACTTATTCAGTCGTGGGTGAAAAAAAAATAACGATATTATTCTGCAGGCCTTGAATTAATACTAACCTGAGTTGCGACTTTCCCGAAATTCCAATAATTTTTTGCAATTTTTTTTTTTTTTTATATGCTTCATATTTCTTGTTAAAAAAAAAAAAAAAAAAAAAAAAAAAAAAAAACCAACATTTTATCTGTTCCTATTTTCTTCGATTATTTTGAAAACATTCGCAAATCAGTTTGATTTAAAACTTTCCTGAGCTTTTCACGCTAAGTCAAGTTCGAGCAAGTTCAACCCGAGACATGATCTTAGAGATTCTTTCAGAAGAGTTTGTTGTCAACAGCTGTTTGTAAGTACACGTGCGTAGAAGGATGTATTTCCGTATTCTGCGCACAACGCAACCTGTAGAAACATTGAGTGGACCCAAGGTACTTATATTTAACAGGTATGCTCGACTCGCTTCCTGCGTCATCTTCAATGGCGCGCAGTTCAAAATCATCAGCCAAGATGGCCGACAAAAGAAGAAAACAAACCGACCCTCACTCGGGCCACTCCGAGTTTCGCCGACCTCACTCTGGGTGACACTCTCGGAGTCGCCCGCGGGAGCCGGTTTGTTTTCTTCTTTTGTCGGCCATCTTGGCTGATGATTTTGAACTGCGCGCCCCTGAAGATGACGCAGGAAGCGAGTCAAGCATACCTGTTAAATATAAGTACCTTGAAGTGGACCTTATTTGCGTGGATTTTGGTCACGAAATGCAAAGTAGTGGGTCTCTATACTTAACTCACCCAGTTTCTTCTTATCTTGAACAGAGTATAATCAAACACGGACTAAAAGAGCGGATGTTTCAAAAGGACCAATCTAACGTACGGTGGTTCAGTGATTTTGTCCAGTAGCCACTGCCAGTTTAGCGGCCCTCCCCTTTTCCCCAACAAAGATATTGACTAAATACTAGATCAAATTGTTTCCGGGGAAAAGAAAGGGAATTTCATGAAGAAATCTACTAATTTGGAGTAAAAGACGAAACAAAAATCGTTCATTAGATTTCGCCCCTATCCGCACCCCCACTCCGGAAGTGATGAAATGATGCCCCTAGTTTAGCCACTCGATCAGCAATAAACAGTCCAAACCAAAAATAGTTTAATTCCAATAAAAACACGGTATAGAAAGGAATGTAAGAACTGAATTCAGTTGCGACACTATCCAATCGAACTCAATGGAAAAGAAAAGAGTATGATAAAGCCAACATTAAATTAGGAGGTACAACTTTAACTAACTAACTTGTGCTAAATAAGGAGGCAGTCGACACGAGCTTGACTAAATGCAGCGACTTTCAAAGCGATGCGACGCGACACCGGCTCCGGTATGGATGTAAACACGCCTATCCTCACGATTGAAGAGGAGGAGGCTGGATACTACTCGCGGGAGGGGGAGAGGGAGGGGGTCGATCGAGCATCCGGGGGGAGGATGGGGGGCTTGAACAACACCTGTTTCGCCAATCCATCCTTTTACGATCCATTATTGCGTCATTTCATATTATGAATGAGAATTTACGCCAAGCCCTCCTCGATTAATTCAAGGTCACGCTGCCTAACTAAAGTCCGGAGTATGCGCAACGTTGATGGCGCTCGCTTTTAACGAAAACATTTCGCCATCGAACGCGTGAATGTTTCGAATTCTTTCGAATTCCGAAGCTGTCTTTGAAAAAAAGAAACAAGGCTCAACTTTCGAAGCTTTTGATGTCTTGGTTTTGTTTTAATGTCTATATTTAATCGTTTTACCCAATAAAAAATTCAAAAAGAAACAATCCGTAAACTGCGGCGGAACCTCTATTTGAGCTCAGCTGGGACACGAAGGCCATCAGAAAGTAAGCATCAAAAACGACTTAATGTGTCCGCGAGATTCACCATCCATCGCAGTGTTCATTTTACTAATTTCTAGTGTTTTAGAATAATTCTACGCCTACAATTTCACTTCATCGTCGCAGTCTAATGTATTTTGAGACGCTGATTTTAAAAATATTATCAGTTTTCATTAAACCGGCCTAGATTTTACGTAAATTCGAAATTATGTCTTCTTTGCAAAAAATTCGAAATTCTGGAAAAAGTATGAGTTTTGAGTAAAAATTAAGGCGGAATTTGAAATCAGCAGGTCAAAATACATAGAAAGTTTTGCGGTATGGGTGAGAAGGAGGTATCTTATGATGACAAAACCTTCTTTTACGTTCATAACAGCCGAACACACTAAGTCGTTAAGGCGTAAAAATTGCCATAAGCGGTTCGTGAAAAATCTTCAGTTGTTCACCTCCTGATAGAATCTGTGCTAAAGTATCGATCGAGGTTATCTTCTATCGTTCATCCTCTATCAAAACCTGTGAAAAATTATATCATTGATTGGTTACCTATATCCTCAATATCTCCCACTAGAATCCCTACAAAATTATCGATACCTAATCAAGAGTTTATTCTTTATAGTTCTTCTCCTATTAAAACATAAGAAAAACTGTAGATTATTAAGAGGTTTTCTTCCGTCGTTTGTCTCTCATTAGAACCTGTGCAGCATGAAACAGTATCGATTATTAAGAGTCCATCTTCTATCGTTCATCTCCCATAAAAGCCTGTGCAAAAATATGTATTATAAAATAGTTATTTTTCCATCGGTTATATACCGTCAAAACCTGTGAAAAAATATCGATTGTTTCAAGAGGTTTTATTGAGCCCTCGGACATTCGATTCTTTTGAGCTTTCTGGGGGAAGCGTCGGCATCGTTCAGTGGATCGAAACAATGGAATTTCTCGGACAAAAGTTTACGAATAAAAATCAAGATTATGCATGTACAATCAATAGCAAGATATGATTCAAAAATATATGAACTCATTCATTTTACAGCTTAAAATGCGTCAAATCACTGGTTTTTTGCAAGGAAATATCATCATACTCAAATGTTAATTCGAAGCAAAAGAACTAAAACTTTTTGTGCGCGGAAAAAATGATATTTCGATCTAATGTGCGTCGCGTCGATACATTGCAGTTCACGAAGCGTCACTTCGTCAATAAGGCCCGCTATCAAAATCACATTATCAAAAACGTTTGTTGTCCGCTCGTTTTACCTATTGAGATCTAATGCTTTCGGCACTTGAAATAAATCAGCAATAATTTCAGTTTTCCACATACTTACCACCAAGCACCAATTTCGGAGAAAAAAAAACAAAGAACATTTTAAGAAAAATATTCGATTTATACTTTGCGCATTTACATAACTTGCTGAATGTGGGTGCAGTTGCGTATTATAATGACTATTGCGACTTTGATTATTGCTTGGTTTCACTCCTGTACTTATTCAAAGTTTCGTGCGTGGATGTGGAAAATTTTCCACCGTTGAGTCGCAATGAGCTTGCTTGCGCTTGTGGGAACAGAAGAAACCGCATTGCTGTTCTTTTGATTTGCGTTATCGGAGCTCTTGAAATTGTTGCAACGCGGTAGCACGACTGTGGTTACACGGTCTCGCGAATTTGCGGACTTTCAAAAATCTCGAGCATACATAATAATCGTGCGGGGATGTACCTTGGGCTTAGGTCATCGCTGGAGCAAAAGATTATCCGGGATTAAGGAAAGACCACATCAAATAAAAGCGAGAGAAAACATGGGGTTATAATCATCAATCAGGAGATTAATTTTTTCATTTTCTAAAAACTTTACAGCTTTACTAAACAGCTTTTCAGGGGAGACGGCAAACTCTTCCGCGTCATCATGTCATAAAAGACAGGGGGAGCACCTTGCTGCCTCTCTATAGTTTATATTTCAAAAGAACAATGACATTGTAAACCCCCATAAACCCCCCTAATTCTGTCTCCTCCAAATTGACTGAAACTATCCATTTCAGGGACTTTATTTTTGCGTATTTTATTTATTGAGCGCCTTTCGTTCGAAAGCATCTGGAGCAGTTGCTTTAATAGCTTCGTCCTTTTCGGCGAGATCTTAAACTATTGCGCTGTTGCCCATAACCCTACATAAAATGCCGATAAAAATTGAACTTCATACGAGTACATATTTTCAAAGTTGTATGATACTTTTCTTCATAGGCGGAGAAAGAAAGAAGTAAAACGATGTTGTATCTCACTGAGCATTAGGAGACAGCTTATTTTGAGTAGTGTGCAGAACTATCAAATTCCTTGAAACAGTAAAAGATGCAGAATAGTCAACGGTACTTTATCTCGCAATTTCAGAGCTCTCGCATGGCATTTGAAAAATATATTAATTCTGAGCTTCATCAACATTTAAATTAATGAACATCTTTGATACGCGTCGTTTACCTAGATACTGATTGCATTTTACCTCCTGATGAAGCGTCAAAAATAGTCCAAAGTCAAACATATTTTCCGCATCTTATGCTTTGGAATAAAATTGAGGAGGATCAACCTAGCTCAATAATCACTCTGTGCATGTAGACTGTTTTAGTAACGAACGGGAAATTTAAGTTCAAGGAGTCTGGTTGGTTTGGATGCTTGTTTTGAACGTGAAACCGACACCTGATTGGTCAGTTTTGAATTTTCCGATATTCACTAAATCAGTCTATTCAGTTATCAATTTACTTCATTTGGTAAAAGGATCAGGAATTCCCTCCTTCACTTTTGTTTCAAGCGCCCGCGCAATGCGCATACTCGCGTCCTGGATGGAAACACTTGCATGGATTTGTTTTAAGCAGTCTGTCCACGATCAAAGTGGGAGTTCACAAAGTGGAAATTGAGGAGGTTTCCTCTGACATCATCGATGACTCCCAAAGGTCTACGGGCCGCAGAACTTTCTGAGGTCGTTATAGTCGTTAGTCATCGACCTCACCATTACGCCACTTCTGAGTTCCCTCGGCCCCGCTTTGATCGAACGACAAACGATTTTGGACTTACAGTCGGGGACAAAAAAAAATGTCAGACGACTCCTGAAGGTAGGCCATCTGCAAAACTCGTCTCAAAAAATTTAGGTATTGCAGGTGGCCTTCTTTACCTAAGTCAAAATCTAAGGAGTCCTAGTCGTCTGACATTCTTTTTATCCCCGACTATGTACGTAAGAAAGGGGTCTTAGAAGTTTCAGTATCAATAATGAAGCTCTAACAAGGTGGATTGTCAAATCAAGTGTAAAGTTCAATTGGAGAAACGATAAGCTAATCCAACTACTTAACCCCTTATGGGCCAAGCCCGGGTATACTCGTTTTTCTCCTTTAGTCTACTTCACATTGATTCAGTTTTCATTCCGAAGACGAAAACACTACAGTAGAAAAGGTCTCGTCTGGCGCCTTCAATTCTTCGTCTAGGCAATTCCAACTCCCCCGAGTACGAACAGTTAACTACGTTACATGTAGAAACGGAAGAGTGGTGTTCTCTAACCTGGCCCTTGAATTAGGGTTAATCTCAAATTCACTCCTCAAAGAAAATACTTGAATCCGACCAAATTTCAGATAGATCACTCATCAGACCATATTGCGATTAACCATCGGTGAATTAAACAATTATCTTTTCAAGATCCGCACGGTAGAAAGTGGAAATGTCCATTGACAAAAGGTCCAACTACAGAAACGTCCAATGTAAAAATGTCCAATTAAAAATGTCCATGAAATTTGGTCCATAAATAAAAATGTCCAGT
Source organism: Trialeurodes vaporariorum (assembly GCA_011764245.1). NCBI lineage: Eukaryota > Metazoa > Arthropoda > Insecta > Hemiptera > Aleyrodidae > Trialeurodes > Trialeurodes vaporariorum. Next base: position 56,684,467 of record VMOF01000002.1, read on the forward strand.
ACCGAATAATGTCCTCTGTAAGAAATACCCGCCTTAAAAAAAAGTCCACGCCATCGGCTGAAAATCTGAATTACGTCCAATTTGAACTATTTCCGAGCCATGCAATCAAGCAATAGCCGCTCATGGGAGGCAGTGGATTATGCAGTTTTTAGGATTTGTCGGGCATTTCTAGGCGTTTTTGGGCCTATCCGTCGATTCTATCAGTTGAAGGGGGGCGCCTTCTGATGAGGCTCCTAGTAATTTGAGCAAAAAAAAAAAATCGAAAATTTCGACATTTTTTTTTTGCTCAACTTATTAGGGGCCTCATAAGAAGGCCCCCCCTCCAACCGAAAAACTCAAAAAACTGCATAAAACCCAGTGCCTCCCATGAGCGCGTGACCATAACCTCCAACTTTGCGCCCTCTGGTATGAATCAAGCAAGAACAAAGATTCATTAAAACTCATTATTGAAGTCTCATATGTTTTCTGTAGAACTACCATGGCAACCAATTGTGGGAAATTACGAAGAATATCGGGCTCAGGATAGGCTGAAAGTTTATTTAAGAGCATGTTCTTACTATCTTAAACAACCTTCCAACGCGGACAACGCAGAGGATCCTGCTGCTGCACCTTAAGCATGTAAGTTCCTGTTCGTTACTTTTACGTACCATAACCCAACGCAACCTAACTTTCCGTTTCTATGACTGGACTTTTTCACATACCGGACAACAACGTTTTAGAACTTTTCTTCAGGTGGACATTTCTTACATAGGACATTATTGGGTACTGGACAAATTTGCTCATGGACCAAATTTCATGGACATTTTATGATTGGACATTTTTATATTGGACGTTCCTGTAGTTGGACATTTTTCATTGGACATTTCCACTATCAACCATCCGCACAATGGCAGCTCCGGCAAAACGTGCTAAGTGCATAGGTATAGGTATATCATTACACGGATGGTCTATTTTAACTTAGAACTATAAGTCTACTTCAGACTGAGTAAATTTTGGACTTTTCTTATGAGCTCGTCCTTATTTTTTTTTTATGTTTTTGCGTAAAATTCGATTATCAATATTCACCAACAGAACATACTTGCACTAGTTCCATTTTTTCTTAGCAAAAAAACAAAAACAAAAAACAAAAATATGAGTTCCATTTTGGTAGAAGTATCAAATTTTATATTCTTCATAGTTTCTTATATATAGTTTTTTTGTTTTTTGTTTGCTATTTATTGTGCTTGTGTACTAGAGTTTGGTTCCTTATCGATGTCCAAAAGTCTCCTGTATTTTGATCCACTGCGCGTTCAAACTTCCTGCAGGCGTACGCATAATAAAAACGGCTGATCGATCGGAGGGCAGAGACCTTGAAAGCCTACACGATTGACACAAATTTTTACGTGGCGACCGAAGTATAACCTCTACCTCTGCCTCTGCCCACGCTGACTCCTCGTCAGTAGGAGACTCTGTTACTGGTGCAGACATTTCATAACGCACTGTGCATATGTGATGCTGCACTCACTCCGTCAAAAGATCGCGCGGATGTTAGAGGAAGAGCGTCGCGTCGGCGCGCAGCGTCACCATCGCGTCGGATCGCGCTCGCGCGCGGATGTTGCGCGGCAAGCGTCGATTCTTAACCCCTTATGGACCAAGCCCGAATATACTCGCTTTTCTTCTCTAGTCTATTTCACATTGTTCCAGTATCGGGATTCCGAATAAACACGATTCTCGATGTAGTGTAAAAAGATGAGATTTCGTCTAGCTCCTTCAATCCGTCGTATATGCAATTCCAACTCCCCCGAGTACGAATAGTTAACTACCTTCCCTATACAAACGGAAAAGTGACGTTCATGTGAACTAACCTGGTCTTTAAAGGGTTAGATTGCGGTCTTTCTAAAATGAAATTAGCGGATAAAAATTTCAGAGCTGGCTAACTAACAGTAAAATAGTAATAATAATAATAATCGGATGTCGCTAAAATTTTGCTTCACGGCAGTAAAGAGGTGGGTCAATGGGGATATTGCAAACTAGAGTCCCTTGATGGAAATATTGTATAGGGAGTACCGACACGACGCTTTATGCATTTTGACAGGAGTCGATTTTGTCGACCGCGTGAACGCATTCGAAGGTTAAGTTCGACGGTGGACCAGTGGTGGACTGGCGGATTTGCCGGCATTCCGGTCCGTTCCCATACGTTCCTCTACGAATCGACTCCTTTCGTGTGGAGCCTTCGATGTCGTCGACTCCTGCTCGACTCCGTGAGAGCCTAAAACCAACGACCAATCACAACTCGTTGAGCTCGTGTCGGTACTCCCTATACAATATTTCCATCAAGGGACTCTATTGCAAACGGGGCTGCTGTACACTTTTGCTACAAGCGATTCAAAGGGTAAATTTTGAGGTATAAATCTCGAAAAATAACGATGGTAGCTCTGTAAACTTACGAAATCCACTCCTAAACTCATAGAATATGTTTACATGTACGAGCATGATGGCAGCGTTTAGCACTATAGCTAACAATGGGAAATTCCTATCTTAATTTCATCACTCTTTCTCTATGCTGACGAGAAAGATTGTTGGCGGCTCGCGAATAAATAATCGATTATTGGTCCTCTTCCATTTGAAGCTCTAACCTATGGAAAATGTCGATCCGTTAGGGTTCAATTGCATCCCCTAAGAACTTATTGTTAGTCCTTTCAATAGTTTCTTACGGTGGAGACATCGAATAAATCGCATTTCACAGGCCGCCACTGCAATGGAATTAGGGCCGTTTGAAACTTGAGAACTCACTTACAATTACTCTTCCATCGACAACACTATTTCATCAATCCGGCCCTGCGTGGGAGCAAGAAGCAAGTGCTGTACCTGTTTACACCACTCTAAACCGTTTCGCTATCAGTACGTTGAACCGATTTTTGTTGAAGCAGCATGTGGGCCATGAGGCAAGCAGCTATTAGGTTCAGATCAAAGGCGCCCTGTGGCCAGAGACGGGTCCAAGAATTCGTATTTCTTTCTCTTCGCTGATTTGAAAGCATGTGTTAGACAAAAACTGAGATACGAACGAAAGGTTCGTGACTGTCCCCCTTTCCATCTTTTTCTAACGCATACGTTCAAATGAGTGGAGTGAGAGAAAAACAGATTTCTGAATCAGCCTCTGTCTGTGGTGGTAGAGCTGTGGCGTGTATATACATATATCAGTGTTGCCAGCTCGAGGGTAAAAAGCCGTACCGACCCCATTTAAATCAATGTAAAACGTACGGCTTTTTCACCCCAATCTGGCAACACTGACATATATGCTTACTTGTGGCACGATTTAGATTCACACATTGTCACGACTTGACACTACCTAGTACCTACGCACGAATAGACGCACGATAAAAATATGTAGTTATTAACCTTGTGCGTCGGTCGTGTCGATATCGATCGATAGAATGAAATGAAATGGAACGTATCGAATTTTTCGACCATCAAAAAATACCTTTCAGTTTTCTTTCGTTATCGATCGAGTTCCAACCAAGCAGTTGACAAGCAGTGAAAAGGCATGGTCATGCCTCAAGTAGGTACCCACATTAATCAAATTAAGTCAGTATTTTATATGCGGCAAAACTTGGGGAGCTCGGCAGTGTTGCTGTTTAACGGAGTTTCCTCCAATTTTTTCAATGTAACGCAACGTGAAACTTTCGAATTTTATGCTAAATTCGGCAACACCGGAGTTCGGGTCCACAATATCGTATCCAGTATTTAGGCCTTCAATATTAAATGGGCTGACTGAAGGCAATGGCAAACGTCCAGGGCGCAGAGCACAGCGAAACTTGGTATTTTTATTGATTTGTTTTTTAATTTATCGCACACCATATTATTCTCTTTTTAAATAAATCGCATAATTGCATATTGTGCTGCTTTTAATTCTAAAATGTACCCATATAATTAAATAATAAAGGAAACGCTGTATGATTGATGGTGCGGCAGTATTAATTTTGTTTTTTTTTATATACCTATATACTGAAGTAGGTACATACTTTCTTTTCTACAAAGGAGGTGTGTCTGTATAGATAAAATATATAGATGTATCAGATCTATCTAGAACTGGAATATACGGAGAGGGGAGAAAAAACTCCTTGAAACTACCCGACCTCTTTTTCTCCCTCAGAACAGCAGAACAGTCCAGTACTCAAAATGCAAACATCATAGGTAGTTATTGAGCCAAATATAGTTGAGTTGTACCTATCCGGTTTTTAAAATATTTTACCCGCTTCGCTTTAGAATTACCTACTTCCTTTTCTTTTTGGGGTTGTTACCAGTATCGGTTATCTGTTTTGATTCTGGAGAATCGAATCAGTACATGGACACTTTGCATCGATTCCACTAAAGTACCAAATTCAAAGCCGTATCTAACTCTTGATATTTTGCATGGATTTGTTGCAAATTTTTGCTGTATCAATGAAAAGGGTCGTTTTTATTATAAATTAATTGGAAAATAAAGTTGAAAGCATCAAAAGTTCCATTTACTCACCAAACTCAATAAATATACGTCTGAACAAAATTTCGAAATAGTCGTCATTGAGCGAGTCTCCAATTGATTCTGTTCCACGGAGATCACACGTATACATATAGAAGATATTGATAAAATGAACAAGAGAAAACAAAACAAAAAAGTTCGGGGCTATTCTGTATTTAGGTTGATTGGTATAGATATATACTTGTCAATTCACAAGCCACAACTGATCAAAGGAGTGTATATCTAAAAAGCAAAAAGGTCACAGCCCGTCTCTCATTATTTTCAATTTCTATTTTTTTTTATTATTTCTTTTCTCACGAACTATTTGCCCCAAGTAGGTGTGCACTGTCTATCACAGATGGCAAAAATTAATACAGCCAAAGCTCACGGTGTCATCGAAATGCCCTGACTCAGAGACCCGGTGACTCGATTTGGTCACCGGCGTATGACAATAATCATTGTTATCCGCGGACACAATTGCAAGGCTGCTTTTATTGTTCTTTGCATGTCATCCGAGTCTGTTATACTAATGCTTTGTCCACGTCAAGTTTTGTTTTAACGGTGTTGTGAGTCCAACTTCTCTGCTTCTCTCGCAACACTCGAGCGTGCGTTCAGACCGCATCCTTGCATTTCGGTGGTGGACAATTCTTTGTGAGTTAGCCCATCTGTCCAAAAAATGAATCTCATTTCCATAAATAACAGGCCCGCTCCTTGATGCCCGTTTGATTGGCAGAGTCCTCAATGTAATGAGAAAATACATGTTTTTGTCTGAGAAATCCTGCGAGTTTCGGGCAAAAGAGCAGACCTGCCATTTTATTGAAATAGGGTCTATATGTGTTTCTCAACTTTACGGCTATCAAATTATGATTTTCATTTTCACGGGCCGTCATTTACCAGAACGCACTCGAATGTGCTTACTTTATATGCGCGTAACGAAAATGTGACGTCCCGGCAAGTTCTCACCTCAACGTCAAACAAACAGGCACCATCTTTATAATCCACAGTCAGATATTACATGTATAAAACAAAATAAAGACAGTGGAAAGTTATGTACGTCTGATGAGTGAAATCTGATATAATGTCGTTGGAAAGTTACCGATCTACATTGTTTGCAGCATCGAGCAAGGGGTATGTACCACATAAATGAGTCTGTTGGAAACTTTTGTTATAGCGTTATGGAGGATCGATTTCTTCGTAAAATCGCATGAAAAGCACATTGAAAACATCGCGTAAAGTCTCAAAATCCATTGACAAACTCAATAAATACGTTTCACAAAGTTCAAAGATGGCGGTCGAATGACACGGAAAAAAACTACGGTGAAAAGAACCATACGGATACCTGATTTTGGCACCTGCTAGATGTTATGGTAATGTTAACCAGAAGTATACTATGTTTTGACTAGGTACTAGGCGATGTTACCTGATTGCATGTCGAATTTACTCTAAGTATCGGTAAATGTACGATACTTCTGGTCAAGTTTACCATAACATCTAGCAGGTGCCAAAATCAGGTATCCGTATGGTTATTTTCACTAATCTTTTTTTTCCGTGGAGCTGGTTACAATGGGGGAATCCCATCGAATTACAGCTTTTTTAGAAAGAATCACTATTCTTAGCTTAGCAAGTTGTCATTAGAAGGGACTCCCACATTGAAACCCGCTCATGCATTTGACCGCCATATTTGAATTCTGTGAAATGAATTTATTGATTTTGTGAGTGGATTTTGCGACTTTTCGCGATGCTTTTTATGTGATTTTCACGGAATTTTACACAGGAATCACTGTCTCAGTACCTCATTGATGATTGGTGCCTGTTAGCAGGTACTCATCACTTCATTAGAACTTGAATACTTCTGGCTTCTTTTTTTTTTGTTTCATTGTATTATGGATTTTTTATACTTATATAAACTGCCTGAGGTACCTGGACGAAGTCGGAATTTATATAGCTTTCTCGCACGTAAAGCGCTTTGTTTAAAAGAGAAGGAGCGAGAGATTTCAAGTGCAAGAAAACAATCTTTAGTCGGTGAGAACCAGAGGTTTATTTCCGCTGAAAAAAAAAAAATTGTTAATTATGATTCAAAAATACGCTCTCATTTATCATTTTCAAACAGTATACTCATTCCAGTCATTAGTCTTCATTTATCACGCTCTTTTTATTTATAAAATCAGATTTATGACTCGGCAAGAACTTTCTTCTTCATCATGATGTATGCCATTCCATTAACCTCCCATTGAAACACTTTATCGCGGAAATGATTAACAATTTATGAATTTCCTCTCCTCGCGATGATTCGATTTGTGCAAAAATTGAAAGCGAGAAGATTCGAACTTTCTTATCTTCGTTTTTCGTTTTTTATTTTAGTATCATAAAAAGATACTTATGACCAGCGGTGTACACGGAGGGGGGGGGGGCACAGACCTCTGATGTCTAGGGGTGGAGGGGATGACGAGAATAATTTTCAGTCACGTTCATCAGTGCAAGTCACTATATCAACAAGTGATAATCCTGTGCACGCCACTGCCAGTGACTCTTTAACCCTGAGTTGTTGAGGTTAATATTCCGACTTCACTCGGCTTACTCAATGAGCTAGTCTTACTCAGCAGTCTTTTTGTTTGGTTGCCTTCTGAATTATTCAGGTTCGAAAGAATCGGCGACAAGGCGGGGCAGCTCGTTTTTTATTTCAACCGACACGTAACTTTTGAAAGGTTTTAAACTAGCTACCACCAAAATTTCGGCAGTTATGTTGAAAATATTGGCAGTTCGCATCGACGTGCTCAAATGGTGTCATGACCTGGAGTTTCCAGGGTAGATGCATTCGAACGAGGTTTATACATACAGGGATAGCATACCATACAAGTCAGTTGAACCGTCTCAAGTGTCGCTTTAAGTGAGATACCGGCCAGCTATATTTATATTTCGGTTTTAATGATGCACGGATTGCGATATAGAATTGCGCTCATTGAAAGTTTTACCGGCATTGCTCATCTGATTGAATCATCAAAATTCGAGTCCGTTGATAGAGCAACTGGCCTATGAAAACTTGGCAACATCTGCATTATTATGGATGCTGTGCGACACAGTTTGCGCTGACAATTAGTTCCGGCGTTAAGACTCTCGGAGATTTGTGCAGATTTATAAATATAAGCTCACCCGCGGAGGCTCAGGCTCAGGCTCACGCACCTCACCTCAATCTAAATCTCAGCTCTAACTTAAATCTCACCTCACAGCTCACATTGTTGCCAAATTACCGTTTAAAATACATTCAGTTCCCATTCATTTAGTTGTCATTCTGATGGAAAACATGCGTCCTGAACCTAAACAGAGCTGCCACTGTGAGCATACTTAATGGCATTTAACAAGTCACCGATCATTCCACCTGTTTTGACCAAAGTATTACACATTTCAGTTCAGTTTATAACTGTAATGAATGAATATATTCTGATCCGTAATCTTTTTTCAACCAGTATGGAGCATATGGGCAGTGGTGGGTCTTGAAAATTGTTCTGAGGAGGCACGCCTATGAATTTTTAAATTTCAAGCATTGCAGTAAGAAATTTTGGGCTATTTTCTATTGAAAATGGCAAAATTGGAGGCTTCAGGGGGAGGGGCACGTGCCCCCCCCCATCCCCGTGGATCCACCACTAAGTATGGGTGCCGGCAGATAATTTACGGGGAGGGGGACTGCAAAATCTTTCTCTCTCGGCGGCTTGTAAATTCCGATGTATCGATGCCTCCCTCTATTTCAACACACGTAAAAGAATCGATTTTAAAGGAATTCAATCCATCCCCCATTTCACCACACGTCAAATAATCGATTTAAAAGGAAGTCAATCCATCCTCCATTTGATTGGTACTTTTACGTTGAAACAAGTGGGAGGAAAACGTTAATCGGTCTTCCATGGACTGCCACTGGAAAATGTGCATTCTATAACGTCCAAGGGGCAAGGGACAACTGCCCCATTTGCGCCCCCCAGACGGCGCTTTTCAGTTAAGTCGTTTGGTTTCAAAAAAACAAACAAAATCGTGGGTATCGTGCTTTTTCAACGGTGGTTCCACCGATTGAAAAAAGATTACTTACGCGAGTTTTTTTGTGCATTAGAGTTATCAACTGAACTGAAATGTGTAATTTTTTTTTTAATCATCAATCGGTAGACTCGTGGGTAAAATAAAAAATGTCACTAACCCTTTAAAGGACCAGTGTAGTTCAAGAGAACACCACCCCTCCGTTTTTAAAATGAAGGTAGTTAACTGTTCGTACTCGATGGAGTTGGAATTGCCTATCCAACGAATTGAAGGCGCCCGACGAGACCTTATCTAATGTAGTGTTTTCATCTATATTTGCATTTATTCGGAATGAAGACTAAAACAATGTGAAATAGACTCGAGGAGAAAAACGAGTAAACTCTGGCTTGGGGCATAATGGGTTAAATATACCTGTACAAATCAGTAGATCTGGCAAGACTGTCCGCTCAGACAATATAATAAGTCTAGTTCTAGTAATTGTTGAGTAGATACTGTCGCGGCCCTAAGCGGAGCACACTATGGTCTGAGATTCTCAAAAATTGGCCAAAAATTAGAAAGTAAATTTCTCATCAATTTATCTTGTTTATACTTTCAAGACCAATTTTAACAAGTAATTTAAACCTAGAAATGTGACTAGAAAGATTTTAAATTAAGCTTATAAATAAAAAAAAATATTATTTTGAATGACTTTTTTTCACTGACGTTAAGCCACTTTTTCTTAAATCTCAGACTATAGTGCGGCGCTGCTCGGCGCGACACGCGACGCTCTTCTGTAACCGCAGAATTAGCGGAAAACCATACTGACAGCCAATCAAATACGTCGCTCTTAGTCATCAAAGAAGGAGGGGGGGGGAGAGAAAGATGAGGTGAATATAAGATGATGGTGGTGCTGATGGTACATTGGAAGGGAAGAGGGGAGGGGGCGCACACTGGTCTACTGATCTACACTGAAAAAAACTAGTTCCTAAATTCTAGTAATATTACCAGAAGCGCAACGATATGTGAACCACAGAAAGTCTAGTACTTTGACCAGAAAAGTTAGGTGTTGATACCAGAATATATGGTTAATAGTTATAGAAGTAGAATTTCCTCAACATTTTCGAGAACTATAGTGTAAACACTAGTTAGGTAATCTTTTCTTTCAGTGTACATTGCGAAGATTCCTGTAGAAATATTGGATATCCAATATGGTATTTAGGCGTTTACGCAACGAACTTGGCTTAGCTGGTCCAGCCGAGAATAGAAAACCGAGTAAAGCTCTTTTTCCGATATCAATAGGCCGTTGTTCGTTCACTTCGTCGTTGAAACGATCTTTGTTAGACTTTCAATGAGTGACAGAGCCATTGGTTGAGAATTGTAAAACTTTGCTGTTACTATGGTAACCATCGCATCGTTAAAATGCCCGTTATTTAGAGCTATTTACGAATATTCTTTAAGTACCGAGCTACTTTTAATGATAGTCACCATAGCAACAACCAAGTTTTACAATGGGTCTATTGCAAACTTTTGCTACGGCTATACATAGAATGTCTATATTAAGGTGTATAATCACTCGAATATGGCGTTGGGATCCTCAGAAAGTTCCAAAATATTCGGACAAACTCAATGGATGCGTTTAAAAAAATAGAAAGAAGGCGGTTGAAACAAGGATCACAATGGGGGAGTCCCATCTAATTGAACCTTTCTCTATGATGAATTACCTTTTAGCAATGAAAGTTCCGATTAGACAACGAGACTATATCCCAATGTAATCCACTCATTTGACCGCCATTTTCGCATTTTGTAAAACTCATTTATTGAGTCTGTAAGTCGATTTTTGAACTTTTTGATGCTCCAAATGTTATATTCAAGTGATTTTACGCGAGAATATAGACCCACCCTATAGCTGTTGCAAAAATTTGCAACAAACCTATACTCTGGTAAAAAGTGGTCCGTATAGGTCCATACCCAATTACCTACACAGTATGGATATCGAATGGATCTGTATGTATATACGTGTTGATATCCTCACAGATCCATAAGATATCCACACATATCCGTATGGGTCCATACAAATCCATAATCTGTATGGGGAATTGGTTATAGACCTGCATGGGCCAATCTTAACGATCGGTTTAGCGACGAAGTAAACGATCGTCCCGAAGGTCGCAAATTTCACTACTTTCGTGGGTCAACCTGTAAAAATTTGAATTTATAGTGAATGGACTAATCTAGCACTAACGTCACAACCAGAGTCGCGATATAGTCATTTGTTTCTGAACAAAACTTATTTCTGTAAACCATTTTAAAGGGCGACATCAAATAAGCGAATTAAGCAGGGAATCCAACCAAAGAAAAATGTTGAATTACCGTTGACAATGAGTTTCTACAACATTAAAATGAATTTTAAATAGTCCGCAGCAAACTACGGATGCAATTCGGAGACTCAACAAAATCACCTCCTTGAGATGGCTTTGACTCGAGATTTTCTCATTTAAACTGTGTATAAGGATTGGGATCTAGATCTAGAGCAGCAACGAATGATACGACGATACGTTTTGGAGGCACTTTTCCAAAGGACATCGTTTGCTACCTTAAAAAGGTGCCTCTGCAAAAACGCATCATTTGTTGCTACTCTAGATACGTAGATCTTTAACCCTTTATACGTACAGTTTAAATGGGAAAATCTCAAGGCATTCTTAATGCGAGGCCATCTCAAGGAGGTGTTTTTATTGAGTCTCTGATCCTAAAGTTTGCCCACATCACACCACCATATCACACCGCCATGCTCACCGTTGAGAGTCAAATAATATTGCTCGCGTTTCCCTCCGCAATCTGACTACTGTGTTCCACTTGCAGGACTAGGAGAAGCTAAAAACCTCAGATGAAATTGTGTCTGCGTCGAGAAGAATGTAAAACGGTATTTTTGTTTCTTATTTTCTGTTGCAGCAGCAGCAGCGCCAAAACGCCTAGTCTCGTTTCGTCTCGTCTCCCGAGCCAGTCCGGGCCTCCACCCAATACTGGAAGGTTTGTAGCGACTTGCAAGTCAACAAACGAACGAACGAACGAAGCAACGACCGAGGCGACAATAACGTGACAATGGTTTCGATGGATGATGCGCTACCACCGCTACCGCTCCCACTCCCGCTCCCGGGCTTGGTCTGCAACTCGCACTACTACCCGACGCTAATGTCACTCGGCACCGACGTCTGACAACAAAAACCAGCCCGAGTCCGAATCTGCGGAATAGACAGAGAGAACCAAGGACTACGGAGGAGGAAGGAGACGAAAGAAATTATCTAGTCAAAAGACATAAAAAAATCGACCCCCGCAATCCGCATCCCGCGATTCCTTGTTCCTATTATATACCCTTGGATATCATTGGTCTTGCCCATTCACGAATAGTGAGCCCGGATTATTTGCTTTTCCTGGAATTTCGGCTGAAATTATGCAATAACTAGTCTCAATAATTTCTGGTAAGAATAGTTGACTGGTTATACTTTTACTTTGAGTTTCATGGGACGATATGGGAAATAAGTGGGTGTAGCTGTAGCTCGTTTCAGATGTCGATGCTGGCTTGACCTAGAGACAAATAGAGATGGTGCACAACGCAAAAATATACATACATAGGGCAGATTTGAGGCATACTTCAAATTCGCAAATTCAACAAAAGTCAACAGGCAACACTCCTTTTACTTTAACTTTGTGTTGAATGGTGACGCATGTGCGGATGCAGGGAATTGTCTTTCTCTCTCTCCTTCCATTTGAACTTATGTGATAGAAAAGGATAGCAGAGGGGGCCATCACGTGACTTTGGCCCCCTCTTCTGTCCTTTTCAAACGTACGTTTTCAAATGGGAGGAGAGAGAGAAAGACAATTCCCTGTATCCGCCCATGTGGTGACATTTGGTAAACACAGGGAGGATATAATAAGCTGGAGGTGAAGACAACATTGCACATTGCCAAATGCACAGTATACCATTTGAGTCAGGGTAAGGGTATCTGCTGCTAGTGGTGTACAAATTAATATTTTACAGACCCCCTCTTACCCTGGGGGACACATTTTAAAAAAATTGATTCTCTGAGCCTCTGAGCCAGGAATGATGTGAAGGGTGGGTCCAGGAATGACGTGCGGAGGGTATGGGTCATTATAGATTTTTAAGAGGGTCTCAGGGCCTTCCTCTAAAAAATTCTAAAAGGCTGATTCTTACGAGACCCAATTTGAGATACTTACATATTTAGAAACCTACGTACGAAAAAAAAATAGACCTCTTTAGGATGTGTCAATTTCAGGCATACTTTGATCATTTTACCATCATTCTCATTTATTTCGAAAATTAAACCTTTTTCATGCGTCAATTTCAAGCAAACATTGACGGTTGTTATTGTTTCAAGAAAATGTTGAGATTTTGATAGCTCTAGAAACCCAGATTCACTCCTTGACGATTTTTATACGAAGACAATTGTGATAATTTGACCTCTGCAGGATCAAATTTTAGGTCTACCTTGAAAATTTTTTCCTAAAAAAAAAATGTCGATTTAACTTAATCAATCATCAATTGATAAATAATCGACAGATCGATTAATCAATGGAAAACCCGACGCAACGTATGTTTAATGAATCCATTATTGTATTTTTTCTACAGGATCGAAATCAGGAGGATGAGGATAGATGTATTTATAAAGTAACGAGGATGGTCAAACGTTTAAGCAAGCATCATTATTTAGCAACGCCCGGAGAAGTTAACCCTTACCTCCACTCTAGGCCATATTTACATCCCTCTGTGAACAGGGGATATTCAACTGATGGTAAGGCAGCTCTATCTTATTTTATCTCGTCAAAGTCTCGTTTTCTACTATAAATAGTTAATTAAATGACCTCGCTCTGAGTCTGTTTCAAAAATGAAGAAGCTACTTTGTTTCTACCCGTGCGTTGAAGTCTTTTTAAAGGCCTCTCAAAACACTGGATTTAACCGGAAGAGACTATATACCAAGTCAAACTGCTGACCGGAGAGTTATGAAGAAGACCAGTGGCGGGTCCAAAGGGGGGCTCAGGGAGTTTAGCCCACCTTTTTGGACCGCAGCCCCCCCCCGAAAAATGTCCAAATCCTCCACCCACCGGTGTGGACCAGTTTCTTTGCGCATGGGGTGAATTTGTAATAAAACCATTTTTTTTTTTTTTTTTTTTTTTTTTTAAGCTCTCCGTTCCACTGGAATAAGGTATCTATAGTACATCGACTAATCCTTCAAGACTGAAAAGCAACGTCACGACGTACAATGATCTGAGATCGTCAAAATGTGGCAAAAAATCAGAAAGTAAATTTCTCATCAATTTATTATTATTAACCTTTCAAGACCAATTTTAGTCACAGAGAACACTTTTAACTAGTCATTTAAACCTAGCAATCAATGTCACTTGAAAGTCTCAAATTAATTCATTAATTAATTAATTCGAAAACGATAATTTTTGATGAATTTTTTTTCACAGATTTTTTGCCACTTTCTTTTGACCTCAGACTGTAGTGCTCCCCTCAGCCTACGCTCAATACGAAAGACTATAGAGCAGTTACATTAAAAGACCCTTTGAACATATTTTGGACACTCTTTGATCATTTTATGGGCACTCTAAGGGTGCAATGAGCCAGTTACAAGCGTCTCGGTTTTGGTTTTTTTTAATAAACAAATGAAAGTAAGTACTCGGTGAGGTAAAAACAAGGATGCCTTTGGCTGCTAACCAGGTTTTATAGTTGCAAAAAAGCGATTTTGGCTGAAAATCGAAACTTTACACGAGTTTGTATCCTAAACCAGGATACTTGCGAAAAAACCAAAGGCACTATTGTTCTCAGCTCATTAAGTACTTTTATTTGCTTGATCAAAAACGCCAATGTCAGAGCCTTCAGCCTTATACCACTGTCCCATTCAGATACTTACTCCACTATACATATAATGAGTCTGTTGCAAACTTTTGCTTCGCAGTTTTAGAGGGAGGATTTCTACGTAAAATCGCTTAAATATAACGTTGAAAATATCACAAATTTTCAAGATCCACTCACAAACTCAAAAAAATTGCTTAACAAAATTACAAGATGGCTGTCGAATGAGTGGGTGATAGCGCGGGGGAGTCCTATTGAATTGCAGCTTTCTACACGGAAAAAAAAGACAGGTAGAATTCATACCATCTGCTTGGCTGATTTTTTAGGTCTGCTATCAAGTATGGTAAATTTTACCGTCATATGGTAAATTCAACGTACCTTGCGGTGAAATGCACCAACAGGTTATCTTAATTTACCACAAGGTACGTTGCATTTACCATACGTAATGATAGCCGACTCCAAAATCAACTATGCACATGGTAAATTCTACCTGTCTTTTTTTTCCGTGTATGTGCTGAGAAAAGTGATTTGTCATAGAGAAAACCGCAATTAGATGAACTACCCCTTTGTCACCTGCTTATTCTACCGCCATCTTATGATTTTGTTAAACGCATGTATTGAGTTTATGAGTGGATTTTGGAACGTCTTAATGCGCTCAACGTCATTTTCAAGTGACTTTACATATGCATCGACATTACATAACGCTGTAGCAAAAGTTTGCAATAGACTCATTAGAGCTCGTTTCAGAAGTGTAGGCGGACCAAAACCATAATCTTTGGCGAATTTGCAACTTTTATTCCTTCATATCAATACCGAATTTGCCACTGACTTTATTCTTTTGTGTTTAAAGTTTTCCTCATTGAAAATTGAACACTCAATTTCATTTTTATTCATTTTCATCGAGTAATATCAGAAATAATGCTGACAAATTCCAAAGATTATCGGTCTAGGTCCGCCTACACTTCTGAAACGAGCTCTACCCATCAACACGAAGAAAAAAAATCGGTTATAAGAAAGAAACTTCGGCTCATATGGAACACCGAGGTGTTCCGTTACAGTAACCAAAGTTTTCAGTTGTGAGTACCGAACTTCAGTTAAGAGTACCGAAGGTTTCGGTAAGTGTGACAAATACTATGACTCACATTTCGTTCATACTGAACCACTTCGGTACTCCTAACTGAAGTTCGGTACTCACAACTGAAAAATTCGGTTACTAGAACCAAACACCCTCGGTGTTCCATAAGAACCGAAGTTTTTTTCTCCGTGAAGGGACTCCAAGCCAAACGAGATCGCATTTTAATCTATTAATTCTGATTTGGTCTGATCTGTTCTGCAGGTGAGGATAGTCAACGCGCAGGATCGGAAAGAACCGTGTCCGAATACATAATAACTAACGAAAGGATGAATATGATGAATGGTGGCTCCAGTGAGACACCGCCACCTCCGTTGAAAAGCGATCGTCATCACAGGCATCGATCTCGGAGCAGGAATAGGAGTCGGAGTCGGAGCAGGAGTCGGAGCCGTAGCCGCGATCATATCCCTAGTCGGACCAGCTCCCGGAGCAAGGATCGGGCTCTGAGCAGCAGTAATGGAGGGGTAGGAGTCCATCATGGAGTCAATGGAGGAATCGGGAACGGCCATGGTGGTGGAGTCACAACACGCCACTACGTCGACGACAGCTCCGATATCTACGTCACCAGCGGAGCTTATCGGGCCCCATCTGAAATTAGGTATTTTAAAAATACAGACATCAAATATAGAACCGATTGGGAGATCGAAATTGAGAGAAGGTGCGTCATTCGAGTCCGCTCGTATTTCCGTAAGCAAAGCAACCTGCAAGCAACCTGCCAAAAGGCGATAAGCGAATGATGAATGTTGAGCTCTGGGCTAAATATTGCTCCTCTGTTTACTACATAAGGGTGCAATTCAGAAACTCAGCTAGAACTCCTCCGGGGACCAAATAGTGTTACGGCTTGACGGTCCTCCGAAAGACGTTGGATGGTGCGCACGTAAGTATATTTGCATGTAGTTTATACCCCCCGTAAGTGCTCACCGATCATCTGCGTGCGGGACCGTGAGGACGCAACACTATTTGGTCCCTGGAGATGGCCTTGGCTTGAGAATTCCTTGTGATTTTCCCATTTGAACAAAGTATGTTTACACGTATAAGGAACGAGAAAAGGCGAGATCAGGAACAACAACAAATGAAGCGTTTGGGAGCCACTTTTTCCTTGGTAAATAGCTACCGTGGAAAAGTAGCTCCAAAACACTGCATTGGTCGTTCCCGATCTCGCGGCCCCTTCATTCCTTCACCCTCTAAGGGTCAGGTTATTTCAAAAGGACGCCACTCTTCCGTTTAGAAAGGGGAGGTAGTTAACTGTTCGTACTCGGGGGAGTTGAAATTGCCTATATGATACATTGAAGGCGCCCGAAGACATCTTATCCTGTACATGTTAGTCGCGTTTTTCAGGAATGAAGAGTGAAACAATGTGAAGCAGACTAGAGAAGAAAAACGAGTATATTCGGGCCTGGCCCTTTAAGGGTTAAGCATTGTTTAAATGGAAAAATCGCAAGGGATTCTCAAGCCAGGCCAACGGCCATCTCAAAAGTCTTTTCCGTTAAATCTCTAAATTGCACCCTTAATATTGCGAGATTTGAGTCAAGAGGGTGGAAGTGTCACTTTCTCACCCCGCTAGTATCACCTCAGACTCTCCTCCCGATGGTGATCATTGCCTCGAGTACGATGGCTCTGTTTCAAATTTAAGATAAAGTGTAATAACCGTTTGATTTCTGTGTAAAATCACGTGAAAATCACATTGAAAGTATTAAAAAGTCTCAAAATCCACTCATGAGCCCGCATAAGGCGTTTTCAGAGAAATTCAACGCATTTATTACGTTCGTGAGTCAATGAAACAGTCGGATTACGCTCCCATAACGTTATTCTAAGAGGTTTTCCATCAGAATAGACCCTCTCTATAGCTGCGGCAAAAATTGTCGATAGACGAATTCAGGGGAGGTGATCACGGAGGATCGGATCGTTTTGGTATCGTTATCGTTATCGTTTACATGTAACCTTATGGGTGGCTCAACTGATCGAATAGTTCCGAGCCCGTAACGATTGAAACGGACGAGAGGAAACGATTAGTCGGAGGCTATCGTAATCTCAATCGTTTGAAGTAGGAACAGGTGAGGAGGAGATCACCTGCGCGATCGAGTTGCGCAGAAGTAAGCCCATTTGATCTCTTTCAAACGATAACGATAACGATACCCAAAACGATCCGATCCTCCGTGATCAACTCCCCGGCCCCCACACCCGCAAAACTGGCGCCCTTACCTCTTGATTTAATTCTCGTAGTGGTATATGAGGGGAGTTACCCATACGCGAGTTCTGGTCACCAATTTTTGCTCCTCTTGAGGCACCGATCATCAATCACCGATTTACATTCTTTGTTTTTCTGAATGCCAAAACCATATCATTTCTAACAAATCATAACAAGTCCAACGAAGAAGTGATTTGGTGAAACGGTTCAGTCGTTGAGACAATTAACGCGCAAACAAGAAAGAGACAATTTTGGTTCCAGACTTACTTAATTCACTTCCAGGGCTCATCAAGCACAAACTAACGATTTTTTTATAAAATAGGTGAATTTACTGCTTGCAGTATCGAGTGATTTTTCAATAAGGCTAAACTTTCCACATTAATTGACCTCAAATTAAAATATCGTTAAATAACATGAAGAGAGGGGCATCGTCAATATGCAGAGTAAGTTCCTATAAACATATGTATATTAAATGTACTTTCACTTACGACGCAACATTCCGGGAAAAGGTTCGCACAGGTAGGTATACATTTTATAACAGGACTTTTCGGACCTAACCAAAAAAAATTGATTAAATCAAACAATTACTAATCTTCAAAAACAATCTTTTACCACACAGTTGAATTGACGACAAGCTGATTTTTTCTCTTTTTCCTCCGCCGCGCCGCGCCAGTTATTAGCCCTTCAGTTTTAATTGTTTCCAGGGAAGCGAGCGCGCACATAGTTGCGGCATATACCTACCTCAGACAGTGACCCGAGGAATCCAGAAGTTATATTCTTTAATATGCGACCGCAAAATCTATAAACGCACATTGCGAGAGTTGGATTCTCTAGTTATATACTGCTCTTATTTAATTATATCTATCAATTAAAAATACTAGCAACGCGTAAACGCAATACTATATCGTTACTTCGTATCGTGCATAATATAGCGTCCCCATTACAGTTGCAATAATTATATCTATAGCGTATCGACGCGACGACGTTCCGTACTTGCGCTTTTAATTTTTTTCATCTTTTCTTCTCCTTGCGTGCTCGAGACGAGCCTGTTCATCTTCTGCAAAACTATGATCCGAGAGATGTCACTTCGCGTCAGTCACAGATAGAAAACATTGATTAAACTTCCGTTTCTAGCGTGATTCCACTGTCAGTTGCCAATGTAACCAGCAAACGCAAAAGTTTTGACAGTCAATAATGCATACGGCACGCTGAAGGTTGTGCTTTGATTACACGAAGATTATGGTCACATACATTAATCTTTAATACATACCTACTTGACTGCCAACACTTTTGCCATTGCTGGTGCGTAGTTCCGAACTTGCCCATCGTTCGTTTAATGGTAAAACATTCGAATGTAACTTTTTCCCCCGAAAAAAAATGAGATGGTCACCGATTTTTGTTTTTTTGTTTTTGTTTTTTTGTTTTGTTTTTTTTTTTTTTTCAATGTTACCTCCCCGAAACCCAACACTCAGCTTTTTCATGATGGAAATTCCACCATCTTTCATGCGAAGAGCCAAGGTATATGGAGAACAGGTATGGACAACACTCGACTCAGGGGGCGTGGCCACTTGGGAAAAAGCGACTTCCCCGCCATCTTGTCTCCTATTTACACCGTGTATCTTGCATTGTTGTTTGTGGTTAGGTTTGAAGGGGAAGTTTATCTGAAGCAATACTTTATTTATTTGAACAATGAAATGTAAATTGTATCTTTAAATGTTAATGCTGTGACTATAGAATGGATTAACATCATCAATTACGTTGTTCACTTTCCTTTTCGAGATGTGAAATCTAAATTTGAATCGCGCGGTCAGAAAAATGGCGGCGGAGTCGCTTTTTTCACAACCAATCAGAGCCAACCTCAGAGTGTTGTCCATGCCTGTTCTCCATATACCTTGGCGAAGAGCCGCATGCGCACACACCTAAATTGAGGCGGTAGCTGTAATAAGGGCCTACAAGCAAAACTCGAGTGTTGAGAAAAACAGCTTTAAAGTTTTAATTAGGTACCAATGTAAATGATTCAATTCCCGCTATCTTCAAATTGCTCTCCTGCCCTCAAAACTTCATCTTTTTTCACGAAATTTTGAGGATAACTAGATATTTGAGGGTATGACAAATCGATTTTCGTGTTCTCCACAAAAAGAGCCCATACGTCTATGGGCCATTATTCCAACTACCCCCTCAATTAATAGAGAATATACAGATTATCTAAAGCCTGTTTTATTCAGTTATCATATTATACCTCGGCAGTGTAGCGCACTGAGAGTTTCTTCATCTCTCTCTTTCCTCCATTAAAAAACGTATGTTAGACAAGGATGGACAACGGGATAAAGCCCCCCCATTTTTGTCCTTGTCCTATTTATACATTCAAATGGGAAATGAGAGAGATGGAAGAGATCCTGGTTGCGCCAGTGTACCTTGGTCAATTAACTGATATTGCGACAAAAAATATTGTTTATTGCAAGAACGTTAAATTCAATTGTTTGGTAAGTACATAAGAACTCTCTTTTTCTTGTCTCTTGCCTTTGTTTTTTCCCTTTTTTCTTTTACCTCTCCATTTCCGTTTCCATTTCCTTTTCCTTTCCTCATTATTCTTTTTCCTCCTCTTTTCCTCCTCTCGAATTTACGCCCCTGGGGCCTTGCATTGCGCCCGCCGTCCATATGTATATTGTGCGGGCAGAATTATGGCCTATTGCTACGCCACTGAGCTGCACCCAGAATATCAATGCACATGTAAATAAATGAACACTCAAATAATCAATTATTCTAATAATTCACATAACATGCATTTATTTTTACGATGTCTGTCGTTACTGTCATGGGCGTCATTTAGGGGGGGCTGGGGGGGGCAATTGCCCCCCCAAGGATTTGAAGTCAGGCTCAAAAACTGGCACGAATTATATTGATGAGCAAAAAAAAAAAAGGTCATCCGATTATTGCCCCCAAAAGACGGCTCTTTGGTTCTAAAATTATATTGATGAGCAAAAAAAAAAAAAAAAGGTCATAAGATTTTTTGCCCCCCCCCCAAGCCGAACTTGAAATGACGCCCATGGTTACTGTGTGCCTGTCCTCACCAAACAACCAATATGTGATCGCATTAAATGTGATTTTTAAACCAGTGTGGTGGTTTTGAACAATTTGGTATCACAACGAGTTCTCTCCATTTAAACTTACGTAGGTAAGAATCGATCTTCAGATGATTCGTTGAATCCCTGAGAAATTGATTCTTTTGCGCAGGTTCAAATGGCAGAAAAACATGGTTGCCAAAGTGCGTTAGCCTTCACTGTTTCAAACCGACATCTCATGAATTGGACCAACGCAGCTGCTTTTCACCCCTGTAATTCCCTGTAATTACCAAAGATAGTATCATTATTTTTATGGAAAACAGCGATCACCGTCGTACGTACCCATATAGTGATGTTGAGAGCGATTAGGAAAATGTTGCATTCTGTCCAAATTCGACCTTTTGCGTGAATTTCAATGGACATTTGCATCATCGTTGCCAAAATCACGCGCTTCGTGATTGGTCCTGATCGACGGATATTGGATAGTCAATCGTGTTGAGGCTATAGTTTGAGAGCAAATGTGAGTAACGGATCGTTACTATAACAATGGTAATTCGTAGGTGGAGAAACACCCCTTTAATATAACACTAGAAACTTCTGAAATCTTCTTGTCGTTTTGGGGGCGTGCCTCCCCCTAGGTAGATCCACCACTGACATAGCTAGACCAAAATATTTTTAAGCTTCTCGTTATATGTTTCCAGCATTTTTGCACCGCTCTCCTCTGAAAGATCGAAACAATATAGCCACATCAATGTACCGTTTCGCAGAAAAAAAATAGCGACAAACTCTGAAGCCTATAGGTACTTGAAAAAAAAAGTTTTGATCTTATTCTACTTAATGCGGAAAAATACTAGATACATCCATTTCAGAATAATAACCTAGAACCCCCAAGTACCTATTTATGTGTTTAAAAGGAAAGAAAAGAGAAAGAGAGAGAAAAAATATTTTTCTGTGAAGTAAAATAGGTACCTACGTATTCGGTAAATAAAGTGTGCAAAACTATAAGTACTTACAACTATTATGGAAACAGTTGCTACAGAGTACCTATAGGTACTTAATGCAAAAGTGGAAACTGCTTTAGGACATGTCAACATTTCGTAGAATTTTAGGTTTTACTCAACTAAATGGCACTATGTGGGTAATTAGTTTGCGAAATCACAAGGGTTTTGCCTATTTTGGTACATCCCTAATTATTTCCTTTTTTACTAATTTTTTCAAGTCGTGGATCCCGTTACAGCCGAGCTCCAAGCCGTTACTCTTATGCAAGTGGACCAGCACCCTCGCAAGTCTCAGTGAAAAGCAAGGTTTCCCGAAAACCTGGAGTTACTGTAGAGACGATGTCTGCGCCGAATCCGTTCTGCCCGAATACTAAAGGGATTTGCTGTTTGATGCTCCTCTTGAACCTCGCTCTTATTCTAATTGCTCTTGGATTTGTAATAGTCGTCCAATTCTTTGAACCATTATTTGTTTGGTACGTATGTCTGAAACCCCGAAAGATATTACCTCCCCTCCTCTCCTCTCTTTTCAGCAGTAATTTGAGTGAGCATTTATAGGCTAAATAGTCAACTTCACCATATTTTTTAAACATTTTCAATCTATCGGACTGAAAAAGAATTCTGTCTCATTGATTGATTGATTGATAGTCTGGAGGCAGTGGCGTAGCGTGCAATTTGGCAACGTTGCGCTGTGTCCATTTAAACCCATGTAAAAGGTCGAATGCGAAGGTGTTCAGCACCGAATACCCTCTAGTTCGATCTTTTTCGTGGGTTCAAATGGACGAACTGCAACGTTGCTAAATTGCACGCTACGCCACTGTCTGGAAGCAATTTATCACTACTTAAGTAAGAGATTCACTAATGATAAGAATTATTCAGAATGGTGAGAAAACGTCTCAAAAAAAGAGTGTAATGTAAAGTGCTCGAGCAAGCAGAAAAATGCATATGGTTTTCGCCCCAATATTGAGTTAACCCTGTAGAGTCCGGGTAATTTCGAGAGAACGCCACTCTTCCATTCAAATAGGGGTGGTAGTTAACTATTCGTACTCGTAGGAGTTGGAATTGCCTGTACGACAAATTGAAGGCGACCGACGAGATCTTATCTTGTGTCTACATCGATATTCGCGTTAATTCGAAATCATAAGACTGGAACAATGTGAAATGGAGTAGAGAAGAAAAACGAGTATACTCGGGCTTGGCTCATAAGGGGTTAAAGTGCACAATACGCATCTAAATTTTAGTTGAGCCTATCACCTTTTACTTTTCCAATTAATCTATCGGCTAGTAGAGGTTCGTAAACATCAGTATCGGTGAGGCAACAAAACCAAAGACCTATCCTATAGGCAGTGGCGATGGCGTCGCGTGCCATCTGGCAACAATGCAACTGCTCCATTTAAACTCATTAAATGTATCGAATTTTCCAAGTGCACTGTGCACCCCCTGAATTCGATATTTTACATGAGTTTAAATGGATAGCATACATTGTTGCCAAATTGCACGCAACGCCACTGCCTATAGGTACTGTGGACAGGGGAGTGGGGAGTGGCGCATAACGCAGCCCAATTTGAGTCGACCGGGCCGCTAGAGGAGTAAAAGGGAAAGAAAGGGAGGCAGGAAAAAAATGAGAGGTCAGAGGAGTGATGAGAAAAAGAGAGAAACGTGGACAACCTCATATAGCTAGAATAGACTGGATTTATCAGAGCCCGGACCACGGCCGCGGGTTCCGATCTGAGAGGGTAAAAAAGTGGATAGGGGTCATACGGTGACCACCTAATGTAAACGCACAGGTCACAGCTCCAGGCATACGATTCAAATACTCCCACTGGAAGATCCCGCAATTCGGTCGGAAAATTTGTGTCTTATTTTTATCGGCGCGCCTTCATTTTTCAAAGTAGACTAAAACGGTACAGTCACGTACGAATAGTTAACTACTTCTACTTCTTTCTCAACTCACTCTCCACAACCAATTCAAAAACTGATTCGAATACTCAACCCGAAACCTCCCGCAATTTGACGAATTGTATTTCCCTTTGATGTGGATGCGCCTTCATTTTTGAAGAGAGACTGAAACGATGAAGGCGCTTACGAACAGTTAACTACTTTTATTACAACGTCGCATCAATAATGTCAAAAAGCAATCCTCCGAAAAGGCAAAAGGTCTGGGCATCCACAAATTTTTTCTTCGTAAAGCCATCGTTATGTTCATTTCCTCTTTCCATTCCTAGGATGAGGGAGGGATATTTCCACACTTTCTCAATCGCGGCCAATTTAAAATGTGCCCCCAGTTCAAATTTTGTCGCCAGATCGCATCTGGGAGGACGGAGGGGGTTTAATGGAATAGTTCGAAGAAAGGGTGGGGATTTAGGAGTCCTTCCTCGAGATGTTTTGAAAAATTGAGGCTCAAACCGCGCAATTCTATATATTTCCCGACGTGATTTTCGGGGCAATTTACGTTTCCTTTCATTCCTTTTTCTGCATCATTGATACGTTTTAACGATGCAACTACTTGTATATTGCTTAGCCGACATAGTAATTATAGAGCTGGAGTTTTAATAAGTCACTTAAAATTATTTTCCTTGTATTGATTTCTGTTTATTCGTAGGATTCTGGGGATAATATTCCTTGTGTTTGGATTCCTCACATTGATGGGTAGTTTAGTATACTGTGTTTACGTTTTTCGAGATGCTAAAACTCCGAAGCAAGTGGCAGCACAAGATCATTACTGGACACACCATTGGCAAAAAAGTTTTGGAGCAACTCCAAATTCAAGACCGCCATCGGAGATTCGCTACAAGTCCGAAAAATATCATGAAGATCCATACATGAATGGTCGTCAAAACTCAAAATACTAATATAATAAAAGCGGCAATCTCATTTTAGAAGTTGTATGAGCAAGTTCACACAACGATTTTTTCACAATTCTCACTCTCCTAATCACACATATGTTTTCGAGCGCCAGTTTCACTGAGGCTGATAGTAAGTTGAGACCATAGGAATTTCCGCACTGTCTCCCGCTTTTCTTATTCTCTCTACTACAACTGAGCGCCTTCATTTCTCCAGATATGCAATTCCACCACACATTCACACAATCAGTTTCATTTGTTTGAAATTGAAGGCGTTTTAAGAACTCGACCATTAAACGGTGAAAAGAAGAGAGTGAAATCACGAAAGTCTCAGGTTTCGATTAGTAAGTCATTTTAAGGTATCGAGATAATTTCTTTTTCTCTATTCATGGTGAGAATTCATCAATCGCGTGCCTCTTAATAACACTTATGCCTAAAGTTAAGCTAGGTAATCCTCCATTTACTAGTCAAAAATAAGTACCTATGGACTCTCATTGGCCTGATTCAGAAACATCATCTCAAAGAATGCATTTATCGTATTGATTCTTTTATAACGACCATTAAACCAAAGTTTAGCCACGTGTCTAATTTGATGGATACATTGGATATGGCAGGTGGTCAATTTGGGCATCAAGGACAACATACTTTAGTTTAAAGTAAAGGCTACACTAGCACAAAAAATGTGTTTGTTTAAAAGACCATCGATCTGATTGCACCCTCGTACCATTTGACATGTTATGCTGGAGAGTATCAAAAATATTTGCAGCTATACCCAGGTTAAAAAAAGACATGGGTAGCAGCTCATTTTTGAAAGTAGGTTTTCAAAGAGGACGGTTTATTTGATTTCATTGCTACCAGTCGTTCTTGAGCATCCAAGAATTTAAGCCTTGTAAACCATTCATTAGAAATGGTAAATGAGGGGCCCTCTGACAATGAGAAAGCTTCTTGGGTTAGAAACCAAGTAGCTTGGGTGGTAAGTGGTTTATGGCTTAAATTTCACACGCTATTCAAACTTCATCTAAATGTTTAAATAGAGCAATGGAACCATAAAATCACATACATCGAAATCATTCTCTGTTAACTTTAATTTTATTTCATTTGTACCTTATGTAAGTAACTTTTTGTGCACTGTATTTGATTTTTATCTTTTCTTATTTTTTTATCTCTCCTTTTCAAATGTTGTAATTAACTGTTTTATACTTTAAACCCCTTGGTTTGTCTAAAATAAACAATTTACTTAAATTTAATTGTTTTTTCCCCCCTCTGTCCTAAAAGCAACAGTTTTTCATTCGTACGGTGATATGCTGAAAAAACGAATTTACCTACTCCTTCATTTGGAAATGATAAAAATCAATCAGGGAAGATCTAGGTCAAGATCTAGAGAGATTGTCTTGCCTGGTGTCTTTTACAACTGCTCCTTGGTGTCCCTTGGCACTATCTTGTCAACTTTGCGTTGGCTGGATGCAAGATGGTGGAAAACAAGTGGAAAACATCCCCAAGATAAATTGCTGCAACGCTGCGAGTACCAGTGGACTAGTTTCCCTCTTTTGGATGAGAGGAGATAGGGGGAATTGATCAATTCCATTGGTTCAAATGGCGTCACATGACATATTTGAAGTCACTCATCGAGTCGTGCACAAACAACGGAGTCACTCGTCTGAAATGAACAACTTGAACAACTTCAAAACTGTCACCCGATGCTTTTTAAACGAATGGGCTTGATTCATTCCCACATCCCGTCTCTTCTTATCCAAAATCAGCGGAATCAGCCTGCTGTCGTGAGAAAATGTACCCAAGACAAGGTGAGCATTGGAAAAATATAATATAGTTGAGGGTTTGAATTTTCCGATGATTTAATAGAGCTGCTTTAATACCTCTTCTTTTTCTGAATGGTTCACTCTCCTAGCTAGTTTCATTATAAGCGAGTCAAAGTCTAATTTCAGGGGAGTTGAGCTGCAGAATTTGGAGGAAACTTCAGTCAATAGCTATGACATCTAAGCACTTTCTCTTGATTAATAGCGCTCTTTGAGTACTTTTTCCAAAATGCTTGGCTGAATTATACAGATTACTTTTTCTTAGGGAACATAGAAGATTGAGGAGAAAGCAAACTCCAAAATTGGGGACCAGTGTTGCCAGATCGAGGAGAAAAAGTCGTATCATCCCCCATTTAAATCAATGTAAAACATACGGCTTTTTCACCCCAATCTGGCAACACTGTTGGGGACTAACAACATAATTGCTCAGAAAGAAAATCTGATCCTGCGACCGCAAAAACCAAGTAATCCTAATGATAGTGAAAGGGTTTAGACGCTCACATACGTTATTTTCAAATTGTTTAAACAGAGGCTATTTTTAGGCCTAATTATGCCCCCCCGCACTATACAGAGGCATAAATAGGGGTATCTGACTGGACATTGTTTTCATTGACGCAAAACAATCCTAACAATTTCACAGCACCCGTTATAATGGACAATAGAGTTTTGTTTTTAGGGTGTATACTGCAGAGCAAGATTAAAAAATGCTATCTTGCTTTTAATAGGAGAGAGAGTAAAGTTTTATAAACTGCCTTATGCTGGTGGAAGAAGGCAATAGTTTTTCGCCTAGGGTTTTTCATTGTAGCAAGAGGGCTACTTATTTAGAAACAAAAGGTCAACAAGAATATAATACAAACACAGACATTTTATAATGAAGCTTAATTTCTTTCATATTTATTTCAATATTTATTCTTTCATGATTTTTTATACAAAATAACAAGATAAAAGATTGACGGTAATTATTTTAAAACTGACTTCAGTTCGGGAAATAAAATGGTTCATTTCTCCAGGAAGAAAAGCATAATAGTATAACATTCTCTTAAAATACATAAAGGTACCGACACAGATTTATTCTGTTCAAAAATATAAAAGCTGAAAAATTGAATAAAATAAATAAGTTCATTCTTACGATAACTTTGGACTTTCCTTGCACAGAATTTCAAGATTTTGAACAAATGAGTGCGCACCATAAACGAGGATGAAACGATACAATTTGAAATTTTTCTCTTTAAAAGATGATAAAATGAAGTTAAATGGCACTACGGGATAGAATGTGGCACATTTCTATGCACATGAAATCACTCTAAAACTTTGATTAATCATATGGGCTTCCCTCCACTGCCTTTCTTTAATTTTTCGTTGCATCAAAAAGCATACACATTTCCATTTGATGACCATAACCTTGAAGAAACATCTGACGAGGTGGCGTGAAGAAATCCCATAAGCATTACTCAAGTTTTAGAGGGAATATCCATATAAATAAAATAGCCCTGAGTTTTAACCAATAACATTGATGGACTTCATTTTATTTACCTTTAAATGAGAAAAATCAAGAAATATCACTTCACCTCATTTCACAGTATGAGTTAAATGAAGGTAACTTTAACATGAATACATAGACATTTTTTGCACATTATTTTAAAATGTTTTGAACAAAATTATACTAAAATTGATATTTACAATCACTTACAAAGATCCCACACGATTCATTTTTACAATTTTCTTTTTTTCTTCCTCCATGAAAGAATGGACAGATGCAGATGGTCTCATTGACCTTGAAAAGTCTCATCCATCAACACATAAATTGATTTTCAATCTCTGTAATGAGGAAGAGGGAACTTAAACAACAACAATTTAACCAAATATATTACAAGTAATACAAACTTTCAAGGACAGAGAGAACACAAACTCTGACTCACGGGGTTTTGATTATTTTTTGAAAAACAGATGATGCCTTGTGCATAATTCACAGCCTAACAGCCTAGATTAAAACATTTGATGAGTAAAAAATAAAGGAAAAAAATGCTGTTATCATTAATAATTCACAACATTACTAGTCTGAAATTGTAAAAACTTCTTTGAGAACACTGTACATACATTCTTTACATTGGCGGCTCGTGAAATTTGACAACAATGCTTTTTCTCCGACTGAATCCACGTAAAACAATCAACTGTTGGTGAAGTAGTGCTTCACGTGTTGGCTTCACTGATGAACCAATTGTTAAACATAAAATCAAATGAAGGTGAAACATTGCTGTCAAATTGCATGAGCTGCTACTGATTCTTAAATCATCCATGGTATTTCATTAAAGTGGAGTAAAAAGACTTACAATTACGCTGATAAAGTGAGAGATGAGGTATATTCAGTGATCTATACATAAATAAATACAATTTGACAAGCACTCATTCTTAAGATGAAAACCGAATACTCAATTTTGCCGGAATATGCGGCTTTTCCAATGTATAATTATAGAAAGAGCCAAACAAGAGGGCAATGCTGCAAAGACTGGAAGATAATGTCCGACTTAAGATCTTTCCTACAGGGAGAAAATCTCAAAATTTAATTGAAGTCATATTTTTCAGCAGAAAACTTTGAAAAACAAGGGTATCTAGAGTCAGGTACACATAAAAAGGAAATGTAAGTGTTTGACCAAGACATTTTAGATTTTTGAAGAAGAAAAAAAGAGATACTTGATGCAAGATGCTTTGTAAAAAAAATCGGTTTAAGTCAATGATATTGGTTCATGGGCTTTAGCCTGACTTTATACGCTTTCTTTCTCACACAAGTTTGAGAGGTGTTGGGTTGCAAAAATTTTTGGTTAGTTTTACACTAATTAAAAGTATGAGTAATGCCTGTTTCAATTTTTCAGCCTTACTTGCTTACTCTCCTTCACATAGATGAGCAACTTCAAAGAACCTTTACTGTATTGTTTTGACAAATTTTCCACTTTCAAATCTGCTTTAAAAAGTACGTACCTTTTCAAATAATTTAAAAACTAAAAAACAAAAAATAATTTACACAGAGAATTAGGTTTTAAAGATTTAAGATAATTTACCGATTAAGTGAGTGATTGTAAAAGTTATTCCACACTGCTTATTTCAGAGTAATAACAAACACAAAGTGATTAAATATACATTTCATGCTGCCATTTGGACATAAAAAAAGGGAAAATAATTATCTGCAACTGGAAACTAATGGAACAAGAGACCTCGTCTGGTACCTGAACAACCTCTTATTTTTTTCACTCCTTATTTTTTTGTTTTTTGTTTTAAAGTGACTAAGGAGAACATCTGGTTGCAACAAAGTACTTTTTCTATTTTTGTGATTTGTTTGTTGACACCAAAACTTAACAAGCTATTGTAGAAAAAAGGCTTGTCCAATGTCAAGAGAATGGTTGAGGTAAAATTGAATCAATTGAGATAAATCTTCAAAGTTAATGCTGATTTCCACCACCAGATTGCTACCATTCGATTAATGTACCACCTGATATTATGGAGAACTCTTTTTACATTACTTATTGAAAATGTTTAGGGAAGAGGATTGCAGTTCTACTGTTACACAAATCAAAAGAATGCTAAATGAAAAAACAAAAAAACGATGAATTACCTTTAAGGGGCCTTTAGAAAAATACAAAATCCGAAAGTGTAACAAAAAAACACCATAAATAAAATTCGAAACTGCTTAGCTGAGCAAGTACATCAAAATTTACTAACAGATAGTTTCAAAGGACCACAACCACATGGTCCATGCTGAAAACAAAGAAAAATACCGTTCAGCTACTGAATACAAAAGTCTCCAGGAAAAAATGCATT
This sequence comes from Trialeurodes vaporariorum, assembly GCA_011764245.1. Taxonomy (NCBI): domain Eukaryota; kingdom Metazoa; phylum Arthropoda; class Insecta; order Hemiptera; family Aleyrodidae; genus Trialeurodes; species Trialeurodes vaporariorum. The sequence continues at coordinate 56,714,668 of VMOF01000002.1, forward strand.
TTTCAAACCAGCAAGTCTTGTTGGTTTAACTCTTTCACTGTCGCGAAAATAATTCAGCAAAGCTCAATGGTTATTTTTGGTGCCAGGTAAACTTTAACTTGAAACAATCTTGGAACATTTGGAACTTGGGTTTCTTTGCAAGTGGCTTAAAGACGTCAGTCCTCAATCAAAGTGGGAGCTCGAAAAGTAATGTAACAATAAGGTTGTTGACTTATAGCCTCACAAAATTCTGCAGTCCACGGGCCTTTTAGAGTTCTTGATGATGTCTGACCTCACCAAAGAGTGTTTCCATTTTTTGGATAATTATCAGATTTTATGTAAAACATTGGTGGACACAGGGGGGACAAACAGGGTGACCCCCCTCCCCCGTTCAGTCAAAAAGGGGTAAAAGAGGGGGAGAAGGAGAAAGAAAGAGAGATAGAAGCAAAGGGGGGTCAATGGGAGCACAAATCCCAAGTCCCCCCCCCCCCCCCCGTTTGTGAGGGCTGAATCCGCCAATGATGTAAAATTTATTTTATTTATTTTAAAAAAAAAGATGATTTCTGCCAGAAATGGCGACACTGTTACCAAACTTCACTTTGTGCGCTCCCTCTTTAATTGTAGACACAGACAAATTATTTGAAATTCATCGAAACTAGAAGGAAGGCCAATTTGAGCAAGATCTTTTTTAGAGGACTGCTTCTCTCTTTCCATGAAAACAGGATGAAACAAGAGCCAATTCTGTTGCAAAATTGAGACAAACATTTACATTATATTCTATTTCTAGGAAAAATACAGGTACACGAAAAGATGACTTAATAGTCATAATTTAATCAAAGTCGAAACATATTGGAGACAGCAAAACCAATGATACTGGCTCCGTTTATAAGAAACTTTCCAACCCAAGTAAGCAAAGCCAAGTTGGGCCCAAAATCTAGGGTAAGATGCTCTCATAAACAGTTAAAGTTTCTCTCTACTTGAGTTCTACTCAACTAGGACTTGAACAAGAATTTGAGTTGGTCAACTCAGGAATCAGGATCTACTTTGTTGCATTTACCAATTAGGAACTCAGACACCCCATTGAAAAGCATTGATGTAGCCTTGTATCCCTAATTTATTGTGTTTTGGCATTACTCCACTTCAAGCAACTCTAATAATTTGCAAAAAAAAAAAAAAAAAAAAGAGGGAGGAATAAAAAGAAAAATATCTGACTACAAACTTTACAGGGTACGTTGGAATTGCTGCTGTAGCCGAACTGAAATATTTTGGATTAATTTTTTTTTTTTTTTAAGTTTTTGCAAACATTATATCCATTTAAATGATTTATATTTAACAGATCAACTCAGGTGAGTCCCACTTGAAAACTATATTTTTTTTTTTATAACAAAAAATAAAACTATTATTCTTCCTTCTTACTGATTTTCTTTGGTTTGTAAGATTTTTTTCATTTTTAAAGAATTAATGTCTCATGGTTGTAATCATTATAATTATTTTTCTAGGATCTACACTCTCGAACGGAGTAGAAACTTTCAGTGACATTATTCAGATTTAGGGAAGCTTCTTGCCCATCTTATATTTATGTTATAGATACTAAACAACTGTTGGGAAAAATCAAAGACACGTATGCAAAGCCAAAAAACGTTGCAGGATCAAAAATAATTTCAAAAATGACAGCTTTTCCTTCAGTTTGGTCCTTTAGTTCACAGCGACCAAAGAACTGCTTCATTAACTTAATTCAAATAGCATGTTACACAGCTTGACAAACGAAGTTATAAACGTATCATAACTTGGCAAATAGAAAGTATCCTGAGAGCCAACCATGGAGAGATATATTTTTTTTTAAAAGAATAGATCCATGATCTTTATATGGTATATTTCACTCTGTAATGGTCATTTGTTCATCATCTACCACCTCCTTTTCAACTATCACCAGATTAATTTCGATCGATAATATCCATCTTGTTAACATCATTAATTGATCAACCAAACTGATTTGACAACACTAGTTGATAACTTTTGTGCAAAGATTAGGGATCTATACTTATAACAAGCTGCAATCAAAATAGACTAGAATTGACTTGCAACTTATCAAAGCGTTCTGATTATGTTCAATTGAGCTTGCCTTGAATTTAATTCAAAGTCAATATTGACTTACTGCAAACAACTCACCATAAAATTAAGTCTGATCAAACTTCAAGTCTGATCATTAATATTTCACTGTCTTAAGTAATGGGAACCCAGTTAGGCTAAAGCCAAAGTAGAAAGACTTGCATAAAAACGTAGTTGTGAAAAAATTTTCACTTTCACAACCATAATTAAATTAAGTATCTTACTATCTTCTATATTAATGTTAAATTGATCAATTAACTGGTTCTTAAAACTGGTATCTGACTTAAAAAAATTCAATATTTTAATCAAATTAAAAAACAGTTGTTCTGCAAATGCGTAGCAGCCTGGAAAAAAAGACCTCATCCTCCACAAAGTCAAAACCACTACAAAATAGAGTAACATAAAAACATTTTTGGGCAAACAACAACCTGATACCTCAAAAATTACAAGAGCTAGATATTTTAAAATTAAGGGATAAAAATCCAAGTTTTGAGAACTAGCGATTAAAATTTTGCCAGTGCATTGAAACATGAAATCAACTGCTACTGAAAATAACTTTTTTAAGCCATCTTTGTAACACATTCCGCCAGACTACTGAATGACATTTCCCAGCAAAAGCCAAAATCGCACAGAATCTATTCAAATCACTAAAAATTGCTCTTAAAACGTTTACTCCCAGAGGAGAGGCTCTTTTTTCAGCAGTTATGTCAAAAATTGATGACCTCTTTTTAGATTTGCCATCAGGTAAGTATTATAACAGCATAAAAATTTGTTTGTATCCATTGAATATGACAGAAATCAAAGAAATTAATTATCAGCAGATATAAAACTCTAAAACTCTGTATAATTTACAGGACCAGAGGTTTTTAAAAACTGTACAGGACAACAAGAAAAACAAACAAGAAAAAACTTAAGCTAAGAAAAAGAAGGAGGATAGAAGACAAATTTGAGGTGGGAGGTAAAATAAGGGCTAACCAAAGGCATATGCAGAGGGAGTAGGGAGATTCCCCCACCCCCGGTGAAATATACCACAATAATGAGGTAATAGGCGGAAAATTGCCTGAAAGTGTCAATAAAAAGGTAAAAATTTAACATTTTGCTCCCCCCCTGAATAATATTGCCCATCCCTGGAATTTTTCTGGATACGCCCTTGGGGCTGACAATCCGCCAAGATCGTTTATTTTTTGGCATGTCTTTAGACCAGTGCTGATTCCTAGCCACACACAATAGCTATATTCAAGAAAGAGGTTTAGCTCGTTGAAGGTCCAACAGTGCTTCCGCGCCCATACTTTCAACTTGAGATAAGATTTATTTTCTTATTACAAATTACAAATTTGATCGCTACTAATGTAGCATTGGGGGCAGCATTTAACTTACATTTAACCTCAATGTTTTTGGTGACATGAACTACTTTTCAATCTAGATTCAGCGTTTATACAGAAACAATAACCCAAATTCCTCGACTGCCCGTTTGAACAGGTTTGAACAGGAGCAAGATTGAAATGACTGAAATGAGCTATTTAAGCCCAATATTTAGACCCAAGTTCAGCCTCTCAACCCACATTCAATCATAATTCAAATGCTAAAATTAACAAGACTAATGTGTGTGCCCTTATTTCACATCACACCTCAATCACAAGTAAAAAAAGATAACAATTAAAAATCAACTTGTAAAACTGAAACAAAGATAATTTAAGGCTAAAATTAAAAACATTAAAAACATGGTAAATAAAATGAATCACTTAAAAACAATGACTCAATATTTCAGGCTTTCTCTCACGATTGAAAAAAAAAATTGCATATTTTTTTCTTGTAAGATCTGGTACTAAATTCTACACCATTAAAAAAAAAATCATTTAGACTAGAAAATGATTTAAGAGGAAATATTACAATATTATTACAAGAAAGGAAAGAAAATAAAATACAGTATAGATACAACATTTGATGCCCGCAAGAAGCTTCTCGGTCATTCTACTTATCATGAGTGAAACATTTTTTCATAAAAAAAAAAAAGCAGATTGAATTGATTGAAATCTATTCCAGACCTAAGGCAAAAGGTGGGCAATCAAAATAAGATGGACTGGCACTGGACTTTAGCAATCTTTAATTACTGATCTTGCAATTGATTCTCAAAACGATTCATCTGACTGTTCACTTCAGTAACCAGTCATGCAATTTGGCAACAATGCTTTTTCCTCCATTCATAAAATGCACCATAAAAAAACCATAAAAGTGGTGAAGCACTGCTTCACTATCAAATTGTACATAGAATCAAATGGAGTCAATCATTGTTTCCACATTGCACAAGCCACCCCTGGTTCACTTTCACTTCACTCCAGAGGCTAATCAAGATAGATCAAGCTGGGGTGAATCAAATTCATACAACTCTGGTTAGTAAATTCCGTGACACCAAAGAATTTCAACCAATGAGGGTTGTTTTCTTTTTAATGGACAAAACAGCAAAACTTGCCTTAAGACAAATCAAAACAAAGCATTTTTCTAAATATTATAACCGGGGCGGAGAGATAGGGAGGGAATAAAATAACCGTTTTCATCAGCCATTTAGAAGCATCCTTTTCAATCGGATTTCACTTTCCTCATCCAAATCAAATTACCTATTCCAGTTACATCCAAGATGGCGGGATGGAAGGGGAAGAGCAACTCGAGGACGATTCACAGAACATTCCACCGATCTCGCACATTGAATATTGGACTTGAAATGAGCCAAAGAGCACATTCCACTTTCCACCTTCCCAAACCAGTTTTATGACATCATAATCCGAAACGGGTCAAGTGGAAAGGGACTACTCAAGGAGGGATATTCCAAATCCTCCGTGGAAAGTGGAATTATTCCAATTGAAAAGGACGCATTAGGTTTCAGTTTCATTACTAGGCCACAATCAAAATAATCATTAAATTCAACAAATATTTTTGTTTGCTCATTTTGTAATCTCTAAAGGTATAGACTAATTTGGCAGGAACCATTCAAATGGACGGCAAAGAAAAGAATATTACACTCATCATAACTAGCATGACTCTTCAAAAATGATAGAGGAATAAGGACTTTTAAATCATAGCAATAATATTAATGATTACATTACAAGATCAATATAAATAGTTTTACTATTAAAATAACTAATGAGTAAGGATGATAAATTAATCATGATTAATAAACGAGACTAATAATCAATTAACAATTATGTTAATAATTATAAAGATAGACAGAATATTAAAGACTAAGTTTAACACTCAATCCAAAACTTTTCTGTAGCGCTTTTTTTTTTATTTTTATTTTTATTTTTTTTTTTTTTTGTGAAAAAGATGTTTTTACTATTTTTTTTTTTTTCTTCATGCTTCAGAAGCAACTTGTAGAATCATACATTCAGACCAATCCATCAGACCAATTCTGGAGGCAGAGACATTTTGGCTGTAAAATAAAATGAAAAAAATTAGACTATTTACATAGATCAAGAAAAGTATTTCTTCAAATAAACATCTTGAAATTTAAAGAATCGATCCAATCAAAGTCTGGAATCAACAAGAGCAGCACCAAAAAAGACGGTTACATTGCGAAATATCCCTTGGAAGTAGTCCATGGTTAGAGATAATTGTCAAACATTCCCATACCACAACAGATAATTCTTAATTTTCTCAGAAATGATGTAAAATATTACTAAATTAAGTATACTTATTGTTCGCGACTACGAATTAGCCGAGAAACTGCTGGGACAATGGATGGCTGAATATTGAGGCTCAAGAAAAATTTTGATGGACACATCACAATCACCACCAATGAAGGATAATGGTCGGGAAGTTACACCATTGACAGAGATGGGCCAATTTCTTCCAAGATAAGGAATTCAAAGCGTATGTAATTTGAAAATAAAGAAGATTAACCCATTGACTTTTAAGTACCATTTTTTTTTTATTTTTTTTTTTTTTTTTGTTATTTATTTATTCATTTTTGTTACTTTATTTTTTCGTATTCTTCATTTTTTTAATTTTCTTTTTAAATATCTTTATTACTGTAGGTTTTTTTTTTACTATTTTTGTTTTTTTCTCAGCTCTTTCAGTTTAACGCAATGTCAGGTCAAAGTAAATCTGGCCCAGTCCATGCTTGACATGATATCACGTCAATGTAAGTCAATCGATTTGTGGGCACAGTTGCCATATGGTGGCAGAAAATCATTGCTTTTCCTATTTCACTTAATGCAAAGTAGATGAATTGTTTCATACAATCTGGGAACTCTGTAAGAGGGATAAAAAAGATATTTTACTTACGCAACGCAAACAGTCAGCAAGGACTGCAACACTTATTTGCTTGACCAAGATGACAGATTCCTAGGGTACCCAAATTCTGATTTATGTCTTTGTTCACATTCCTGTTGTTAGCCAAACAACTTTGAGCTTTGTGAAACTTGGTTTTCCCAAATAAAGGTACACATATTTTTCGCTGAAAGCTCAAATACCGACCAATGATTGCATGCCTTTTGGAGTTACTGTTCTTCTTATGATGCTGCACATTTAGCGGATTTAGTGAGTCTTTCTCGATTGTTATTGACAACTTGTTCAAATTTAAATTGTCGTTGGCTGAAATTTCTACTATTTTTGGCTGGGATTGGTTCAGAGGGACTTCAGCTTCTTGAACTTCAGTGATTCGGTTCAGAGACTGACTTTCCCGCAGTCTTGTTTCACATCCTCGTCCTCGGCGATGCCTGCCTCCTATACAATGGCGGCGACCATGGCCTATTCCTGATCCAAATGTACTTCCATTAGAATCGGATTTTCCTGTATCATTTTGATTGTTGCTACCGCTATCTCCATTCGGTGGCTCTTGAAATGGATTCTGAGGACCATTGCCGCCTGCTGATCCACCATTACCGCCAGGATCTTGAAAATCTCTTCTATGTAATGATTTAGAGCTACCACGTTTTTTGCGACTCTCCGAATCTTCGTCACTTGCATCCGATGAACTACAAGAGGCAGTGCGGGCTTTACAAAATTTATTACGCCTCTGTTCATAACCGACAAACGTCCTTGTGCTACAAGTATTCAAGTTCTTCACAGCACCTTCTTCATAAATTTCTTTTAATCCTAGCTGAGGACTGCTCAAAGCTGTCGATAAGGGTGCAGGTAAAGTTTTAACATTAACAGGTCTTTGAGAAATTTTTGGAGTAAGTGGGGCAGGGGCAGTGCTTGCTTCTGTTATGATATTCACTGGTACAGCCTCTCTCCTTATTTCTTGAACTGCCAAGTTTAGTTTTCCTTCAGACCGCGAACCTCTTCGATTTAAAGAACCAGACTGATGAGAACTTCCATCACGGCTGGAGCTTTCATCCTCATCATCTTCTTCTTCTGCCACTATACTGCATTTCCTTGTGCGCTGCAACAGTCAAACAGAATATGATAGGGAGTAAACTTTTAAGCTCACATGTGCAAGAGGTTACAACAGGCAATGAGCCTGTGGCAAACTTTTGCTACAGTGTTACGAAGGGTTGATTCCTGCATAAAATCGTGTCAAAATCACATTGAAAGAATTGAAAAGTCTCAAAATCAACTTTCAAACTCAAAAAGTATGTAAAACGAAATTCAAAGATGGTGGTCGAGTAAATAGGTCATAATAAGGGAGTCCAATCTAACTGCAACTTTCTCTATAAAAATCTGATATTTAAACATAAAATCATTAAAACTAAGGCATGAAAACTAGAAATACAAATTGTTTTAAATTTGATTCTTCAATTTTAAATCTCCAATGATTGATTGCTGTTGGATAGTTGTATAGTTTTAGTATTTTGAGGCAAGAAAAAGCATCAACAAAAACCTGATTGTCAATTTATCTATCCATATTCTCCGTAATCTGCTAACCCCCAATTGAATCTAAAGTGATGAAATCTGCTAAACCGCCTTCCATTTTTAATGAACCGGTTCAAACCGGAAGTTTAAAGATGGTTCCTTGTTCTATTTGCGGTTTGATTACTTTAGGAAAAACAGTTTGCACTTAAGAAAAATTGGGGTTTGAAGCGGTTTTCCCTTCAGTTCAAGTCCCTGATTTGAGCAAATGAAAAAACAGAAAAAAACATGATCATTACCGGAACTTCACCAGGTGAACGAGACATGGACAAATAATTTTGATTGAGCCTAGTTGCTGGAGAAGAGGTTTCTACTTCTTGACAAGAATCTACAGTTACAGTGGGTACATTCCTCCTGAAAAATAAAAAAATCAAGATATCAAACACAACGTCCGTAGGTGCCTATAGTCAACATTTTCTCGAATACAAATGGGCAATGGCACATTCAAAGTTTCATGAAAGGATAAAAAAAAAAAAACTTAAAAACTTCATTTAAGATTGTAAAAAGCAACAAGCCCTACACTTGAGTCATTCTGAGTCTTGCACAAAGAAGTAAATTTCTGACATTAATTTCAGGTCTTAATTTGAAATATTTGAGACCAAAAGGCATCAGTACATACAATCCACATGTTCTCTGTTATAAAAGAATGACAAACATAATGTGATTGATGATTTGTCTTATAGAACTTCGAGAGATACCTAATTTCTTACAACATTACTTTATACCTAGAGAATCAAATGAAACTGTAATACCATTTTCTCAAGAAATAATGCCACTGAATACTACAGTCAGAATGTAAACTCCTATAGAAGCTACTGGGAACATACCAACACAAACAAAAATTGGAACATATTAGTGTTGGAAATTACCAACACAAATTTCCAACCCTGCCTGCTCACTTCTCAAAATGGTGGACGTGCTTTCTGGGGGTGGTCACGGAGGATCCAATCGTAATGGTTATCGCAATCAGATCGAACGCTCATCAAATATGTTAATCAAATGGGCTTGCTACTGCACATTTTGATCACGCAGGTGACCAGTCTTAACCACTCCCTCACCTCTTCATACTTCAGTTGACAGAGATTCTGATAGGTCCCCGCTCACCGGAATCTCTGTTGACAGAAGTACAAAGATGTGAGGAAGTGGCTATGACTGGTAGCTTGCGCTATCAAGTTGGGCAGTAGCAAGCCCATTTGATTTAACGTATTCGACCAACATTCAATCCGATTACGATGACCATTACAATGCGATCCTCCGTGAACACCCTCCAGAGGTTATGTTTATAACCAAGGGTGATGCACATGATGCATAACCGATCACAACCGCTCAGTTGCCAAAAATTGCTCCATTGCCAACATAGCAGACACGAAGATGCCCAAAGTAAAAAAACGTTTCAAAATGAAGTTAGGTTCCCGTTCTGATTGCAACATTCTGTGCTAATGCTGTTGCTTGTATAGCAGGAAAACATCTTCACTCAAACAATGATTTAATAACACCATCACTTCTAAGATATTTACAAGAATTTCACAATAGTAATGTAACGAACAGCAATACAGTACATTAACTTATACATGATACAGTAGAAGCAAAAATGAATTTCCTTCACAGAAGAAAAAGATTACTTACCCCTGAGATGTTGTTGATTTCTGCACAGCCTCTTGATGCGCTCTCAGTTTTCGTTCTGTTAGTAGGTAGTACGTGGCGGTAATATGATTATATTCATCTTTCTCCAGCGCTCTAAGAAAGCAAAGAGGGGAAAAAAAACCTTCATAAAGCTATTTTATTGCACTTTTCTAATGATCTTTTTGACAATTAGATCATTATATTATTACAAGGGGTGACTCAAAAGTGCGTACACGTTATGTTTTATTTTTCTAAAAAAACAAAAAACAAAAAAAAACTAAAAGTGCCAGAGAAAATAAAAAAAATGTGTTGGATGACAAACTCTGTAAGAATAAAATTACAATGAACCCAAAATATGTAGTTTCATAGGTAGCTCATGATCACTTTACCCATTTTGTTCGTATTTTTACATAGAGGCATTATTTTTCATTATATTTTACTCAATTAAACATTTTAAAATCTCCCATCACTGTTTCTTTCCTCAGGGGTGAACCAAGCAGCCAGACTCATAAAATTTATTAGGGAAATTTTCCAGATTGCACGCAAAATTAGGGAGAAAAATCAAGAAAATTTATGCTTCTGGTTTTCCGTTCGAAATGAAACGGAAAATAACAAGATTTTGGAACATTGTATCAAGTTACGCCTCTTTGGAAAAACACCAACAATTTATGCGTGGTTGTGCGTTTCTGCACCACCTATTAAATTTTGTAAGAGCCAAATTTCAAGCAATTTAAGTCGACTCATGATAACACTTTTTTCATAGGCGGACTGTGGCCAAAAAAAGTGGAGGGGGCTAAAAAGTGATGATTTTTTTTTTTTTTTTGGCTTCTCACGTCTCAAGTGATTTATTCCCGATTTTTAGCCCCTTCACCCAAAAAAAGTGGGGGGGGGCTATAGCCCCCTCTAGCCCCTGATACGGTCCGCCTATGACTTTTTGGATATAATTGCACCTCTTGTCTCACTAATAAAGAAATCTAGAGGTTTTTCATCAATGGAGCTCTTGCAAGGTTTTGCTACAGGCAAATGGACAATCATAGCTAGTGTAAAATTCTGCGAAAATAACGATTAGACCAATAAAAAAGTTTAAAACTCACTTCTCGAAGAGAAAACTTAACTTGAAGTTTTGGGTGGCCACCCTTGTATGTATGCACCAACCTCGATTTTGCACCTCAAACAAATAGCCGCCATCTTTGCTTGTTGGCAATCGCGAATCTAAGAATAAACTTTCACACGATGTTCACACAACACTAACACGGCTAGATAAATAAATTATAGTTACGCAATGTTCGTTTTAGTCAGCCGCTCTCCTTTCAAAACGTTCGTAGTGGTGATACACCGATATACATGAATTATGGCAATTGTCAACAAGCAAGATGGCGGCTGTTTGTTTGGGGTGCGAATTCAAGGTTAGCCACCCGAAACTTAAAGTTAAGTTTTCTCTACGAGAAGTGAGTTTTAGACTTTTTTAATGATCTCATCGCTATTTTCGCAGCAATTCACACTAGAATTGATAGTCCGTATGCCTGTGGCAAAACCTTGCAAGAGCTCTATTCCCACCTTTTCAAACTGATTTGAATGATTCAAAAAAATCTGGGCATAAATACGTTGATATCTGAAGCAATGTACCGAAAATGCTACTATTTTAAGCAGCTAGCAAAAAGAGCTACAATTTACGATGAAAAGTCACATATTTTACTTACTCTACAATCTCCTCTTTGGTTGCAATTTTTCCATTAACCATTTTTTGAATGATACCCGCATGTTCTTCATCACTAATATTTTGCCTTGAGATAAGAGGCACCGAGTAGTCATCAGTTGAAGCTTGCGCTAACCAAGCATCAGCAGCAATTTCAGCTAAAGTTGCTCTTTTCTCCGGTTCTCGAACCAGCATTCGAGCTATCAGTCTGGAATAAAAGATAATTCAATCCGAGGTGAGAGAAAAGGAGAATAAATAATGCCATAGAGGATAGACTTAGGGGAAAATTTTCAATTGAAAATCTGCTCTTTAAATTTCTCAGATAATGCTCCAGACAAATCTCTTAAAATTCCCAGTGGGAATATGTCAATGCAAGATTTCATGATTCTTTTTTTTTTAATTTGTTTTCCTAGGACTTTTTAAAAATTGTCTACAGACAGGAAAATATCAGAGAATTTTCGAGGTGGATTTGGCTCAGAATCTTAGAGTAGTATATTCTCCACTCCCACTGGGAATATGTTGATGCATGATTTAATCAATATTAAATCTGGCAGGAGTGGAGAATATACAACTCTAAGATTCTGAGCCAAATCCACTTCAAAAATTTTCCGATATTTCCCTGTCTATAGACAATTTTTAAAAAGTCCTCAGAAGACAAATTAATAACGACAGCTCTGGATCAAATTTTTGGGTCAAATCAGAGACTTGCTGATTTTGTGGTCACATACGAAAAATTGAGCCGTTCCACGATAGAGAAGTACAAGTCCAATTTTTGACAAATTGAGTTATTGGCAATAGTCAAATGGTTTCATACTTAAATATCTTGAATGAAAATGTGAAAACTCAACAACGCTTACTTATCTCACAACTGCATTTACAGAAAAGAATACATCGACCCTTGCAGACAGTTAGCAAACTTCAAGCGCTTTTCTCTCGAAATTAGAAATTTGAACTTATTCTACTCTTGCATGGAACAGCTGAATTTTTCACAACCGCCCCGCAATCCGGTTAAATTAAAAAAGAAAAAATTATTACCTTTTACATTCATCAGAGACATGATGAGGAACAGAATATTTACAGTCCATTATCATGGTAAGCGTTTCGCTGTCATTAGCTTCTTGAAAAGGGGCTTGTCCACAAACTAGCATGAACAGAATAACTCCCAGGGACCAAACATCTAAAGAAAGAGAGAAAAAAAAAGTTCCATGTCAATAAGAACTTTAAAGGAAAGAAACATTATCAAGTGAATCATTTGGAAATCCTGTAGTTTTGCCAAATATAAGGCAATGGGCCATATATTTTCTGTTTAAATTGATGCAAAATGTAAGAGTTTAAATCTAAAATCTGGCAACACAACAATTTTGCCTCAGAACAAACTGTTGCTTACAATCTTGAAAGTACTTAAAATTAAGAGTTAAAAATATTAGTTGAAGTGTTTGGAAAGTTCTGAAAGTAGTTCATGGTTTATTATTAATTTTCACTTGATTCAGGGTCATTCCATCATTAATGTCCGACCCGCAACAATTTAGACAACATTTTTCATACCTACACTTGATTTTCTTAATATTATAGCAAAAGAAAGGGTCAAATGTCTTGAATTCTTTAACAACATCATCCCTAAAAAGTTTAAAATTCCAAATTTTAGAATACGAAATACAGTTGTGAAATGCTGCAGGGGGGAGAGTTATGATGGAATGACCCTTTATTTAGTATGTACTTTGACTTTCAAAAGAAAGTCTTCTCATCAAAATGGTTCTCGGTGATTTTTTCTTTTATTTTCCACCATTGCAAATTTTTTGAAGCATAATGTCACAAGTGGCAATAGAGTGAGACTCTGAAATACCTGTACACCTTAAAATTTCTCAAATTGGTCGAGAAATGAAATAAAGAAAATTTCTATCAGGATACTTTCTTTTCAAAGCCATAGTACATCAGACATTTTTACAATAGATTTGAATAATTTTTCAGCTATCCCATTACAGAGAGAGAAAATTGTTGAACATAGAAGCAAAAAAAATGTCCTGATGTCGAAAAACAGATCGAAGTAAAAATAAATAATGAGACTGACTTCATAGAAGAATTTGTAAAGATACTTCCGTCAGTTGATAAAATTGAGGACTTCTAAGGAAAAAATATATAAAGAATGGTGGGAGTGCTTGATTCAAACAATCCTAAAATCTGCAGCTATGCTGCTTTTCAGGCCTTGTTTGTAAAATTGACTTAACGTCAATTTCAAGTAAAGGGCTCATTTCTGAATAGGATTCTTTTTCAGTCATAGTGAATGTACTTAAGGTTTTGGTAAAATGAAACCTTACAATTAACGGTATTCTGCTGTTCCAGCTCTTCATTATCTTTATCATTTTTGAAACAAATTTGAAATTCAAACCGAATCTGCTGACAAGAAAATATTGAAAAAGACAAACAATTTCAATTTAAAATTCAAATTCAATGGTGGATTACGCACCTACAGCTGGAGCATCATACGAATCACCAAGTAAGATTTCCGGAGCTGAATATGCTAATGAACCACAAGATGTTTCTAACTTCTGGCCAGGATTGAATCGATTACTAAACCTGTAAATGAAAAAAAAGATCCATTCAGTTTCCACAATCTTATTAGGAACCATTTATACAAGAATTAACGAAACAAAGGATGGGAGGATTTAAAAGACCTTGGCAAAATACAATGGTTCTGTTGTAAAAGTTTTGCAACACAGTTGTCAACAATTACAACATCATAAAAAGATGCATACAATTAAAATTTCCAAAAATTTATTTCTCAATTCAAAAAAAGCAAATTAATAGAGTGTTGATGTCTCTGTTGGATATAACTGAACATTTTCTACTGTTGTAGAAACTATTTCCACAGCAAATTTCAGAAATCATCACATGATAGCAAAACCAAAAACAAGTATAATATACTTTTTAGCATATAATTTTCAAGCAAACATACAATAACCTGAGAAATACAATTTTGCGTGAGGAAAAGGAAATTTATCTTCACCCATAAAGGACACAAAATTGACACTCTTTTATCAACACTAGCACGACTCAGCATTCAATTTTTGAAGTGACACAAGGTGAAATCAGTGTGACAGAGTCGGTACTTCGTAATTTCACCAAAATCTCAAAACTGCCTACCTAGTCTCCGAATCACTGGTTTTCCTTTTCTGAAAAAAACAGTGGCCTAGAGGGTCTCTTTTCCTGCCCGATAATACACATTTTTCACAATCTAAAAGAATAGTGCGCAGTTAACACCTACAAGAGGCTCGCTTGAAAATATTAATAGGCAGAAAGCAACATGAAAAAAAAAACTTACTGTAACTTAGAAAACAGTAGGAGAAAGATGTGGAAGCCATTTCTTCCGGTTAAGTGAATTATAGAAAGGAAAAATATATTAACGTAGGAATGGAATTTAACCTACCCGAAATCAGTTAATTTCACAACTCCAAGGCGTTCAAAAAATACAACATTCTCTGGCTTCAAATCCCGATGAACTACGTGCAGGCGATGACAGTATGAAATGGCGCGGACTATCTGAGCAAAATAATCCCGCGCTACAATCTCAGATAAACCTGACTCGTGCTTCATGATGTAATCATACAAATCACCTCCGTCACCTAATTCTAAGATCAGGTATAATTTGTGATTTGTATCTATTACTTCGTAAAGGCGCACAACATTTGGATGCTGGACAAGTTTCATACAACGTACCTGAAAAAATAAAAGGATAATTAAGTACATCCAAAAGAATGTTAAAAGCCAAAATGGAAAAAGAAAAAAATTTATTAAAATTAAAATCAAGAACTAAGGTATGTAAGGATTTGTCAAGGGAGATTTTAGCCTTTTTTCGTTTGAAAACAGAGTTCTTAATTTCAGCCCTCTTAAAAGCGGATTTTGCAAATCGAAGGTCAAAAATCTGGAGGGGCCTCAAAGACCTCAAATAATAAATGCAGCGTACACCCTATGCAGTGGAGTACGCGGGGGGGGGGGGGGGGGGGGGGGGGCTAAGGAGGCTAAAGCCCCCCCCCAGACGTCCGATTTTTGGGGGTGGAGGGGAAGGGGAGGAACAATTTTCAGTCAAACGCTCATCAGTGCGAGCCCCTCCCAAGAAAAATCCTGTGTACGCCACTGGTCCTATGGATGATTTACCGATAACGGAAATTGTATGTTGCCAGGGCCGCCAGGGGCTGTGGATATACTAGAAAAGATAAAAAGCCAAGCAAAAGTGCTTTTTCAGCAAGATTCACTAGCTGACGGAAAAAAAAAAAAAAATAAAAAAAAAAAAAAATATCATTGCCGAGAAATGTATCATATCTCATTGATACAGACAAAATCATTTGCTTCGTTACAGGTCGAAAAGTCTGTTTTTTAACTTCCCCTACTAAGAAACCATAAATTACATTTACAACCCCAATACATTCCAGTGAACAATGAAAATATTTCACTTTTTGAGTTGAATACATGGGCATCGGCAGCGGGAGGCAGCTCCCCCCCCCCCCCCAGAATTTGGAGAAACCCGATTTTCAGGTCAATCGGCCCTTCAACGATCTAGAGACAGGCAACAATTTTGAAGTAAAAAAAACATAGAAGTGAAATATCATAAGAATAAGTCCAAAATTTGAGATTCGTTGAAAAGTAAAAGGTATGGTTTTAAGTGACATTTTGTTAGCGAAGTCGTCAGAGCCGCTCCTTGGATGTAACGACGACGGAGGAGCAGAGAAGATTGCTCATTTTGCACCTTCAATTCACGGCTTAGGCAAAAACGATTCCGTCATGTAAGAACAGTTATCTCGCAATAACTCCATTTATTCTCGGAGCAGGCGCTACTGTGGGCAGGTGCAAGCTGCAAGATTTTATAATAAAGCTATGGTACGCGCGGTCGAAGAAGTTGTTCTCGAAGCTTTGACCCATTAGTTTCGTTCACTGCTTGTACTGCGGTACACATCCTTAAACTTAAGTCCCTGAATGGCCTGAATGTAGAGAGTTAAGACAAGTGAAACCCTGGGCGCCGACATTGGATGCGTTTTTGCACATTTGTTTACATTCTGAGGGCCGTTGTTGTGTTTTGGTCCAATGCAAAGATTACAGTGCCGTGAAGTTTTGAACGGCGTATAATCTTTTGTTGATCGACGCCTATTTACGCTTTTAAGGGTTCTTTTGGGAATTATAGACATTCTCGAGGTGCATCATAATTGAAATTAGTAACAAGGAATAAAAAAGAGGGGGGGGGGGATTAATACGCACATGAATCCAGATCGAAGTTAATTGCTCAACCCATGGATCTGCATATAAAAATTGAAAACATCGCGTTTTAAAGATTCGTGATTGAACGGGTTGATTGTTTAAAAATTCTTGCATAATAGACCGAGTCTCCAGCCACCTCTCTACCGCAAATTCAAGAATTCGGGAAATAAATTTTTCAAGAGTGATCAACAAATTAGCTGATATAAAAACACAAAGTCTTTTCAGCAGCTCTAAAGCGTTAATGTCGTTGTCATACGTGTACACTGTACAGGCAGTAGCATACATGTAGAGTCCATTTCCGACGGCAATTTTGTTAGAAAGCACCGACACGACGCGACGCGTATGCATTTGGAAGGAATCGACCATGTTTATGAACATTGTTCACCGAAAAATAAACTGTTTAACCCTTTGAGGGCCAAGCCCGAGTTTACTCGTCTTTCTCTTCTAGTCTATTTCACATAGTTCCGGTATCATGATTCTGAATAAACGCGCTACTGGATGTAGACATTACTGGATAAGATATCGCCAAGCCCCTTCAATTCGTCGTATAGGCAATTCCAACTCCTCCGAGTACGAACAGTTAACTACCTGCCCTTTGATGAACGGAAGAGTGCGATGTTTTTCGAACGAACCTGCGGTCATTAGAGAGTTAACATCGCTGAGTTGGGTAGTTTTTGAACTGATCCATTACACAAGGAGTATAGTTTGGACTAAAAACGAAGAAAATCCATTTGTTTTTAATTTTGGCAGTAGAAGCGCCTTCAGAACCGTCAAGAGTAACTTTCTGGAAAAAAGTGAAAATCGAAAAAACCCGAGTTGGATAGCTTTCGAACTGACAAGACGGTTTCATTTCAAATGAAACCCGTCTCATCCCTTCCGAAAATTGAATAAATTGTAAAAACTGCATGATGTAATGCACCATTCTGGCATTCATTATCAGAAACAAGTCTGCAATTTAGATAGGTACTTACCTCTTGAAAGAGATGAGCTCTAGAAACCTCATCGAGCTTTGTTTTGTCGATCACTTTCACGGCTACTTTTTCTCCAGTGAACACATGACGAGCCAATTTGACCACAGCGAAATGTCCGCGACCGAGGGTCTCCTCAAGGTCGTACATTCCAGCGATTTTCCCGCTGTCGCACGACCTTCGTGCAGCACCCCCGCGATGCATGGTGGCTGAAACATAGGAATGAAAAAAAGGACAAAATCAGGACAAAATTGAAAATTAAATAACATTCCATTAATATGTTATGCACAAAAATAACCAGGTGCTGTTCGTTACCATCACAACGATTCACAACAGCGCAATTAATGATCGGATAACGTTTTTTTTTTTTTGTTGTTAAGCCTTTTCACTAGGCTTTTGGCCTTTGTGCCTATACACGACAGCCACTAACTAACTATTGATTTTTGAAGAGAGAACAGAATTTTGATTATGGGTGATTAGGTTTAGACAGATGAGATGATTCACCAAACTTGACAAGGAAACATCCATGCTCTAGGCACTCAGATTTCCACTGTAATCTTTGCCGTGGACCCACTTTTGAGGAGACCGAGCGACAAGACCAGTGAAAAATCTGCTGCCATTACCGGGATTCGAACCCGGGACCTATGGATTGGCAGTCAGGTGTCCTGACCACCAAGCCACCGAGGCCGGCATCGGATAACGTTGTCTACACGGCCGGCGAGCGAGACAACTAACCGGGTTTTTGTCAAAAATTCGGGGACATGTGTAGCTCTTCAGAATTTCAAAACACCCGACTCCACTCAAATAATACGCATAGAGGGGAAAAGGAAAGGTGACTAAATTGATCAAATTTCGCCAAGGTCCAACATTTGTCCAAATTCCCTAGAAATATGGGTACTTTTGTCCCGGGCGGCACTTTCCGGGGGCCGTAAAATCAGGGCAAACAAGCAAAGAAAAGAAAAGAAAAGAAAAGAAAAGGTTATCAAATTTCAAAATGCATCATCACCGAAGGCGGCAAAATCAATACGTAAGTAAGTACAAGAAGAAAATAAAAAAAAGGATTATGAAATTCATAATTTTGAGGGGCGGCAAAATTGAAATCTTGTACCCCCTCTCCGGAAACGTCGGCACGCCCCAGATTGCCAAGGAGGGGATCCACACCCTGGACCCCTGGCTATGCCACTGTGTTGTGCCTTTTCGGTGCAGAATACTTACTGCTAAATCGGGGATGGATGCGGAAGGGTGATATGAAGGGGGGGGCAGATAGAATAAGAGAGGTATAAAAAGGGATCACGCTGCAGGGACTCACCCGTCATTAATAAAACGCAACTTTACCCAACGGTTGCCTGATCTAAAAATAAATCTCCAAATTCTAATGCATGGAACTTCACTCGAAGCATTGGAGATATTGCTAGAAATTACGAACAGCATCGAGGTACTGCTGAAATATTTTTATGAATAATAAGAACGGTTTGGAGGTTAGATGTCGTTTCAGAGGTGTTAGGCACACCTACACTGATAATCTTTGGAATTTTCCAACGTCATTTCTCTCATTACATAATAAAAATAAATGAAAGTTAATACAAGCGTTTGATTTTCATTGAGAAACGCTTTAAAATTGAAAGGTCAAAGTTGCAGGCACGTTTTTTTTTTTTCATTGGAACGAATGAAAATTGAAAATTCACCGAAGATATCGGTAGAGGTAGTTTCAGAAGTGTAGGCGGACCAAAACCATAATCTTTGGCGAATTTTCAACTTTCATTCCTTCAAATCAATACCGAATTTCCTCCTGACTTTATTTTTTGTGTTTAAAGTTTTCCTCATTGAAAAGTGAACACTCAATTTCATTTTTATTCATTTTCATCGAGTAATATCGGAAATAATGTTGACGAATCGGTCTAGGTTCGCCTACACTTCTGAAACTACCTCTAATCTGCGCCTGAAACGAACTCTACTTCATTGTATATGATTCCATTTTGTTTAATTTGCGTGCGCCTTGCTTCGAAACGAATAAAATTATAATAGTTCATTGTAACTGCACGTTTTGGCAGCAGCGTTGATCCTACAGAAGTATCAAAATTGCGTTTAATATTAAGCGGATAGTATCCATAATTTTTTTTCTCGCATTTGATGCTGTGCGAGTGGTATACGGCGCTTTTTCTCGCACGAGTCAAAACATTTTTCCAAATCCATACTTTCCTCCCCAAACGGTATATTTTTCCCCGGTGAATTACTATTTTATTTTAATTTTGTCAAAATTTGAGGACTTTCTATCCTTATGCAAGAGGGGAGATCACAACTTTTTTATCCTCTCCGGCCACTCATTTGAACACAAGCGTTAGAAAGGAATGAGGGCCGAAGCCTGGTGAAAAGCCCATCCCTCTTTAATTTTCGGCCGCATGTTTTTTAAATGGACGGAGAGGGGGAGGGACAAATTTTGGATCCGCCTCCGTGCGCTTAAGCCGGCAACGTCGTATCCAGTGTAGCAGCGGTGCCACGGTTCGCGCCTCTTTTGATTAATCAACCCTTTCAGCCGTTAGATCAATCATCCCTCTACCCATCAGGATCGACCTCTTTTCCCTGTGTCCTGTGTTTGAATGCATAGCTTCCGCAAATTCCGTCTTCGTAACAGCCCCCCCCCTCACACCCCACCCTACCCCCACCTTCACCATCACCCACGCCCACTCTTCAAGCTCTATTTTCTCATACCTCAGAGTACAGACTCTCTCTCTCTCCCCTTCTTTCTATCCTATTTCTCTCTCACACACGCACACACAAACGCGCGCGCATTTTGTGCGCGTGTGTGTAATAGTGGCGTAATATTAGGGGGGCATCGACTTTTTGCCCCTCCAATATTTGAGAAGGAGGGGAGACGTCCCCCCCCCAAATTTGATGAAATCAGGAGAAAAAAAAGGGAAGGGAGAAAAGAAAAGAAAATAAATAAGGAAGGACGAGTAAACGGAAAAAATAAAGAAAGAAAGGAATATTTACAGACCAATAATTTAAAGAATGGTCAAAAATAGCTCTAATTTACCGTTAAACTCCGTCTAAAGAAAGTCAAAACTGAAAAATGTCTCAAATGTCAATGAAATTAAGAAAATATACATTGATCCCGTTAACTTCTGTCGGTGAATGGGTTTGAACGATGGAATAGCTTAAAAATGTAATCTGAGAGAGCCACAATTTTTAAATTTTTCCAGGAGAAGACCCCCAGACCCCAATTAGTGAGAGGTGCCCCCCGAATCAGGCTCGGATCCAAGAGTAGGGTGTAGCCCCCCCCCCCTTGAGCCAAATTTTTACACCTGTCTGCGAGGGGATTTTCGAGGAAATATTGGGCGTTTTGATGAAAAAGTAGGTTTTAGCCCCCTCCCCCTTCAAAGATTTCTAGATCCGCCACTGCTCCAGATCCCCCGTGGTGCGACTTTCTAAAGGCCATTTTGCCACCTCCTCCCTACAAAAAGAATTTCAAGTTAACGTCACTGAGCGGAATAGTATACATTGACTGCAGAAATTTGGATTTAAGATTGTGCCCTTATTCATTTTCCACGTTACTTCAAACTGTGAGGAACAGTTTCCCCAAGCCTAATTAACCTTTACTAGGCAAAAATATCAACTTCATCTGGTTCAAAGAAAGTCCAGAAAGAAAATTCCCATGTCTGAGAAACGAAGAAAGATATGCGTAAAATCCAATCGTCAGTATAACTTTAGCACATTTGGTGACATTTTTTATACGATCAAATTGCTTAAAATGTCGTCTGAGTGAACCTTTTTATAGTACCTCACCCCAACAGATTGCTAGGCAACGATACACCGATGCTGTAACCGAACCTTGGACTTTGTACCCTTTTCGCGAGGAGGGGGCGAAAAGAATAAAATCAACAAACAACGCCTCTGATTGGCTAGAAGATGCGGTTTCGTTGACAATGGCGTTCCGTGTCCCCCGAAAAGTTCCGAACCTCAAATCTACACCGGAACCTCATAATAAAATTAGCTTGCATACTAATTCTGAATTTGCGTGCCAAAGTTGGCATGTATGATGTATGTTCCGACCCGAGGAAGAAAACACGTTTCTGAAGCAGACGCAGTTGACTGTCCACCCGAACAGCGAGACAGTGACTATGAACCGCGCAGCAAGGTTTTTCATTCCGAGTTCAGACTCAATCATTTGCGGCAAACTACGTTTTCGAGGGCTTCACTGTTTGATCAAGTGGTAGGTATTCATCGAGCAAAGCAGAGGAAGCGACGAACGAAGAGAAAGGGGAAGAAAATAAAGAGAGAAAAAATAAGGAAGAAACCGTCTAAAGAGGGGAAAGGAATGGGTGGAATTGGGAACAGGAGGGATGAAAGAATGGATGACCAAAGACGTTCTGGATTTTATAAGAGAGCTTCTGAAAGCACACCGGCAGCTTTCGAGAGGTCTTCCAATCGTGAGTTGCGAAGCTCAATCTTAAATTCCATCTTTAATTGAATTAGAGCAGAGAACACAACGAGTTCAGGTGCTTTTTATTGACCTTAGAGCTCGTTTCGGAAGCGGAAGTCGAAGCGATCGTAGTCGAATTTTCGGGGATTTTCCTTTCTCTACAAAAATGCGATGATTGCAGCCTACTTGGGGGTATGTTTACCTCACCCACCTTTATTTGAGGTCTTGGGGGGGGGGGCGTAGGCAGTGAGGTCGCGTGATTTTTGGTGGCCGCAAAGCGTCATAAGAAAAGCAAAGAAGCCGCTAAATTAGTCGACTAGAGGTAGTTTCAGAAGTGTAGGCGGACCTAGACCGATAATCTTTGGAATTTGTCAACATTACTTCTGATATTACTCGATGAAATGAGAAAACTGAAATTGAGAGTCACTTTTCAATGAGGAAAACTTTAAACACAAAGAATAAAGTCAGGAGCGAATTCGGTATTGATTTGAAGGAATGAAAGTTGAAAATTCGCCAAAGATTAGGGTTTTGGTCCGCCTACACTTCTGAAACTACCTCTAATTGAAAAACTTGGATGACTGAAAGAGATGGAAGAGTAGAGTGAGTGGTGAGGAACAATTAATTATTTGTCTATTTTCTTTTTTCATTTACTTTTGTAGCTACCTATTTTTTTTTTTTTCTTCGGTAAATTTTCAAAAACAAAGTTAGTAAGGTTTCCGCGATCCCTTGGGGACTCCTTCAATGAATTTTCGCTACTATTTTACGCAATGAGCTATAACTTTAGAGTGGCACATCAAGGAACGTTCCGTTGGTTCATTGTTGTCACCTAGGGCGCCGCCATCTTGCCGTAAAAATCGATTTTGAGGTTAAATTTTGTAGGTCGTTTCCGGTCGTTCCGTAAACAAACTCGGGCATCGCCGGAAACGACCGACAAAATTTAACCCCAAACCCTAGAATCTGCCGTCCAAATTCCGCTTTTTCCCGGGATTCCTTCTACCCTGTGTGGCACAATGTGTACCAGCCCGCAGCCACTTTTAAGTTAGAGCTCATTGATTTTACGTTATGGACTGTCTTTTCATGGTCGTTGTATAGAATTCGCGAGAATTCAGACGATTCTACAATACAAGTCTACAGTACAAATGCAAGAGAAACTCTGGAATATATAATTGATTCAGGACATAGTCGGACGATAGTCGTGGAACTATGAATAAATAAGCATTTTTGAGGACTAATAGAATTCATACATTCGCAAAAAAAAGTCGAACTAATTTTTTTGTTTAATATCCGAAATTCCTGTTCAAAAATGGGCTAAATAGGAAACAATGAACCTGAGTTTGTTGGGAGCTTTAGTATGGTTCCCTAACGGCGATCTATACAACACATTTTTTCATTAAAACAGTATTGATTTACTGAAGAGCGCACAGTTTCAAATTGACCAATCAAATGTCACTTTCACAATATTGCATCGACTTTGAACCAATCATGTGCTAGTTCCACGATAGGACTCGAATTCCTAAAGGAGTGAGTTCCCTTCAGTCAAATCAATAGCGATCGACGGATCGCGACACTGAAAAATTCCGTTGCCTTCATAGATATGATGGCGATCGTTGACATGCCATTCATAACTCGCCGACCGTTGTTTGATTTAAGGTCACCACTATTACACACCTCGCATAAATAAAATTCTTCTTCGATGGAAATAAAGATTCAACCTGCAACTTTATACTCTTTTAAAGAATGAAAGAAAAAAAAAGAAGAAGAAAAATTCTCCAAGTCATCATTGAACGAATTATAACAGCGTTTTTAAGCGAAAATTTCTGTTAACTCATTCTGCTTCATGCGTATGTAAGCCGATTTATTCACTTCGGCGGTGAGGTCGTTTGAGGTATAAAACACACTACACACACACACAAATGTGCCATGCTCACAGGCAAACACATAAATTTTAAAGTTAATTTTTTCCATTGCTTCAACGTTGGGATATACTGATGAGGAACCGTGTATCTTGAGAACAAAGTTATACTATACGTATTTAACGTACGTTGAAAAATTGCCGCAAAATGCACAAGGATTAATGATAGGTGTTGTAATTTTTCGGATAGTAATTTCCTATTTGACTTAGTGAAAAAGTTGGTAATTTATAGGAAAATTTTGCAACATTGTATACGATGACACAAAATCGAAACGTGCACAATGGATCCATTAGGTTGGGCCGTCGCAGTCGTGTCGCGTTCAAACTGGCAACGCCGTATTTTGCCCATTTAAACGCACGAAAATTATTGGAGGTGCTCGATCAGCACACTATCTCGAATCGATATTTTGTATGGATGTTAATGGACGAATTGCAGCGCTGCCTCTTCTACAGGGACACGCGTCATACAGTCGTACTTACAATGAACCAGTAGCGCAGCGAGATATTCTTTATCCCTTTCTTCTCTCCGCTAAAAGACGTACGTAAAACAAGGGTACACAAGGGGATAAAACCACCTCTTTCTATCCTTTTTCTACTTATACCTATATGCAAAGGGAAGATGAGAGAGTTGGAAGAGATTTTGGGTGCGCTACTGATTGTGAATGAACATGGTGTCTGTAAAAGTCAATCATCAGAAATGTTTTTCACTGAAGGACAGGTCCCGTTAAGAGCCATTTTCTGCCCCCTTTCATGTCAAAAGTTAAAGGTCTGAAAAAGGGAAAAAACTGTGGATTACGTGTGCTATGAGTGTGTGTTACCCTGACAAAAATTATCAATGATAAGGGTATTTATGATTGGTTAGTACACCCGATTTGTGTAAGAACGTGGCTAGTTTTGCGATATTTACAATTAGAAAAACAGATATTTTTCATTATAAAAGTGTAAAGTCACGCATGAGCACAAGAGAGGGACAGCTTTTGCTTTAGATATGTTGTACCAGTGTACCTGCATCAAGATAAGTACTTAATTATCTCCCGCGGAAGCGACTTAGTTCGCCAATTTTTCCAAAAAATCGCAAAACAATAGTCTGTTCGTTCTAACTTGAGGCCTGGAGATTCAGGTAGATTGGCCTTCTGTCACTGTGGCAACGTAGGAATGTTAACCCTCGCCAGTCAGCCGAGGTGACAGGGCTGCTGCCCGACTCTCGAGCTATGACAACCTATTGAAGTGTTGCCATTCTCTATTTTCCGAAATTCATTTATCGCCCACTCAGGACTCAAGATAAAACGAAACTAACACCTTCAAGCACATGTATTATAATCCACAGTTGTTTTGTTCGTTTTTGTTTTTTACTTTTTCCAGACTTTTGATTTTCGACCAAAAAGGGGATAGAAAACAATGGCCCTTAATGGGACGGGTCCTTTTATTTAACCGCGATTATTGGCGGATCTAGCCCCAGCGAGTGGGGGGGCGAACTTTGGATTTTCGCCCCCCAGTGACCCCTCCTTCTTTTTTTCTCTCCTTTCCCCCCCCTTCCTTCCCCCTCTTCCTTTACCCCTTTACTAACTAAACGGAGGGGTGATCGCCCCCTTCGCCCCCCTTGTACCCGCCAATGACCGCGATAAAACTAAAGGATTTTTGACGCTCCATTGAAACTATCTAACGTACTACACATTTAAAATAGAAAAAAGAAAAAAAAAAGTTTATGCAGCGCACACTAAACTTATAAGCCATGAAAAGTTCCTCCTGACTTGGATTCTTAAAGATTCTAGACTAATGAGCTTAAGAAAAATTGAGTATATTTTCTCGGCGACGCGCTGCGCGATAGAGCTACTCTCTGTCCTGCGTCATTTGACCGAGATTAAGATAAATGGGATTATAGTGTTTAAGATCAAATAATAATCTCTCATATTGGAGGACAAGTATAATTCGTCCCAATCTGTTTGTTTAAAGGAGCAATGCGGGGGCATGGGCGCCCGTAGCGGGGGGCAAGAGGGGGCACTTGCCCCCCCCCCCCCTGGAATTCAAAAAAGTCAAAATTTTACGGTAAAAAATAGAGGAAAACAGTAAATGCAATGTTCATCAAAGGAGTAATAGTTAACAAACTTCAAAATTTGTTTATTTTGAAACTTTAACTCATTTTTTTGCAAGGAATAGTAGCATTAAACCTTTCATTCCTTTACATCATTTTCGTCTGCTGTCCCTTTATCCATTATATCAAACACGTCAAAATTATAACTATTATTTGACATAACTACCATGGCTTAGTAATTTTACAGCATTTGGATGAAAAAAAAAAGTCCTTTTACCCTAGGAGGGTTCTCCTAGACCTTCCATTGAGGTTCAACAATTTTGCCCCCCTTTGGAAATTTTTCTGCGGGCGCCCATTGGCGGGGACCTTACTTTTACAAACTATATAACCTGTGCTCGTCTAACTTCCCGCGCCTTTTTTAGTTCAAATATATCCACTTGAATGTAAACAATAAGGCAGGAAGGAAGCTCTTTGCAAAACTTTGGCAAGCCGAGAAGAAAATTGTGTATTTTCGAGATCAGCGTTCCGACTTCCGACACTAGTTTTTCATTCAATTATCGTTCGCGGTCACTTTTTTAAGCCCGTGCCACACCGGAGCGAACGCTACTGAGAAAAAGTAAAAAAAAAAAAAATCGCTACCATGTGTTTCAACGCAAACGGCCACACCGAGTGAACGCGAACATAGCTTGAATTTCGCAAGGGATTCGAGGGGTTCGTTCATTGATAGGGGACCTCTATTGATGTAATGGGTAGATATTACTACACTGAAAAAAATTGTGTAAAATTAACCATGAAATAGTAAAAAACCGGCACAACTTTAGGAAATAGTAGAATTTACTATTTCCTGACTTTGGGAAGACTCCAACTTTAGGAAATAGTAGAATTTACTATTTCCTGAAGTTGTGCTGGTTTTACACTATTTCATGGTTAATTGTACACAATTTTTTTTTCAGTGTATAGATATTGGCTAATTGCTATCAATGTATTGTTAATGCCGTAAAAAGTTTTTTTTTTTTTTTTTTTTTTAATTCCTTGTAATAATTCAGAACTATGAATATCACAATAAATAAATAAGTGACGCTCCGCCCAAAGTACTTATATTTAACAGGTATGCTCGACTCGCTTCTCGCGTCATCTTCAGTGGCGCGCAGTTCAAAAAGCATTCCAAGATGACCGACAAAAGAAGAAAACATTGTACACTCTTTCCAGAAAACATCGGGCTACTTTCTGCTTTTCTAGAGAGGGAAGCCCAATGTTTTCTGGAAAGATTATACAATGTTTTCTTCTTTTGTCGGCCATCTTGGAATGCTTTTTGAACTGCGCGCCACTGAAGATGACGCGGGAAGCGAGTTGAGCATACCTGTTAAATATAAGTACCTTGCGCTCCGCCTCCGTTTCCTTTCGCTATGGAAGCCACGATGTTAGAAATACTGGAAAAAATAAGAGGAAAAGTTTCACGTAGCACTCACTCAAAAATGTTCACGTTTTTTAAACCCATATTAATATAAACTACATTGATTACAAATTGGACAAAAGCGCGAAGAAATAACGTGCAAGGTAATAAGTGTAGCTCTGCAAGGATACAGATTGCAGGTGCAGACATACACCGCACTGCATCGGGGCGAACGCGAACGAGACCAAGAACCCGTTCGCGTTACACTCAATCTATAGGCAAATCACAATATATTTTATCTGTGAAATCACGAGCGTTTTTTGGAACAACCACCACTGGAGTTCGTGGGATCCAACATGGTTTATGGGTTGCGCCCCTCAATAATATAGTATACAATCTCTCGCACGGAGTCAAAAACATAAAAGAAATAAAGTTTACACGAAAATGCGTTGAATTGGTTGGGGACTTGATGAGTGATCTTTCTTAGCATCGGGTAACGGATTGTGATGAGCAACACACGTATAACTCCTTGCCGAAACCACTTTACAGACTCGAAGAAATACACCTTTATGCTTTAAAACTCCTTTAGAGTCATTTACAAATACGGTGCTTGTTCTCTCATCTTATTTTTCTTCTCCTTTTTTCGTAAATCTTTAAAAATAGCACTACACGCGAATTGACGCAAAAGTTTTGGTGGCTGTTAGTCAACCGGTGATCAGTATAATCGGCACGGATTAATCTGAATTAAATCTAAAAATACTTCATTTTTTTTTCTTTCGGCGCGTTATAAGAATTCGCGCACAAAACAAAACGGGGCGCAAGTAAACACACAAAAGAGAATCTTTCAATCTCCATGCCAATTGAATACCGACAGCGACAAGCTACTTTCTATAAATAAAATCCTGTCGATTGTCGAAAAACCATCTAGGTGTTTTGTTTCTTACATATTATATTGGTCAAATATCAGTCAAAAGTATCACCGCTGATCAGGGGTCAAATAGGTACAGTGACTGGATAAACCACAGTGCGGCCATTTCGGTCGTCTTCCTGATTGGTCGGATTCCTTAGATCGCGAATTTGAGCATTTAGAAGATCTTTGCGGTTTTATAGGGTTCTCGTACGCAAGTTAGACACGACTGAGGGTCTTCTGTCAAATTTGAAACATATTGGTTCGCAAAATTGAGAGAAATCAACGATTCCCCGTGACTGAACCCCCGCGGTTGCGCAGTGCGCACCCAACTTAACACGGGAGCCATAGGGAGGAAGTGTGTTCCTGAGTTACTCGCAAAAAATATCGCAACCCGCCGCCCTTAAAAATGGTTTATACATAGCATTAATGACTTTTTTCAGACAGAGGGTAGAGAAATCTTCATTTCGAAACCCAAGAATGATCATACTTCCCATGCTGCCCATGCTAAAGTGGGTGCGCTCTTGAGGGGTGGAGGGCAAATGGCCGCACTGTGGTTTATGCAGTCATACTGTACAAATAGAGTACACACGGCTCGGCGCAGCGGACGATTCTACAACTAACATACAAACGCGGGCGCTGTTATGACTCCACCAGGGATGCAAAATGTTCCAAAACTTCGGAAGTTTCACGCGATCCATGACTTATTTCCTCACAGGATTTTAAAAAATTTCCTCACAAAAATTTGAAAGTGATGACTTTTTTTTGCTTATTTTAACATTTCAACACCGCATGTTCGCAAAATGACCGATATTTTCCCATTTTTTACACTATTTTCCTGGGCAATCCTTACTGCCATTATTTAAAATAAAAAAAATGGACAAATTTCCTCACTTTCCCAGAAATTTCCTCACTTTCACGCGATCCGCGGATCGCTAGATCGAGCACATTTTGCACCCCTGGACTCCACCAATCAACAGCGAGAAAACCGGGATAACTGCGAATTACAAAAGGCGGCGAGGACCGTTCGACGTCCGTCCTGTACTCGTACTCTATTTGGGCCCTGAAGTGGAAAGTTTTCAACTCACCGATGATTTGGAAACATTTTGACTTTAAAATTTGATGGAATTTTGATGTTTGTGCGTGCTTTTATTTTCGTGCGTTACTGTCAAACTGCGGAACCGAGCTGGATAGTATTTTTGTCAACCGGCGGAATCGTTGGTTTTTTAGAAGTTCCTATTAAGATCCGGAAAACGTTGGCCCCATCGAAATCCCTTACAAACTCAAATTCAAGCTCTTTCATACTTTTGCAACTAGAGATTGAAGAGTTGAATTTCGCATAAAAGCCTGTAAAAACGACGATGAGTACACTAAAAAAGCACGAAATTCACTCTCAGAATCGGGCTTAAAGGCGGAGAGACGCAGGTTTTACGGGAGATTCCTATCTAATTTAAGACATATCTCTGTGTATCCGTAGAGAAAATAAAAAATAGACAGGAATATCCCATGATACCTGCGTTGAGCCGACATTACGATCTTGCCGTTATGGCAGTTGAGTGAGTTTATAAGTAAATTTAAGACTTTTTCGGTGTGATTTTTGCTGGTTTTTACAACAGATTTGGCTATTTATTTGCTCACAGCAAAAGTTTACAAGAGCCCATTAAAAAGTACAGGCACGCGGACCTACTGCAACTACACAAAGGCAGAAATAGGTGGGGGCAGTTGGAAGCAAAAAACCTCTAGTCATTTTTGGCCATGTGATTCGGCAC
This sequence comes from Trialeurodes vaporariorum, assembly GCA_011764245.1. Lineage (NCBI taxonomy): Eukaryota > Metazoa > Arthropoda > Insecta > Hemiptera > Aleyrodidae > Trialeurodes > Trialeurodes vaporariorum. Next base: position 56,744,573 of record VMOF01000002.1, read on the forward strand.
AACTCAAAATCTCACCTCTCATGGAGAATTCAAGGAGCAAAAACAAAAAGGTTATCAAATACAGGACATGTTTCCCCCCAAAATTTCCTCGATTCTAAGTAAAAAAGGGTCATCAAGGAGCTCGATGGCCAGAGTTATCAGGCATCAAACGAATAAGAAAAAAAAAGGAAAGAAAGGGGGGTCATCAGTTTTTTTTTGCCACTGCTCAGCCCCCCCCCCCCACCAGAAAAAACGCCTGATTCTGCCTACGCAACAAGGAGCGTTTTCAATGAGCGTATAAACTTTTACGAACGATTTGGCTACCTATTTATTTTCTATTTGATTTTGACCCGATCCGACGTCTTTAGGGACTCATTTGAGAGATGAATGCAGGTGCATTTCGTGGTGAACTTTGGAGTTTTTCTGTACCCCACGCTTGAGAAGAGGGGTCCAGATTAGTCTAATGCTTGTTGATTTACTTCCGTAGGCACCGACAGGAAATTTTCCGGATGTGATGGAGGCGCAACACCACAAAACCAGTCATCAGAAGGAGGGGTGAATCCTAAATTTTCCACTCAAAAAAGGTTATACTCGTTTCTAGCTCATTTTAGGGGAAATTTGCATTAAAATTAATAGTTACCAACTGCTACGGGGGGGGGGGGGGTGCACCATTTGCACAATCGAAATGATTTCAAACAACTCAGCACCGGGTCACAAATACATGTAAGATTATTCGCGAAAATAAATACGCTTAATCGATCCGTTGACGACGCCTTCTCAGAAAGTCCGCTCTTTGTTTTTCAACTTTCATCAGTAGCTGATGATCCGTCAAACAACCATCAACGGCCGATTGTTTCGGTACCCAACTCTGCTTGCTCCCTGGGCATGGGCCACAGTGCGCCGCGCTTCGTGCAATTTGACGTCCTTGAACGCAACCGCTCAACGGTCTCGCACCAAGCATACGTCCACCTTGGTCTCCCGGCTCCCGCCTCTCGCAACAACTGACCCCATCCCATCCCGTCCCATCACTAACACCCAAACCAAACCGGCCACCCGCAGCCCCACACACACACACACACACACACACACACACACACACACCACACACACCACACACGTCACCCACACCTTGTCCCTCTTGGACTGTCGCGGCGCGTCCGTCGCATCGAATCGCGGTTTGTCTATTTCTATTAAATACTCCCGAGCATTCGGTATCTACTGAGCGATGAGAGAGACGGGCTCCGCTTAGCGCACAATATACGTGAGTTAGCAAACGTCACACGTCACATGCCGTATTTCATACGTCATACGTTGTCCATGAGTGGTAACGGCGCACACTAAACCTACAGAATACTAAAACAGAACGGAAACATAAATTCAAGCAACATTCTTAACTTCGGGTATATCTTATTCGGGTCCGCCATTTTTGAAAAATGGAGCATTTCCGGGCAATCGGCCGGTTTTGTGAGTAAATAGTTGCGCGTCACCCTTAAATAAAAGCATAAACTAGAAAAGCACATCTGCCATCTTAACCCCTTATGGGCCAAGCCCGAGAATACTCGTGTTCCTCTTCTGGGATCAATAAATGTTCGGTACGGACGGTCCTGCACCCAGATGATTGGTGTGCACCTAAGGCCATTTAATAAAAGCACACGTAAACGCTCACCATACAACGTCTTTTGGGGACCGTCTGTACCAAACATTTATTGGTCTCTGGTCTACTTCATATTATTTCAGCCCTCATTCCGGATAAACACGATTTTATCGCCGAAAATACATACAAGGTAAAGTACTTACTATCGGGCGCCTTCAATATGTCGTATAGGCAATTCCAACTCCCCCGAGTACGAATAGTTAACTACCTTCTTTTTATAAGCGGAAGAGTGTGTTCTTTTGAAAGAACCCGATCCTAAAGGGTTAAAAAGCGACCAAGTACCGTTGCCAGTTTGTGCTGGTCAAAGGCAAATCTTTTTTACATATAGGCTCTTATGGGAGTTTTCGTTCTGATTGTAGTAGCCTGTGCTATTGCAAAAAACGTGAGCATGAGCGCAGCCTGGACATTTTTCTAAGGGAGCCAAAAATGTGCAACATCTAGGGGGGCCATTTTGGTTCCAAATCAAAATGAATCGATTAATTTTTCCTCGCCCAGTTTCCAGTAGCCTGCATTGAGGTTCAGGGTCTCTATTTGTCTCCGAAAGCGACAGAAGACGTGCTAAAAGCTTTCGGGATTTCAGGGATCATCAGAAATAAGATGACTCCACACGGCTAGCCATGCACGCTCGTCGGGATCATTCCTAAAGTAAGTTTCCAAAAATCCTTGCGTTCCTAGGAATTTACAAGCCGTGAATAGGATGAGAGTAATCTATATAAATGCAATGTTATCGGTTTTATGGATCCATTCTACTTCTTCAGCTAGTCCAAATCCAATAAGCGTGTGGAACCAGCTACCCAGACATGGGCGTAGCTAGTGGTTCGCGCATTATGGCAAATCCAGGAAATCATCGTTCTCTCTCTCTCTGGCCATTTGCGAATACATGTGTTAGAGAAAGAATAGAAGCGAGGGCAAAAATCACGTGACTGCCCCTAATATGTCATTTTCTAACACACGTGTTCTAACGGGAGAAGAGAGAGAAGGATAGATTCCTGGACCCGCCAATGACTTCGCGCCTCCCGAAAACATACAGGGTGCTTCAGTTAGATAATATTTTACAATCTTTCTTGTTTTTAATTGTTTTTTTTTTTTTCGGGGGGAGGGGGGGATTGTTACCTTGGGCCTCAAATCTTGTTGCTCACTGTCAGCGAAAACAACATATTAATGAAATCGAAAGGGGCACTAACGCGCGCCGGCCAAACAAAAACTTGACAACGCAACACTTCCCAGGGCCGGATTTAATGCGGGGCGACCAGGGCGCGCGCCCCGGGGCCCCCACCACAAAGCAGGTCCCTTTTATTTTGGTATTGATAGTTGATGGACTTCCTTTTTTCTATCATTACAATACTATAACAGTCCGGCAATGTTGGAAGTGAAGCTTTTTGTAAAATAACACTTAAAAAAATAAAGAAACATTGAAAAATACTAACGAAACTTTAGAAATTATTAACGACTTTTTTATCAGGGTAATAATTTACTTATTTTACTCGATATGCCTTTAAACGTAGGAACTTTATAATTTATTATGCCTAAGATTTGCCGAGAGGGGGGCCCCCACCAAAGGTTCGCCGCCCCGGGGCCCCCTGCAACCTAAATCCGGCCCTGACACTTCCGGATTTTCAATGCTCGAATATTGGTGTTTCTCGTTTTATTTCGTTCTTTCCCTTCATTCTTCATTATTTCCTTTTTTGTTTCCTTCCTTCGTGCTCCTCTTACGGCGCCCCTAGGAAGGTTGCGCCCTCCCTTTAGCATAGCGGGGTCAGCGGAGCCCTTATCTACGCCACTACAGCCGCAAAGCGCGCACACAAGCACAAAATAGGACAAGGAAGAAAAAATTGAAGCAAACTCGAGGAGAATTCCTACGGCAGGACCCACCATCATCCCACCCATTTCCACCTGTTGCGTCCTAAATTCCAATTTAAAGTACAGGTTAGAATTAATTCGGAAGCTGTTTTCGTTGCTTTAAAACCCATCAATCCTCTGATGGGCCGTTGGGTTGGGTGCGGTCCTGATCGATGCGGCTCGATCCAGGGAAAGCGGGAAAAATACCACCGGTAGACGTTTCCGCCCTTAAAAATGCCAAAAACTCCGACTCGCAAATGCTCCCAAGCGTAATGAGTGGGAGGGAGATAGTCGCTGTACCTTCGTAATTTGTGCGAGAGAGAAGGCAAATATTTGATTTTAAAACCTTAGTATATCGGGACTCGTGGACGTGGATGCTCCACCACGACCACGCGCCATATCACACCGCCAAGTCCATGGTCGAGTTTTTGAACCAAAAAAAAAGGAGTCCAAATCGTCCCGCAGACTTCATACTTGCCAGATTTAAGTCCCTGTGACTTCTTCCTGTTTCCCAAACTGAAAATGCCCCTCAAAGGCCACCATTTTGAAACTGTGGAGAGTACCGATTCAAAAAACTGCGACCACAGGACTAAAATCTATCTCCTAGGAGGACTTCCAGCGCTCTTTTGAATTATGGGAGGGACGTCTGCTTCGGTGTATTAATGCAGGGGGATCATACTTTGAAGGGGAAGGCAAACAAAATTAGGTGAGTACTCAATAACAATAATTATGAGACCGGTCCGGAAACCGTCCGAACATATCTCGTAATTAGGTTTCTACTAATTCTGATCAATTTTTAAACAGCACCTTTTTTATCGATTCCCCTATAACGACCCGCGGGGCGACCATATAAGCCCCTAGTTTATTCATAAACAGAGAGAAAATTTTTGAATGCTCCTTGGGAACCGGGTTCTTATAATTCAAGCCACTGTTGCCCTAATTGTTTTTCACGCATAAAAAGTGGGAGTGTTTTGAAAAAAAGTGAAGAGGATTCAACCCCCCCCCCCCCCAAAGTCCAATACACGCCGCGCCTATGAATCCTATGCAATATCGCAATATCGGGCATGCAGTTCGCAAAGATGCGACATTTCTCTATCTCGTTTGAATCTATGTTCGTTGGACTTGGACATCAAATCACGACGCAGAGAGTGGAATCAAGCAAAATTAAACGAGCGCGAAACGTGCAGCGGAAATAACGATCACGCGATTCAAAAGAAGGACACGCTACATGGCCCGGAGTGGGTGAAGAAAGCAAGAGCGTGAAAAGATGAGTGTCTCCTTCAATAGAGCGAGATACTCCGTAACTCCACCAATACCAACGGCCAACGCGTCGAAATAATTACATACATTCATCAAGAACTTCACAGTCTTCACAAGGTATAGGAGCTTCCCGGTAAATTTTTTTACATAAGATGCTGCTGAGGTGACAGTTTTGAGCTTCTTCGGTGAATCGATATAGGTTACCATCAGAATCTAAATGAAAAATCTCGGGAAACGGTTATTAATATTTACGTCTAACAATGAGACAGTAAGTGATGTGAAACTTTCATCAGATACTTTCTCAAGCCAATTCAATCTTCAACCCATACAATTTCACGCTTGAGTATATTCGTTACCAAAGACTAGATCTTCCTCACACAATAATTTCAATTTTGTGTTAACAATAATTCCGACTCTTCATTGTTAACAATTGGAAATAAAAAATATTTCCTAACGCGCCGCGCCTTCAATCCGTTGTGTATGCAGAATCAGCGCCGCGCGGTGTCGGAATATTTAACTGCGTACTCACTTAATTTGAGCGAGAGAACAATGAACGTGGAGCTTTGGTTTGTCTTCGCAACAGAGTAAAATCAGCGAGTCCTCGGGATATTTTTTTTCTTCAGCTCATTTTAAACATTTGAGAACAATTTCGAACTTATCATAATGGCGGCTTGTAAACTACGACGCTGAATCAAAATCTCTCCCACAAAGACCTATGGGGAAAAAATCGACCCTTTTTTGGGTTTTATAACTGAACCTCCAAAATCGATACTCCTACATCATAGATTCGAATGGGAGTATTGGGAGTAAAACAATAAACAAGATAATTCACGGTTCGTAAGCCCCATACTTACTATAAACAGTTCTAGCACGGGTGGTTCGTGGGTTCAAAAGTGAAGAGCTTGAAATGTGATGACTTTTTTTCGCCCTCCTTGCTATTTCTGAGCTCTCGGCCAAATCAAAGAGGGTGGATTTGAGGGGTGCCGAACTTGGTTTTTTCGTTTTTTTGAGCCCTTCACCAAAAAAGAGGATGAGGAGGAGCTTGAACCCCCCCCCCCCCCCCCCCCCCCAACAAACCGCCAGAGAGTTCTAGTAAGATTTTTCACGATCAAAGTAATAGAGTAAAGTTAAAATTACAGTGACAACCTTTTTCAAAATTCGTGTGTATAGAGGGATTAAAAATATAACCAAGCTCCCATGAAAACACGTGATTTCAAACTGCGCGCGGTACGTATTGCGGGTCTAAGGTGTGGCGTATACACCACAATAATCCCTTCTTATAAGTAGATTACTTGTGGATAAGACTGTTTTGTAACGTGTACGGCGACTATAAGCTGCGATTCCGATCCAGCTTTATTTGAAGATTTTGAGCTTAAGTTAAAGAGTAGATTTAGAGATTTATCGATGATTCCATCGTGTCTCTGGCGCAATTTTACTTCAATATCTCCATTACGATTGTTTATGCAATAAGTTAAAGTCAGAGCCAGCGGCGCGATATGGTTCGAGATCGTTAAAAGTGGCCAACAAAAATCAGAAAGCAAATTTCTCATGAAATTCTCATTTACAAACTTTCAAGACCAATTTTATTGTAACCACAGAGATTACTTGAAACAAGCAATTAAAACCTTAAAATGTCACTGGAGAGTAATTATTTAAGCTGGAAAGGTCAAAAGATATGATTTTTGATTACTTTTTTTCATTGATTTTCGGCCACTTTTTTTCCCGATCTCATAGACCTAAGTGTGGCGGCTAGTGCTAATGGACAACCATGCATTTTTTGCCATTTATACCTATGCAAAAGTATCGATTCAACAGGGATTCATTGAATCCCCTAACGATCGATTATTTCAAGTAGTTTTAAAGTGTAGTTTTAAAGTGGTGAGAATCCGTTGTTGCCACATTGCACGAGCCGCCACTGGTAGGACCTATTTGGGCCATACCATATAACTTCAAATGGGTCCAATGGTGGATCCAAAAAGTTCTTTTAGGGAGGCACGTCTGTAAAATTTAAAATTTCAAAGCGTCGCAAAAATTCACGGGTTATTTTCTGTTGGAAAAAATCCAACATTTCAGACTTCTGGGGGTGGGGTAGGGTGAGTAAGGTACCTCCGTGCCCCACTCTTGGATCCGCCCCTGATGTGGCGCCGAGTCCTCCCGTGACGTGGCGCCTAGTCCTCCTCTGACGTGGTGCCTCGTCCTCCCCCGAAAAAAACTATCTAGATCCGCCACTGCACTAAGGTCTCAGATCGTTGATAAGTGGCGAAAAATCAGAACGTAAATTTCTCATAAATTTATCACCTATTTATAAACTTTCAAGACCAATTTTAATCGCAGAGAACACTTAAAAGCAAGTCATTAAAATCTAGAAACGTCTTAAAGAAGTTATAAATTAAGCTTAAAATGTCGAAAACTATGATTTTTTAGCACTGATTTTTTGCTGCTATTTTTCGATCTCAGATCATAGTACACTAATGCATGCAATGGGTTTTCGTGGCGTATTTTACGAAGAAAATGCCTAAATTTCACATCCGTCCGTCCAAGGTCAAACTGCTTTTGCACGGTTCGATTAACGATTGGCAAAGCACGACACCATGCTCAAAACACACAGAACACCAGCGTGCGACGGTGACGTCTGAGCCGCGTCTAAACACCGGCTACTTCCGTCTTTGCATCTCCCGCGCGCGCCCGACGATTCTCGGATCCCCGCAGCCGCCTAGCAGCTTCAGCTCCTTTTAATTGAGCCGCTGAGACGTAAACACGCTCGTTAGTCGTTAGGGTCCAAACTTCGGACAGACGCGCGACGCGACTAGGAGACTAGCAGAGACTAGAGAGTGAAAGAAGCCGACCGCGGCAGTAGGCGAGACCGCGAGAGCGAGCGGTGGGTGGGGGCGGGCGGGGGTGATCAACTGATAGCTAGATAAGATACGACTGCCGATTACTTAAAAACTATCTTATAGATGACGAGTAGTCGGCAAAAAATCGAATCAAGAATTGATAAGATTTCCTGGATCGATGAGTGCCAATCATTGATACCGTCACACCCCGCTACTAAAAACATCAACAGTTTTGGGTCATTTACTTTTAGTTTCTGCTTTTAAAGTACTAAAGACAGGGGGTCCCCAGTATCTCCGCTCACTGTTTCAGTTTTTGACTTCAGCCAGATCAATTTATATGCTCCAAATACCCCTTCACCGAACATCGAGTGTTAATAAGTCGTATCATGTATCAGCTTCTAGAGCATGGAATCTGTTACCTGGAGGTCTGAGGAACCTGGAGGTCTCCCTCGAGGTTTTTAAAGGTCTAGTTCACAAATGGCTCATGATGCTGCCTGAAATTGCAAGTGCATAGTCTCTTTTCTTTTATTTTTCTTTTATTTTCCTCTCTTTTATTTTCTTTTTTTTTTTTTTTGCTCCCTTAGTTTTGTCCTATTGTATTTATGATTTTTGTTTTTTAGTTTATTTTTTTATTTTCCCCCCATTTCATTTTTAAATTATCTATCAAAATTACTTTTAAGGCTTCCCCATGTTCTTTAAAGCTTTTTCCGGTTATTTTATGATTTTTTCTTTTTATTATCATTCTTAGATTTATTTTTTTTTTTAATTATGTTCTGCTTCGTTTTTTTTTTTTTTTGTTTCATTTTTTACATTTTGTTATGTTTAGTTTAGAGATGAGCCATGGAGGCTCAAGTGTAAGAAAGGACTTTAAAGTCCTAACTTTACCTCCATGGCATTTAAACCCATTTTATTGTTTTAATTTTTTGGATTTAAAGCTAAAATAAAAAATTTTTAATCTTTTCTCTCTCTCTCTTTTCTCTCTTTTCTCCCCTCTCTCTCTCTCTCTCTCCCCTCTCTCTCTCTCCCCTTCCCCTCTCTCCCCTCTCTCTTCCCCTCTCTCTCTTCCCCTCTCTCTCTCTCTCCCCCCTTTCTCTCTCTCTCTCTCTTCTCTCTCTCTCTCTCTCTCTCCCCTTTTCTCTCTCTCTCTCTCTCTCTCTCTCTCTCTCTCTCTCTCTCGAAGTAAAGGTGTCTAAGTAATATTATACATCCGAGAAATGATTTCTTTCTTTTATTGAAAACAACCTTAGCATGAACCGGCAAAACCATCCAGTGAAAATCGTGTGTAACTTGCAAGCATGCCGCACGACGATTCACAAACAAACACGATGCAGTATATAATTTTACCCCCATTTCTTTCCTCCGAAGTTGAAAAACCCCATAAGTGCCTATGAAATTAGAGCGACTTGTGACGAAAACAACAAAATGAGAATTTAACACTTCAACGGTAGAGCCCAGAGGATCTAAAAGTAACGATGGTTAGGGTTCAGTTCGAAAATCGAACCGATTTGTCTTTTCCCGTTTCCGAGATCAAAAGTCTACTTGCAGAGAATTGATTTGTAGCTGTTATGAGAGACATGACAGGTGCTGAATTTATGATGCTCGCGCGAAAAGGTGCGTATACAAGATCAAAACAAAGAAATCCGAAATGACGGAAAAACAAAGCAAGGTGAATGAATGCGGAATGTTCGTCAATAACAAAAATAAGTTAGAACACGTGATGCGCGCGCTTTTTGGGCACTGATAAATGTGAGCCGGTGCGTGGGTCCTACAGCACAGTGGTAAAGTGGTTTCAACTGATGCCCTGATGGGGACTGGCTTCGTGCACATCGGTGACGTCAGCTCTGTAAGGACATTGTTACCAGATGTTCGGCTTAAACCGTATAAAATTCCATCGTGAATCAAAATAAAATAAACGGATTTTATAACCTAAAATATATGGCAACAATGCGAAATGGGCCAGTTGCACTGTCAGCAGATTCCGACACTTTTGAGGGTTGAATCTCAAATGTAAAAAGCCGAAAAAAATACCACGGCCGCAATTCCTCCGCGATTCGTTCAGTATATCAACCGAAAGAACGCCGTTTGAAAATGCTGATTTTTTACGTTAATCTTGGTCAAAATTGCACACCTCGTCGCTTTGTTCAATAAAGCACCGCGAAGTAGAGTTAACATTTGTAAGACAAATTAGTATACGTTTCCGGTTAAGGGTTCATAAGACTATAAGAGACCGGAAACGCTGACTAATTTGCCTTCAAAATGGCAACGCTGCCACCACGCTAGAGTAGACAAATTGACGGCACAGCTTTCCGTGGCTATTCTGCTGTTGTGCAAGCATGCAGATCGGTCCAAAATGTTAACAAAGCATTAACGTCATAGATCAGCATTTTCAAATGGCTTTGCTCTGTCTCAGTTAATACTATGAACGGATCGCGATGTAATTGCGGCCTAAGACATTTCCTCATAATTTTGCACATGAAACAACAAATAAAAGTGAAATCTGTTAGTTTGAAAGTGCAGTTGGTCCATAGGATGATTTGGTTGTGACATGAAGAAAACACAGGGTTTGAATTTATCATATTCAGTTCAAAAAGGGATATCTGCCAATTCGAACTTCATGAAAATAACTCATCTTTTAAAGAGAGTTCAATAACATTTTTAGAGATTTTGACACTTTTCATCTGTCACGGACATCACCATTAATTAAACGCTCTTCACAAAAAATGTAAAAGAAAACAAACAAAAACAAACACAAACAAAAGAGTAGGAAAAAAGTTGAAACAAAAAAAATTGTAACATGAAAATAATTTAAGAAGCTTAGGTTCTAAAAAGGAAGCAATTTCAAAAAATATTCCTTTTTCATCCTACACCCTCCAGGACAGCTTTCAGGGAGCATCACTGATACAAGCAGTTTCCTTCTTGTACCACACACCCAGCCCTAGATTTCAACTTGCTATTGCTGTCTCCTGATGCCTCCTATTCCATAAAACATGTTGGAATACATTGAAATCACATATCTATAAGAAAAATTACTGGGTTGGATTGAGAAATCATCATGTTTTTCTAAAAATGAAAAAATCTGCCCCTGGCCCGACAAAAAATCTGAAGACATTGAGTGGAAGCTAAAAATTACAGTCGTTAATGTATCTTAAATCCACAGAATAAACTTAAGCTTTCGATGAGACGATAGGAAAAATACTCTTGATAGTAAATATGTGTCAATTATAAGTACTTTGAGATTTGGAAAAAGCTCTCACAAACCAATTAAAGAATGCAAACTGTAGGGAAAAGAAAATTAGGTAATATGCTTCAAATAATTAGTGCACGCTGTGCTTTGATAGATAGCAACTCAGAACTCTTCAATGAAACCAATGTTTTAATTGCCTTTAGAAAATAAACTCTCCATTACAAAAGGTACTGAAGGGAATGAAACAAAATGAGAAAAAAAAAAAAAAAAACCATAGAAACATATCTTCTTTCGAACATACATATGAGTACCTATCTTTGACTCAAAACTTCCATCAAAAACTTTGCTATTGACTTGAGGGCACGGGGCTGACTCCAGGGGCCTAAGAGGCTAGGGGGAATTCCCCTCCAAACTACTCCATCAGGTAGGGGCTCGGAGCTGGAGCCACGCTTAAAATCCAAATTGTGTCTCTCGCAGCAGAAAATCATGAAATATTCTCCAAGTCCACTATTTAATTGTTTTAAAACTGATTTCAGATGCTTTTGCAATTTCAGAAATTGATTTTAAAGATTGCAGTTAGAATTGTTGCAATAAGAGCTCTTTTTGGGAGCTGCCCAAGCCTAGAGCTACGATAGCAATAAGTTTAACTGCAATCTTTGACACAATTATTTAGTTTGCAAGAACATCCGAAATCAGTTTTAGAACAATAAATTACTTACTTACTGGTCTTGAAAAATTGTCTAAGGTTTTCCACCACTGGAAATGGAGATTTGATTTTAACTATGGCTCCGCCTCCAAAACCCCTGCTATCAGGAAACCCTTAGAGGGCCCCAAATTGTACAAAATGAATATTGAAACATAAGACAAACAGAAAAAAAGGACACAAAAACAGATGAAAGAGGGTGAAGAGAGCAGAAAAATCTTGCCTGAAGCACTATATGGGGGCAATGCAGTGTTCAGGACACACTGGGCCCCTCCTTTTAACATCTAGGAGATTCCGTATTCAATGAATAAACAGATTGAAGAAACTTTGATTATGATTTTGGAGGGTTTTGTCTCTTTTGAAAGAAAATCGTAAGACATTGAAGATTCTAAGCTAGCCAATTCAGAGCCCAACAAATGTGTTGAAGGAACAGTCCCTGTTTTCTACTTCAAGTTGCCAATCCTTGCTTCTGAATGGCCAAGTCTCTACCTACATAAAAGAACAAGGCCCATCCCCTCCCCCAACATTTGGGATAATACGTTCTGCAGATATTTGCGCTACTATGAGTTGAACAAGATAACAGGTCTCAAAAGCTTCATTAAAAGTGCGGAATTGCAACCACACGCTCATTCGCTGATTAACTACGTCCTTCAACATCGATTTTCCATTCACTTTTCCTCATAAGAAGTTAATTTTTCCATAAAACTTAGGGTTTCGATGAATTGGAGGTTATGTTCTGGGAAAGCTAGATTCAAGAGAAATTAATGAAAATTCGTTCTGAAAGCTATCAAATTTGATTTCAGCGTCCAAAATTGAGGCGGACTGACAAAATTTTCATTGACTTCAGAGAGAAAATTTTTCAACTATATGTTTGTTTTGGTAGCGCAAATGTCTGCAGAACCACTCACTTCAACATTTGTAAGGGCCAGAGACAATATATAATAGAGACCACGCACTAGCCTTGCGCGCAGTGGCTGACTTTTTTTTTCGGAGCTCAACAGAAATTAACATCTAGGGAGCATGAAGGAGCACCATCCAACATGGACCATACGTTGACTGATGCAATTTCAGTGCTTCGGATTCACTAGGCAAAAATCTCAACGACGTTTCTCATCAGTCAACGTACGGTCCATGTTTTCTGTACACTGTTGAGACCCCGAAAAAAAAGTTGCCACCGCTCGCAAACATGGGCAAGATAGATAGAGCTTGGGAAAGAAAAGAATGGACAAATGTCACATACTGATGAGTTCCGAATCATCATCACTCAACACCTTTCAGCCTGCATTTCGAATATAATGTTTGATGACTGTTGAGCTCACCAGACTTTGACATTTGTCCATTCTTTTCTTTCCCCAGCTTTAGTGCGTGGTCTCTATAGGCGAATTTTCGCGATCGAATATCATAAACAATACCAACCTAACTACATATTTTAGGAAACTCAATTGTGTTTTTAGATGTGTTTTCGGGACATCGGTGGCATCAATTCAATTTTGAATCCACCTCCGGACTTGAATTCAAAATCGAATTGATGCCATCGATGACTGAAAACATCGAAAAAGTTGAAAAACACGATCCAGTTTCGTGCCATTCACTGTTGTCATGCGTAGGTTGGCAATGTTGTTGTCGAATAAATCCGGCGCGAAAATTCGCCTTATTGTATATTGTCTCTGGTAAGACCCGTTCGTTTTCTATGACATAACCTAAAAAACCATGTTTACAAACAAAATCAAGCGCAAGCAATGCTTGGGATTGAATATACATAAGGCTCATTTCAGATTTCAGGGATCGCTTGAAGTGTTATCACATGGCCACTAGCATCCAAGCAACTGCACAAAAGGCGAAATTTAGCTCAAAGCATGTAAACAAGCAACTGTCACATTCAGAATTGACTAAAATCGATCTCAACAAGTATAATTGAACTCGAGTGACTTGGCACTTTTCCCTGTGTCAAAGATTACTTTAAAGTAAGAAGCTTCAGAGAAGAGAATAGGTAATCTTGACCATACATGCATAGCAACACATATAACAATGCAAGTTGCTAACTTTTCAATACACAGCATCTTGAAATACGAGAGCTCATGTATTTTGAGTACATAACAGGTTTTGACAAATAGCGGTGTCTGCATCTTGAATGTATCAATACACATAAGTGAGCCGCTGGTGAGTAACAAGTCGAAACTCTGCGCTAGCTGACAGCTCACCGATGATTTTGATGCATTCGGGAAGCAGGCACTGCTACATGTCAAAACCCAAAACTCAAATTATACCTGCTCTAGAGCTGCAACAAACTTTATTGGCTCACACTAAACCAACAAAAATCAAAAATAAAACAAATAGCATGTAGTCAGTCAAACATCCAGCTATTCTTAATCGAGGGATGCTTTCCACTGACCTTTCAGTTTCATTCAATGAATATTTGCCACAGCTCCAGCCGGGTACATCAGCTTACTATGACAGTGATTTCAAACTTTAAAGACAGAAACGATAATCTTGATTAATTTGACCTCTTGTCTACTGCACCTGACACTAGGAGGCTAAAATGCAGAGACAGCATGATTACTAAAACGCGCGTAGCTAAAGAATTGCCTAGATTCAAAGTACAGTTTAGATCCAGGGCACGACAACCCTAAGCTAAGGACAGACTATCATAATTGCAGCTGCTCATCAAGGGGCAAATTAACGACTATAATTTGTAGATTATCAGATAAATAGGAGAAGTTAGGTCACTGCAATAATCTAAGGTTATCTTTACAGCAGAAGACACCATTTAATATCAAGGATCCCTGGAAATGCATTATGGAACAGACACATACTTGCCTGAAAGTGCTGAAGAAGTTATCAGTGATAAGCAATCTTAAATAACAATAATTTATGAGGTATTGCAGTGAAATCAGCTTACCTGAGTATAGAGAGATCAATAAAGTTTGGTGATACAACTCACTACATCCTCAGATGAAACACAAGTATCACTTTGAATTCACAGATGTAAACATTGCACTACCGACACGATAAATTTAGTTTCACGATCGCAAAAAAGATGGACACTAGGAGTAAAACACACTTTTTTAAACACAATCATACCTACATGACCTGCATGAAGATTCACGGACAAACGCTTTGAAACCTTTCGTAAATTTCAGCAGTGGCAGTAGAGGAAAAAGCAGGAAAAGGCGAACTGATTTCTGTCAAATGAAAACTCGAATCCGTCCTACTCCTACACGACACGATTAGGCATGCGCTGAGAAGCGCTAGGAGCAAAAAAAGGGAAAGAAGAAAACCACCATAGATGAGTCGTATTTCACAGAGAGAAATCAACAACACGTAGGCAAAAAATTTCCGGCCACTTATACAATTTGCTGTACATCAATGTCTAACTTATCAACAGCTTCAATTTCACGGTTGGATCATTGTTGTTTTTTTGTTTTTCTTATTTTTTCGTTGTTCATCAAACGTGTTCATTCTTGTTGAGTTGTGTATAAAACTCGGCTTCGCGTTGTTTTGGTGGCCATCTTTGTTTTGGTTTCTTTACATTTGGATTTGAAATTTTAAACAATTTAAACAGTGGTAAACAGCAACAGACTTTCTGAAATCAAGGGTTTTGTCTTAAGAAATTCAAGGAAATATTCTCCAATAACACTCTGCAACTGTTTCTTCTTTATCTGTATTCTGTGTGGACGTTCTGTCCCTTAGTTTTGTCTCATTACTTATTTTGTTTATCAAATTCGATTCTTGTGGAGCACTGAGCAGAAAAAGGTTTGCATTATTTTTTATAAAAATTGTCATCCATTAATGATGATTTCAGCTCTATCTTAAAAATCTGGTCAGCATTGTACTCTCTTCTCATGACTTGCAGACAAAGCAATACTCCAGAGAATGATCAGTGACCTATTGGGGCTGCATCAATACTGATATAGATGGAGATGTTGATAGAGAAGCGGCTAACTAAGTCACTGTGAGTGAATTCTGCGAAGTTATTGCCCAACTCTTCTGTAACTAGAGGCCGTTTCAGATAACTTCGGTTCTGACAGCTCTCTTTTTACATGCGTGAAAACGTTAATGCCACTCACTGCGAGAATCATTAGAACTTTTTGCCGCACAAAATAGACTCGTTTAATATCGTAATTAGTAAATTTTTACATTAAAGCGTAATTGAAAGCTTGATATTGTCCTTCCTTGCATGTAAAGAAAGAACTGTCAGAACCGAAGCTATCTGAAACAGCCTCTACCGGTATTCATGCAGACTTTGGGCTTTTCTTAAAAATGCATTTTTTAATTTCGAAACATTGAAATAATTAATTTTAGGTCGCCGGGTTTGAAAATTGGTGCGGAAAGACAAAAATTTGTCGTTTTAGCGGAAAAAATGGTTCCTTGAAACATAGGTGCTTCTGGAAAACACGGCTTGTTTACATTCACGCGGACGCAGAGTTTCGTCAGGGGGAGCTAGCTGAGCGTTGTGTTGGTTGAAATCACGGCTCTATCACCCACTACCAATCAAGTCAAGAAAAGCATTGAAAGGTAGTGGAAAGGAATTTTCATCTACAAATAACCTACCCTTACCTAACCTAACCTTACAGGAGTATTGGTTAAGTAGGGGACGGAGCCAAACGGGCAAGTAACCCAAGATTTTTGCTGAAAATTGAGGTTCGGTGGGGTTAGCGAATAATTGTGAGACGGCTTCGCCGTCTCACAGATGATTCGCTAACCCCACCGAACCTCAATTTTCAGCAAAAAGCTTGGGTTACTTGCCTAGATATTAATCGGATGTCAAAATAATTTTTCCTAAACATCCGATTAATACCTCGGGTTACTTGTCCGTTTGGCTCTGCCCCCTACTTAACCAGTACTCCTGTAAGGTTAGGTTAGGTAAGGGTAGGTTATTTATAGATGAAACTTACAAGTAGACATAAATCAAGGACCGGATAGTAAAAACGCTTCAATAAATAAATGTCGATAGTGAAAACGAGAAAAAAAAAAGGCAGAACTTGAAGCATAACACAAGTATGACAAGTATATGCATTAAGCACGATTCTTACGATCGGCACTTACATGATGAAAATCACACGTTTCATTTTGTTATTTATCGGATTATTTGTCAAAATTTCGTCTTTCCGCACCGATTTTCGAACTCAGCGACCTAAAATTAGTCATTTCAATGTGTTTAGAAATTAAAAAATGCATTTCTAAGAAAATCCCAAAGTCTGCATAAATACCTAACTACCTTGCCTTCTCCGTTTTGGCTGGGCTGTCCGTACGTTAAGGATACGCGTCTGCTGATGCAGGGTCCGTGGGGATCTGGGTTTGAAGAATCTTTATCCTCTACAGTTGAAATAAGTAGTTTCTTGTTTTACTTGAAAAAAAAATAAATTAAAATCCATCATTTTTGGCTGACATTCAAACGGAGGTGAAGAGACGGCATAGTAAATAGTTGAGAAACTAGACTGGCAGTGGGTGAATTTACAAGTGAAGGGAATGAATGGGAAGGTAAGGAGGGCCTGGCAAATGGACATTTCAGGAGGCCTAAAATTTCTGCGGGCAGCCTCCCTGTGTTTCCATATTATTGCACATACTAAGGCTGGCAAAAGAATCTTTCGTTCTTTCCTCCACTCTACTGTTTGAGCAGTAAGAGATATTGTCTCACTGCTGAATGATTGGGAAGTGGAGACGTGGAGTCGGTGTTAGCTGAGTGTGTTTAACAAGTGCTACGGTTGTTGTAATCTCAATATGAGCCGAGGGCTGACTCGCTCATCACCTGTGGCACCTTTCTTGCATTGGAGAGGGTCAAAGTACTTCTTCGCTTGCCGTGATAGTGAAGATTCTTTTGCCCGCGTTAGTAAAGGTCATTTCACAAGAGTTGGCCGATGACAGATAGGTTTGTTCACGGCGCAGAAACTGCTTCCGAATTGCATCAAAAGGTATTGGCGAGCGGCTGGGTTGTGCAGAGTTTTGATTTGTTGCTAATTAACAACTCACTGATGGGATTTGATGCAATTTGAAGCAGGCACCAATACTTGTCAGAACCCTACATTCAAAATGCCTCTGCACTACCAATCAATAGCTTGTTAACTAGCACGTTTCTTCAGGTAGTTGATATCACTCGTGAAATCCTGAAACTCAACTTGCATTTGCTCACTTTCTGACAGGCAGTGTGTGGAAGTGCTGCACATTCATTTCAGGTCACTTGTGATCTGTGTATAGGTTGTTTCACATTAGATGGTATTTGAAGACAACCATGCAATTAGCACTTTTCTTAGTTACTTGACGTATCAATTCTGTTCCACAGTAGTGGCAAACATATGAAAGTTGACACTTTAAATTGACTGATGGTAAATGTACTCTATTTGTATCTGATTGCCTCAATCTCAACTGTATCTTTTCTTTTTTTTTTCCAGTCCAAAGAACCGTGGCTAAAAACAATGTGAAGACACTTAGTTCACTTGAAAAGGCAAGATAGTAATTTCTTTTTTACAGTATGAAGAATTAAAATCTGAAGATTTGCGACAATATCCTACAAAATTCAAGAGCTTCGTCAGCATCATGGAGGAGACATCAAAAAATGCAGCTGATAGTACTTCTACTGGTAAGCAAACTGATTGGTGCTCACCTATTATTCTGCCTGTCATTTTATTAACATGACTTTTAAAGTTACATATTTTTTCCCCCAAAAGTTTATGGAAATAACTGGGGAGTGATCACAGAGGATCGAATTTTGATCAAATATGTTAAATCAAATGGGTTTGCTACTGTGCAATTTGATTGCGCAGGCAAGCAGTCTTAATCACCTGCTCACCTCTTCATACTTCAGTGGACAGAGATTCCGGCAAGCAGAGACCAATCGCCAAAGAAGAAAGATAAAATGAAACTGACACTTTGTAATATTTTGCACCCCTGCTTTAAAATTCTGCATTTTTTGTCAATTTTTTTAACATTTCTTTTTTTTTTGTTTTTTTTTTCAAATTTTATTTTCAGTCCAGTCATTTGCTATAAACCTTTGTCTTACAAACGTACCGTTTAAGCGACTTGACTTCACTACCGCATTACTACTACTACCACTACTCACCAATAGTTTTCTTTTTCATTGTTTTTCATGTCAAGCTCATTTTGAGCTCAACTGCTCCCAAGTTCAGCACTTTAGTTTGATTTTTTTAATTGAGACATGTATTTTTTAATCAAGAAAGATGGACATTGGCTTGATGAATCTCAAATTTCTGAAAAGTTTCTGAATTTCACTCTAAAACTTCTAAAAACTTTTTCAGATCGCGAATGTGCCATTTGTCTGGAAGCAATGGTCCAGCCCACAGAGCTTCCTTGCAAACATGTTTTCTGTTTCTTATGTGTGAAAGGCATTGCGCAGCAAACTAGATGTTGTGCACTGTGCAGAAGAGGAATACCTCTCAATTACTTTGATAGCCCTCGCCTTCTACATGATCCTTGTGCTGATAACCCTGAGAAAGGAAAATGCTCCGCAGATGATGAAAATAAACCACTTTGGTACTACAATGGAAGAAGTGGTAAGGATTTGGTGCTATTTAATATTTTCTTGTCATCAATTTACTCTAGCAAGAGGATAAAAGAAAGTCTAAGAAATAGCCAGCTAAAAATTTCAAATTAGGTGCAGATCAAAATCGTTAAACCTCTCGGTTACAAATAATCTTCATCGAACAAATCCTCAGTTTTTACCCCAATGAGGAGGGGGTTTATTGGTCTAAGCTTCACCAGCAGTTTCTTTTTTTTTAATTTTCTTTCTTTGCCTCTTACCTTACTATGAGCTTTTCCTCTCACTACAAACTATTTTTTCTTCTGAAAAACACCAAACTTATGATAGTAGGGGAGACCGGGGCTATTTTGGAGAAAAAAACATGTTTCGTTCAGTTTAGTAATTTTTTTCAGCACTTTTAGCAAGTTGAAATCAGCGTTTCTGCATATACACTATTCTTTTAGATTCTAGATACCCTAAACTCAAGAAAAAAAAATACGCTTTCATTTATGTAAAGAATCTGAGTAATTTTTTTTTTTTTTTCACTTTTTAAAAGGTCTACCTGTTGTCTAAAATTGTCCAAAACTGCCTCAAGGTGCTTTGCTGCATTTAAAATTTCTCAATCACTTCAATAGAAACCTAACCTCAAAACTAAGCATGAAAAATTCGAACCTAAGGTATCTAAGGCAAGGAAAAAAATATAGTAGGTTAGTAAAAGCCCAAGCCCAAATAAAGCTGCCCAGATTTGCTTCAAATACTCAAATCATCAAAAACAATTCGTTTTTACTCTAAAGCGTGAACATTTCGCTGGAAATAGCGTAAACCATCCAATCTGTCTGAAACTTTTGTCAACAAAGCATCCGAGCATCAGGTGTGGCATGCAAGGGAAAATAGCGGGAAAAATAATTCCCTCTAACCTAAAAACGCCTTGTCCAAACTAGCCGCAGTCTCCCCTATTCATAACACGATACACATTGCGATGAAAAATTCCTGGAAACTAGTGGAAGTGATGTGTTTCAGTTTTCCATAAGAACATCACAGTGAGAGACAGAATTACGCTGGGTTTTTAGGGCCAGATATTTCAAATTAAGTATTCATTTAGTGCATTTAAGTTAAGTGAAGATGTTGAAATGAGAGTATATCTTTCTAATTTTCTAGGCTGGTGGCAGTACGACGATCGAACCTGTGGACAGTTGGAAGAAGCTCATTCGAAAGGAGCTACATTCTGTGAAGTTCTAATTGCTGGCTATTTGTATGTTATTGATTTTGTATCAATGACACAGATTCGGAAAGATGATCCAATTCGAACCAGAAGAGTGAAAAGAGATACACAGCCCGTCCAAACGAGAGGCATCGCTGGTGTTCCAGACCCCAATGCTGTTCCTAGCTTTAGTCCACGAAAAGCTCCCACACATCCAAGCAATTCTGCATCTGCTCGTGGTAAGTTAGTTAAACCCTACTTAAGAAAAATTGCCCTGCAAAAAAAAAATCCTGCGAGCTTAGTGTGTTGGATCTTTTTGCACGGAAATGCAAAAAATTATAAAAGTTTAAATCATTACAACTTTTGAACAAAAAATACAAATACATGTATTTAAAAAAAAAAAAAAAAAAAAAAAAAAAAACAGATGTGTCATTTCTCTCTGGTTTTTTAAACCAGCACTAAATTGTTTGTCCTTACTTTTTTCTGCCCCAGTTTTTTCAGACCCTTGCAAAGAGATTTTTTTTGCTTTGCATCTCAAAAAAGTTACTCAAACTTCTCGCCACAGAATGCTACAATCAGAACGGAAACTCTCATAAGAGCCAATGGAAACAAGATTTGGAATATACCTGCGCAAACTGGCAACTGTGCCTGCTCACTTCTCAAGATAGTGGACGTGCTTTCCGAGCTTATATTTAAAATCAGGATTGACGCTCAACCTATTGGAAAATGGCCTATTGCTGAAAATTCCCAGAAAAGCTCACTTTTTAACATTGCGAACCCGTAGGTACCTGAAGTAAAGAATGTTTCAAAATAAATTCAAGTTTCCGTTCTGATTAGAGTTTTCTGTGTTCTCTGTTCTCAGTGACCTTTATTAGCATAAATTTTCTACGGCCAAAACGAAAAGCTTAAAATACTTGGCTAATTTAGGGTATCTAAGCATCAGGAGAAACTTGAAACTGTCAGGGAATTTGATTCCATCCGGAAAAACCTATAATTGTCAGAGAATTTAGATTGCAAGCCAGATGTATCAGGTAATTTGAAAACAAAGTTTCAGAATCAAATCAGCGTATTAATTTTCTACTTTTGAGTCTTCAAATTAATATGTTCAAATTTATATAGCAAGATGATTTCGTGCTGTGGAAAAAATGGAGGAATAAATTAGGAAATATCACAGAAAATCAGGGACTATATGAAAGTTCAAATTTGCCTGATACCCTGTGTTAATTAAGCGCTTTACAAAAAAAAATATGGCTTAAGAATCAAACTAATAAAAAACTGGTTTTTTAGCCCAGAGTATTTTTGAGGAGAACACTCTTTGCGATACATCATTTAAAAGGGAGCAAAGAATTGAGCGTTTTGGCGCAAACTGGAGGTTAATATCATTTTTTGGTTCCAAATAATTGCTGGTTTGATAAGAGTTCCATCATTTATTAAACTTTGACCTGTCATAGCTCAGAGACAAGAAACACTATCAACCTCAGGTTTTCGGCAGTATGTTGAACTTTTTATGCCCTTTTGATTGATGTATCACAAGCAAAGATATTATATACTATATAGATACCGAATGCTAGAGAATGAAACGGTCCCGATTCCTGTAAGTATGCAACTTGTTTTGCGCATAGGCAAACCTGAGTCTTTCTCTCTCTCTCTCCATGAGAGTGAGAGAGAGAGAATGTTTGCCTATCGCAAAACACGCTGCCTACATGGCCGGCGAATCTTCCAATTTGTATACCCCCTAGCAGGTCCATTTTCCCCGCCAAAGGTAGGGCCTCATTCAGTATCTATATAGTATATAATATCTTTGATCACAAGATAGAAGTCACCCCTAAGAAATTTTGAGAATCAGGGGGATGCTTCCTTGAAAATCTTCAAAGCTCAACTTTTGGTTCTTAAAAATATTTTTGTAAGAAACGTCAAGTCTAATTAAATCGGCTCATGCGAAAACGTCCAAAATTTATTTTTTTCAGCTTTAGAATCAAACTAATAAAAACCTGGCTTTTTGGCAAAGAGTATTTTTGAGGAGAAAGTCTAAAAGTCTGCTGTCCAAAATATTTTCTTTGAGAAGACAAAAAAAAAAAAAAAAAAAAAAAAAAAAAAATTAAAAAAAAAAATAAAAAAATAGCAAATTTATAAATAAAAAACAACGCAAGGAAGACAGGTGCATAAAGCCGTGGAAAAAGTCTGATCGATAAGTACACAGATACAGCTTCTTCTTAATAGTGATGTGCGCTCACAAAGTCAAATGCCAAAAAAAATGGACTCCAGACGTTTCCGCATGATCTGATTCAATTAATCCTCATACCGATTTTCCTAGATTTCTCGATGTTCAGCCACTCGTGAAAGCAGCAGTAAGCAAGTTCTGTAAAACACCCTGTATTTCGGTTTTTCCCTATGAAAACCCAACCAACTTTTAATCTTATCTTGTCTTTTTTAGATATAAATGAAGCTGGCCCATCTTGCTCAGTTTTTGTTATCCAATTTAATCCTGACGGACCATCTACCAGTGCAGGGTCAAAAACATGGAATAAGGTACTTGGTGAATTTTTCACTTTACTCAACTCAAACTCTAAAAAACTAAGAGAGAAGAAAATATTCTATTTTAAAAATCTATTTGGAATTTTTGGTTTGTGCTGTAGAACTCGCAATCAAAAATTCTATTTAAATCTGCTCTTTACTCATTGACGTGTGAATTAATTTGATGAAAGTTGCTTGGCAACAGCGCTTTTGCCCTGATTCTAAGCGAGTAAAAATGGTGAAAACGCGGAAGTAAAATAAAGTGAGTGGCGCCATCTATAAGAAAATGCTGCAGACTCTTGAGCTGGTCATTTCATTGCTGAGTTACAGGGAGATTAGAATTATAAATTTCTTCGAGTAAAGACAATGCAGACTCATTTGTACAATCATGCATTTTCACTGTTTTTACTCGCTTAGAATCAGTGCAAAAGCGCTGTTGCCAAGTAACTTTGGGTTTACAATTATCGGTTAACAGTTTGAGCAAAATACTCTTATTCTGCATTTTTTTGTGCGTTTCCAATTTTCGTTCTTTGTTTTTCAAGGATAATTCTTTGGTGTCAGGACTAAGTGTGTTGTGGGCCTGTTTTGCCCTTTAAATGGCCTGAGCATTGTGAAAATTAGTTATCAAAGCAATTACTTTGTTTAATTATTTAAATTCTTATTGTTCTCCAATGAACAGCAATGTAAATTGAAATTTATGTATCTTGAATTTTCCATGATGTGTCAAAATACCTTTCTGTAAACGATGTTTCGGTAACTACTTCATTCAGAGACTAATGGAACCCAGCACATGCTACACTACCCCTGTAAGAAAGTGAGGCATGTCAAATGGGTTCAGTTTTGTTGGGGAGCTCAACAAAGCAACTGCTAATAGTCGCCTAATGTTGAACGACTACTGATGAACTTTGCTCAAGTTGAAATCTACCTGAAACTTTTTATTTGAGTCAAACTTTCTGCTAATTAACGTATTTAGTTCGGAGGAGAGTGTGAAACTGATAAATCACTTTCTCCTCCGTTTGTAGAGTTGAAATCAAACTCTTTTCATGTTTTTGGGTGGCAATCTTAACACAATTTCATGCTGAGAACAAATCTGCATGAAAGAAAAAAATTACTTTCCTGAAATTGAAGAAAATTCAATTTTACAAGGCACTTGAGAGAAAAAGGTGGAAAACAAAGGAGGATCCCTTGCCCCGCTGACAAAAGAAGGTATGGGCTCAGGACGATAGGAGCCCGAGACAGTCGACCCGTATTTCGACCTGAGCACTTCAGCATTGCCATTTAGCGATTTTCGTCATTTATGTATAGCGCCTAATCAAATGGAATAGAGTACAATTATCGAATGGTAAATTTCTGGTCTGAAAGTATTATTCATTGTTTTCTTGAGTAGAGGTGTAAATCTCAATTTTTACTGTTTCTTCAGCTTCAGACCCTGCTTGTTGTGTCTTGCATATCTTTCATGCATCTACTGATTACTTAATTGGTCAATTCAAAATAAAGTCATGCCTGTTAAACACTAGATAATCCATTTTGGTTGACCGTATCAACAAGGCCATCTGTCCAATTTCTTTTTAGTCCATCTTTTTGTCTGTTATCAAAAAATGTGGGCCTAATGAAATGCAATTTTCAACGCTCATCTACTTTTCTCAATTTGCAGAACACTCGCCATACAAAATTCAAAGAGACTGGAAAAAAAACTTTTTCAAAAGATACCATTATCATATCGAGTGATGAAGATGATGGGCCTTTCAATTACTATTATGACAGTGATGATGATGATGCCTTCAGTGATTATGATGACTTCAGTGATGTTGACGATGATGATGATGACAGTGATAGTGATGATGATTCCATGGATGAAGAAAGTTTTCTGATTATTCCAAACTTATCCAAGAAAGGTACCAATTGGCAAAAGCGCTGTGATACTGGTGCTCCCTCCTTTGGTGAGTAATCATTTTATGTATTCGCTTTTCCTTCTTCTTCAAGAAGAGTCCCTCTGATTTACGACTGTAAAATTTTCTGCATTTCCATCCTAGACCAATGCTGTCCGGGGAGGGAGAATGTCTGTTCCAGAGACAATATACAGAGTGTATCAGAAACATATGTCGTCCTTGTAACCACATATTCTAGAGGTCAAAATAAGACTTTTTTTTCTTATAAACGTGTGTCCAAAAATGCCCCCCTTTTGAGCTACAGTCCCCCAAAGTTTCAAAAAATGTGTGGTTTTTTTGGAATAGCGACCACCTATATGAACCAAATGTCATGATAATTGGTGTGTCATAGTAATTTTAAGTGCAGAATCCATTGATGACCTCGACAAATTCAGAAATTAGGTCTGACTGTACTTTTCAGGCAATCTTGTACCTTCAATGGCACAAATTTTATGCAATGGATTGGAAACTTGAAAAATAATTACTGGAATTAGATGGGAAAAACCATTAGGGATAATTTTGATCCACTTTATTTTTTTCGATACAACGCGTTTTAAGCAAAATAATTACTCCACAAGGTAGAAAAGTCAGCGCTTTTACCATGAAGAGCGGCAGGAAGTATGCAACCCGTCACTCCGCTGCTATTTCGGGCAGCCCGCTGTAGTAAAAGTGCTGACTTATCCACCTTGTGGAGCAATTATCTCGCTTAAAACGCGTTGTATCGAAAAAAATAAAGTGGACCAAAATTCTCCCTAATAGTTTTTCCCACCTAATTCCAGTAATTATTTTTTCAAATTTCCAATCCGTAATATAAAATTTGTGCCATTGAAGGTACAAGATTGCCTAAAAAGTACACTCAGACCTAACTTCTGAATTTGTCGAGGTCATCAATGGATTTTGCACTTAAAATTACTGTGGAACACCAATTTTCATGACATTTGGTTCATATAGGTGGTTGCTATTCCAAAAAAACCATAAATTTATTTAAAACTGTGGGGGGCTACAGTCCAAAAGGGGGGCATTTTCAGACACATATTTATTGGAAAAAAACAGTTTTATTTTGACCTCTAGAATATGTGGTTACAAGAATGACATATGTCTCTGATACACCCGGTAAATTAGAGACTGCGCGGTGGCTAACATTTTTTTGGGGGAACTCAACAGAATAACACAGGGAGCACCATCCAACATGGACTATACATTGGCTGTAGCAACTTCGGTTCTTCGCTGTCATTAGTCCAAAACCTTTGCTCATCAGTCAACGTATGGACCATGTTGGCAGTGTTTTGTTGAGACTCCAAAAAAAAGTAGTTACTGTGGGCAAGATAGGTAGTGCGTGGTCTCTTTTTTATTATAAAACAATCTCATATTAGAGCTTTACAAAATAAAACAGATAAAAGGGGAAAATTGAACCATAAGATCAAACAATCAACAACAAAATGATCCAACCTTTAAAATGTATATTTTTTATTCTACGCTTTGACGCCCACACGCCTTCATCAGGAAAAATAATAACAGGAATTACACTAAAAACATAGTTGAAACAAGGAACTTAAATTAAGAAATAAACAAAATAACATAATTGCTCAAAACGAAAATGGGAAATAATAAGTAGGGGAAACAAACAATGATAAAATGAAATAAAAATAATTGACAACGACAAGTTGAAAATACAAAATAAACAACAAAGAGCACAAGCATCAATTCAAACAGAGGGGCAATCAAAAATTTGAAAATATGCGTGACAAAAGAATCAGTACTAAAACACAAATAGAGAGAGTGCTGTAATGCAAAGTTGTAACATTTGAAATTTTGTGCAGCACAACTTCGAGAGAAAAAACACAGAGTGCTCTTACAACCAGTTACAAAGAAAGAAAAAAGGGGACGCACCAGTCGATATAATTGAGCAAGTTCAGTGATGCAAGTATTACCAACAAAAAAGAAAAAAACAAATACAAATATTTTACAAAAAAGGTTTATACATGGAACTGAGACATTTAGTATCACTCCCAGAATTAACAGATGAGGGATACGTCTTAATTTGAATTGCCTCGTGGATTAACCTGGCTTGCAAATTTTTTTCACCGACCGAAACAGACGGATTATCAAAATCAAAAGTGTGATTATTATCAAGAGCATGTGGGTGAAGTGCAATTTTTTTCATTTTTGTCGTACTTATGTGACTTAGTTCGATCTTGTAAATACCTCTATACTATGTCCTATTTAATTGCCAGGGCAATCTTTACAATCAACTTGATAAACATCATTTGACTGTTTTGAGGTAGGAACCTTGGCTTTAAATTTAATAAAACAAACTAACAGGACGATTTTTGAAAACAGCTTGCATGCCAAAAGGCTCTAATTTCTTTTTTAACATTTCTGAATAACCAGAAACGTAAGACATTTTAATTACTTTTCCAGCCATGAACCCTGTTTTGGGACCATTTTTAATCTTATATTTTATCATAAAATGACACTCCCTCATCTGCTCCTTAAGAAAATCAAGAAGAGATCCATTTGATAATAACAAACGCTCAACTACTCTTATCCACTCCTTAATAGCAAGCTCATGACTCTTGATGCAAGATTTTTAACAACATTGATTTTCTGATGGAAAGGTATAGAAGAGAGAAAATTAAGATCGCTTTCAGAGTGTGTAGGTTTATGATACCACTGTGTCCGAATTTCGCCTCCACGTTTGTGGTCAATGGTTAAATCAAACAAATTTAAAGAACAATTTTTTTTTTTTTTTATTTATTTATTGTTTCTGGCCTGATCTTCGAAAATGTCTGCTCTTAAATCTTAAGCTGAAAGAATGTGCAAGTTCATCCTATTCAATGTAAGCACCTGTTCTAGGGGGGTGATCACAAAGGATCGAATTGTAATGTTTATGTTATCGGATCAAATGCGTTAAATCAAATGGGCTTGTCGCTGCCAATCTCGATCGCGCAGGTAACCAGTCGCAGATCGGAATCTCTGTTAACTGAAATACGAAGAGGTGAGGAAGTGGTTACGACTGGTTACCTGCATGGTCAAGATGCGCTGTAGCAAGCCCGTTTGCTTCAACATGTTGGATCAATATTCGATCCGATAACAATAACCTTTACGATTCGATCCTCTGTGATCACCCATCAGTATTTGCTTAATTGTTTTTTCTCTACAACTCACACAATACCTAGACAAAATATAAATCTCTCTCTTGCATCCTTTCGTTGTCTTTGTCACCCTCCTCAGTTTTGTTCTCAGATAATTTTCTCCTTACCAAATTAACCAAATCAGTGAAATCATAAGATTACCTTTGAGATATTTTGCTCTTTACATCTCTTTTACTGTTCTGTATTTCTTATTTTTAGCTCAAGCAAACAAAAAAGCTTCTAAGAGGAAAGCACCGGATGAAGGTCCCACAGGTAAGATCAAAAAACCTCTCTTGCTGAATAGTGTAGATTATCAGACTGCCCGGACACTATTAAAAGCGGAGCACACTCATGCAAAGGAGTCCTTAAAATTAAAGCATACCAGGTCTCTAGTCGATAAGAAAAAAAAAGGAGAGAGGATAATGCAAAAAAAGCAAAATGTCGTAGAATTGCGTGAGCTGGAAAAGAAGCAAAACGAAGAGTTCCGACAATTTTTGAAGGACCATAAAGAAGTGAACAATCTTTATTGTTATCCGGATTAAGATATAAGGAAATTCTGTTGCCTTTTTTTCTAAAATTTATTTCTTATTTCCCTTGATTTTAATCTTTACAATTTTCTTGTCTGTTCAGTGTGTTTTCCTTGAAGCCCTTATCTTTTTTTTTTTTTTTAATCTTTTGTAAAAGTGGTTCATATTGAACCCTGCAGGCAGTATTCGACCCAACAGGCCCATTTTCTCAACATCACTATTCTAGAGCCATTTTCTCAACATCACTATTCTCGAGCCATTTTCTCAACATCACTATTCTAGAGTTAACATCTCTATGGTTTGTGGTTAGAAAAGGCCAAGTCTCAAGTGCCTCACATGTTGAGTCAAAGAGAACCATAAAGCAACAAATGCCTCCTCGTGTATTTTTCCAAATCCGTTAAATTGGAGCTCTCGCTAGGTTTTTCTACAGGCAAATGAATTATTGAATCCTCCGTAAAATTTTGTGAAAGTAATACTGATTCTTTAAAAAAAAAAAGTCTAAAACTCACTGCTAAGGAAAAAGTTTAACTTAAAATTTGGAGTGGTGCTTCTGCGCGTGTATACACCAACTGCCGCCGATAACATATCCGCTCCCAAAATAAACAGTCGCCATCTTGCCTGTTGCTTCAGTGACAAACATAAAGTGCAATTTGTAGGCTAGATGGTGGTTATTTGTTTTGGAAAGTGGATACATTATCAGCTGTAGTTGTTGTATAAGTGTGCTGAAAGACCGCTCCAAACTCCAAGTTAATTTTTTTTCCCTTAGCAGTGAGTTTTAGACTTTTTTGGTAGACTCATTGTCATTTTTGCCAAATCATGCTCAAGATTTCTTGATCTTATTGCTCACAAAAAACCTTGCTACTGCCCCACTGTATGCAAACATTTTAAAAGTAATCCAAAACTCAGCCTACATAATCCAACGGACAGTACTCCCATTTTCATGGCATATCATTGTCATGAGGACTTCAGCAAAACATTAGTTTTCGCACAATGGTGTAAACCTTTAAATCAGAGTGGATACCTGATTGTGAATAACCAGTTTAACCGAAGGGAATTTCCTGAACTTTTCTTTTTTGTCTCTTTATTTTTCAATGTATTATTGTCATGGATAAATAATTCTTTAGATTTTGTATCTGTCAAACCTGGAAGTGGTCAATGTTTACTTTTCTTCTTATTTTCTTATTTTTTATTTCTTTCTTCACAAATTTGGAGTCCTGTTTTTTTTAAACATTCTGATTCAAGAGCCAATTATTTTATTGTATTGTTACTTTTTTATTTTTTCTCTGTTTACAAAAATTACTATATCTTATCAACTACCTCTTGTCATTCTAACTTCAAAACATGGAGCTCTATTATCCTAGGTTCCTCATTATTTCAATATATTATTTTTAGAATGAAAGCTGTCTTGAAAACTTTTCCTTCCTTTTGCCTCTCCTCTCTAAGTCCAAAGCTTCAAAACAATGGAGTACTGCTACCCATTTCCGAAAATTGTTTCTTGAGAAAGATGTGTTTCAAGGGTCACTTTTCAGGAATCTGACCTGTTAATTCACCTTGATAGATTTTCTTTTTTCTCTTGTTGAACTTTTCTATTGTTTACCAAGGAGATTAAAATTTTTCAAGATGTACTAAAGCAGAAGCATTTTGAGTATCGGGTTCTGACAATTAGTGGTGCCTGCTTCGGAATTGATCAAAGCCCATTGGTGAGCGGTTGATTAGCAATAAATTGAAACCTTGGGCCTGGGCTAATCAACCGTTCGCGAATGCCTTTTGATGCAATTTGGAAGCAAGCACCGCCACTCGTCAGAACCTGATACTCAAAATGCTTCTGCTCTATTAAGTGGCATTTTAATTATCTCTTCAGCACCAAAAACCCCAGAATTATTCAAAATTTGCCAAGAAACCAAAACTCAAAATTTGCCAAGAAACCAAAACACGCTAAATTTTGATGAGGGGAACATCTTTAGCTTGCTGTAGTGCATACATACTGTTTAATCTCAATTTACAAGATCACTACTTGCTGGAAACTTTTTCCGGTTTTGCCAACATTTTTTTCTTCCATGAGAACAGGCTGAATTTTTTTTCATTTATCTGATTCTTCTATGGGTCTCTAGAAATCTAGTAAATTAAAATTTTTCTTAACATGCATCTTATGTTTAATTTACATTTGGCTGCTTTTTGGAAGGTTGGGGGGGGGGATTAAACTCTAATGGCAAATATGTTAGACTACTAGGAACTGCGGGACAATAAATTCTCTACTCCAGTGAATTCATCACCAGTTTTAGATGTGAAAGCTAAGTTTACCAGTAATCTTTGGCAATTCTGAATTAGGTATCTATTTTCTCCTCAAATGCAAACAAATCTCAATGTAAATGAACTCATGAATAATTCGTGCATCTTTTATTTAAGTTTGAAGAAAAATAGTATCCAAAATATGGGATTGATTTTTTTTTAGCTAACCAGACCTTCATATCTAAATCATATGTTGGTATACTTTTTTTCTGTCTGCTTTCTATAAACTTAATGGAATTGCCAAGGGAGACTATTCTTAACTATTTGATTCTCATCTTTTAATTTCTCCCCTTGTTTTAAGGGGTGTCTGCACCTGCGAATGTAAAAGCGCGAATAAACTGATTGAGCCAATGAGCTGCCTTGAAGTCGATAGTTCGAGTTCGATGTATCGACAACAAAGAAGCTCATTGGCTCAATCAGTTTATTCGCGCTTTTACATTCGCAGGTGGAGACACCCCTTTAGACTGAGGTACAAAAACCATCCTGAAAAGTGGGCAAGGCACGCAAACCTTTTACTGGGTTCCTCTTTGTCTCTGGGTACATACTAACATCCCTGAAAAAAAAGAATAACCTTTTGTTAGTGCTAGGTGTCACTTAGCCACTTACCGACTTAATCTACAGGGTGTTTTTTTTTACAACACCCCCCCCCCCCCCCTGGACTAACATATTTCCTCATTGAGATGGAGACTGGAGAGTTGTGGTTGGTGATATTTTTCATCATTTTAACTGTAAGTTCTTCCTTTGGGGTCACAATCTCTCTTGTGATGCATCTCTGGAAAGAAGGTGGTTAGTGGAGCATTTAATCGAGAACCACGGGTCGATATGTTTAAAACATTAGAGGTCAAATTCGATTAGGGGTCTATTTTCAAAAAGTTATTGCTCCTATCCGAGAAGTCAGAATTTGAAAAACTTGAAAGCAAGTTCTTTTCAGAAAGAATATTATCGTTTGATACAAATTTTATGTACTTAATTTTAATCAAAATTTGGTTGTAGAAATGTAGACCCCCAATAATGTTCAACATTTTTGTTCCCTAGGGGCCTTTCTCAAAATTTCCGATGCACCACCCCTATTGCGTGATATATCATTTTGAGCAATGGAAAGCAATCGGAGATCGATATCGTTTTTTGCATTTGAAGTATCGAATGTCAAAGTTTGTTTTACCCCCATTTTCAAAATTTGATATCCCGAAGTCAAAAAATGGTATCTATCTCCAATTAGAGCCAAACTAATTTTTTCCTCCCCTTTTTTGATCGATGTATCTATTGATAGGGATTGTGCATTGGACTTTTTCAGATAGCTCTCCTGAGGGGCAAACATTTCCAAATTTGTTGGGGTGCTTTAAGACCAAATTTTGACAGAATTTATGTCATAACCATATTTTTTTCTGAGAAGAGCTCTCTAGTTTGTTTACTTCTAACTTTTTAATTCAATAGCTAGAAGTGATGACTTTGCAAATGGGTTCAAATTGAGCTTTGACCTTATAGACATATCGCCCTGCGATTTTTGCTACAGTGCTTATCTACTTATCGCCTTCTTTTAAATGACGACTCTCAAGATAGTGGTTGCCATCTGCAAATTTTAAAACAGCGGCCTTTGGGGCTTCTGGGGTGATTGGGGGGGGGGGGGGGGGGGGGGGTCGTGACTCTAATTAGAAGATACTACATTAAAAATGTTGAAGAATTCCACAATTCGGAGTTCTCTATCTCGATTAGGGGAAAAAGTGTGATGTGAGAGAAAAAAAACACACACCTTGTATGTATATAGGTACCTTCAGGATTGTTCAAAAGTCTCCCCTGTCTAACTTTTTAAACGGTTGAAGGTAATGAAACGAAAATTGGGAGGTATTTATAATTTTATGAGAACTAAGTACTTTTTAGCTTCCCTATTAAAAATTTCCGGGGGGCGAGCCTTAGGTGAAGGTTTCGCCGTTTCGCCCCCCAAACTCGCAATTTTAAACGGCCAACCCGTGTCTTGTGATAAATACATCGTTTGAAAATGCGTACATTCTAAGACTTTGGGCTCAAACCGGAGATTGATATCGTTTTTAACTATCGATTTATAAAAGGTTAAAACTTGAAGTACATTCGATTTCGTCCCTTTTTCATAAAATCGTAACTCCCATTTAAACATTTAGAATTTAAAAAAACTATATGGGTCTAAAATACTCTAAACGGCATGAATAATAATATGGTTGTGAGTCGGCTTAAGAATTGGAAACCGGAAATGTAGGTGGAAAATTTCTACTAGTATGTTCACGCTTGTTTCCGGTCGGGGTTATCATTCTGCTGAGCGTGAGCTGTGAGAAGTCTCAATGTCCATAAAGTGTGATTGTGATTAGTGAACACAGAGGACAGTCGGTGAACTGTGGACCACAGTTTTTTTGTGCTGCAGACTATTTTACTAGAGGAGCCGAGTCTTCCGAGTTCCGCTCATTCCCTGTTAGGATTCACTATCTGCCCATCAAACATCCCTCAGCCAGTACTGGCCAGTACCAGTAATCTGTGATACTGCTCCCGCAGGAGTCCCAGGAAATCGTAGAACCAGAAGGAATTGCTGAACTGAAACTTTACCTCTTCGCAGCTCTGTGAAAATTACTGCTGACTGGATTGCGTGCAGGTAAGAACTATTTCGATTTCCGTTAACTATCCTTATAATTTCATCTCCTGACGGAATCCTCAGGTTCAAGGTTGCCAGTGGTGCGTATCAGTATCCAACAGTGACGAGATCCCAGAGCCAGATCCAGACCGCCACAGCCCAACCATACTGCAGCTTATCAGGGTTCACAGGACACGAAAAGTGAGAAAGCTCCAGTGCTGTTGTGATAACAACTGACAAGTTCTTATCTCTTGAATACCAAATTTTGGATGCGTGTGGCTGAAGAGTAGGTAATCCACGGTGGTCGCAGAGGAACCAGGAACCAGAACCATATCATCAGTGTTTGAGGGGAGGTCATGCCATTCTTGTGCTATACAGAACTTCAGTGGGAGAAAGGGGGTTAAGTGATCAGCCTCTTCCTTGTGCCATCCCTTTTCATTAATTACTTATGAGAAATCTGCTCAGTAGTTATTTGCCAGTATATTCTGCTTACTTTAAAACAAATTCTGTTCGTGAACAGCCAGTCTTACCCAGGAGCTTGTTGTTAATGTCAAGTCTGTGCGAGCTGCCTTTAGTTTTGCAGGTAATATGCCTTTGGTTTTCTGTAAGTAATAGACACTGTTATTTGCTCAGTTTTTAATTGGACGGCTTTGTGCTGAAGGGCACTCAACTTTTCTATCTGCGCCGCACAATGATTATTATTCAGGTAGGTAGATCTTTGTTTAACAAAAGATGGCTGGTGACAGCTCAATTTGCTTACTGCACAGAGGGTGATTTTGTGTTTCTGTGCGCTGATTTCAATCTGCAGGGACATAATTGCACCTGCGGCATCGGAAACTGATCTAGCGATCATCTGCTATTTTCAAGAAATGAGCGCTGTTTTGACAGAAACAGGAGGTGCTGGCACGCTACGGTTGGCAGAGGGGCAGCTTATTAATTGTATTCCCTATTTACACCTCCTTGTCACGCTATCATTACAATTGTATGAATACAAAACCGGTGATAAACCTGGGACACGGAAAGATGCACTGCCCCTCTGCTAACCGCTCCACGCCAACACCTCTATCGGATGTATGTCCATCAAAGTGAATCATCAACGTGTAGAGCAGAATCAATTGGTTTAGGTCTCCTCAGTTTTCGGTTCTCTTCGTCTAAAACAAGGAAGTTGATTCTCTTTTGTGCAATCAGGAAAACTATCTGCGATAAAATTTAAATTTTGCAGGAAGGTATCCTTAAGGACGTTTATCAATCCTGCTCCTTCACTTTCTGTGTATGGGCCGTTATAACTCAAAACAAAGCCTTTGTAAGTTCACTGTGTTTATAATGTGTGAATTGCAAGTGACCCTCATAGATGACAAGTTGGCAGAATTGCTGGCTGGAGTGCGCAGTTTCATTTATTATGCTATCGGATGGAAAATTTCTATGCTGGAATTTGGTAGGATTGCGTCTTCCAACACATTTATTTTTCCAATGTTTCATATTTTCTTGTTAATTTGGCCTCTTGCTTCTCCGCCTCTCGTAATAATTGTTACAACACAAAAAATTCCCTTGCTCACAACTGAAATTGACTGAAAAAATGTTTCCATTGGCTCTGAAGAGAGTTTTCATTATTCTGATTGCATTATTCTGTGCCATCGCTATACTTTCAGTAGGTAATAACTTTTTTGTCAAGTGGCATAGCCTGCTGCTCTTTGCCTTGTGCAGTTAGTGCTGCTAAGTGAATCATTATCATTACTATTTTCAGTCTTAATTTGTTTTATCAATTGACAATATTTTATTTACGAGGGTGGATTTTAAAGTAAGTTTACCTATTTTGTTTCTCGGAAAGTATTCATGTTAGAAAAAAAACAAACCCAGATTAGGAACGTACGTACTCTAAGCTTTTAAACGAGCTAAAGTTTTTCAAATTTGGACTACGCGTTGCGGAGATATCGTAGATTTTCCACACCCATCTTTCCTTCAAACGTGCCCACCTTTTTAGCCTCACGGAAAACATGAGTTTAAGACTTTGACAAAGTAAAATATAGCTACTATTTTATTGAAACAAGTTGTAACATTGTTGTGAGGCATCTTGCCTCATTTTTTGACATAGTCACCCGCTAGATTTTTGAATTTTTTATGTCGGTGCAAAAATTACTGTATACAGCCGTAGTAAAATTCTTTCCCCATACTCCTCAACCAGGTTTTGACGCAAGCTGTTAATCCAGTTTCAATTCATGATGATTGCACTTTCAGTACTGACCAAAATTTTGAAGATCGATACAAATTAGATCATTTTATCAGTAGAAGAGTAGTCTATTTAGTAAAAAACATGCATTCAGGTGCAGTTATTGAGATGTCTGATCCGGAGATAAGCGCATCGCCTGCGGAAACTCGCAGTTTTCTGTAGCGCGTGAAAAGGTGGGCACGTTTGAAGGAGAGGCGGGTGGGGAAAATCCAAGATATTTCCGCAACGGGTTGGCCAAATTTGAAAAACTAAAGCTCGTTAGAAAGCTGAAAGTACTTACGTATCGATGCTGAGTTAGTTTTATTTCTAGCATTGATAGTTTCTGAGCAAAAAAATAGGTAAACTTACTCTAAAATCCACCCTCGTTAGTAATTTGTCTAATTTATTTAATTTAATTCTTTGTTGTATGTTACATTTAAGACTGAAGAATACATCATAAAATATTAATATATTTCTCTTTCATCGCCCTCATTGGATACAGCTAGGTGTTATCCATACCGAGGTGAGACCGTGACCCTAACTGTAGGGCCTAGCTCTGCATTTTACTGTGTGGTGTCGCTTATTGTGCGATCGTTGGGAATAAATCAGAAGAAATAATTATACCTGTTGCACCGGGGTGGGGTTGTAGCCTTTTGGAGGCAGAATTAATGCAACTTCTGGCTGTACTGCCTAAGGGAAGGAACCCTTTACGATTTTTTCCTATCATTATTATCTGCGCATGTAGCATCCCTGAATGCATGTTGCAAAGAGGTGAGGCATGCTGCCTTCATAAAATTACATCAAAATATTGTTTTTTCAAATGCCACCATCATAGTCAATATCAAATGGATTGCGATGGAATTTTTTTTTAAGTGCTGAGCGTGTGACCCTCTTATCCAGCTTATATTCCCCAACTAACCGGAAGCGCTAAAGTTTTTTTGTGTGACCTCGTGGCGCCGAATGAACTAAACAACGCAGCCCTGAAAACGAATATTATTTCTATTTTTCTACTTTGTGTTATCAAATGAAGTAACCTGTTTACGTCAATTCCAGCAACTGACCAGACAAGGTAGGTATCTATGGACACTTTAGTTTGTTCCTCTTTCAGTTTAATTGGTGACATAATGGGTTTTTTAACTTAGCTTAAATATCTGTCTACAGGATTCTTTTTTGGACTGCAAAATGGATTCTGGTGGAAATGAGATGAAGTCGCTAGTTTTAGCTGGTGCTGCATTAAATTTTGACGAACGTGAATTAGAAGCAGTCAAGCAGCAACAGTCTGAAGAGTTGGCAAGGAGGAACAATGAACTTTAGAAGCACGCAAACGCAACTTGGAGTTGAAGTCAAATCTTGAATCTCAAAGCAGATATATATCATCAGTACAAAGCTCTACCACTCTGCTACGAGAGTCTAAAGAATCTTTGCTCAAAGAAAAAGCTGCACTTTTGAAACAGCTTGAACTCCAGAGGATTGCCAATGTAAATGAGAAAAAACAAAATGAAGCAACTCTTTCGAATTATGTTGCCCTGTGGGAGCAAATATTATCTAAAAATGACAGTAAACCGCTGGTGCAAGTTAGAAACAATCTTGAAAATGACAAAAAGAAGCTAGAAATAGAGCTTAGGGTGAAAGAAAAGGAATTCTACTCGTTGAAAGAGAACTTGAAACAGTTTGTTGATATAAATGAGAAGATATTTCAAATAAATATCATCAAATTAGCTCAAGCATGGACATACATGAATAATGAATCTGTAAAAAATGAGCAGCTCCGCCGCAGAGAGAAAGAATTAATGCAGCAAGCTGCTCTCCGTTCCAGTAGTCCTCAAAAGTCAGCTTTCTTGGTCTCAAACTTGAAAGAAAATGTGCCTCCTCGCATCATGAGCATCGAAAATTTACCAATAACCTTCACTTCATCCAATGCGAGAACTAATTTGTCAAAGATTAAGGAATTACAGGAGAGTTTAGATACACATCAGTTGAGTCCGCAAAAACGTACAAATCTTCACAATTCAAGATCATCATTAAGGAATGCGTCAATGAGGAGCTCTCTCTATGATAACAGTTCTCACAGCAACATAAATCAATCAGGTGGTAGGGTGGAAGAGATTAAAAATTGTAACTCAACCATCAAATGTAATGAAGGATTTGATAATCGAACCCTCACGAGTAAGTCGTCACAGATACCAATTTTAAATAGAGCCAGTGTGAAAAGAAAAGCTGTTGACAACAAGGGCTCAAAGGCTCAAGAAAAAATCAGTGCTGCAAATGATTCGAGAACTATAAGTAATAATGATCATTTTTCCATGCCAAAAATAATTATGTCACCCAAGGAATCTAGGATTCCAGTAAGCTGTCGCTCTTCCCGAGACAAAAAGGATAACTCAAGCTCCTACCGAAGTATTAGAACGACACACCCTGTTGAACCAATGCATTCTTCAGCTAATGCCACTTTTAAGCTTCCAAATACTTCAGAATATTCCAAGTTTCGTGAGGTTAGCTTGAAGGACAAAACAGTTGAACTTGATGAAGACAATATCTCCAACCAACCTGGTGAGTGCTCTTATTCAGACCCTTCCAATGTTCAAACTATTATTCTTTTTATGTGTCAGTTAATTAATTCATATTGATTTTTATTTATTTTGCCTTTATATTGGAGCCTCAAACAAAAAGGGCTCAGGTACTCACTCACAGGTAGTGTATCCAGAATATTCCCGGGATCGCGTGACCGGTATGGTAAATTTTTTTTGGAGTTAAAATTTCACTGACCGCATTAAGTTTATATTTTTTGTGAAAAGTGTGTCAAAACAGAGTTTGTGCGTTAAAAAATTTTTTGGATTGCAGGAGAATTCAGAGGTTGTGGAAGATTCTGCAGGCGTGCTTACTCAGTTAACATAAACTGTCTCAGAGACATCTGTGAAAGACAAGTCATTTTAAAGACGTTTTTAAACTGTAAATCTATCCTTGTCCTTGAAGATGTATTTAAATATCAATTTAAGACAGGCTTAAGTCCCTTTTTAAGTCGAGATGATAACACTTCTGTAAAACCACTGCATGCTGAAGGAAGATGAAAGACAGTAAACCAATGCATCTTCAACGGCTTGATTCAAGATACATTTAATGCAAGATCTTTAGAACTGCCACTACAAGACGGGTTTAAGCTGTTTTCAAAATGGGATGAAAATATGTCTTTAGGAGTGCCACATTCCGTCAAAACAACAAAACGGATACTAAACAAACTATGTTTCCACAAAACTACGCATTTCAATGTATTGTTTTCATTATTCTATGAGTTTGTAAGTCTGTAAATATCAGAGTTTTTCTTAACCACCTGTTATTTTTTGTTCGACAGGAAATGTTCAAGACAGGGGACACCTCTTAAATGAAACTTTCTCAATTCCAGATGCAACAATGGAACAGACAAACGAGGGTGATACCAGATTAGATACGAATGACGTCTTAGATCCGTGGAATCACGAAAACAATGCAGAAAGTGATCAGTTAATGAAGGATGCCAGTTTTTTGGAAGAGAATGTCTCATCTTACAGGAATCACAGTAACATTAAAGAGCAGGTAAAATTATTAGCCTTACAGTTAAACCTCATCTCTCTCTTCAGAAGAAATATGCTAGATTTCAGAACTTTTTGTTTAACTTAACTCTCTCTCTTTCTTTAAATATATTGTTGCTTTTTATCGATTTGATAGCTCGTAATCGGTTTCCAGAGGAAGGAAATACCTCATCTCAAAGGGATGCTCCATAGTCCCGATACCTCTTGCTGGTGATTGTGCACCCTCAATACAGAAACCCTCGTAGTGCCGCCTAAAAACTCACTTTCCAAAAGACGCTCGCATGTTTTGCCGGCTGGCCCAGTGGGCTGGCAAGATACCCCTACCTACTAACTGACTGCCATGATTTTCAGGACACCGTGTGTATCTTTATCAGTTTTTATGCGTTGTTCCCTGTTTTAGTAGGTAGTTGTTTCTGATGCTGTGATCCATTTTTAATTTATTTACAGATGATGGAAACCAAGTCCCCATATTTTCAAGAGGGTGAAAATGGCAAAGAAAACTTTCCTCCTTCGCTCAATGTTCAAAGTGAGCAATTGCCTGATGACCAAGCATCGTTTGAAGGTAATAAGTTGTTTAAACTTCTTTGAGCAATTGAATTCTTATATACTGTGTAAAGAAGAGACCAAGCTCTGCTATCTGGTAACACACGGCTGCGGCATGGATGAGTCAGGCCAACCAAGTTGTTTGTTACTCGATGATTTAGTCACAATTGAAAAAGTGTGCACATCAAAACTCAACATTTGATTGGTTGACAGGCTCTCCAGTCACCATCGATCGAGGTTACGTTGACCGATGACCTATTGGTTACCGAATAAAATCTTTCCACCAAAAGGGCGTTTAGTCTCTTCTTTATGTTTTATCTCGGACAGAATTTCCTCTTCTTGATCAAAAGGCTTCAACTCTTCCATCAATTCAAAAGTTGGCGGGAAAGAGTTTGCAAGACTTGAATGCTGGAACTGGATTGAGCTTAAAGCTTGTCACAAGAAAAAGGCATTTTTCTGTATTAATGTTGCTAAAAATATTTATTGCTAAACCTGAATAATTGAAATTATACAGGGTGTTCTTGGATTAACACGCATAAATGTAGGAGGTGATTTTTTTGATTTTTTCAGCGCTTTTACTATGGTTGGGCGGCTTTCAGTAGTAGCGCAGTGGTGCGGTGTTGCCGATTGCATACTTACTGCTGCTCACCATGGTAAAAACGCTGACTTGTCCACGCTGCGCAGCAATTACCTTGCTTTAAACGCGTCGTATTGAAAAAATGCAAGAGAACAGAAACCTT
Source organism: Trialeurodes vaporariorum (assembly GCA_011764245.1). Lineage (NCBI taxonomy): Eukaryota > Metazoa > Arthropoda > Insecta > Hemiptera > Aleyrodidae > Trialeurodes > Trialeurodes vaporariorum. Next base: position 56,784,744 of record VMOF01000002.1, read on the forward strand.
TCTAAGAGTTTTTACCATCTGATTATAGTAATTATTTTTAAATTTTCAATCGGTAACATCAAATTTATGCCGTTGAAGGTACAAGGTTTCCTGAAAAGTACAGTCAGACAAAATTTCTGATTTGTTCAAGGTCATTAATGGATTCTACACGTAAAATTACTGTGACACACCAATTTTTATGACACTTGGTTCAGAATGGTGGTCGCTATTCCAAAAAAACTATATTTTTTTTAAAACTTTAAGGGGCTGAAGCTCAAAAGAGGGGTATTTTTGGACACATGTTTTTAAGGAAAATGAGTTTTATTTTTCCTTCAAAAATCACCTCCTTCATTTGTGTATGTTAATCCAGAAACATCCTGTATATAGTCCAAAAAAGAACCAGGCACACCCTGTTTGAGGGGGGGGGGGAGGCTGGCAAAAATATTTTTGCTGCTCTGTAAAATTACTTCTCATATTTTTGATGTGCGGGTTCGGATTCACATTCATAAAAATTTGTCTTTTGGATTCTCATTCATTAGATTTGCGCACCCCTCAGAATTATTTTTTTATGAATGAAGAAAAATTTATAAAACTCATAAGAACATGCTAGAACATGACGATTTCCAAAGAAAAAAAATATGAGTTAAAAACTTTGATCTTCTCGTCTTAGTTTCAATATGTTTCTTGAATATCCACTTTCATGTTTGCAGCAACTGAGTCGGAGTATAATGGCAATGAGGCAGAATATGCTTCACCTACCTCACCACCGCTTGGGATTTCATTCAACTGCCCTTCTCCGCCTGGATTTTTTGATCAACCCGAAAATCCTGAGTGTAAGTGTAACTTTGAACTGGTTTTGAGCAAAAAGGCTTGAAATAAAATTCATTGTAAATTCTTGTGAAAACAGGAAAAGTTTGAGCACAGCCCTCTCCAGCCAACTAGAGACTGAGTTTCACTTTGACTTTTATTGCATTTTACTGAGCTAGCTGTTGCTGAAATTATGACTTTTATTCACTCTTTGGCTGAAAGGTACAGTCAGGGACAAAAAGAATGCCTTACAACTTCTTAATGTAGGTCACCTGCAATGTCTAAATTCATTGAGATAAGCACTGCTGGTGGCCTACCTCAAGGAAATATCTGACATTCTTTTTGCCCCAACTGTACTTTGCTGAGGAAAACACTGAAAACTTTTTTTAGTTTCTAAGTTTTTACAGGAGTATGGAATTTGATCAAATCAGACAAAATGCCTGACCTGAGCAGCACTCCTATTTGCATGCAAAGATCATGTCTAGATACTTGGTGACTTTGTAAGCCATGACAATATGCACTTCACCCATCCCTCCGACTTTTGAATTCTCTCATCAATATTTTCAGGGGGAAAGTCCAAAGTCACCGCCTCTGTTTTCAGAAATAATTGCTAGAAAATATACTTAAAAAAACTGCCGTATACATGTGTTTCTCTTCTATCGTGAAGATGGAAAGTATGGAAAAATTTAGAAACTCAAAATTCAATTTTTGTTGACATCCTGCTTTATTTTACCCATCCTGCTCAGGCAGCTTTAAAATGTTAATTACGAACTCGATTAATTCTTTAAAAGTAAGACTGAAGTTGTTTGCTTTACCTTTTTTCCATTATTTTTCCAGGTACTGATTTGAACAATTTTTTCAAAGGGTTGGATACTCAACGGACATCCTCTCCACAGCATAATTCATGCAAAGAACAGGATGATAATCATGCATCCCAAGGACTTTCTAATTTTTTTTTTAAGTCTGCACCAAAACCGAGGAGTAGTCTCACCTTGATGAATCTTTTTTAATCACATTTTTGATTTGCGATTAGTGTTGCTGTTGACAATTTTCATATTATACTTGTGCAGCCTTGAAATTATGCATTTTTGTTTTTCATCACGCTTGCTCACATTTACACCCGTACTTTTGCCATTCCCCTGTGAAAATGTGGAAAATTTGCTCCCCACGGTTTTCACGGCCATGAGTTACATACGCGTGCATAATTTCATGAAAATCAGGCTCAAATACGCACCCAATGGTAATACATTACGCAGTAAGTATTGCACCTGTAGATAGACTCCACTGTCTAAATACTGGACTCTCTTTTTTTTAATTTAATGTTGTTTAAAGTACTCTTATTTTATTTTAAAGTGTTGGCACTGACTCCTCTTAATGTTACAAAAAATCTATTATATATCTCGTTTTATGCATCATACAGCCTTTAGAAAAATCAAAGTTAATCCCGCTTTACTGTTTCTATCATGCTGTTAAATTCAAATCTCATTGCAGGTTATCCTTTTTTAGTTGGTTACTCCTTTATCCTATTAAAATACCCAGAAATTCAAATTAAATTAATTGACTATGTAGTAAATGATGCCCTACTTTTTCTAACTGTTCACAAGGTTATATCCAATAATTCTCAAGTGTCATCTCTTAGTTCATCTGATTATTTTCTCAGTGGCAATGTATCCTTTAAGGGAAATTATTGTTTTTTTAATCTTCCAAGCAGCTCTTTATATGTATCCATAAATTTGATGCTGGATCATTTAATCACTCCTAATTTTTTTATCATTATTTATTTATTTATGATAAAATTACAGGGCCAGAAGCTTAGAGCAGTTCAGTTTTTTTTTTTTTTTTTAATATTAATCGTAATCATTTGTGTGAATATAATGAGCGTTTACTATTACTTACTTTCATGTTCGTTGCTGAATAAAGTTATTCTTAAATAAACATAAAAACTGTTCCTTTTTCTTCTTCATGAGCTTTTCGTCCAGAACCACTATACTCTCATGAAAATTACCATGAGTATATAAATTGTACCAGCAAATTTTTTTATTCCCGCAGTTACGAATTTTTGGAGAATGAACAAGCTGCTCGAAATCCAACAAATGCCTTCAAAATTCCATTTTTCGCAAAACCAATTACTGATGCTGATAAGGATAACCTTTGGCGATAACTGTTCGTACGTGAGTGGGGTGGTGTTGCATATATGTTAATTTGAAGGCACTTTTACTTTTTTAGAGCTTGGTTTGTTCGGAACAAAGCGCCTTCAAATCACCGCCTATGCAACACCATCTCCCTTTTGTACAAATAGAAATCTCAAAAAGTCATCGCGGCGCCGGAGGTTGGCTTAGCATTTTGAACATTGTCATGTGTGCCTTCCTTTGCCGGCAGTGGGACCTGACCAAATTAAAAATTTCTAAATACTAAAGCATTAGACATTTTTGGAGCAAATGGGGGAAGGGGGGGGGGGTATTCCCTGAAATTTTCAGATCTTGCAAGAAGTGTCCATGCATATCAAAATTCCAGTTATTTTTCCTCTGAGCACATCCGTTTTACACAGTGAAAATACTTGCATCTTACTTCATATAGCATTTAAATGTTGCAGCCCGCAGCAAGGGATTTATTTGATTATTTGAGTCACTAAGAATGACTGCCGCTAAATTTAGACAAGACTTCACATAGTTTGAAGCCTCGGTAGCTCATTTCACGAGTATTCTTCGAAGGGTGGCTAATTAAAAAATTTATCACTCTGTACAAAAATCGGCGCGGCCTTGTACAAGTCGCGGTAACCCCCGCCACCGCACCTCTCGAAGGGGGCCCGAGATAAGGGAATAATATGCGTATTTTAGATTTTCATTGGCGGATACAGGCGACCCCCCCCCCCCGTTGACCGTTAGCGAGAGCTGAAACCACCAATACAAATTGCAGAGTTTTTCTAAATGCTAAGCTGCTGTTCTCAGAATATTTGTAAGTGATACTACTTTACAGAAGCTGTCTTTTTTTATGTTCGCAATCGTTCACACAGACTCTGGAGTTTTGAGAACGGTACGAACCACTGCGAGCGATGAAAAGCGATTATCGTTCACATACAGGGTGTTGTTTTATAACCCCCCCCCCCCCGTTTTTACTTTTGCTAATGAAGTTGTTGCAGACTTGAGCTACAGGCTTATTAATGGTTGAATATGGGGTAAAACCCAGTAGCGTCATTTGAGGGGGGGAATTCCCCAAAAAGCAAAAAAAAAGAAAAAGAAAAGAGTCATCTGAATTTTGCCCCCGCCAAGAAGCCGGCTCTATGGCTCTAAAATTATATTGATGAGCAAAAAAAAAAAGTCATCAGATTTTTGCCCCCCCCCCCTCCCAAGCCGAACTCGAAATGACGCCCCTTCAACTGAAACCTTGTTAAGATAAGGATTAGCCAGTGGCGCCATTTGGGGGGGGCGCAGGGGGGCAATTGCCTCCCCCCCCCAAGGATTTTCAATGTGGCCGAAAAATCAAGTCAGAGAGATTTTTTTGAAGATGCACTGCAAAAAAAAAAAAAAAGGTCTATGGAAAATGTTTGGAAGGCATTGCCCCCCCCCCCCAAATCAGGTCAGAGAGAAAGATATTTTTTTAAGATGCACGGTCCAAAAAAAAAAAGATAAGTCATACAAATTTTTGGAGGACCTTCCCACCCCCCCCCCCCCCCCCAAGGAAAATCTGAAATGGCGCCCCTGGGGAAAGCGCACGAAAAAATCAGGAAATCCACTCGTAAACGCACAAAGTGATTTCAAACGCGAGACCGTAATGGCGGCGGATGCCACTGATTACATTGGGTTTCCCTATCTTCAATCAGCTCCATCTACACGAGGTGTTCTCGCAACACCACACAAGAAGAAGAAGAAGCATACAATTGCCATAGGAAAACCGCGGCCTCGGCCGCCATTACGGTCTCGCATTTAAAAGCATTTTGTGAGTTTAGGAGTGGATTTCGTGATTTTTTAGTGCGCTAATCGTTAATTTTACATGGTATTACCCCATTAGCAACTATTAGTAAGCCTGTAGCAAAAGTTTGCAAAAGCTCCATTCTGCGAACCTCAAACGGATATTCTCACGCTTCCCCACTGCAATCTCTGAAAATGTTAATGGGGAATTTTAGAGTGCCTGTAAGGGAATTTTAGTTTCCCTTTTGTATTCGCCTGAGTTGAAAGAGAGAAAAACAAAAAATTCGAAAAGGTTAAATCAAATCTTATCACAGATTAGCCAGCGGGTATTATCATTATTTCAATTTGTAATTTGTATTCACAATCAGTGAGTTCAATTAATTTATTGCCCGTCATCGGCTAAGAGTGAAAAGAGGAGATTCTTTAGGCATCCAAGATGAGTTTTTCTTCATTGTTGCGAAGGACTTCAATCAATCTCTTTGGTAAGAAAATCTTAATTTCACATCTACTCAATTAAGTCCTTATGTCATCCTTGAATGAAAGCAGACTTTGTTTTTTACTTGTCCAAGGCATTCTTAAAGTCAAATTCCTCCCAGAAAGTATCAATGAAACTTGACTTTAAGTTTAGCTGAGTCCGGAGTAATTTAATTTTGGAAATCTTCCAACCCGACAGTGTTTCATGTCATGTGATGGAAGTGGGTAAGATATCGAAGGGTTGTGTAGCTAGTCTTTTATTTGATCTCTTACAATCTTGATTGAAGGTTTCCGTAGTTCTCAGAAGAATACAGTTTTTTAGTTGTCCCAATGACTAAGTAGGTAGGCACTTTAGATCATGCATGTCAGCAGGTTTGAAAATTTGATGTCAAAGTTGCGGCCTTGACAAGGCCTTACGAAGGCTAAGCACGCCAAGGCGGATTCAGAAATTTTCCTTTCCCTCTCTCCGCCTATTTGAAGGCATGTGTTAGAAAAAGTTAGATACAGTTGCTGAAATCGGAGGATGGCTCCTTCTATCCTTTCTTTACACATGTGATCAAACGTTCAGGGAGAGGTATAAAGAGAAATGCTGGATCCGCCTTTATCATTATAGATACGCTGATAGATATCACCCCAGATTAAAACCATTGAAGTACTTAATCGTCTTTTGTTCACACGCTCAATTCAACTTAAAATGTTTAGCAAGTCTTTAACAATCTACTGCAACTAAATATGTAGCCTTGACTTAATTTGTGATAGTGGTGGCTTGTCAGGTGAGGCAAAAGAGGCGGCAAAGAGCCTTTGTCTCATAATTTACTATGGCGGAGTAAGAAGCAATTTTTAAAAAAACAGCGTAGAAAGGCTTAAAAGCTCATTTTTTCATCTTTCTTTGTTTCAATCGTCAAAAAATTGTGAATTAATTCAAAGAATCCTGAAGAAAATTTATGTGAAGAGCTATTCCAAAAAAATCCTTGGCACCCCTCATTTTCGTCGCCTTACTTACCTTCACGAGCCGCCAGTGATTTGTGAGCGCTGGTCTGAATCATTGTCAATAGTCAAGGTGGATCTACATAGATAAACACAATGTTTTGTTTTGACACCTCAGCTTGATACTGTCACTTGTGGCTTGTTTCATGCCGACTTGACATAAGGTCATGTCTTCCATTCGTGTATGAGATGGTACGAATTACTCTAGTTTGTTTGAAAGTAGGTAACTGCGATCAGTGGACCGACTACCCAGAGTGTGGTTGGCGTGTTAAATTCAGTTCAATGCTCAAACTGCAGTAGTTCAGTAAATAAGTGCTGTGTTCCATCTCATTCTGTTTAAAAAATTCAACTCGTGTGAACTCTCATCAGTAGTAATTAATAAACATGATGGTCAAATTGAAGACTAAGCACATTTGTCATGGATCCACCTTCATTCTATGTTAAGTAATTTAGAAGTTGCTCAGATGACATTCGCCTCATGACCAATGCAGAAACATTTAAAATGTTTAAATTGATTGTTTTCTTCTCATAGTTTGTTATCTGTTCATACTTACACATGATTTGTAGTTATGTTCAAACGTGTAAATCCTCCTTTGGTAATTCCTGTTGCAGATCATCATGGGAGGTCCTTCCTCAGAGCAACAATCTCACCTGCTTTGGCCAAGAATAGCATTCTTCAAGCTGACAACTCTGTAAGTCTCCTGCCGAATGGTTTGGTGTTTGTTAGAGGTCATTTCACGAGAGTTGACAGATGACAGATCCACTTGTTTACCCGCAGTGGGCGGGGTTGTATTTCTGCGTACTGACTTTGATGTGCAAAGACGTGAACAAACCTTTGGCGCAGGAAGCCAGGCGAGCTGTCATCTGCCATCCCATCATTCATGAAAGGAGCTCTATTTCAGGAATCAATTGGTCTTGTTTCAGAAAAGTAGGGGGATGATGTATTACAGCTCCTGCATTTTGAGTATCCGTTTCTGACAAGTAGCGGTGCATGCTTTGAAATTCATTGATGAGCGATTGGTTAGCGCAGAGTCGAAGTTCATCATTGCTGACCAACGGCTCTCCCATACGTTTTGATGTGTTTCAGAAGCACGCACCGCTACATGTCACAACTAGATAGGTACTCATAATATATGAGCATGACCTTCAACAAATTTTGGCTCAGAAATGAGCTCTCTTTGCAACCTCATCTCACTTAGGCTCCTGTTTGTTTGATGTGAATTTTTGGTCTAATTCCATCTAGAAAGAGTGCCACCAGATAAATGATTTTTTTCAAAATAATTATATAAGAGATTTTGCAGAGACATTCTTCAAATAATTATCTTGTTCCTAACTCTTCAATTTCTTGAAGATAAATTACTTTTGGCCAGCAATTTGTTATTAATGGAACGATAGTACGCTGATGGCAGACATTGGCAATAAACACTTTAGTCAGGGCCGTATTTCTCATAAGGCACGTGCCTATGGCGGCAAATTCGACCCTCTAAAAAAAAGCAACAAAACAAAACAGATACCAATGTGAAGAAAGAAGTTGAAGTTGCTGTCTAGTATTTTCTTTTTCAAATTGTTCGTATAATGCCAACGTTTATGAAACTGTGGGGGTGGGGACATTACTTTACTTGCATGCCCCCGGTACCTTAGAAATATATTAGATTAGATTAGAAAATGTTTGCGAATAAGCATTTAATGTGTTTTTCGCTGTGCCGTCCTTTCCAGATTGTCAGCAGCCAGGACGCAGCGCATGCAGTTAGGCATAGTAGCATCTCATCCATTTACAATCGTGAAAAATAACGAGTTCAAAGTCCTCATTGCACACTCGATCGTTCGATATTTTTTGAATATATTAATACATTTGAATGAACAAAATGCAGCAATGCCAAATAGCTTGTTTTGTAAATAGTTAATGGTTATCTTAAAAAAAAAAGAACCGTGTAAAATATACATAAATTTAAATTTCATCATTTTCTGAGTGAGATCCAAAGCCTTCCTCTCCCAAAGGGGGGGGGGCACATGGTATATTTTATTTCATTGTGGGAGGCGGCAAAATTATAAATCTGGCCCTGACTTTAGCGCATCATAAGCACTCTTTCCATGGTAAGCTTGAGCGGCAGTATAAGCTTCAGTAGGTGCAATTGTTGAGCGGTGAACGTAAGATTAGAGCAGCTTGCTTTTATCTGACCAATAATCATTGGCTCAAAAGGTCAAAAATCATCTGTAAATGTCCCATGAGCAATTAATAGTAATATTTTTCTTGGAAAAATCTCCATTTTCGAATTTTGCCAATTTCAAACTTATCCAAACATAAACTCAACCTCACTGAAGAGCTCCTTAAACGAGGCCTGTAGCTAGAGTTTGTGCCAATTTGGAGCTTATACCTAAAACTCTGAAACTTGTCATTGGATCTCTCTCGGCCTTGTGAAACTTTTGCTTAGAATGATGAGAAGAACTATGTATCCAAAGCTCATGAAAAAGTTATCTTTTGTCAGCTGCTAGCAGGAATGTGCAGGCTGCAGGGTTCTTTTCTAGGCCTGAGGCAAAGTCTAATTTGCTAAGTTTTGTCTATTGCATCATTGTTCTTCATTTGTCTGAAGTTGAGTCATCATTTTTTTAACTTTATTTCAGAAGTCGCTTGTAAGACAAAATGCTGTCTCACGTTTCTCGACGAGTAATGCACTGATGTCAGCAGGTGGACATGATCACTCTAAGATGTGGACATTCGAACGATTTCTTTCGGCCCTCCTTCTACCTGCCGTCCCTCTCGCTTTTTATGCCCCGTCTGCAGGAGCCGACCTTCTCCTCGCTACAATAACTGTCATGCATACACATTGGTAAATTTTCTACTCTCTTTATTCTCATTGAAGCTATTTTCAGTGGTTAGGATGCTTGGTTGTCAACCTATTGGGGCTGGTTCAAAAAACAGTTGTAACGATTGATTTTTTTGCTGGAGCCCTCAAATGAGACTGGAAAACAAATCATTTGATTTAGATGGGATGAAAAATCTACACGCCTAGAGCAAGCAGAGTAAAAATGGAAGACCTGAATCTACGCACATATTTTCCTCTATTGATCAACAACGCCTATGGCTGAGCCCTGAAAATACAGCTGAAGTCCACTTGTGAAGCTGTTAACATTTTATTTGCAGCAATGGGGCCTGATCAAGTTGGAACTTGACATAGTTCAACCACTGGGCACCAATGCTGGCATCTTGTAGACTAGGAGTTGGAACAAGTTTTAGTCCAGCAGAGGTAGGAATAACTGGTTTCCTCAGAAACCTCTAATAACTGGATCAATAATGGTCAGGGTCACAACGCCAACAGCTTTTCCAAGCTAGCTGGAACTAGGGGAGAAAGAACCAATGAAATAGTGCCTTGTCGTAATTTAATGGATTATATGTAATCTTAGCCTGCTGATAACAGTGTGAGATGTATCCTGTCTCACTTGCTTTCATTGGACAGTTCACAGTGAACATATAAAAGTTACGCCCCGATGGTAGAATGAAGGTAAAATTGCACATTCCGTGAAACGGGGCATTTTGAAACTACACATTCCGTGAAATGGGGCAGTGCTATGTTAATTGATATGTGCTACAAAATCTCAAGTAAGCATTGTAGGAAGCAATGTCAGAAAGTTTTTTGTTTTTTTTATTATGAGCCACCGTGTTTGGGTGGCTGGACTTTACTACTTTTCTACTACTATTTGCATGTGTCTACATGAGCTACTTATTGATACTGAAGCTTAAGCATTATCTAAAAAAAAATTCCTCATAAATAGTTAAAACTATTGTACGCTGCTGTCGGCAGTTAGTTTGTATTTGACTAAGTCTTAAGTATTTACATCATATATACATTTGTCGGTGAGATTAAATGTTTAATTCTGGTAAAAGAAATTAATCTGAAACTAATTTAAACATCTTCTGAGCTGTTTTCTGTCAAAACAGGCCAAATTTGAGGCTTCTGAGGAATGTCTCCCTCCCTCTGGATCAGCCACTGATTCCAGCCCCAATTTAACGAACAAATTCATGTAGAAAGGAATCAACAGCTACTGATTTCTTACTTAATTAGTTACTTTCTGCCTAAAGCTGTCCAATTGTCAAATTCTAGAGTTTTTTGCGCTTAGCTTTCATGTCAAGAACACAATTTCATATACCTATCTACCTTTATCCCATTCTGTTTTTGAAACCGGGCTCTTCCTAAAATCATGAATTGTTCTTATTCTTTTTTTTCAGGGGTATTGAAGCAATTGTCATTGATTATGTCAGAGCAAGTATCTTTGGGCCTGTCATTCCAAAAATTGGTGTTGGTCTTGTCTATCTTTTCTCAATTGGAGTTCTCGCAGGATTGTTGAACTTAATTTTCAACGATGTTGGATTAGCTGAAACGATAAAACTTTTCTGGAGTCTCTGAAAAGTTAGATTACTCAAATCGTTGGCCCCTGTACATTAAGTTCGTTATTTTTACAGTATTTTAAGCTTAGCTTTGAAAGCACTTTCAAATTCAGTGCTTATTCAGAGTTTTCTGTTCCTTTTTGCAGTTCATTTAATTGAAGACACAGCTGGCTCTGATCTCTTTTGATGAAACTGGATGATTTAAAAGAAAAAAAAAGTTACATCTTAGTTTTCTCCTAATTGAGTAAATCAAATCAGTAGATTAACTTTTTCATTGTTCTTGTACAGTAATTTTATGTATAAATTTAATTCGTTTCTCTCTTTCGCCGCCATTATATTTGAGTAGAAATTTTCACACTCATTCATGTTTACCGTGATGCATATTTTTCGGAAAGCTGTCTTTGCTCCTTGTTGTTGCCATCAAGAAGAAATACTTGGAAAAAAGGGAATTCTCCTGTACTACTGTTTAAATATTCTTCAATTCCCAAACTTACAAAACAACCCTTCTATTTGCAACAGTGGATTCTCGCTGCTCCATGTGGGGAAAGAAAATTTATAGAACCACTTCTGATCAGACCAGTCTATGAATCCAATATTCTAATTTGTCGCCCATTAGATTGTAAATAATTTTTTTTTTTTTTTTACCGTCAAGTTTCAAAAGAAATCTAGACTGAATGAAGGGTGCTAATGTATTATCACAGAGATAACAAATTTTGTTCCCCTGGTTTCTCTAACTTTTAAACATCGTCATCGTCAAATGGACTTTGATTTGATGTCCAGCTATTCTGTACCTCACTGAAAATAAAAAGTCAAACTTTGCTGCTTCTTTGGTGATGGGTGAAGCTCTGAATCAATAAAATTGCCAGCAAAATAAAGTGTTCTGTTTGTTAGGAATACATGTGTTCCTCTTTATTTGTTCTACCTCTTTTTTTCAACCTATTTTTATTTCTAAAGCCCCCTGAGATTCAGAAACTTGGGCCTTAAAAAATATTTGTGACGGACGATCTTTGATTTCCACCCCAAGTTGCGAATCCTTGCTTCAGATTACCCTTCCTACGTTGAAGACCAAAGACCACCTGTCCTGACAATTTTTTGGGCTCTGATCAAGGTTATAGATTATACAGGTATGCTCATCTGACTGCGCGCCACAATTGTGGCGGGCAGTTCAAAATTTGCAGCCAAGATGGCCAACAACAGCAGAAAAACACGCAGACTCACTCGAGAGACTTTGAGCGATACTCGTAGTCGCCCAAGTGAGTCTTCGTGTTTTCCTGCTTTTGTCGGCCATCTTGGCTGCAAATTTTGAACTGCACGCCCCTGAATATGTGGCGCGAAGTCTGATGAGCATACCTGCATAATTTATAACCTTGGGCTCTGATCACTTTCTTATTTAGACGTGTGTTTCATTTTCAGTGGGCAAGTCTAGGAAGATGGCGACCAGGTCTGAAATAAAGAAAGTGGATTAAAGTAGTTTTAAAGCATAAGACCCGTAAAAAATGTAATTAAAAAAAGTGCAAAAGTTAGAATAAAAACAATTTATTTCAATAAATTTTAAAATTTACAAAACATTTAAGTTTCCAATAATCCTGTACAAAGTTCAATAAATATCACTAAATTTCTCAGTCGCAAGTCTAAATAGAAACATAGATTAAAGACCAGACCTATGATTAAGTATTCCAAAATTTATCAGGAAAGGACTTGACTTGCACAGATCAGCTTCTAAACAAACTTAAGAAACGGCATGAAAAACTTGATTAGAGGCCTCTTTTGAGAGACAGAAAATTGAAAATCCAATCAGAGGTTGTCATTGACAACAAAATGTGTGTGCTGAATATCAACGAACAAAAGCGAACATTAATTAGAGGAGAGACAGTATATTAGATCACGTGTAGAGAGGAAAATATTTACAAGGGAAGAAACAAGTTTACAGTGTGTTTACAAAGAAAATAACATTATAGTACAATTGATTTACATCAAAAGTAGGATTATTTATAAAAATAAATATTATCTTATGACTTTTAAAAATTAGTGTGATAAATTATCCATGACAATCAAGAAGGTATAAAATTAAAAAGAAGGGGAGACAAGACTGAAACAAGTAAAAGCATAACTCACTGGATGAGCGGATTTAAGGTAAAAAAAAACTGCAAATTAATTGATTTTTACCAAAAAAAAAACCATCTTGACAAGCAACACGGGTTTCAGGAACGTACAAATGTACCTAAAGAGTGCATTAATGTGGCTAGTATCAATCTGTCCTGATACTGACGAGTAGGATGTCTCTGTCAATGGATTAGCAGATACTGATATAATCAGCTTTTCTTTGGAGTTCACTGCCAACATTTTTCAAAGGACTGATAGTATGGGATTTCTGTAAAGAGATATCAATACAATAGTAAATTTTGGCCTCAAATAAACATCGAAAGCTACCGAATTATTACATATTTCTGTTGCAGCGGTTTCTTTCAGCAAGTTTTACTATAACCGACCATAAATTTTATGATTGTTGAAAATTGAACTCATATAGCTTTTTAAAAACCAAATAAGGCGGACTGATCTGGTACATACAATGGCCATAGTCATTCCGTCATGGTATGACCTTTTGACTCCTCAATAGCTGTGTGATTTCAATGTATCATTCAAATTACAGTTTGTTTTTATTGAACTAGCTAAAAGAAACTCTTTTGACAGATTAGGTAGATTTCAAGTTTTAACCGTGCAATTTCTTTGACAATTATTAGTGTTTGCAAATTGTTAAAGAGGGCATCATAAATTAATTAGCTATGATCTGTACTTCTGACGGAGCCCTTTATGATTGAAAAACAAAATAAAGTACCATCTTTACAAAATGTCAGTTGGTGTAGAGTTATGATGAGAAACCCAGCTGAATCAATTGAAAGGTCATAGCAAAATTCTAGAGCCGGATGAAAAGTTTTCTTCAGATACAAATGTAGCTTCTTATTCATTCAAAACGTGGAATTCGTACTTTCGAAAAGCAAATCGTAGTGAACAATGATTAACACCTTACAAATGAAAACTACTTTAAAAAATTAGGAAAATTTCAAGTATTGGGCGTTGACACTTCTCTTTACATCATAAACACACCAATGAGTTTTGTGATTCTATAAAATCAAATTCAAGGAAAAAAAAAGTTAAACCATCTAACAATTCTGCGCTAAAACAAGTGCATTTCAGACCTTGGGGAAGAGAAATGGCAAATGTGGGGACTCAGAATTCTTCAGCTTCAACCATTTCTTAAAACAGTGATGCAGATTAATGAGCAAAAGGATTTTGAGTGAGGCAGCATTTGGTTGAAGAGTCTAAAAAATATAAGAGTTGCGCTTTTCTGATTAAATCCTGATAAGACCACGTCAGGTAAATTTTGTTTAATTGCTCCATTACCACTTTGGTAACTAGATTATAAACTCAATTCACGTTTACGTTTAATTGTCAGATATAGTTGGCAGGTTGAATAATGTCAATGAAAAGCACTTAATGTTACTTCAACAGCTTGTGGATGTAGTTCTTAAAAAAAAAAAATGTAATAACTGGATTCGGGTCACACATTTAGTGACTGGTATTCGATAGGTAGGTACCACTGGGTAACAAAATGCGTCACTCAAAGACAAAAACCATAATCGGACAGATTCGAATCTTTTAAATATTTACACTCGTTAGTTATTAAAATAATATCAAATGATTTCAACTAACATTATTTGACCTGCGGAACCCCTCTGATAAATATTCTATTGATATTTCAAGCATAAAAAGAGCCTGTAATCCAGCTACCAAGATGGTAACTCAGTAACTAAACATAACTTCTCCATCAATTTCTTAGAAAAATCACACTTCATGTTTGATAGAGCTTTTGTTTCAAGACCGTGTTAGTAGTATTTGTTGGTTACAACCAAACGCCAGTCTTCTGTTAATCGATTCATAGCTAGAATATGCAGATGTATTACTATTTCTCAAAAAATCAAACTTCAAACCCCTCAAGGTAGATTAACCCTTTCCCCTTGGATGTTGGATATATTCGACCAGGAAAAAATTGAGTTCCACTCACAGGTCGGATATATCCGACACAAAAATGAGACCTTCTAAGGACTCGATTGCCAGACAAATTCAACGCGCTTGACCAATGGTGAGCTCTAGCGGATTTTATGGGAACTAGGACGAACATCAAGCACTACACCAGCGCGCTCTGTACACCGTGATGTGAATTTTTTACAGATCATATGGTTTGTTTTCATAACGTGTTGTTGAAGCCTCACGAGCTGGTGGGGCGGTTGGGTAAAAATGCTCACGAGTGGAAAGGGTTAAAGGAACAATATAAGAGCTTGCGGATAAAGATCAATAGTAAAACTGGACGTATTCCTACAGAAGGAGTTGGTAATACCAGATGTGATCCGTAATATTCCTTGGAGATATTCTATGTATCGGTATAATCCTCAAATTGATAATCAGGACCTGAGGCTTTCTTTTTTTTTGAAAAGACGAAAGAACAAGATAAAGATGATGAAAATTACAACAAATTAAAAAGATAAACAATCTCCCTTGTAAGCTGCGGTCTTGTTCTTGATTGATTGAAACCGAAACAAGAGCGGGTCTCAAAGGTAACATAAATAGGTGACAATATTGTTAATAGTATTAATGAAAGGGTCAGAAATTGGTATTCAACCAATCATAAAAATGTTAAAGCTAGGTATTAAAAAGTAACAAAGTGAAAAATCTCCTACAGATACAGATTTTATTACCTGCGATGTTGCTGTCTAAGGTTAATCTCAAATCAAACTTTGTTAGAAGCCAAATGATATCTGTACATCAGTGGTGTAGTGTGCGATTTGCCAATGTTGCATTTTGCCCATTCAGACCCATTATGAAGATCAAACAATAGCCCTTGAATTTGATCTTATGCATAGGTTTAAATAGAGAAAATGCATCACTGTCACATTGTCTAGCAGTTAAAACAGAAGAACTGGCTCATTATTATATATTTTACCTTTCATTTAGCCAGAAAACTATTCCTTCAAGGAAAGGGGACATAAAATGTTTGCGCCTATTGAAAAAAAACCAAAAATTTGTTGGTCAAACATGCCGTACTTTCTTAAAGTTTTGCTTTCAGATGCTATAAAAGTAGGATGTGAGTGACAGAGTTTTCCCAGGATGTTTCAGAAAACAAAGAGTACTGGAGATAGTTTGAATATTAGGGCAACTTTTCTTAATTACTGTCAATTTTGGTGTATTTTAGCTACGACATATAATTGAGATTTCGGATCATTACCAACATATGTTACACCAAATAGATGAATAGAATTATTTGGATGTTTTTAAAGCATTGATGGCATTAAAAACAATAAGTCTGTGAGTTCCTAACAAAGAAGATGAGGATTTAACCATTGTTTTCACTTCCATCGCTGCCCAAGGAACAGCCTAAACGAAAGATGGGTTTTATCCAAAAATCGACCAGACCCACTTCATCAGAGAGAACAAAATGAAGCAAGAAGTGAAACCAGAGCTCAAAATACAGAGGAGATACTCTTCTGTTTAAAAACCTCATTGATGTAAAAGCAAAATTTCTGAGAAGTGATGGATGTGAAGTTTCATGGGCCCATGACAAAATATACTTCAAACTAAAATGGTTGTCAGAAAGTACCGAAAACAGATAGTCGGTATGAAGTTAAGTGCTAATGAAAAATATTCTGAGTCTCAGTAGCTTTGATTGACATCAAATTACCTAAGCTAATAACAACAATTACAGCAGAGACAATGCTAAAGATTTATTTCACAAATGTATTTAATCAGATATTATTGAACATGCACTTTGTGACAGAGGATTTAGAGGATACAAAAAATAAAAATTTATACTAACTCTTGCAGCTTTTCTTTCGAGATGTGACACTAGAAATAAGTTAAAGCTGCATTAAGATGATTCCAGGGTCAATTAAAAAGTTCTTAATGTTTGAACTATGTAGCACAGAACAAAAAGTTGACAGTTTTTGGCCAACATTGATAGATAAACGCCAAAAGCACACATTTGAAGATCCTCGGCACTTACGAGAATATTCAAGGCAGATTCCCTGAAATTTCCAAGCTGAAATACTTAATGGTAAAAGCAGCAGATTGAAAATGAGAAAATTCCCGTCTGTCCTGATGAGTGTGAGTGAGGCAGATGATTATAGTCTCACTCACACTCATTAGGTATACATTGAAATTCCCTTCCAATATTACTGTTTTAATTCTCAACTGATTCTATTCATTTTGGGCTAAAACAAATCCGTAAAAACTGCACAAAGGCTGACGATCTTGGATTTTGAGATTTTCCTTTGTTTCCAATTTAGAATGCCAAAAATATAATATTTCCAAGTGACTAGTGACTAGTGGCGCTATCCATCTGATTGAAATCTGGAAAATTTTCGTCTGGAATCACCTTCAGGACGGGGAAAGGAGAAATAAAATATAGTTCCTCACTGGGTATAAGAAACAAGCGTAAGTGAGCAAAAAACAGGTTAGATTTGCATCAAAAGAATGATAGAAATATTTATTCTTACGTGTTATTTTTTGTTCCTTGTGGTAAATTAAAGAGCGCAGCACAAGAGGCAACAATCGATGACAAGTGAACACACTCACCATTCACTAAAAAGTGATTATGATAAAAATCCATCAAGTGATGATTAGATCAATTCGTAATGTATTGATATTACTGAATAACGTACTGATTAAACTTTTCAGCTTGGACAATTCAAAAATTGTTCTACCTATCCTGATCATCAATCGTTGTGCCTATGCCTGAGCTGTTCTGAAAAGAAGGAAATAGTTTCCAAAACTAAGAACAGATTCTTCAAAGGAGAAAAAGAATAAAAAAAAGAGGTAGAGGTAGCAGAACTTGCAGCGTTTGGGTAAAAATTGGAGGGCTTGAAGTTGATGACCTTTTTTTTGTTTTGTTTTCTTCCTCTCCAATTCAAAATATGGCCGGCAACAGCCGAGCTCAGCCCAGACTTTCCAAAAAAGAATTTTCTTCATTACACGAGGCCAGTGAGTAGCAAAAGTAATAAGTGTTAGGTAAGATGTGGTGACTTGAAATACTCCTTAAAAATTTAAGTTTTCAAATTGTTTTAATTTTTTAAAGAGTGTTCCTAATCACACCGATATTCTAAGTCACTCTATCTTACAGAGTAATGATAGCAGGTGCTACTTGAAATCATAGTAATAGTTTCAGTAAAGTCCAGCCTTCCAAATAAGTGCTAGTTACAGTGATTGCATTAGGTGTAGTTAAGTCCAGCCTTCCAAACTATTAGGATTCTTCAGCTTGTATTTAAAAACAAGCAAGATATCTAGAATGAGTGGAACCCTTTCGATTAAACAATGAAGACACTGTACAAACAGAGATGACACGGCCAAGAAATTTCAAAAGTCACCCTTGCCCGGCTCGGCATTCGGAGATGAACAAATCATTTGAAAAACATCCATTGCAGTACTCTGTTTCCCAAGCTTACAGGTAAGCTAAAGCTTACAAAATAGAGTTTCTTTTTCATCAGCTTAATTTACTCAAAGAACATGGGTATCCAATATTGAATTTTCGGATAAAAATTTACACTTACAACAAAACTAATCTGTTTGCGTGGTAATTCTTGCAACGTTTTCAGAATAGTTAGGGTCACTCAGAACAGCAAGCATAATTGAGATCACTGGAAATCAAGAAAAGAGAAGGCCAAGTGCCACTTCTATTTGCAAGGTATCTTTAATATGTGTCCAGACATTCGGTTTATTGAAACACACCAATTAGACAAGTTAATAAGGAGATATTTCACACAAAAAAAGCATTTGAACCATAAAACTCTCTGTATCGAGGATTTAGTTGAAACTCATAATTCAGCTAAATTCAGTAAATTGGACTGAAAGAGATGTCAATTTACTGAATTGGTGATGACTGGTTCGTTTTTCAGCTTCCTTTCTTTCCTTTCTTAAAAAAATGAAAAAAAGATTGAAGATATCAGCATCACAAACAATGCGTTCAAGAATAGAGTAGAGGTAGGAAGGAAACTGGTGAGAAGTTTAAGAGCAAAGAATCATTTAGCGGCCTGTTCGAATTTTTGTAACCTTCGTTTGCGAATATCTTCTTGATCAGATAAACTAGCTGTTGAACTGGAGGAGGGTCCAGGTTGAGGCTGCGATGAGGACGAGGAAGAGAATGATGACGATGAGGAAGAGAAAGATGACGCGGAACTTTGTCCACCAGGTTGACTTTCTCCGTGTATAAGACTAGAATTATTTGGAGTGCTAGCAGGAGCTGCAGGTCCCTCACTGGACAATCATATAATATGAAAGTAATTAGTGGCCGAACTCAAAGATAAAACAAAAAAGGGGCTCTTTCAAACTTATTCTACAGATCAATGAAATGTCAAATCTTTGATACTTTCTTTCAGAAGTGTAGGAAGTGCTCACCGATAATCTTTGGCAAATTTTCGATTTTAATTCCTTCTAATCAAAACAAAATTTTACAGCGACTGTGACTTTATGATTTTAAAACGTTTTTCAAAGAAAACAAAAAAATAAAAAACAAAAGAAAACAAAAAACAAAACAAACTTTAAGAAAACAAAAGCTTAAAATTCATTTTCGTTAATTTTCATCACGCAATGTAAGAAACAACACTAAAAAAATTGCAGTAAAGTAGAAAACTTCAAGTTTTAAAATCAAAATCACAAATTAAAAAAGTAACGGCCTCTTCAGATGATCAAATTAAATCCTCAAAGTAGCCACCAAGTCAACAACTGGTGATTGTTGCGCAACATCCACTATCATAGTTTGGCAGCCTGCGAACCTCTGACTGTAATCGGTCTCCGTGGTCTCGTGGTCAGGCCAACTGGCCACTAAGTCAGAGGTCCCCGGTTCGAATCCCGGCAGGGGTAACAAGATTTGACAATCTCAGATCAAAGCACCTCGGAAGGACATGGATGTAACTCTTCTCTCTTTCATTTTTCCTTCGTCTTCTCTCTTCCGTTTCATCTGTTGGGCCCTAATTGGCGAAAGAGGACTCTTCAACTTCCAAAAAAAAAATCTTTAACAGTTGTCGATGTTGTCAGGGACTATCATCAATCATGGCACAGATTCATTTCACGCGAAGAAACGCAACATTTTGAAAGTTTTTGAGCCAAAAGTCAATTAATTTGCGAATACTTGAAAACGATGTATGTTGCCCTACGATCACCAAATGCCAACATGGAAGCTACTTTAAGGTTCAAATTTGATTGTTTATAGAGGCTGCAGCGGATGCTACAGTTTACTCGGAATGACCCGGGTCAGCTGACTCAAAGACTCACCAGTCACCATAAATGGCGACTAAGTTGACTGATGACCTGTTGGTTACCAAATAAAATCTTCCTCAATCCAGGAATTTAGGGCACTGTCTCTTCTTTAAAAATTTGTCTCTTCTTTAAAAATTAAGATAGGGCTATCCCGCTCATACCTATGTTATATCACTAACACGGTCTTGCCTTTGAAGGATCCCAATATGTTAAAAAGTGGATTTCAGAGGTTTTCAGAAACACCGCCATCCTTTTAACCGGATTTTACAAAATTTTCCAATTTACATTCATCTAGGAAAAAGTTTGCGAGAGCCCCACAGAAAAAAGTAACATTTCAGACTACCATGGAGCTGAGTCCTTGTAAACAAAAGAGGTTGGTCACATGATTTGTAAACAATGGGAAGAAGAAGAAAAAAGAATCATTGAGATAAAGAAGACTTTCAGATTACGCTACTCTTCTACAGAGAACAGAGGTAGTTAGGTAACTCTGCGTCTTAGAATTTGGAAGAAAATCATTGGATTCCGGACTAAGCAAAAATTAACCTAAAAAAATTTGAGTTTGTTAAAAAACTCAACAGCCAATTGGGGGTGGAACCCTCTTACAGCTAAGTTTTTATAAACAGGGACTCATACACCATGGAGACTTTCAGAACATTAGACATTTTTTTGGTTGAGAATGAATGAATTATCATAGTTGTTCATGGGCGTAATGAATTTCTCAATCTTTTGTCGTTCGTCTTCATTAACTTTAAAGAAAAGATACCATTTAAAAAAATTAAACTTAAAAAATGTCAAATAGAAGTGGATAACATTTGTTTCAGTATTTAAATTTTATATGGATTGGCATGTCATTAATCCACATTTTCTAAGATGAAAACAATTTCGTTTTTAAATTTTTGACGGAAAGCAGTGATTGAAGTTGGTCCCTTTTAAGTGAATGCTTCATTTTATCACATCAAGTCTAAGCTGAAACAAGTTGGAATATAGTCTCAAACAAATTCAAATAATAGAAAACTGAAACTGAATTTAAGTCACAATATGATCTGAAAGGAATTCTTACAAAAAAAAAAAATCATTAATTGCAGAATTTCTCATAATTTTAAGTTTTATACACATTTCGAAAAGAACAGGAAAGATATACACATACTTATACAGGTACCGTCATGTTTGTACATTAATTAAAATGAGAAATTGGAATAAAGGATAAGAAAAATTGCAAGATTACCTTGACTGCTGAGAACTTGGATTTGAAGCGGTGGCTCCGCCTCCTGATCCGCTCCTGCTCCTGAACCTGATCCTGATGCTGCTGCTGCTATTTCAGCCACACTTTAAAAAAAAACAAAAACAACAACAAAAATTAGAAATAAAATTCGAAAAACCAGCAGCCTCAGCTATTTGAAAGCAAAGGAGCTCTAGCCAGGTTAGCTGTAGGTGAATGGACAATCAAATCTGACGTAAAATGCTACAAAAATAACAATAAAATTGTCTAAAACTCACTCCTCCAAAAAAACTTAGCTCGAACTGTCAGACAAACTACCCGTGTTGCACTGTGTATGTTTTCCATCCCAAACAAAAGAGCATAACTTAAAAATTGGAACAGTAAGATTGTTATATTAGGTTTTCAAACAGTGAACTTGAAGGTTGATTCTTATTTCTTACAGATTTTGTTGCCAAAAAACGGTGATACCAATAAAAAAGATCAACATCAGGTATAATGATTAATGAGTGAGAAAGAAGTCACTTCATACATTGTAAGGCTCTTTTGCTTGGGGTAAAAAAACGTACGTAGTTCATGCATATACAGGTGATCCATTTGAACTTCAAGCTAAGTTTTACTCTGCAAGAAATAAGTTTTAGGCTTTTTTAAATGGTCTCATCTTAATTTTTATAGAATTTTACATCAGAAGTAATAGTCTATTGGCCAGTAGCGAAACCTTGCAAAAGCTCCATCGTGCCCATTTTCTAGAGTAAATTGTAGATCTGAATGTGTAAGAGGGTATCAGCATATTATACTACAATCAGAACGAAAACTTAAACTCATTCTGAAACAATTTTAACTTCGGGTAATTTTAGGTCCACCATGTTGGAAAGTGAGCATTTCTGGAAATCTTCGGCTACGAGCGGGGTTGAGATTGGTTGTGCACTGGTTGTGCGTCAACCCTGATTGTAAATATACTCTCGATAAACACGTCCGCTATCTTGAGAAGTGGACAGACACAGTTGCCAGTTTGAGCTGGTAAATTTTAAATCTTGTTTGGATTAGCTCTTTTGGGAATTTTTGGTCTGGTTGTAGCATTTTACAATATTGGGATGAGGAGCACAAATATACTGCTTCAAGCGAGACACAATGAGAAGGCAGGACTTTCTATCACAAGTTAAGATAAGGATATTTACAGTAGTGCTGAACAAAATGCTGGTGCGCCTCCCAATTTGCTGCAGCAATTCCTTGGGGTCTCGAATGATGAGAAAGGACAATAACTACACATAAAAAACAATCAGAAACGACAGCCATTTATCTTGACTCTTCGGCTTAGCTATAAATCCAAATTTTACCTGGCGGCAGTAACATATTGTTGCATCATTGCAACAGATGCATCGAGGAGTGTTTGGATGTTCCTCAGACAGCGGAGCCTGGCTTCAATTCCTTCTTTGCTTGCTTGCTCCATTTTCTTCAACTCTTCCTCCGACAAATTGGACAGGTCGCTTGGTGGAGGCGGAGGAAAAGGCATGCCTAAAACAAAATTATATCACAAATTATGGCAAGAATTAAAGTTTTGGGAAGGTGAGCACTTATAGCTTGTCAATGTGCAACAGAGTAGTTTCTGGATGACACCTAAAAGACAAAAGTAAATACTTAGAGATACAGTTAAGTGTGAGGCGCCACCTATCAGGAAACCACAAGCTTAAGTTTCTGAGATACTGGAAGATAAGTATTTTGACTTTCCTCAAAATTTTGACAAGTCAAACTCATCAGTTTAAGTCAATGGGTTGAGACAGATCAATCAGTAATAATTATAGAAGAAAAGAACCAAGTTGTACTGAGACTTACTTTCCTGAGCGTTACTTAATCTTATGATTATCTTTCCTCGACTACAGTAATTGTGATTCCAAGACTAATTTACAACCTGAAGTCACTGAAAACTCCATGATTTCCCTTATTAAATCAGGTTTCCTGACATTGGGTTGGTTGCAAACTTTTGCTACAGAGATATGAAGTGTCCATTCTGATGTGAAATCGCATGAAAATTTCATTACGGGCATCAGAAACTCATAAGATGCAATAATAAACTCACAAGAGGCTTTTAACAAAAATCCAAGATGACGGCGAAAGAGCGAGTCAATCTGTATGCATGCAGCACGAACATCAACAATGGCCACAATTGTTACTCACGCGAGAATGTAAAAACTGACATCACAACACAAACAAACAAATAATCTCTGTTGCTGTGAGGTTATTGGTGTCTGCCATATTTGATGTTCATGGTGAATGCATACAGGTTAGCTAGCTCTTTTACTGCTATCTTGGATTTTAGTTAAACACCCCTTGCGAGTGTATTATTGCATATTATAACTTTCTGATGCCGCCAAAGAAATTTTCACATCATTTTACAACACAATCAACATTTCATATTAAAGGAGCAAAAGTTTGCGACAGACCCATTTTAAGTTCTCCCCGTTTTTCCTGATGCTGGACACTCCGTTTTTGTCTGTGGAACCTTATGGGCCAGCTGGATTAATCAATACATAATCTCATTCAGTTAGTCTTCTGAAATGAAAAATAGAGAATATAAGAAAGAAAGACTAATGAAAATCATATTAAAGCTTACCAAAGAAGGGGAATGGTGGACAGAAAAATTGAAAGTTTGAAAAATCGGGAGGAGGAGGCTGTTCACCACCAGTTGCATTGAAACCGCTGGTCCCAGGCTGATCTTGCGCTGGACCTCCTTGCTGATTGGCATTATCACCCGCGTTTGCCTGAATGTTGGGCGGCTGTTGCGGTATCCATGGAAATGCAAACGGTGGGGGCATGTAGGGTCCATTGTCCTGAGGAGCCATTGGTTGAGCTCGGGGTTCTGCTGGTCGATTCATTCGAGGCTGCATTGGAGTTTGCTGCTGAGGCGTGGGTGTTCGTAGAATATTCAAACGACAAGTTGGACAAGTCTGATGGCGTTGGAACCATGAGCGTAGACAAGATGTGTGGAAAATATGATTGCACGGTAACTTTTTGGATGCTAAAATAGATGTAGAAAGAGAAACATTAGGATGGTCCATAAAGCACGGAATACAAAAATTTGATAAGACTACCTACATCCCTTTTAATTCAAAGAACAACCATAAAGTCTCTAAACCAATACATGAGCACAAATTATTTAAGCTATTTCATTATATTTCATATCTGTATTCATAAAATGTAGATTTCAAAACAGGTTTTTCACCATAAACTAATGAAATTTCCGACAGGTCAAAATGAAAACAACAGGCCTTTAAAGATTGTACAGAAATAGCTCCATAAATACTGGACTTCCTTCTATTTTAAAAACTTCAACATATTTTAATAGAAATAGCATTTTAAGGTCTTATGTAATAAGTTACATTTTACTGATGCAAACAAGATCTGAATCATATACAGAGTAGAGTCTTGTAAAATTAACTTCCTGAAAAAAAGGGTGAAAAAAGGTGGAGGATTTAACTAATAGACTTAAAAAACCTAGTGGATACAACAGCCATATTCCCCTGAGAAGTATTTTATTCATAACGTACGAGGGTAGTTCGGAAAGTAAAGATACAAGGCCTCTGTATAAGACCTGACAACTGATATCAACCGCTGCACGATGAAATCTTATCTGATATACACTAGAGATGAGCTGTGCACAGTCAGAGGTCTATTGGATCATTACACTCTGAGAAATCCGCATTTTAGTACATTAGTGTTTGAATTTTCTCCCGCGGAAAATGTGAAGTTCCTCATGCAGTACTTCGTGCATCTTCAAATGTTCAAAGTGCGGAATGGTATCTGCAATCAGTTTTTTAGTCACCAGAAGCAAAAATTTGGCAGAAATTGATCGAAAAATAGTTCAAGTGGATGGTAACATGGCGACGAACCGGTAAAACGTTGCAAATGGTGCCGGAAATTCATGAACTTTCCAACGATCCTGCTTTTCAGGGATGATGATTTTTTAAAGAATTGTTCTCTGGAGCTCGTACAGCTTTTAAACCGTTAATTACAATGAATATTTTTATAATCAAGTTGAATGAATTCATTCATTACAATAAACGTTCGCCTGCTTCACGATGCTTACATTTTTTTCAAGCGGCCAGCTGCCACGCACCTACTGGGTCGGTTTGAGTTCTCAACACCGTTTGGGAACGTTTCACGTTTCGGCGCGTTGTCAGCGTGAATTGACGCAATTTTTCAATAAATTTCCGCCAAGTTTTGCCTCTGGTAACTAAAAAAACTGTTTGCAGATTGTATCCCGCAGTTTGAAAATTCGTGGAAGTCCGATGTATTGCACGCTGAAAATTACATTTTCCGGCGGGAGAAAATTCAAACACCATGCACTAAAATGCCGATTTTTCAGAGTGGAATGATCCAATAGACCTTCGACTGAGCACACCTCATCTCTAGTGTATATTAGATAAGATTCCATTGTTGGTTGGTTGATATCTGTCGTCACAGAGGCCTTGTATCTTTACTTTCCAAACTCCCCTCGTAAACATGTAATCCTGAATTTTCTCATACATCTATGAATGATATTTCTTTAACTTCCGAGGTCCTAAATAATTCTCTTGTGCGTACATCAACGAATATCCTTGTATCTATACTTTTAACTTCCGAGCCCTGCAATAATGCAATATACCTCCCAGACTAGACTTCTAACTAGACTTTAGCTCAAGACTTGGATTGACCTCACACGGACGAAGGACATGCACTGATGGTAATCACAATGACGCTCATACTACCGTTTAAGTAGTGTATAACACACATGCTCTGTGCCTCGGCTGCTAAAGTTAGATCTTGCGTACTGCGTAGGCTCGAAAGCCGAAACCTAACCTCGGTGCATCTATACCAGTATACGCATGAAATAAAAATAAGATGCAAAAATAGTGCTTCCTTACTTACTGACCTCACAACCTGCTTGATTTGCCTAGAGAATCCACATTTCAACACATACCTTTGTTTCCCCAAAATTTGTGAAGAAATGCAATTTCTCACTTTTCCAACATAGCCCCACCGCCATTCCATTACAGTATTTTAGACAAATAATAATGTTCCTGAACTAAATTTTGCAGGGTACAGACCTTAAATTTTATGGCAGCAAAAACTAAACAAACAAAACAAAATATGTACCAGTTTGCATTTCTTCACGGCAAATAATGCAGACATTGTCCGCATCCGTGAGGTCTTCAGGGTTCACATCAGGATAGAGCGTGTTCATATTTCGGATGGCTCTGCGAGACAGTATGACATCGATCAAGGCTTTCTTGAAATTCCTGAGAATTTAAAATATTCTGATATTAATTTTGAGCTTGACACGATGTTTAGAATCTAGAGGTGGAGAGGTGGTATACCCACCAGTTGTAGCGGCTAATACAATCTGGCAACTGTGCTTTTTTGCCATTAAAACCTGCATAAAAAATCTATTCTAGTTGAGAACGGATTATTTTATATTGGCTTAAATGGAGAGCATCCAATGTTGCTAAATTTTACAAGCCACCACTGCCTGCCAGTAATTAAGTGTTGATTTGAATTACGTGACACCGCAGCGCACTACCGACTGAAAGGACACATTTTAAGCCACCTGTCCAGAGGATACAGGTTTAACACTAGGTAATGAAAATTCATTAGAAATATAACTTCTTGTCAAACTAATGCCTAGGCCCTAGATGTTGGGAAGCAAATTCAAAAATGGTTTCTAGATCTATTAAGTAAATATTTTAAATGTTTTGATCTGCAAATAAAAGAAATAAGATGGTCTAAAATCTGCGCAAGAAGTACATACATTGATCCCTCCGCTTAGTAAATGCAATTTTTATTTCAACCTGACGAACAGACAAGTCATTTAGATTGGTTAGTATGCAGGCAAGTGATGGCAATCTTTGAACCTTTTTGTTTCTGTCAGTTAAACGAGAAAATAAATTTTGATTTTATTTACAGAAAATTTTGTTGCTGAAAGGGCCATTTATAGCAACTAGCTTTTGCTTCACAAACCAAAGAGCAGCCAGCAGTCAAGCCACTTGGAGATTCTAAAAGATACAGGCAAAGGAACTTCAGTACAGAAATTTAGGAGACACATTTGCTGACTTGCCAAATAGCTGAAAACATTTTCATAACGTGAGACACACAATTATACCGCTAGTGGAAAGAATCTGATCAACTTTGGATATGCAGAGGGCAGATCATCACAATTTTGTTCCAAAATATTGAACCAAAGGGGAAAAAAAAACTTACCTCATAGCATAGTACATAGGTCGAAACGCGAAGAGTGGTAGAGTATAGAATCTGATCATTATGACAACAAAAAAGATATACAGCACAACTTTGATGAAACCTGAAAGAAAAAAAAACAAAACCGATAGGAAAAGCATGAAGAGGGTAAAATAACTACAGCGCATCTGAAATTCTACTTTCATTCACCAATCTAGAGTCCTGTGAAGTTTCACTTTAATTTACCGCAGAATTCTTCGGCTTTTAATCGTATTCAGAGTTTTGTTAGAGATCTCCATTAATTAAAAATAAGAACTCCAAGGCAGGAGACAAGGGTTCTGATATTATTTCATTTGTTTCATATCGTTGCAACAGATTGACTGAATTGTTAGATAGCAGTTTTCTCTGAAGAATGGCGCACAATTGTTTCTTTCAGGGTTCTGCTGAGCGGCACCATGTGTTATATGGAGTAAAGCAGTGGCGTTGTGAGCAATTAGGCAATGCTGCATTTGGTTCATTTAAACCCTTGTAAAATATTGTTTCAAGGTTCGACCCCCATGAGTTCAACCAATTATGAGCATTTAAATGCACTAAATGCAGCATTGCTAGACTGCACGCGACTCCACTGAGGTTGAGTGAATAGAAAGTGAATACGATACGTACCGCAACCCATCGCAGATCATAGCAATTTTTAAAAAATTAAAAGGCAAGACATTGACCTGAATACCAAATTGTCCTCTTTTTTTATCAAATCATAAAGCAAACAAGTTTTCCACAATTTAAAAGAAAAGTTTTTGTATTTTTACCGTGCAGCTACAGATTCGGAAAATTTGGTTTTTCAGATTTGGATTCAAAATGAAACACTTGGATTCCCGCACCCTCAGTTCTTTTGTTTGGGGTGTGTAAATTTTATGTATTGCATACATACATAGGTGATCAATTTGAACTTCGAGTCATGTTTCCTCCATGAGAAGTTAAATTTAAACTTTTTTAATGAACTCATTGTTTCTTTTGCAGAATTTTACGTAAGATTTGTCCCAGAAAGTCCCTCTATGGTTATTGCTCGTTGAGTGAGAAGCAAGAAAAACAAACTAAAAATTACCCATAACTAGCTCCATATAAAGAAGGAACACAGCTTTATTTTCCCAGAAGATATCTCGGTTTAAGTCAACGGTGTGAAGAAGATACTTGACGGCAATGTTGAAGACGACCGTCAATAATATAGCATATTCAAATCCAAAAACTAGCTGCACTGATGCTCCTTTCGTAACTGTTGATTGATAGGCAGCAGCAACGAAATGCATGTCGAGTAACCCAAGAACAACCAAAAGTACTGCAAAATAAGAAGGAAAAAATAAATGAATCTTGCAAAGACACTGTTAAAGTAAGACAGTCATCAGCCATAGAAACAAGCCTCATTAGACTTTATTAAAGACAAATAGACAAATGAATCAACATCTATGAGATAGCGCTTTTTCAAAGGTAAGTATTCCTAACATGTAAACGACTGAGGAGAAGATTTCAAAAACTCCATAAAAATTAGGGAAACTTTGGTACAACTTGAGTTTTCTTTTGCTACAGTTTCTTCTCTCAAAAAATGAAGATGGTAAGGTCAATATATTTTTTTCATCTATTCGATTTGCTTTTTTTAAAATTAACTCCACCCCTTATCCCTGGTCAGTATTGCCAGATTGGGGTGAAAAAGCTGTTTTACATTGATTTAAATGGGGACGATACGGCTTTTTACCCTCGATCTGGCAACACTGCCCCTGGTACAGTTCATTTTGAAAAAGTTCATTACTTACACAGCACTCGGAAATGGAACAAGTATGATATATTTGGACTTCTTTCCATCTGTAACAAAGCAAGACAGATTTACAATGAGACATATGATTGGCATGAAAAGTAATGAGAATAGCGTCATTAGGTACAAACAAACGCGGGGATGGTGAGGCAAAAAATAGTCCCTTCTGCTTACCGAGAAACAGCGATTAGGGAGCAGGGAAAGTGGTAGTGGATGATCATAATAAATGTGAATTCCCTTTTTAACTGACACGCCGAGAAACTTTGATTAAATTCTTGAAGACTAGTCTGGTTGGAGATGCAAGTTTCAAGAAAATTTTCCATTTGATCAAAAACTCGTTCACTTGCTGCATTAGTAAGATCCAGAAAAATCTCACCGTACCTTTGTCTCTCCAGTCTTGGACTTTTCATAGCAATTGACAACTTTACTTGACACAATTCAAAGTACACCCAGTGCAAAAGGAGAGTATACATATCATTGTCTTCCTTTGCAGCCTTAGAAGGTAAAATACAGAAAATTATTGTATACAGTGTTGCTGGTATCTTAACTTTGGAATATGCCCTAAGTAATGGCGGCGTAACCAGAATCTTTTCCCAAGATTCTTCTTTTTTTCCCTCTCTCCCTCAGTCTCCTAACTTTTGCTCATGTTTGGTCTTGGCAAGATGATCTGACTAAAAAATTAAAGGACTGACATCAATTTTTCCATTGAAATAAAGAATCAGATTATTAATTCTGATCTGTTAGAAGTGATGTCGGCTGCTCTTGTATTTTATCTTCAAAGTTACGGACGGACAAAATAAACGTGGAATCAAGACATGACGAGATCAGACATGATTTTTGAATCATGATTGAAAAGTTTGAAGTATGAGTTTATTATTTGCTCATGAGCCCACTTATGATTCCCATGACAGGAATATTCCCAGGAATTAATAAAAAAATTAATTAATTTAACTCAATTTTGCCACCTGTTTGACTTCAGGCTGTATCTTTCCCATATAAGTAAGTCAATACCAATTAAACAGATTCAAACATGAAACCTGGCAACAATCAGTAACGTGTGCAGTGTACACCAAAAATGAACTTGATGGTGGAACGATTAGTTGAAATAGTTTAGCAGGAATAGTAAAAGTCCAACTGCCCAAACTATTTATTGGTTACCTATGCTTGTATTTTGACTAGATGAAAAAAAAAGAACAGAGAGGATTGGAGGCACAGTCAGCAACAAAAAAATGTCAGAGGACAGACTCCTTAGATTTTGGCTCCGGTAGGCCATCTGCAATGCTTGAATTCATTGAGATAGGAGTTGCAGATAACCTTCCTCCAGGAGTCGCTTGACATTCTTTCTGTTCCTGACTGTATCTTAAACTAGGACATTTTGAAATAGTATACAATAAAACAAGAGGAATACAAGGAAAACAAGAACTTACAAAATCAACACGATCTTCAGCAAGCCAATGGAATGATTTCAAAAACAGGACAAGGGTGAATAAAGCCACAAATTTTGGACTGAAGTCATCTTTAAAGACTGTGAATGCCAGACAAGTTTCTGTTATAGCATACCATGATCTTTCCACTAGATGCTGAGAAAACAAAAACAAAAAAAGACACATTTTTATCATTTTTTTGAGGTAGAAAACACAATTTTAACTAAAATGTGACCCAATCTGTGAAAAGGGACCTTATCTTCTGGATTCTGAAAACTGAGCTATCAAGCTGCATAGAGGACATTCAGACGAGCATTTTGACATAAAGTTGACCCCAAAAGCTCAAAAATTGACCGAGTTATGGCAGCTGACAGAAAAGGGACCTTAACTTCCCCGTTGTTAAATTGCATAAGGAAGTTAAGGCCCCTTTCCTGAATTTTGACATGCTCTCAAACAAGTACCCGTAGCGCGTTCTGTGGTCACTAAAATGAACTAATTCTCATTGCTAGTTACTTTTAGTCCGTCAAAGTGTTTTCGAATATTTCGACTTTTTTCACTTAAAATCGCTCTCCTGAAAAATTTTGTTCCGGAAGATAAGGTCCCTTTTCACAGATTGGGTCACAAATAGACATTAATTCATACAGATAAAGCTGTCTCTCTTTTCAAACGCTTCCTACTTTTTGGGTACATAGGCCAAAGCGATTTCTGTCAAATTTGAGTGTACTTTTTTTTTTAGGTTTATCATGGGGATTCCAGAAAAAATTTAAAAAAGTCATCCGCGAGCGCCGCAAATTGAAGTTTAAGTATGGACTGGAGGGGAAGGGAGGCGCTCTTTATAGCTACCGCCCCTTCCTCGGAAGCAGTGAGCACAACGTTCCGCAATGACGCTAGATTTTCTTTTCCAAACCCAACCTATAAATACCCCTAGGATGCTAGATGCGTAGGACACTAACAGGATGCCTGGAACAGCTTGCATATGCTGTAAAACACGCAGGGAAGTGCTTCCAATGAGCCCAAATACTTCAAAATCTGAATAATACAATAGAACAGACACATTATGAGTATGGGGTCTAAAAATGCAGCATTGAACTAACAAAAATGCATCATAGATAGCTCATCCATGAGCAGTTCCAACCACCTCACTGTCCGAGGCCGACATTCAAAATGCATCTGTTCAAACAACATGATAAGCTTGTTTCATATTTTCCTCAAGTGGATTAGTCACTTTCAGGGACATCAAGATGAGGCGGCATAGGGGGCACTTTGCCCTGAGACCCCCGTCCCACAGGGTCACTACAGTCTACAGGTGCACTGAATCATCAGAATTTATAGATCAACCACTAGTTTCCACGAGGCCCCTAAAATCCTCTCGATGCCCCAGGCCACTTTAGAAGTAGAAGAGTCTCTTTCTTGATGCCAGTTTGATTGGCATTGAAGTGAATCTACATTATAAGAGAGATAAAAGAGTTTCAAGAACGATGAACAGTGTTGCTCAGCTTGCCAGGCGTGCTTTGATCTAACTTTTTTTTTCATCCAAGAGTCAGAGGACAGGGATAGGTCAATTTTAAAAAGTTTCTACTTCACTTTACTCCATTTGTTCTCTGCTCTTAAAAAAATACTTATTATTGGTGATCATTACGTTACCTCAAATTCTGTTGCCCGTAACTGACCGAAAAATATTTTTCTCATCAGTTTGCCTAGAAGAATCACCAACACCAATGCTTGGATGTATATCACCTAAAACAGAAATAAAAAAAAAAACATTGAGGTTCGTTACATGTTAAAGATAGCATGCGTGTTAGCATTTTAAAGATTAACTCTGGAAGATAATATCCTCCAAACCAAATAAAAAAAAAGAAGTGCTAAGAATTCCCTTTCTTTAAATATTATTCATGTTTCTTCTCTTTAAATTTATACACAAAACATGATACTTTGGACAGAGTTTACAGGAATTATTGCTGACTTTTTCACACTCACAATCAAGGTAAATTTTACCTCTCATCTTTATCCTTATAAATTTAATCTTAAGGCTACTTCAAACAAGATGTAGTTGAAGTAGCCATTTAGGCAAATGACTTTCCAATTTGCATCGAATGTCATCAACACTAAAACCAATCAAAATCAAAAAAATCAAGAGTGGTCACATAGGAGCGGAGAAGCTTATATTTTCAAGCATGAAACACGGTGGAACAAGACGGAAAGAGATACACTTGGTTGAGTGTGGTAAATTCAGCATTTCGATTTTAAAAGCAGATTTTATCAAAATTCTCAAATTCCGTTTCTCCTTTTTTTCTAAACTTCAGTAATTATATGTATTTAGTGTCATTTTTTGAGATGTTCTTCAAATGTGTTTTTCAAAATTGAACTTGTGCCATAAAAAAGAGGTCAAGAAACTCAAGATTCAAGCTGAGTTGATAGGTATTTGAGGTTGTATCTTAATCAGCCACAAGTAACTGCGATCGGTGGACTGATTTGTCTCAATCGTTAGCGTGTTCCGTTCCGCTTCAATGGAACGCTCAAACCGCACTGGCTGACTGCAATTTAAAAATAAGTATCATGTTCCATTATGTTACCATTAAAAATTAACCTTCTGTATATTAAACATCATTGAAATTCACCCTTTTACAATCCATTTTTGTGACGTCACAGACACAGTGACAGCTGACATTGATAAGATCAAGTTACAATTTCACACAACAATCTCATGCTCTCTGAGTTCACTATTTACCTCCATGATACCGTGTCGAATCTTTCCTCAATCATCTAAGTACGCAGAAATACTTGGACAATTTCTATAGTTCCAAAAATGCAGATGATGCATTGATGGATTTATGTTGAACCAATCTGGAACACAGAACACTGGAGGTGCGTGTTGCAGAGCTATTGTTAACTTGATTAGAGCAAGCTTGAGAGTGGTATGAATTTGAGTCCCTTGATGGAAATATTGTAAAGGGCGTACCGACACGACGCTTCATGGAGCTTCAGAGGAGTCTTAAAATTAACATTGGCAAGACAGCGAAGCGACTCCTCTGGTCTTTAAGAGTCGCCACTAGATGTCGTTGTCTTATGGAGCTGCCCAAGTTAAATCAACAGCCAATCAGCACTCATCGAGCTTGTGTCGGTACTCCCAATACAATATTTCCATCAAGGGACTCTTGGGTGAATTAGGTTGAAATGCAACGGCCAACTTTTCTTGTATTAAAACTTCGCACAAACTAGAGCTGTTCAGCATTCACTTCAGGCATCAAGTCTAGCAGTGCCGCATAAAAATTCAATCGCTCAGCATTTCTACATTGCCTTATCTCTATGTTTGTCTGATCGGAGCTCACACTATAAACACATTACAAGGAAATACTTAAGTTCCACTCAAGGTTCCCTTATCATGTTAACCAGTTAGTTTGAACCCAAGCAGGGAAATCTTCAATAAATGATGCTATGAAGCAACTGAGTTTTATGATTGCAAGGTAATGTAAGCAACCTGACACAAGCAGCAATGAAAACATCAGTACTAAAGTAACATTGAAAGTATCAAACTTTCCTGGATTGGGGAAAAGAAAAATGGGGAAGTAGTGGTAGAGAGAATCCATTAATAATGGATTCAGCCTCACCGCAGGAGATTGATCAATATGATCGGACTAAAGAAACAAGACCAAAATTCCATGAAATTACATGAAATGCTGAGGGAGAGTCAGCAGAGGCAATACAAAGACCTTAAAGTAACGAAAACAGTCAAAGAGACACGTACCGCCATACTAGGGTTGGACTTCGTGATATACACCACGGATGGGTAGAACTGCTGCTTTTGATAGTATGCATTTCCGATCACGACAAAAGTCAGAAAGATACTCAAAATAGTAACACTAAGATGCCTCATTTTAAGCACTGTTACAAAAGGATTTCACACGAAAGATAAACTTCACATTTGTCATGTTTTCATGGCAGATAAATTTCCAGTAACTACTGGATGTTTCACAATTATGCCAACATACCCGTTCCCGTTGCAATGCGGTGATTTTAAAAATTTAGAAAATTAAGTGATGTAACGGGTGATTAATAACGAAAATAAAGTTATGTTGTTTCAAAAGTGTTCAGATACCGAAACAAAACTAGCTCGCGAAAATTTTGAGAAAACCACCATCTGTTTCTAGAAATGAGATCGGAAAAATCGCCAACTTGTTTGTTTTCCTCCTCTTATCTATATCCACAGATATAAAAACTACACAGAGATGCATAAATTTCAACTACAACCATCGTCATTTTTTAGGGGGAATGCAACCCGGCATACTAGATGGCGCGACTGTGTTGAGAGTAAGTGTCAGTGAAAGTGTGTTTGTGTGAGTGTATAAATGCTGCATAAACCTATAGTATAGTAATTCGGGTTGCGGCTACTTACGGCGCATTTTGTCCCCCCTCCCGTACCTTCATATTTGACTGCGTACCCCCGTTTCAGTGATGGATTCCCCGCCGTAAGTTACGTGCTTGCGGATCTATGTAGTACAAAACCTTTTTCTATATTCCTATTGAAATCCACCAATCAGTGTTCAACAACTAATCGTCTCGTAAGTGCTCTGTAGAAAACCTGATGAAGCTACAATACACTTTGAGAGAGCGAGATGAGGAATTTTTAAGCTGAGTAGCTGTAAACTAAGACAACAATATACAATTTTTTAATTAGTTATTGAAGAAGTCTCAAAATTGTTAGCTGTTATTACCGAGAACTAGCTTTAAGCATGATCAAGCTTTGATCTTTGAAAGGGAGAAATTACATTGTAAGTTGGCAAAATGCTATATTGCAAAGAATCTAGAGGTATATTCGAAACTAGTGTGAACGAGCATAATAGTAATAATAATAATAATGATATTATGTTGTTTTTACTTTCTTTTGACGGAGATTGTTTTTGTTCTTTTCTTATCAAAGGACATCCAACCGCAGCACAAATCGGTCTAACTTTGGTGTGTGGTTCACACTTTCAAAAAATTTCGGTTTGCGGTTCGGTTCGCCTTCTCACCGGATCGGCTCTGAAACTTGTGAACTTCAAGATTGGGGGGGGGGGGGGGGGGCAAAAGCAAAGTATCGCTTTGCCTCCTCAGTGTTGCCAGGTTTGGACGGGGTGGAATAGCCACGCGTGGACAGTTTTCGAGTTGGTTACTAGCCACGCTGTGGATAGGGATGGAGGATCGAAAGGCACAGGGGCGGAAGCGTGGCTAAATTCTCATCAAAATAGTCCACGTGTGGACGAATCTAGCCACCTAGCCACTGTTGGCAACTCTGTGCCTCCTCCCCCCCCCCCATGTTGATGGAAAATAGGAAAGAAGAAGAGGTAGAGAGAAAAGAAAAAAAAATGGAGAAAAGAACAGGAAAAAGAGAGAGAAAGAAAGGAGCAATTACTGGAAAAAAGAGGAAGAAAATGGCCGGAAATAACTCTAATATACCCCTGCATCGTGTTACGTCCAACGAACTAGTTAAGTCAGACTGAAATGAAAAATTTCTCTTTTGTCGGTGAAATGAAGAAAATGCACGTTGTCCGTTTACTTTTATCACTAAATTTTGTGCCATTTTTGTTAAAAAAAATTGTTTAAAATATCGTCTGAGGAACCTGAATTTTCAAATTTTTCCGCGGGAAGCCCCCTTTTGTGGGAAATTGTCTCCCAGATTTCCCATATTACATCTATCCAGAGGATATCTTTCACTCTTTCCCCTCAAAAAGAAGTTAGAAATTAAGCCAATAAAATCGGAGTATTACAAAGACTGCAACTGTAGAAATTTGTAGTTAAAGTGCGCTCCGCACATTTCCAAGCGACTTTCAATTATCATATGAGGAACAGTTTCCCTAAAGCCTAGTTTAACCTTTACGGGGCAGCAATATCAGCTTCATCTGGTTAAAAATCTAAAATGAAAAACTCTTTAAGTATATGTCTTAAAAAATTATGAAAACTTACGTAAAACTTTTTATTAATTTGTGTATAAATTTGGTGCAACTTTTACACGATGAATTTGCTTCGATACCGTCTGAGAGAACCTAAATTTTCCAATTTTTCTCCAGACCCTCTTTTACAGGGGGTGTCGCTCCAGGCCTCCTTAGTGCATCTACTCATGAGTTGCCCCCAATGAGCTATAACTTTAGAGTGGCACATCAAGGAACGTTCCGCTGGTTCATTGTTGTCACCTAGGGCGCCGCCATCTTGGAGTAAAAATCGATTTTGAGGTTAAGTTTTGTAGGTTGTTTCCGGTCGTTTCGTAAACAAACACGGGCATCGCCGGAAACGGCCTGCAAAATTTAACCTCAAACCTTGGAATCTGCCGTCCAAATTCCGCCTTTTCCCGGGATTCCTTCTACCCTGTGTGGCACAAGGTGGACCAGCCCGCTGCCACTCTAAAGTTATAGCTCATTGGTTGCCCCCCCCCTCCCCCAAATAAAAATCTCAAGTTTACGCCACCACCACCAATCAGCCGAGTCTTGCTCAATATGAATATTCTGTTGTCAAAGAAAAACAAACAAAAATAGTAAACTTAATTTTTCACCGCACAATAATTTCTTGACCATATGGTGACTATAATAGGCACATTTGAACTAACCCTTCCCCTCCCCTCCTCTTTTTGAAACATTATTTATTTTGAATTTAAACTTTTTCGTATTGGTGATGCTCGCTCAACGTATTGCATATTTATGTGACCTTTGGGCTTCGTCTGCGGTCTTTGCCAGAGGCAATTTTTCTTACTCCCCTTCCCCTCCCCGCTCCAGAGCTAAAACATAGGCTATTTTTTCTCTCTCGACTCTCTACTCTTGGCTCTTGAAATTTAAACAAATAATATGTATTAGCATCTTATACTTTTTGCTACTCTGTCCGCAACGCGATAATAACCTACGGAAAAGAATCGATTTATCGAATATCGATCCCAAAAAGAGGTTTAATGTTCCTTTCAGCCTCCAAATGATCGATAATTGTCCGTAGGTTCTGGGGACCAATAAATGTACGGTCCGGACGGTCCTTGTTCTTTAACGTTAGGTGCAGTCCTAACCAATCAGAAGCGAGGATTCGCTACTTGGGGTCGAGAACAAGAAACCGTCCGTACCCTACATTTATTGGTCCTGGGTATCTAATGAGAATAAGACTGTAATCGATGATTTACGAGCAATTCCCTCTATCCAGTCCCCCAAAAACCCTTTCAGACCTGAAAATAAGTTTATGTCAGAAACGGATTTTTGACCATCGTAGCTGTTCAAGGCGAACTAAAGTGATAAGTGATGTATTTTATTTATTGAATTTGTACCATCTAATATCATCTTCATTCACTATCAACATACGAAATACATACAGGGTGTTGAGAAAAAAAAGTTTCCACTGCGGTTTTTTCAAAAACGGCTGTGAATTTTGAAAAACGGCCAATCACGTGTCCAAAAATATCGAGGGGGACCCATTTTGGGATGTTATTTTTTTCGGCGCCCCCCTGGGAGGGGCGGGGGAGGGGATAACCCCCTTTTCTTCTTACGGGAGCCCTATTTTTTTATTTCAGTATCTGAAAGAGCATAAAAAAGAAAATTTTTGGCGCAAACCGAAGGTCGATATTGTTTTTCGTTTTCGATAAATCGAAGGTCAAAGTTCGATATGGACCTATTTTCAAAAAATCATTACTCCACTTTGAGATACCGGAATTTAAAAAACTAGGGGTCTTAAATACTCCAAAAAGCAAGCCCTTTTTAGAAAAAAATACAAATTTGACACAAATTTAGCCAAAAATAGGGTTTAGCGCCCCCGAAAATTGGCAACGTTTTTGCCCCTCAGGGGGGCCCATCAGACAAATTCCTTGAGACGACCCCTATCAAGGGATACATCGATCAAAAGGGCATAGCAAACTGAGCATTTTGGCGCAAACCGGAGGTCGATATCGTTTTTCACATTCGAGATATCGAATTTTGTAAATCTAACTTTGACATTCGATATTTCGACATTCGGCTGATTCTGTATAGGTAAGTACTTACTTGTACTTACATACTTTTTTTTCTTGTGACGAGATTCTCGTGCTTGGTCGGTATTTTGAGATCGTTGCTTGGAATTATTTCGGTGTATTTCGATCGGTATTTCGGTAAATTTTGGTAGCTCGGTATTATGCGGTATATTTCGCCATTTCGATAATATCATTCGGTGCATGGGCATTTTTCGACATTTCGGTATTTCCGCGATCCCGGCCGTTTATCCGGCATTTCGGTATTTTGCTATTGCGATATTTAATTAATGTGCGGAATCTCGCATTTTCGATTTAGAAACTTTCTTGGCCAATTTTCGGGTTTGACCGGAACATTTTTAACGATTTGCCGATTACTGGTGGCTTTTCGTGGATACCGAGTTACCGAGCGTCGGTAAAGTACCCCCCCCCCCCCCCCCCCCCCCACAGATATTAACACCCACACACATCGTTCCGCACTGCGCGATGTGGTATCTTGAAGATTGAAGGAAATGTTGGTTGGCAACACGCATCACACGTAATATGCGTGCATTGCTTATTGCATACCCTGAGTATATAGGGACTCTAGCTAGGTATCTTTGTCCCCGCTAGTACATGGAGAACAGCAGGTATGGGCAGGAGGCGGAGCTAAGAGTAATGCGTAAGTTTCGCAAGAAGATAACTTTTAACTTTTCGTGATCCCATGTTACTGCGACGTCATACAGGTTTCGCCTTCCTTGAAATAAGATAACTGCTATTTGCTGGGAGAGGTGATGTTTCCGTCACTTCGGACTCACCACTTCGTGCGCCCTCGCTTAGCTCCGCCTCCAGTCTCTATCAGTTATTTATCCACCCCGAATCCTCGATCAACATACAGATTCAGCCATAGTTGTTTACACTCTCATGTCAAGTTTTGTTGTATGTAGAGACAGTAGATAACTTCGTGAAGCCACAGCTCTCTGCGCAAGTAAATAATCTTGTCACGTTTATTTATCATATTGGTTCAATAATTTATTCTTAACGCCTGTGAATTAAATTATTCGCGTTTTTCGCAGCTTACGCTTCGTCAATTCGCCGTGTTTCAAGAATGCCAATTGAAGATGCTATTTCTTCTTATCAGAACTTCGAAAAAGGAAAATCAAGCGCGGTCATTGATGTCCGAGCCTGCAACAAACCAATCGAAAAAGTAAGCCAATTAATGCAACTTTGTTCTCTTAGCCCTATTTGTTTTGGTTCGTTTGTTCATTTGCTATTTCAAATAGTTCGATTTGTTTCGCATCAATCTATTGTCATGAATACAATATCCATTGTCATGAATATATACCTTTCCTTTGATGTTTGCATTTGACTTGTGTGAACGAGCTCTCTTCTGAGCTGTTTGTTTTTGCCCCTCTCATTTCATCAACTTCTACAGTATCTTACCTATCTGAAGCTGTAACTTTTCAACTCTTTCCCTTCTAACCAGACAGCTTGTTTCTTGCTGGCTCATGGACCACGGTCTTCTGGTTAACATTGCGCAGTCCCTTGACAAGCCGTAGCGCTATGTATTCTCAGAATCTCAGTGACTTTCTGTTTGTGGATAGATCACTGCAGTTATAAAATAAGCGTGGAAACTTTGATTATGAGATCACTGAATGCAAAATTGTGTCAACTTTTCAGCCGTTTTTAGTGTTAGATGGTTTCTCGACATTTTGAATTGGCTCTTAAAGTAAAACTGAGACTGTTACAAATGCCTCCTTCTCTGGCAGGGAATATTGGCGACGTACTTGTAAGCCTGTGGTAATGTCCCTATTTTCAGCAGTGGTTGTTCTCATCAGAGCTGCCGTTGCATGTATCTTTATAATGGCATTTTTCAATTCACCGATGATTTACCTGGCTGAGGAAAGATTACACAGTTCAGTTCAGTGAATGACTGTACTGAATGAAAACACTCTGATCTGTAATCTTTTCTGAAGTGGAGTAATCGCCGTTAAATTATTATTACGTACGCAAGTTTTTAAAGTCAGTGATGACTCCACTGGTTGAGAAGTGATTACAGATCATAGTATTTTTGTGCTTTAATAGTCATTAGCTGAACTGAGTTGTAAAATCTTTCTTCAGCTGGTGGAATCATCCAGGGGCGTGCCGTGGGGGGAGCATGTGGGTACCCTTGCCCCGGGCGGCACTCTTGGGGGGGGGGGCGGCAAAATCAGGGTGAACAACCAAAAAAAAGGTTATCAAATTTCAAAACGAATTTCAGAGGGCGGCAAAATCAGTGCGTAACAAGCAAAAAAAAAAAAAAAAAAAAAAAAGGTCATCAAATTTATAATTTTGTTCGCGGAGGGCGGCAAGATTGGATTCTTGCCCCCCCTCTCTGGAAACCACGGCACGCCCCTGGAATCATCCGTGAATTGGAAAATGCCATTGAATATACGTAAAACGGCAGCTTTGGTTCTCATTAAGATTTTTGATGATAAAGATGGATGTTTACAAAATGATAACTCCATTAAGGCGGGAGGGGGAGAGTGGAAGAGACCCAAGACCCCCTCATAGATTTGAAGTTTTGAGTCCTCTAGCAACTTTTGCGAGAGCTATATTTCCCCATAGCTTCCAACCGAAAAGTGTCAAACACTCTTGAAAACTGCCAAACTGCTGGGCATAGGGACTCTGCCAAACACAGGTAAGGTTACCAATTGGTCGAGAATCATGCATTGATGGTGCATGCTTTTTACTGTACTGAAATACAAGAAATATCAGAAGTATGGCAGACAATGAGTAAAGCAACCAGTGCTTTGTTTTGAACTGGAAGAGCCATAGATCAAAACAGAAAGCTCCGCATTTGCAGGGAAAGATTGATCTGAATTAGGTTTACCAAACTCTATTCATGGATTGAAAGTTGTTTGGAGAAATCTATTATGCCTAGTTTTACTGTAAAAATCAACCATTTACTTAATGCATTATTTTTACAGACTGAATAGTCAATGAAAAAGTCATGAATTCATAAGCCATTTTTTAATGGTGAAAAGATATTCATATGATCCTGGAGCAGTGGCGAGGAGACATTTGAAATTTCACCAGCAGCGCGAACAAAAAATATATTAATTAAGACATTTCGGTGAGTGGTTGGTCACTCATTGGTAACTGGCTGTTCACTGATGCGTTTCTAGCCGGTCAATACGATTTTCCAAACCTGAAACTAAATTTGCGCCTGTTTTAAGTTATCAACCATTTCAAATGTAATTTTTTTACATTTTATTAAATTCCCTTGGAACCTGCTTTTTTACTGATGTTAAAGAAAGTAAATGATTTCTAAGAAAGTCTAAGTGAGTAATATGCAGCAATGGTTAGCTGTGTAAAAGTTTACTGATGTTTAGCTGCTAATTTTTAAAATGACTCATAGTCAAAACAGCTGGTTGGCTAGGTCACCATGGGGAGGGGGGGGGGGTCAGTTTGACCACTTTTGATGACCATTTTTCCATCCTTTACTTGCCAGTTCACAAGAGGTCCCCCCCCCCTTTTCAACTGAAAGTCAGAGACTTTTTAAGAGTTTAGGAGGCAGTCTGCTCCTGATGGCTCGCTGATCCCTACATTTCAGCAAATGGCTTGCTCATCCCTACATTTGAGCGAGTCAATCAAACCTGTAGTTTGAAAGACTAAATTATCACCCCGGTCCCGCTTTGACCCAGTCTGTTGCCCAATGAAAGCAATCGATGAAATATGACTTTCGTAAGAGATGAAGAAGGTGCTTTTTTCTGGAGGTTGGGAGATACATATCCGCTGATTTCTAGTACAGAGTAATTTGCAATTTTGAAAGCCCTCATCCTGCATACTTCCTCAATTTGCCTAAAAAAGAACTGCAGTTTTGAAGGATTGAAGATGTCTGTTTTTCCCCTCTACCTAAGCTGGCCGGTACACACACTTTCTCTTCAAACTTTGTTCTGGTCCAAAGCTTTCTCCCCTCTCCTTCTCTCCCCTCTATCTAGCCTTCCCCCTTTTCCTCCTCCTCCCGAATGGGTACTTACTTGGTCTGGTCTCCTCTTTACTTCCTCATTAAAACTATCTCAATTCAACTCCACTTGTGGTCGTACTGTTCATGCTCATGTCGTGTTGGTGCCGCTCAGTAAAAAGTGTTTTTTGTTTCCCTTTTCATTGTAATTAGTGTGATTATATTACAACTGTTATCATCATCAGAGAATATCATCGGTAATTTAATTGTTAATTTTTTTATTCCCTCTTTTTTAAGTTGTTGTGTTTCGTTCATTTTTTATTTTAACAAGATAAGCAGGATGCATTTTCCCTGTCACTGGAATCATATTATTTTTTTGGTGCATCAATCCAGTTTCATTTCCTTTCGCTTCTTCAAATCTGATCGTTTGCCCCTCCTATCTGTTCGGTCTCGTTAATTTAGTCTTTTGTCTTCTTTTTATTTGTTTGTTTAACTTACTATTTTTTTGTTTTTTGTTTTGTTTTTTTTAACTAATTAATTTTTTTTATCATTATCATTGTTTTTTTTTTTTTTTTTTTTTTTTTTTTTTTTTTTTTTTTTATTATTATTATCATTATTTATTTTTTTGAAAAACATTTAAGTAAAAGCCATTCATTCTGCTGCTACTTATCTGCTACTCCTGCTAGTCCTGTTAGTATAAACTGCTGTCCCATCGTAGGTACTTTTTGTCAGTTTTCAATAATATCTTATCAAGACTATTGGATAATCCACCAATGCAGTGGCGGCTTGCGGAGGTGATGCGATGAAAATTAGAGGTGCATTTAACTTTTCAGAAACACTTTATCCCTAAACTTCCAGTGGTTTCAATATTTTTTTTCTCTCGTTG
The DNA here is from genome assembly GCA_011764245.1 of Trialeurodes vaporariorum. Taxonomy (NCBI): domain Eukaryota; kingdom Metazoa; phylum Arthropoda; class Insecta; order Hemiptera; family Aleyrodidae; genus Trialeurodes; species Trialeurodes vaporariorum. Next base: position 56,827,996 of record VMOF01000002.1, read on the forward strand.
TTGATTGAAACTTTAAAAGATGAAAAATAATCTTTTAAACAACATTTAATACCCAGTTTCTGTTTTTGAAAGCGTTGTTGATTTATCTTTTTTAAAATTATTTTCTTTCTCCTCACTCGAGGAATGTGAGGCAGTTAGAAGAGGGATGAACTTATACACCAAAAAGGTGATAATTTTATGTTTATTCCAATTGAATTTAGCTGAATTATGTGAACTCCGCCAATATTATGATATCTTGAATCAAGTAAACTTGTTTCAAGCTGACTAATCTTCAAGTCAAAGTGCACTCTTTTTTTTTTGCATAATTTCAAAATACTGCATAATCATCATTGATCAATCTCATTTTTGCATTAATTTTTTCCCTTCTTGTCCACCCAAGTAGCTACCTTATCTTTGGCCATTCTCCTCTACTCTTAAAGACCATTGTCGCTTGGATGGCCGGCGCTTACTCTTACCTGTTGTGATACCCTCCCCTATTTAACCAAAGCCCCTTCTACTTGGATATTCTCACCTAAAACATGCCACACTGAAGAAATGAAAGGGATCAAAACTCATTATTAGGGGTTTTTCAACAAGATTCCTTTATTAAATTTTCCAAATCCTCATTGGCAACATGGAGTTTTTTCCGATCAATGTTCAAAATTATCAGAAAAGTAAACTCGGACTTATTTTATGATTATTTCAAGAGCACTAATGACTTAACACCAATGCATGTCATAACTGAATTTGAGTTCAATTATTTTGATAAATAGGCAAAATTCAAACAAAAAACAAACAAAAAATCCAAAACTTTGAAAAATCGTTGCTCAGAGGGAAAGCATTTTAAGACGCATGTTTATGGGAAAAGAGAAGAAGAAATGGAAAAACCCCAAACTCCACATTTTTCATGATGACAATAATTTCTCTCCTTGGGGGGGGGGGGGGGGGGGGGGGGGGGAGTAAAAAGGTCTTGACTTAAAGAATCGGATCTGAAATTGCCCGCGCCGTTAAACCTGGAACACCCTGTATATCCCCCCTTCATTCTAACCTTTGCCTCCCTCCCTCCTCCCGAAATGACGCTTCTGCATCCAAATGACCTACATCATTCAAAATTATAGTTTGCGTTGCAGTGTTTATGTTTATCTTGGCATAAATGCTTTGGACGTTGCGCTGTGACACTGCGATACGCTGACTGTTAGAACGAGATATAAAGTGATCGAGACTAATTAATATCAACAGGCATTTATGATTATTAATTTATGTGCATTCACGAGTCATTTTTACGTAACCTGATGATGACCTGCATGCTCTGTGTACTTGCTAATCCGCCCCTGGACGCCAATCGCAGCTTTTGTTTTTGTTTGTTTATTTTTCTTCTGCAATCTCTTCCGAAAAAGGAAAGCAACTAGGATTGGCGTTACCACGTGATAGGGCCTCTCAAAAAAACAAATTTCAGAATTCTGAATTTTGCATTTCTGCTAGCTTTTTTGATCATTGGGAAAATAGTAATCGATTACACGGATACTGGGTGGGTAATCGGTAATCGTCAAACCTTTGGATGGTAATTAAATGTATTCTTCACAAATAAATAGTAGAGTTTAGGGTGTTTTAGATTAGATATAAATTTTCTGCAACTATAATAGGATGGGTGGCTTGTAATAAATCAGCCCTGAGTAGCATAAAACCAACCTCCGAAAAAACGACGATTAAATTGGGGGAGGGACCAAATCGGGAAACGATTCACCTCTTTTACAATGCGCTTTTGAAACGGAGCCCAGAGATTACCGGACTGACCTGTTATCAATGAATCTTGGTCATAATTTGAATATTTTTCCGGAACATTATGTACCAGAGTGTATCCCTGGAAGTGTGAGGCCGAGAATTTTTGTTTGTTTTAATTTGTCATTTTTTATTTTTATTTATTAGGTGCTGTCGCGTATAGCAAAGCACTTTTTTAAATTTTTTGTTAAAAATTCCTTACGGCCAGTCCCCCCCCCTCCCCCCTAACACATTCTCACACTCTCACTATTGAAACTCGAAACTCACCACTGCATTAAGGAATAAAAATTGCTCATGAGCTGGTCATCAAGATTGGCTTGTCCGCAGTGTGTTTCTCACCGGATTAGCTGTGTTTTTAATTACTTTTGTCATTCACCGTAAACTTCGCCTTGCTTAGTGAGATAGTAAAAAAAAAACAACAACAACAATAACAACCAGGAGATTCAGGAGATTCCGATCGGGGCATCGAAGCCGGTTTTGCAGTCATGAGTCTTGATGCCAATTAAGACGCGTGCGGACTTGCGGAGCCGCAGTCCCTGCAAAAAGAATAGTACGCGGAAGAAGTCCAACGTGGATGGGTTTTGCGTTTTGCAGACGCTTTGCTTTATAGGCGTCGCGCCGCCGTTCCTTGAATTGAAGCAAATAGACCGTTTTAGTGATGACGTCACGATCAAATTTTGATCCAAACAAAAATGCTCTATCTCGCTCACTCGCGTGGAGTTATCACCCGGAAGAAATTGTATTCAAACTTTTTGAATGCAAATTCATATTAGTAGACAACGTATGTTTTTTCAATTATTATTGCACCATCACCATTTATTTAGTTTGATGTATGCGGCGAAAATGACGATGATACCGTTTAAAAGGTCTTGTTTCGAGGAACACGGAACACGCTCGCAGAAAAAATAGAAAAAAACCTCTTTGGTAGCGCTGGCAAAACCTTTGGTAGAAAAATTACCCTGCAAAAGACTTCAGTAGAGCCAATTAAATCTTCGGTTTGCCCAGAAGAATATGTTTAGGTAGGAGAGAAAAACATTTGGTTAGAGGTAGTTTCAGACGTGTAGGCGCACCTAGACCGATAATATTTGGAATTTGTCAACATTATTTTTGGTATCACTCGATGGAAATGACTAAAAACGAAATCGAGTGTTCCACTTTTCAACAAGGAACAATTTAAAAGCAAAAGAAGAAAGTTAGAGGCAAGTTCGGTTTTGATTTGAAGGAACTAATGTTGAAAATTCGACAAAGATTATAGTTTAGGTGCGCCTACACTTCTGAAACGAGCTCTAGCTGAGTTAGCTCTACCAAAGTCTTTTGCTGGATCATCCCCCCCCCCCACCCCAAGGTTTATTTAGCACTGACAAAGCGTTTTTCTATTTTTTCTGTGCGGTGATGGAAAAGTTCTACGTTGCGTATAGTAAGCGCGAGTAAGACGGTACGTAATGCAATGTACCAGTGGCGTCGCGTGCCATCTGGCAACAATGCAACTGCTCCATTTTAAACTCATTAAATATATCGAATTTTCCTCGTGCACTGTGCACTCCCTGAATTCGATATTTTACATGAGTTTAAATGGATAGAATACATTGTTGCCAAATTGCACGCGACGCCACTGCAATGTACTGTCTTTCGTTTGGCGGCATTGGCGGATCCATGTAGAAATCTGGCAAGAGCGTATTCTTCCCATTTGATTACATGAGAAATAATTGATTACTCACGAGGCTATGGCCTCTTTATGAATCGATTGTTTACCAAACATTCAAATGGGAGAATGCGCAGTTGCCAGATTGCTGGATCCGCCTTTGCGGAAATGCAAAACATGCGTAGTGTCACATCGCAGTGAATACAATATGCACACACGGGTGGTCAAAGGCGTACTCGGGAATTTTTCGAGGGGAGGGAGGCCGGAGTCCGAAACTTATCTTGAGGAGGGGGCCGAAGGTCAAAATTTGAAAATTCCTCTTAAAAGTATAAAAACGCAAAAAACGACCGGTTTTTAGGGTAAAGTTTGGTGTCCAGGGGGAGTCCAGATATCGTGGACTCCCCCTCCCTCGGCTATGCCACTGCGGGTGGTCCATCTGAATTTTGAGCCAAGTTTCCCCGGCGAGGAGCGAGTTAATTTAGACATTTTCACTTCAGAATTTTTGATATAGCCCATTTGCCTACAGAAAAACCTTGAAAGAGCTCCGTTGACCCATGAATCATCCGTGGCAAAAGTTTGCCACAGCTGAATTATTTTTGTCCAATATGCAATGCATTATGGCCTAAGATCGAAAAAAATGTGGTAAATCAAGAATCAGTGGAAAAAATCATAATGTTCGACCATTTAACCTTAATTTAAAATTTCCACTGACATTCCTACGCGGAAAAAAAGATTAGCGAAAACAACCATACGGATACCTGATTTTGGCACCTGCTAGATGTTATGGTAAACTTGACCAGAAGTGTGGAACATTTACCGATACTTTGAGTAAATTCGACGTGCAATCAGGTAACATCACCTAGTACCTAGTCAAAACATAGTATACTTCTGGTTAACATTACCATAACATCTAGCAGGTGCCAAAATCAGGTATCCGTATGGTTATTTTCACCGTAGTTTTTTTCCGTGTAGGTCCAAATCACTTTTTAAATTCTGTGATTGAAATTGGTCTTGAAAGTTCGTATACACGATAAATTGAAGAGACATTTTCTGTCGGTTTTTTGGCCACTTTTTGAAGATCTCAGACCCAAGTGCGACGGGCGCCCGCACCACCGCCGCGGAAGTTGCCATGATAATGACCGCCAGGCGCAGAATACTGCAGTCATTGCGGAGGGTGCTGTAGTTGTAGTTGTAGTTGCTGCAGATGAAATGGATGCTGTATATACTCTGGACTGGTGAAAGCACCCGCGGACAAATAAAAACGGAAAAAGAAAATTAGTGATACAAAAAGGGGAAAAAAAAAAAAAAAAAAAATCATAGATCAGGAAGTCGACGACACGTGTGCCGTGTACTGTTTGTGCCTCGTCCCGCGTGTGGCCGTGTACTCGTACTCGCAAAGGTGAGGCATTATAACGTAAGTGGACCTGACCGGACCAGACCGGACTGCGGACTTGTACGTGTGAATGAGCCTTTGAGGGTCCTAATGTGGATGGGTCAGTTCGGTGAAGAGCAGAGCTCGAAGTTACAAGGGGGGGGGGGTTCAACGTAATACCCGTCTGATGGAAGCTGGTTTCCAAGTTCAAGAACTTAGAACGCCTGCGCGATGACGCCCGTGCACGCCCCGCACGGCGCGGCGCAGCGGCCCCTGGACCCCGCCGGCGCCATCTGCAACTTCGCGCGCTAGGTAAAATGAAGAAGGAATGAATAAAGTAAAAAAAAAAAAAAAAAAAAAAAAAAAAAAAAAAAAAATGAAATCGCCGGAGGGTGCACTTTCACGGAGAAGTTGGAGTGTGCAGACTTACTGGTTGCCGAGTGCAATAAGTATAAGATCACTTTCGATGCTGCGGTCGGGATGCTGGATGAAGACATAATGAGTTACGTTTGGTAACGCCATTGGGCGATCGGAATTCGTATTGACGGCTCTGACAGCATCTTAACAATAGGACGACCAGGAGCAGTGAGCACGTTTGTTGTTTCCACTTCCACGACACGTCATACTTATCACACGCGTGCTCACGATCCTCGGCTCTAGTTTGCTTCCGCCGCGAGTATGCTTTCTTTCGTGGTAATGAGAACTGTTGAAATTTACGTGAAATTTCATATCGTCGTGAGTGCCATCAAAGTCACTAGACGTTGCAAAGATTGTCCAACTTTTTAATTTTTTCAGGAGTAACCGAAAATGCATCTCTGCCGCAGATTTTTTTCTGACAAATTGCCTGATTTGAGAGTAGTATTTGCCAACATTTTCGTTCTTTTAGGAGCCTTGGATTATCTGTCACATAAATAAAGAGTAGCACAATCTGATGGATTTTGCAACATTATGGGTACAATTCAGAGACGTACGAAAAAACCGCCTTCACGTCGCGTCGCGTCGCGTCGCCTTGGCTTGAGAATGGGGCTCAAGTAAACTTTTGCTATAGGGGATTGAAGAGTTGATTCTTGCATAAAAACCTGTAAAAATGAGGATGAGTACACTAAAACAATCACGAAATTCACTCTTAGACTCGGACTTAATGGCGGAAAGACGCAGGTATCATGGGAGATTCCTATCTAAATTGAGACATATCTCTGTGTCTCTTTAGAGAAAGTGACATAATAGACAGGAATCTCCCATACCTGCGTTGAACCGGTATTACGGTATTGTCGTTACAGCAGTTATGTGAGTTTATTACTGAATTTTAGGCTTTCTTGGTGTGATTTTTGTGATTTTCGCTGGTTTTTGCATTAGATTGGACTATTTATTTGCTCACAGCCAAAGTTTGCAAGAGTCCCATTCCGTGAGATTTCCTCATTTATCCTGTGTACAAGGAATGCACAAGTCTAGCAACGGCGCACTTGCATCTCGTTCATTTAAATACTTGTAAAATATCGATACGAGGAAGTGCACATTGCACCCTTAATATCTCGATCTATTTCACGACCTTAAATGTACTGATTGGAGCGTTGCCAGGTTGAATGCGCCGTCTTTGGCCAGGAAGTTTCGAGGAACGTTTTAAAATTCGGCCGTTTAAATTAAACGCTTAGGAAATGAGGAATAGTCTTAACTTCGGCTCCTGCGGAGTGCTATGGAGCTTCGTCCCCTCTCCAGCTCCGCCACAACCCGTCCACCCGTAACTTACGTACAGCATCGCGGAAGCCACCGATTTACCATTGCCTCTGCTCATCACACGTATGGCGATGCATATCGATGGATTTATGACGGAACTCATAAAGTTATTTTTGGCCTCTTACCAGTTCTTTCGACTAACGATTCAGTTCCCCTGGAGAGAAAAAAAAAAAACTCGCTGTGATGCTCCCTATAAACCTGTTCCTACTGCACATCGCAGCTTTAAAGACTGTAGAAGTTTGCATTCGTCTTTCCTCTGAGACTCTTCGGTGATCTTGTAAACGTCGGATTCACGTAGAATATCGAATTTATCACATGGAGTTCCTATTTGTAGAGAGTTGAAACAAGTGAAATCATGGGTACCATACAATCGGATGCTGTTTTCCACATTTTTTTTTTTTACATGCAGAGGGGCGTCGGTGGAAGGCAAAGATTACATTCTAACCGTACAATCTTTCACTGTCAATGGCTGTCTGTTCGGGTGGAGGGGAGGGCGGGAGGGGGACAGGGGGACAGGGGGTGGCACCCATACACCCTGCAGCACTTGTCACAATGAATTAAATCATTGCTGGTGGCCTACCTGCGAGTCAAAGTCTAAGAAATGGAATGGCATTACTTAATTTTTTATTTGGAAAAATCCGTACTTGTTAGGAAAATTCTATATGGAGTACTGACTCGACGCTTCATGCATTTGAAAGGAGTTGACCGCATAAACGAATTCTAAGGTTAAGTTTGACGGTGGTACAGCGGCGAACAACTCGGTCTATTTCCATGCGTTCCTTTACTTCTTTTTCCCCCCGTACATCGACTCATTTGTGTTGAGCCGTCAATAAAATATTTTAGTGTATTCAGTATATGTGTATGTATATTTACGGTGAGCGTCTCTGAATTGCAATTTTTCTTACTTGCCTCGAATCTATTTGAGTATTTCTCAAGCTTATTAAGTAAAGCCACTGAATGAGGCTCTTGCTAACTTTTGCTATTTGCAATCGAATTATCAACTCTTGCATAAAACCAGCAAAAATGATGATGAGTAGACTAAAAAATTGCGAAATTTACTCATAGACTCACAAAATGACCTTAGAGTTCAAGGTGTATTGGCGGAGCTACGCAGGTACTTATCATAAGAGATCCCTACCTAATTTAAGACTTCCTTCTGTGTGTTTCTACAGAAAGAAAGAAAGAGACTACTTAGCCAGGAATCTCCTATAAATCCGCCATATTTGCTCTTAAATGGCAGAGCTACGCTGGTGTCGTAGGGGATTCCCGTCTAATTTATCACTAATTTATCACTCTCTCTCTATAGAAACCCAGATGGAAATCTCAAATTAGATATAGGAAGGAATCTTCCATGGTACTTACCTGCGTAGCTTTATCACTACGCCTTAAACTTACGAGTCATTTTGTGAGTCTTTTGAGTGAATCTCGTAAACTTTTACTGTGCTCAATCGTAATTTTCGGTGGATTTTACCTCAGTTACAACTCAGTAGCGTAGCGTGCAATTTGGCATTATTGCAGTTCGTCCATTTAAACCCATGAAAAAGATGGAACTATTGGGTGTTCGGTGAACATTCGTATTCAACCTTTTACGTGGGTTTCAATGGACGCAATGCAACGTTGCCAAATTGCACGCTACGCCACTGTTACAACACTATTCAATCGATTTTAGGAAAAGTTTGCGAGAACCCCATTGCACCCTATATCTCTTCGAGTGCTGGGAACCTAAAATCTTGGATTCGCGTGGCATCTCTTGCTTGAGCCCGCGTGAACCCATTCGAACCGAACTGCGCGCGCAACCTATCTTGGCCCTGCGCTCGCGCGGGAGTAATATTCTCTCTTGAGTTAATATTACTTAGAGAGGTTTTTAATAAATAAAATGGACTTCAATATAAAAATAAGTGAAATATATATATTGAGGAACAAAAAATACAAGTAATATAATGAAATTCTGGAACAAAGAAAGGACAGCAACACGCGATGGGAACCGCCCGATCAGAGTGATCCGTGTTCCCATCAAAAATTAATAGTTGGACCCTGCAATCTGCTATCTCATATGACGTAATTCTAATATAAATAATTATATTAGAATTGATTTATATTAGAATTACATCATGATTCAGACTTTGCGTTTAGTTTGTCACTGATACACCCTTTGGACTTTTATAGATAAAAGATAAAGAGTGCATCAGTGTGACGCATATTACTCCTCCCTCATTAGACTGGGCACTGCAATTTAAATTTTTTTTTTTTTAATTTGAAGAAAATTTAAAAGTTGCAGGGTCAAAAGTGGGGTTTTGGCTTAAAATTGTAGTAGGCTGAGATGCTAAACCTGATATTGTGGGTGAAACTAATTTCGGTAAGGCAAAATTGTCTGAATTGCCGTTTGTTTCACTTCTTCTTCTTAACTGAGGAAATTTATAAAAGTAAAATGCAATTAGCGAAATTAAAACGATGAGTGCAACAAGAGCAATGATGATCTTCACTTCTAAATTGTTATTGCCACGGTTGATTTCAACTGGATGTAGAGTGGGAACTTTAATATTTTCCCTGGTAGATATATCTTTCTTAAGATAGATTCAATGAGTTTGAAATTTGGAAGCTTGTGAATTTCTGGAAGTTCAATTTTGCTGCTGCAGACTGATGTGAGGTTCCAAGTGAAGTTCTTGACCGAAATTGCGCATCCATTTAGAGTGAATAAGTACAGTTCTTGATATTTGAATCGCTCAACGTAGCCATTGCAGGTGGTGGTAACGATGGATGGTTCAGGAAGGTATCCAAGTATTTTATTAGTATTCGGTATTAGTTCTAAACTTGTTTTAGGTGAGATGGGTAAAATTGTGCAATTTCGAGCATCCGCGTGGAGATACAAGCTTGTTTCACATTCAGGTGATTTTAGATACTTTCCGCTGCATAAGTAGATGTCTTCTTTTATATTTTTACAGCTGCCATATCCTAGAATGTCATCTTGGGTTTGAATTAGTGACGGTGAATTTAATGTGACAAGCAAGTGTAAGTGACTGTACAAAAAGGGTAGAGGGTGTAATTTAACTAGCGGGAACATTTTACTATTAAATAATGGTACATGAATGAAATATAAAATTTGATGTGTATTAAATGCACAGTCAATGCTAAGGAGGTTTTCATACAACGGTAAATTTTCAAAAATAGGCTCAACTGGTAGTTTTTGATTGAGATCTGATTCTTTATTTTTTAGATGCTGCAGTAAGGTACTTCCTGTAATAATTGACGGATGTAAAGTTTTAAGTTTACAGAAGCCTAGTGAATTTTCCAAGTTTTCTACGGCTTCTGATAGTAATTGATATATATTTATGACAATGCTTAAATTAACCTTAAATTCTAACAATTTTACCTCCCGAGAAGTTTCTCGAGTATAATTTAATAGATTCTGTTCATTAATAGTAATTTCTCTCATGAATCAAGTTGTACAAGGCTTTTATTTGGTCTTTACGAGTTTGGTTTTCAGGGTTGATCAACTTATCCTCAGTCAAATCATCAAGCGATTTTTTCTGAGGGTATAAAATATCAACAGGTTTCAATTTGGTAGTACTGTGAATGCTTTCATTGTAAGCTATCAAAGCTAGGTCTATAAGTTCTTTGATTGAGCAGCTCCTAAATTCTGGTTGGGCTTTCAAGAGACGTACATATTCAATAAGAGTTGAATGTAGTCTTTCGATGTCACTTGTGCTACTATGGTGACCTACAGATGTAATGTGAGGATGAATTTTATGAACTTGTAATAATTCTTTTACTAAATTACTAAATTCGCTACCACTGTCAAAGGTGATTTGATGGGGGATTCTATGTTGACTAAAGAATTCTTTTAATTTTTCGGAAATATTGATACCATTTTTCGAGGTTAATTTGTACCCAAAGCCAAATTTTGAAAATACATCTATTGCAGTGAGGAATGTTTCTTTACCCACATGAAATAAATCTGTCATAACATGTTCGAATGGCCCATGGGGAGTTTCAGTTTTTTCAAGAGGAGGTCTAGGAGGTCGTCTTTCGTATTTGTTTAATTGACAAATTTCACAATTATTGATAATTCTCGACATGGTTTCTTTCATGTTAGGCCAGTAATATTTCAATTTTAATGCTGCTAAATTTTCATTTATTCCTCGATGGTTTGTGAGACTATCATGCTGTTGAGAACAAAGTGCTAACTGATCAATTTCATCTTCTACATCTAACATAAATTTGGTATAACGAAGTAGTTTCAAGTTTTGGAAATTTTTTTGGATGATATTTGTAAAAATAGGATAGTCTTCAGGATTGTCAAAAAATATGCCGTAGCTTGTATTGGGGTTACAACAAGTTTGGATTGTTTCTTTGATAAAATTGTTTAAATCAATTTCTGGTAGAAAAATCGTCATTCTGTTTTTGTTGAAAACAGACATTTCTTCAATTTTTTTACCATGATTCAGATGACTACTTCGCTTAATGATAATCTGGTGAAGGGCATGATTAATAGGCCTTACCACTATTGGAATATTAGTTACATCGCTGGTTTCCCTATTAGAATGAATGGTGACATTATCGTCGTCACCTGAGGTTTCGACACTTTCATTTTGATCTAAATTATCTAGATCATCGAGAATATCATCGTCTGGTTCAACAAAAAGGGACTCAATTTCAAAATTTAGTAGGGTATGGGTGTCATTTTGTACATCAATTACAGGTTGGCGGCTAATGGCATCAGCATTTTGGTTAATTTTACCTGGTTTATACTCTATAGTATAGGAATACTCTTCTAACATTAATTTCCATCTCATCAATTTTGCATTTGGTTCCTTAAGATTAAAAAGCCACTTCAAAGGTTGATGGTCAGTATAAATTACAAATTCTCGGCCGAACAAATACGGGCGGAATTGTTTGACCCCATAAATTATTGCTAAACATTCTTTTTCGGTAGTTGAAAGTTTCTGCTCAGAATCGTTTAGGGTTCTGGAGGCATAGCATACAGGTTTGTCACTACCAACTTTACCTTGCGATAACACAGCACCTAAACCTACGTTTGAAGCATCAGTAGTCAGTATAAAAGGTTTTGAAAAATCGGGATAAGAAAGTATTGGATCATTACATAAAAGTTTCTTACATGTTTCTACACATTTCACGTAATTCTCATCAGATGGATCGATTTTACTATTCTTTTTCAATTTGACAGTGAGAGGTTTAGTTAAATCAGCAAAGTTTGGTATAAATTTTCTATAGTAGCCTAAAAGGCCTAAAAATCCTTTAATTTCAGTTTTGGTTTCAGGGATTTTATACCTCTGAATAGCCTTTATTTTATCAGGGTTCGGTTTAACTCCTTCTGGTGTTATGAGATGTCCTAAATATGCTACCTCTTTTCGAAAAAATTCACTCTTGTCCAACTGAATTTTCATGTTAAATTGTTGTAACCTTCTGAAAATCAATTTACAATGGTGAACATGTTCTTGCAGGGAGCTAGAGAAAATAATTATATCATCGAGATATACCATACAAAATTTGTTAATGTATCCTCGAAGAATGTTATCCATAACTCGCTGAAAGGTAGGGGGGGCATTTCGGAGTCCAAATGGCATGCGGACAAATTCAAAATGGCCTTGTTCTATGGAAAATGCTGTTTTTGGGATACTATCTTCATCCATTTCAATCTGATGGAAACCACTAGTTAAATCTATTGTTGTAAAATATTTAGCATTTCCTAATCTATCCAAAATATCATTGATGTTGGGAATGGGATACTTATCGCCAACAGTCTTCTCATTTACTTTGCGATAGTCAATAACTACTCTCCATTTTTGTGCACCAGACGCATCTAGTTTTTTTGGCACTATCCACACTGGTGAGCTCCATGGTGAATAGCTAGGACGTATTATTTTCTGTTTAAGCATCTCACTTACTTGACGGTAAACCTCGTCTTTGAGCACATGAGGGTAACGATAATTTTTCGTGTAACTAGGCGGATGATCGCCTGTATTAATTTTGTGCTTTATTGTGTGGCCAAAGGTTAGGGGTTCTCCGTCTCGTGGTATGATTGACTTAAACTGAGAAATCAATTTTTCTGTAGCTAACCTTTCTTCTAACGACATATGTTCTCTCCTAATTTTAGAGAAGTCAACATCGTAATGTTGTTCAGTTGTTTTCACTGTTCCAATTTCGTTTTCATCTATAATTTCTGCCTGCATAGAAGAAATTTCAATATTCTTTTTGAATTTAGAGTTGTTGGTTATTTGGCAAAGTGCATAATGATCTACTACAGCAACAATTCCTTCGGAAATTTCAGTTTTGTCGTCAAATTTTACTTGAGGAATTAAAGCAGTTCCGTTACGGATGTTACAAATGGGGATTTTAATTACAGTGTCTGAAAACGGTTCAACAGAAATTTTATTTAACGAAGGTTGAGTTTTTTCTTTCTTCAGTTCAAATGCTATATTATCGAGAGTCACAATATTATTTTTATAATCACACATCATCTGCAAAAGTTCTAAATTATCACTACCTAGAAGAATATCAAAATTTTCATGAAAGTTGAACAAATGGAAATCTAAATTTAATTGATTCTGAAAAGGAGCTGTAAGATGAATACTAACTTTTTTGTCTCCTTGTTGAGATCCAACGGCAGTTTTAATGATAAAAGGATTTACCTTCTGAATGGAATTTGGCCATAAACGCTCGGCTAAATTGGGGTGAATGAAAGATCGGGTTGAACCAGTATCAATGAGGGTTTTAAATAAACGTTTTTGAATAGGTACATTAATAAATGGAAGGACATCTGATTTGAGGTTAAAACAAGTTATGGTACTTGTTGTTCCGAGGCTGAGACGTGAAAATTTTCATTTTCTTCGATGACAAAATTTTCCTCATTGTTATGAAGATTTGTGTCTTCACAAAATGATGAGGATTGCTCAGGGACAGTACTTACACTCTCGTTATTTGTAGATGACACATCAACGACGTCGTTCTGAAAAAGCCTCGATTGAGCACTAATTTCCATTGGTTCGGGACGACCTTGATTATTGTAACTTGAGTTACGTTGAAAATGTTGTTGGGGCGAAGTATTTTGGCGCCAATTTTGATTAAAAGAGTTATAACGCTGAGGATTTTGGTTGTTAGAAAAATTTTGCTGGAGGTTTGCATTTCTATTTTGAACGTTATTTTGTGGGCGGCTGTTCTGTTGATTTATAGGTCGAGAATTTAGATTACGGTTATTAAAATTTACATTTACATTCTTAGGGGACTGTTGCACATTAGTTTTATATTGCGTTGATTTCATTGGTGCAAAATTTTCAACTTGGGAGGGAATAAATTCAAGTAACATGCGCTGAGCTTCAGTTAAATCAACAGGATGACGATTACGAAGATAACTGCCATAAGGTTCTCTCATTTTACTTAAAAGAATTCTCCTGACACATCTTTCGAAAAAAACAACTCTAAGACATTCAATGACTTCAGGGTTTCCATTTTGTTCCAATGATACTCTCGCTTGAACAGCGTTGTACAAACTCATGACTCTATTATAAAATTCAAGCGGGGATTCATTAGAGTTGTGATTAATCGAAGTCAGTTCGAGGAAAATCTGTTCAGATCCTCGGCGGTCTTCGTAAGAATTTTTCAAAAATGATTCAAGATCTGGCCAATTTTCAAATTCCCTATTACCCATTTGAATAGCAATTTCGCCTATGATTCTATTCTGAACCTGAATTAAAAATGGTACGACATATTGAGGATTAACCCTTATTTGATATTTGTCAGCATAGTAGTTTGTAACTTTCAGAAAACGTGGGAGTTGTTCTGCTTGTCCTGAAAATACTGGTATATCCTGAAAATCACTACGATCAAACGGGGGCAATAGCAAGGCGGCTTGAGCATTTTGAGCGGCCTGAGCAGCCTGAGCGGCTTGAGCGGCCTGAGCAGCCTGAGCAGCCTGAGCGGCTTGAGCGGCCTGAGCAGCCTGAGCGGCTTGAGCGGCCTGAGCAACCTGAGCGGCTTGAACGGCCTGAGCGGCTAGAGCTGCCCTTTCAATTTCATTTTGCCCAAAAGCAGCTTGGTTTTGGCCTTGATTACCTGTATCTGCCATTTTTCGATTTTTATTGAAAATTGAGAGCCTGAATTGTTTTCTAAAGCTCATAAACACAAAATTGGAAATTCTAAGAATACAATGAATAATAATAAAAAAAAACACAACAATCTAAATAGAAAATTCTTGTCAAAAATTATGAAGAGAAAAAAAAAATCAGAAAGAAGATTTTCGAATGAAAGTTTCCTAAAGGGACCTGCCTAATGGATATAATCTGGGAAAGTCACTACACATTAAGTACTTGCAAATAGAATCGTTTTGTATTTTTAAAAAACTTACAGAAAACCGAAGAAAAAAATGATGATCCTGGTGAGTTGCATGACAGAAACAACAAATCAATTTGAATGAGAAAAGCGACAGTTTTCTTTATTTGCGAGATCAAGCACCAAAACAAACATGAAAATTGGTTTTTTTTTTTTTTTTTTTTTTTTTTTTTTTTTTTTTTTTTTTTTTTTTTATTTATTCATTTTTTTAGAGCGTGATTAAAAACACGAAATGTATCACCAATCGCGATGAAAACACTGTAAAATAATAATAAAACTTTTCACTGCGCGAAAATATAGATATGGCAAAATTTCACTATGGGAAAAAAAATAACAAAAATTGTCCGAATAAAAGGATTTAATTTTCGATCGAGTCGAAAGTCACAATTTTAGCGAATTAAAAACTTTTTTAAAAGAAAACGAGATTCGGCTAGCAAATAAATACTTAAAAGTAACGCGATATGCTTTTGCTATCCTACCGTGACTGCGCCAGTAATATTCTCTCTTGAGTTAATATTACTTAGAGAGGTTTTTAATAAATAAAATGGACTTCAATATAAAAATAAGTGAAATATATATATTGAGGAACAAAAAATACAAGTAATATAATGAAATTCTGGAACAAAGAAAGGACAGCAACACGCGATGGGAACCGCCCGATCAGAGTGATCCGTGTTCCCATCAAAAATTAATAGTTGGACCCTGCAATCTGCTATCTCATATGACGTAATTCTAATATAAATAATTATATTAGAATTGATTTATATTAGAATTACATCATGATTCAGACTTTGCGTTTAGTTTGTCACTGATACACCCTTTGGACTTTTATAGATAAAAGATAAAGAGTGCATCAGTGTGACGCATATTACTCGGGCGATACGATGCTTTGCGCGATGTAGCGGATGAAGGTGAAAGTGTTGCTTTTTTCGCCAAGTACCAATTATGAGTACGAGATGACTGCGATGAGTACAGAGTACAGAGTACATTTACATTATCTTTCGGAGCACGAATCCACTTTACCACTTTTCGCGGTGCGGCAAGCGAGCGGCGCGGCGCGGCGGTCAGCGGCTGCTATATGCTGCACATTGCTGCACTGCTGAAGAGAATCAAACCGCGCCGTGGTTGCTCGCTTCCCGCGTTTTCAAGTCACTACCCAAACAACGCACCTTGGATCGAGACGAACGTTTTCTATGGATACAGTTTCAGGAACAATAATCAGGGTTACCTCAATACTATAAGTGTAAATTTAAAAAGAAAAGGTTGGAACGTTTCTGATGTCGAAAACTTGAACTTTTCTTGCGGAAAAATTGGCCCGGAAGTATAGGAGTTTTGCTCTAGTGTGCTCTGATGCTCGTTGCTCAAAATGGAGTCTGTGCGCATCGGAGTATCGGACCGCGGTTTAGAGAGTTGAGACTTGAAACGTGTAAAACATCGGAGGAGTTCGCAAGAGTATACAATTTTTCGCCGTGTTTGTGGGAGTCGCTTCGGCGTCATGCAGTTAACAGAACTGATTTTTTTTTTATTATTATTTATTTGTCTATCTATTTATTTACTAACGTTAAACTATCGTTCGAAATGTCTATGAGTGACGCTACTGGTCGAGCATGTAAGACTTAGACCGTTGCCATGGTTTAACCATCGTCAAGTTTCCCGTTAGCTATACCTAACTTACAAAGAGTCCTCATGAGGGTAGGTGTTGAAAATGATTAATTTTACAATAGTTGTTGTAGCAACAGCCAAGTCTTACAATTTTTGATCAATCGCGTCACTTATCGATATTCCAACGATATAGGTTTAAAAAAAAATGTGCATAGGCTTGCTATGCAATGCGTAGATCAATTGAAATAAAGTAAGTATGGGACTCTTGCAAACTTTTGCTACAGGGGATTAAAAAGTTGATTCTTGCATAAAAACCTGTAAAAATGACGATGAGCGCTCTGAAAAATCACGAAATTCACTCTCAGAATCAGGCATAATAGCGGTTCTACGCAGGTATATCATGGGAGATTCCTATCTAAATTGAGACAAATCTCTGTGTTTCCGCAGAGAAAGTGACAAATTAGACAGGAATCTCCCATGATACCTGCGTTGTACCGCCATTACGATCTAGCCGTTGGAGCTGTTTTGTGCGTGTTTTACTGAATTTTAGACTTTTTCAGTGTGATTTTCGTGACTTTCGCTGGTTTTTACAACAGAATGGACTATTTATTTCCTTACAGCAAAAGCTTGCAAGAGCCCCATTGCGGACTTTCAGGAGTCGCCTGACTTTTTTTTTGTCCCCGACTGTACAGTTTACATGAGTGATGGCAATGTCGCATTATATGCTTGCTAATGCTGTAGTAATGAAAGAAAATCGATTCTTATAAAATAGGTTAGTGTTTTTATTATGAACTGCGATCCGCTCGGTGAACAAACTCGAGGAGCATGAGCTTTACGTATCATTACATCGAGGCTTAAGAGGGAAGGGGGTTGAATTAGTATTAGTGGGGCCAGAGGAGAGAGGGATAGGTACAAAGGTCCGAGGGTATTACTTGCGGTGGGTCACGCGGGGAGTCAAATGGCTCAATGTGTTTGTTTATGGTCGTACTTATTAAACTTATACACGCTCTCACACATTCTTGTATCCATATGATATACACACGAGTGTGCGAAGACGTCGACGTGGGAAAGCGGGAAGGTTTTACTAATACTGCTATAGGGATGGGATGGGGTGCGGGATGGGAACATGCCAATATGGGGACGCGGGGAGTAAGCTAGGCTTTTTATTGAGTAAATGAAGGGTTTTTGCCATTGCAATTTCTCTCCCTTCACCCTCGGTCTGGTGAGAGAGGGGTATGGGGTGTCCTAATTACCCATGGCGCCACTGCCACCTTTGCCGCCGCCGCACCTTGCTCTCGTGTCTACTTTCTATCGGCAACGAATCTTTCGTGTTTCACTCCCGATCAGATAAACGCTGGCTTTAATTTTTTCTTCGCACTTTTATATCGCTTTTCTGTCAGTCTTCATCTCGCGCGCTGATCATACGAACGATCAAGTCGAAGTGCGTGTCAGGGCTGCCGTTTATAATGACATTCTAGAATCCATCAGTGTGATATAACCGGTAAGCAAAGACTACTGGCTGATTTGAGTATTTCTAGAGTACCTATACATATAATAGAGACTAGAGAGAATGGCGGTCTGTGAATCCTACGCTCATTGGTTGCGACTTGTTAGGCGTTCAAGGAGCTCTTAGGGCCCAATTTCAAGATGGCCGACTGGGTCAGAAACATATCAGAAAGATCGAAATTGGTCAACGCCGATTACTGAAGCGTTCGATTATTTTGGCGAATTTAAATGGAGAAAATACATTGTTGCCAAATGTAACGCCTCGCCACTGCGGGTGACGCAATGGCGTCGTAATGACGATAAGGTACAGCATTCCGATTGATTCCCTCCAATCTCTGTAGGAATAAACCAATCGGTCGAAGGCTATCGGCTCGTTTACAGTGAATTTCTTGTGATCTTGGTCAGGTTACTAGTCTAACCTGAGGTTAGCATTCAACGCCCCCCCCCTTCTAACCCGAGTGATGGCGTTTGATTCCGCGGCGGATCCTGCCAAGTTATGATTTACGGGTGATGAGTCGTTCAATGGCACGGAAGAATAATTATTGAAAGTTAAGAAGCGGAAACGCCGGAAACTCGGTGCGGCAGAACAAGGCAACTTCAGCGTCCGTTGCCATCGCCGCCGTCTTTTATTGGTGATTGGTGTCGTCTTGGTTCCGTCCGTTCATCGGTGTCCCATCCCAAGATGCGTCAGACGTCAGACTGCAGGCTACGCCCTGAGAGATTCGCCCTATTCGCGACCAGATGCTCTCTCTTCTGCAAAGGGAAGGGAAGTCTTCGTCTGTTCTGTCGTGATACTCGGGGCCCACCCCGCAGCTGGAGGCCCAGGGTCACCTCACTACCATAGTACCATACATGATACATTAAGGCGCTCTGATGCCACATTTGATACGGCTAGTACTTCTGATCATCGTAAACGTATCAACTCTTAAAAGCGAGTCGAAAATTGTCTATGAAAGCATACGCAAAGTATATCATTGTATTTGTTCCTCGTGCACTTACCACTTACTTGTCATTGTCAAAGCTTACCATCGTCTTTCCAGCAAAAACTTTCAACAAGCCCCATATTTTGGTTTGATTAACGTTGAAGGCAGGCGTCGCGTGCAATTTGACAGCATTGTTATTCGCGCATTTAAGCGCGTGAAAAAGGTCGAATAACTATCGGCGGTGCACGTAGTGCACTCCCTCAAATCGATATTTTAAATGGACAAAAAGCGGCGTTGCTAGATGCACGCGACGCTGCTGGTTGAAGGATGCAGTTGTCGACATCTTGCGTTATTTGAGTAGATGGGTGATGGGACAAGGTCTATATTTATTTTGCCAGTTGTGAAGAGCTCAATTCGGCAACAGAGTAATTCGTATAAAACTTTAAACCCGTGCAAAAACCCGGGAGGAGCATGTTCCTACTGACTGATGTATCTACGCATACTTTTTCAATCTTTCTCATGGGTTTAAACAGATGTAATGCGACGTCGCCAAATTTCTAGCCTCGCCACTATGCTGACTGGATAATCGGCTGTTTCAAACTTTTGCTTCAGGGTATTTAAGGGTAGTTTCCTATCTTAATTTTTTCACTCCTTCTGTGCTGTGACGGAAGATTCGCAGAGTAACTAGCCATATAGTAGATAGCAGTGATTCACAGCCGATCAATGGTACCTATACCGTGACGCAGGTGTCAAAGGAGAGTCGTCTCTCATTGGCTACTTCTTGAACGAGTGATAATATTTCAGATAGAAATCTCATATGATTATCATGTGCACAACGCCGCCATTATAATCGCGAGTTTAAAAGCATTTTGTGATTTTAGAGGAGGATTTCGCACCAGTTTTTAGTACTATCAGCTTCTTTTTTTTTCTTTTCTTTTCTTTTCTTTTTTGGAGGTTTTTATATCTAATTTAACCCTGAAATCGCCTGTTGCAAAATGTTGCAACAGCCCCATCCATTCTACCTTCCTTTAAGTTTGAATCGTAATCGTACTCACCACTGATTGGTAAGTTTAAAAAATAAGTCCAATGGCGGCGCGGTGCAGACAATATGGAAACGTTGCATTTCGTCATTTTAAACCCATGTTAAGTATAAATTCGAGGGAGTGCTCTTTGCACCCTCTCGACATTGTACATGACTTTAAATGGACTAAATGTAACGTTGCCAGATTGCACGCGTCGCCACTGTATAAGCCTCTCTCCGTAAGATAGTTTTTATATTTCTTGTTCAAAACACAGAGTCCAGAGGGGGAATATGAACGCGACTCATTTAATAGTCTCAGGAACC
The DNA here is from genome assembly GCA_011764245.1 of Trialeurodes vaporariorum. NCBI lineage: Eukaryota > Metazoa > Arthropoda > Insecta > Hemiptera > Aleyrodidae > Trialeurodes > Trialeurodes vaporariorum. The sequence continues at coordinate 56,848,224 of VMOF01000002.1, forward strand.
AATCTAAGCTGAGAATTGTCTAACTTGAAAGTTCAGAATTATGTTGCTGTTGACAACACTATGCTGCTTGCCGTATGACTCACTCAGTGAGTCAGGTAAAGCGCGGCTACGACTGACGCATCTAAACTAAATCCACCGAATCCACTTAGCGCGCTCGGTGAAAATGTACTCGAAGTTCTTTTCTGCTTGTATGCAGTCGTACATCATAGCAGTGCTGGTTCGTGAAATTTAGCATCATCGGATGTTCTCTGTTCTTGTTTTGAAATGCGAAAACTTGACGAAGCGCTATTACGCAGTAAAACTTAGAAGAACGCAACTTGAACGTTTATGCTTGTAATTATGATGTTAACTGTTGAAAAGAGGGGTGATTTCATGGCAAAAAATCACGGTTGCCAGATTGCAAGAGCCGCTATTGCAATACTGCATCTTAGTTAAATATCCTCTCGCTAGTCAAGTTTTGGTTTGCGGTTGTTTGCATCTACCCTATCCATAGCGCAACGAGAGTTTCTTCATCTCTCTCTTTTCTCCACTAAGAAACATATGTTAGACAAGGATGGACAAGGGGATAAAACCCCCTCCTTCTGTCCTTTTTCTACTTATACATTCAAATGGAAATGAGAGAAATGGGAGAGATTCTGGTTGCGCCAGTGACCCTATGTGGCCTATGTCGCCCCGCAATCAAAGCAATAATTTTGTCCGGTAGTTTTGCATTCTTCTATGATCCGTTTTGTCGATTAATCGGTTAGCGCCAAAGTTGAGAAATCGATTTCTCGTCTGATTTACACGTCCACCCTATTTATGCGCAAAGATGACAGCAACATAATGGACTCGCACACAACAGTCTTAACATTAGACCTTATGTTGCCCAAGTTGGTTGCCCCGTCCACCCTTTGCTTTTCCACCGTCTTATTAAAGACTTTCTTTGTGAATCGAAGTATATTTACGCAAGAAAGCACTCTTACATAGTCAACTAAAAAAAAAAGTTATTGTATTACAGGAATCTTTCGCGGCTATCGGCGATTTTTTTAAACGCGAGTTTTGTGTATTGCTAATTGCGGCGATCCCTTATTTTTTTATATGTATGCAAGCTATGGTTATGTATAGTGGCAACAACGGATTCCCTCCTTTTAAACCTACGTAAAATAATCGATCTTCAGAGGATTTATTGAATCCCCGAGAAATCGATACTTTTGCATAGGTTCAAATGGCCGAAACAAATGGTTGCCAAATAGTATGAGCCACCTTTGGGTTATCGCAATGCTTGATAGATTTCCACAAACATTTTGAGTACCTCGATTTTTTTTTTTTGGTGTGCTGAACCGTTGCGCCGATGCTCATTAAACATGCAATTTTGATTAGAAATTGATGGATATCGAACGGGACCCACAAACCACGGCCTTGCACAATCCGACAGTTGCGGGGAAAAAGTGTGCTTCCGTTTCGACCTGACCCGATCCGACCCATTGAGCCGTTCGAAACGCTTCTTGAAGATAGGTCTCCTTTCCTTGCTGCCCCCCCCCCCCCCCCCCCCCGGGCTCGGAGGAAACGCCCTCCCTCACCTTCCCGCCGCTGGTCCTGTTGTCTGTTGGTTCATTGCTTGCTAGTTCCATGTCTCATCATCGGCTCGATCCAGCTCCGCGTAATTCACCATCCACCCACTATCGCACCGAACATCAGGGAAACAATCATGACCGCAACAAAATGGATTGAGATAGATTCATGCTCACCAGACAGAGACACACGATCTTTATTCTGCACAGACAGACGCGTAACAAGTCTCTATTTAGGACCTGGATAACGAGTGCACTTTTTTTGAATGATAGGCGTTTCGCACAGAAGGTCGGGATTTTTTATAGACTATTTCTATCCTCATGATTGTCGATATTTTTACCAAAACCTGATACCGTTCCGAAAATGAACTCATAAATTACGTCGATAAGCTGAAGGTATCTATCAGAGTGACGGCTCGTGCGTTGTGGCAACTACGGATTCTCTCCGTTCAAAGCTATATAAAATAATCGATTTTCAAGGGTTTCACTGAATTCCTGAGAAATCGATACTCGATTTCTCAGGCAAAAAAACATGATTGCCAATGGGTCTATTGCATATACATATATACTTTTGGTACAGCGTTATATGGCAGGGTTGATTCTGGTGTAAAATCGCGTGAAAATGACTTTGAGAACATCAAAAAATCTGAAAATCCACTCATGCATAAGCCCACAAAAGGCGTTTTAAGGAATGCCCAAGATGGCGGTTGAATGGGTGAATGCAGACACCATGCATGAGCATCAAAGAAGGTCGACGACGGCTTTCGGCAATGTAGGTACTTGCCCGGCGTTTCCTTTTCAGAATTCTGGCAAATCGGCACTAAACATGATATATTCATCGTGGTAGTCACAAGCAACAACGAGAAAGTAAAATTTTCCGGGGGGGGACACACAGAATGACACAAAAATGTAGGTTCTATGAGGAAGTGAGTCATTTGTTTACGATCTAACCAACATCATTTATTGATTGCCGTCGTCGCCTCGTCGGCCGTCTTTTGATGCTCGTGGTGCATGCATGCAGGGTTCATTCGGCCATTCGACCGCCATCCTAGGTTTTCCTTAAAACCAGAAGCGAGGCGTGAAATTTGACAATGATGTACTTTCTCCATTTTTAAACTCACTGAAAGAATCAAATTCTTCGGTCATCGGCGATGACCAGTTGTTTCGACCTTTCTAATGTGTTTAAAGGGGGGGGGGGGGAGAAACGTTGCCACTGCTTAAAACGCCTTTTGTGGGTTTTGTTAGTGAATTGTAAGACAGTTTGATGCTCTCGATGTGATTTTCACGCGATTTGACACCAGAATGAACCCTCTATTATGCTGTAGCAAAAGTATGCTATACTTGGTTCCTCGGAGTGGCCTTTTGGTGACCAGTGCGCACAATATACCTACATCATTTTCAAATATTCGTGGATTAAAGTTCATTCGACCTCCAAAGTTCGAAATCCGTGTGTATCTTGACGGGAAATGAGTTTGATTAGTGATTGATGATGATTCCCGACAACATCGCGATGATCGACCGCAAGGTTTGCAACCCGCCAAACTGTGATGGTGGATGGTATATTGGTATACGCACCTGTCAACGATTTCGCATTTGGGAGCTACCTCAAGTTTAAATACGTAAACATCATAGTAATTTAAGAAACGTTGTATGTTTCGTTTGGATACGTACAATTTGTGTTGTAGCAAATGCAGCTTATATCTCATGCATTTAAATGGAAAATCCAAAATTGAGGAGTAGGTACTTCGGTATAAGGGTGGATAAAACAGAGAGTCTGCTTGTGCAAAAAAGTCCTGATTTCAAAATGTTTTTGCGTGAGATTCTGATGAGAAAAACTTCTCTGAATTCCCATAGACAATCAAAGTGCACAGTCTATAATCTTTAACTGATTAAGAAAACCGAATCCAACACTTCATAATCTCATACAATCTGCTTTTGAAATCAGGTTTTTGGAGCACGAGCACACCCCTTGTTTTATCCGCCCTTTTACTGAAGTACTCCTCAATTTTCTGGTTACGAAGATGTTTAAATAAACACGGTGTGGTGCGGTGGTTCCGTTTTTGTAGTATAATGTGTCGGTGGAAATAGTGTATCGCGGGTCCTTTAAAATGAAAGTGATTTCCCGCTGTAATGAGTTTAGATTTTACAAAAGCTTGGAATCTGCCCATCTTCATTTTCGCGGAATTTTACGTTAAAATATCGATGTGCCGTATTTTGTAGTGTAGCCGAAGTATACGCAACAGACTAATTGTGAAGAAAAATGTATCCCTTAGGAATCTCAAAAGCATCGTAGAGGCCATTTCAGAAGTGTAGGCGCACCTAGACCGATAATCTTTGGAATTTTTCAACATCATCTCTCATGTTACTAAATAAAATTTAATGAAAATGGATATGAGCGTTGGCTTTTCAATGAGGAGCGATTTAAAACCAAAAGTTTAATGTCGGAGGCAAGTTTTGTTTTGCTTTGAAGGAATGAAATTTAAAAATTCGCCAAAGATTATACTCTAGGTGCACCTACACTTCTGAAACGAGCTCTATTTCGCGATGAATGACGAGTTGAAATCCGAATGTAATCTGCGTTTTTCGCATCTCTTCTCGAACTGAAACGTGCGGGGCCGACAGCGACATCCGATACATTGACTTACCCCGCGTCTTGTGCATCGAACATAAGTATTACCTCGTGTTCCTGTCATGTTCGACGTTTGTACTCATAATGCTCACCTCACCTCAACTCATCTCATCTCGCGTGAGTGGCAATCATTTAGAAAGTATTGCTCTATTGCACTATCGCCCGGCCGTTGCAATGTATGAGCATGTGTTTCATGTGTTTGTGTGTGCGTGTGTGTGTGAGTGTGTGTGTTTGTGTGTGTACTTGTTTAAGTAAGTGTATATATGCCGTATGGTGTAATGGTGTGTTGGTGATGATGCGACTGTGTTATGTTGCCCTGTTATTTTTTTTTTTTTTTTAATGTATGGAAATAATGAAGGTGCGCTATAATTCAAAAGCGACCGCATCAAAAATGACTGATGCGATTAATAACGTCGAGTACTTTATCCCGAACTTGAGTCGCTGAGACCTAAGCGCCACCATAGACTTTGATACTATTTTTGTTCCGGAGGAGTTAAGCCATCAGTCAGTGGAGGCGCGTGCATTCTGGCAACGTTGCATTTAGTCCATTTACATTCATGAAAAAGGACAAATATGAAGGATTGGGGGATGCACACTGCACAGTGCACTTTCATCGAATCGATATGTTACATTGATTTAAATACGGACGAAATGTAACGTTGCTAGATTTCATGCGCCGCGGCCGCTATACTGAGTTACGCCTTCTATAACGCCGCGCCGGCCGTCGCGTCTTATCAATGCCACGACTTTTTGTAGAAGATTGGTAACTTTTCTGTTTTCGCAGAAAGGAAGCCAACTATAAAATAATTTATATAAACTTATAAACTAACTATAATAGTTACAGGAAACACATAGCAATTGGTTCCTTTCTGCATAAGGGCATCCAATTAATGTTCTTTTTTGTTTGACTCTGCTGTGTTTGACATTGTTTCCCTTTTTTTAGAAGTATATCGAAATAATGAGCTGTTGTCGTGAGCTGTTTCTACTGATAAAATGGTAAATCATTATGTGTCCGGTTTCGACTACCCTGTTAAAAACAAACGGAGTGAGGACGAAATAATCGAAGCATTTCGCCCGCCTCAGAAATCGGCGGAGTGATAATTACCGGAGTCAGAACAGAAGGGAGTAAAATTTGACGGAGTGGGAATGGACGGAGTGAGAATGCACGGAACGAGAGGCACTCCGATAAACAAGAGTCGCAATTGCATTGAAAGCCAGCGTGGTCGATGTTGATAAGAGTCGGCTTCTGATTGGCTGGAAATGGAGGGAAATATCGTGGTGCCAAACTTTTGTTAGCCTTATGGAAATTAACACGGAGTTTTCGTTCCGAGACGTTTATCTCGAAACCTGTGCAAAATTACCTCTAAACAATTTATACGAGTCGATTTAGCAGAATTTTCCGAACAAATTGATAGGTCACGCGTATCAGTACATTGTCTCATTTGAAAAGTACGCGTAATAGTGAGTTACTCAAACACACGCCAAGCATGTAAACACACTACCTACTGTGCGTACTTTTCAACTGAAACAGTCTTTTCAAATTTGCCCTAAAGTGGCACTTATGACCTATCAATTTCTTGAGAAAATACTGCTAAATCGACTCGTATTAATTGTTTACAGGCAATTTTGCACAGTTTTCGAGATAAACGTCCCGGAACGAAAACCCCGTGTTAATTTCCAAAAGGCCTAAAACCTTTTGGCACCACGATTACAGCCAATCAGAGTCCGGCCCGCGTTTCCGATCTCTTATCTGCTTTGACCACGCATGTCTTCCATTCAATTGCGACTCTTGTTTACTTTTTGCTTCCGTCTGGCGCCTTCAATTCTTCGTATAGGCAATTCCAGCTCCTTCAAGTACGAACAGTTAACTACCTTCCATGTGCATAGAAACGGAAGAGTCGTGTTCTTTCGAACGAAACCCGGGCCTTAAAGGGTGAACTCGCTCTACTGTGCGCCGCTCCTCCTCGTAATTTTCTCTCCTTTTCACGTATAAGATGCATCCATCAAAAATCGAATCTGTTGATAGTGTAACTAACCCATGTGCCGATTCGAGTTTGTTTACCTATATGTCTGCCCAGAAAGTTTGCTTTAAAACGGTCAACGTGTTCAGTTTTCGCGAGCTCCGTTTTTGAATCGTATGTTTATACTCCTAACTAGGGTATCCAATAACTTCTTGACTGTAAAAATGCCTTCTGGGCTCGATTGATTGTAGAACGAGATTACGCACAGTATCGACATGCTGGCTGATTGTGAGTCTTGGCTTGGCTGTGATTTAACAATGCAAATGGGCTTGCCCAGCGGTGACGATGACGTATCATCGCCGACCATAACTTTGCATTCTGATTAAATATTCTAATATCAGCAAACCTGTTCTCTTTATGACCGAGGATGCAACAACATTCTTTATAATCATAACACTTCTTAGGTGCTGGCACGCGCTGCAAAATATCCGCAACTATTTTACGCTTTTTACCGCAGTGGAACTTTTGCTAACTTTTACTACACCACATGGAGCAAGCACGGAAACGAAGGTTGGGTTCTGCTCCCCTAAAGTTCATGTTCTATCGCTCATGAAATAGTTGGGAAAATATCGTCAACTCTGTCAACTTTGAAGTCTTCTCCAACGTTCAGTCTAAATTTCCTCTAGTTGGCTGCATATTCCCCTTAGCTCCAATTATTGTCGGTGCAATATAGGACGTAAATTTTAGGGAAATAGTCCCAACTTTCTTTCCGTGTAAATAGAGCTCTTTCAAGGGTTTTCCGGGGGCAAATGCGGCCCATGGAGTCTTTTGTCAGGTTCTACGAAAATCTAACAACGAGACCATAAAAAAATCCTAAAATTTTCTACCGAGGGCGAAAACTTAACGTGTAGTTTGAAGTGATTCAGCAGCCACCACTCGGATTGGAAATTGGAATAGATTTTTAAATCAATGCAATAATGCTCCCCACTGTTGCATCAACAGTGTCCCATTGCAAAGAAAACCTTTCCTCACAAAGTGACCACAAGTTTTTAAGAAACTTCGACTCCCTGCAGATGCGTACAAAGTTTTTCCTTTTTTTCGTGATCCTGGGCATCGAGTCCCCCCCCCCCTTCCCACTATGTTTACAAAATTAAGTCGTCAAGAAGATCACAACTTGCATTATTTTGTTGTTCTATTGCACCAGAGAGTTTTAGCTTGTTTGTGTGCAAAAACTAGCTAAAAACACGGAAAAGACGCTAAAAACTTAGGTTGAGGTTGAAGACTATTTCTTCAGTCTTATAGCAAGGCGCGGTACCAAAGAGGAACGATTCTTTTGGATACCGAGTCACTGAGTCACCTGGTGTTTCTCTCTAATTAAAGATTCAAATCGCTGGAAAAAATCGATCGGAGAAGAGTCAGTCAATCGAAAATTTTCTCCCTAACCTAACCGAACAATGAAGGATCAGAATAAATTAAATCAATTCTATAAGATGGAAATAGAAATGGCTCATGAAGAAGGGGTTTAGGGTTCGGTGAACAAAAAAATGCAAAAGAACCTAGTCAATCGAATGATTTTGTCCTTTGAGACAATCTCTAATTATAGATAAAAATCCCCCGAAAGTGTTAACTACTGAAACAACTGTTGAAGAAATGCTTCAGCTGGATATAAAACCTCCATCGAACAAGGATCCGTACATCATTAAAGAAAAACGTATTAAATTAAAATGACAAAAAATAAAGTGGAGGAATTTTTGCTGTTGGAGACCGAGTTGGACAAATAAGAGTGAACTCGATTACAGGGTATAATCAGTAATCGTCAAACTTTTGGATGGTAATTAAATGTAGTCTTCGCAGATTTAAAGTAAACTTTTGGATCATTTCGATTAGATTTAATTCTTCTAAAACTAATATGTGATGAGTGACTTCGTAAAAATTCAACCCCGATTATCGTAGAATCACCCTCCGAAAAACGATGTTTGCGATTACTCATTACCGCCCTCATTTGCCCAACTCGGCTCAGCGAACGGGAATAGTCAGAACCAGACGAGGAACGAGTCATTTGAATGAATCAATCCGTATTTTAGAAATCCTATCAATGAACAATTTTGCTCAGCTTTCCTCTCGTGTCGACGGGAAATAATGAGGTACACTTACGTGTACAAGTGCAAGTGTAAGCACAAAGCACTCACAATTGGTACTTTGCTGTGGCACCGAGCGATGGCAGTGCAGCAGTGGTGTCGTGCTTTTGGCTCGTTTTCGCAGCCGGTGAGTCAGTTTCAGTGCATTTTGCACTGTGCTCTATACACCACCCGAGGTGCACATGCGTACAGGGTGCTCCAGAAGTCTTCAATCACCGGCCTTTGATTATTCAAGAATGAACAGCTGTATTTTGATTTTTTGAAAACGTGATCCTGGTTTTGGGAATGCCCGTTTAATGACGCAGATCAAGTTTGTCCTTTGACCTTCAAGCACTTTCGATATAATTTGTAGGTTGATATTTTCAACAATATTAGGATTTTAGAAAATGAGTCTTTTAAGTTTGAACAATGTGATGCGTTTTGAAAAAAAGATGCGACCCTTTAGTTACTGACTTTTTGAAAATGTTCCGAGTGATTTAGGGAAAGTCCTAGCGTTGATATAGGTAGATACTTTAGCGGAAATCACCGTTGGTTATTCTGGCACAATTTCTCATGGAGCTTTTAATTTGTAAACTAGTTGGAGGTGCACACTTACGTAGATTTTCTAGAGCAATCCTCCCGTTTGTCTAAAAAGACCTATACGTAAACTTTAAATTCAATTTCTCAGTAATAGAAATGTGAAATTTTCGCCTTAATTCTCAGAGCGTGCGTCATAGAAAGAGCAATTAGGAAATACGACTGTTGAAATTGACGCTGTTGGGAAGGAAAGGGCCAAGTACTCACTTTGTCAAGTTTACAGGAGGGTTAACCCTTTCAATGCTGAGTTGAGTTCAATGCTGGAGTTCATCAAACGCGCTCACTTTATTTCAGGCGGGTGGATAAATATTTCTATATACTCCACGGTAAATGTTTTGCCTACATCCTTAACTGAAGGCGCCCATTAAATGTGTGAATTATATTATTATAAAACGAATTATTACGAGAACCTGCTACTCAAAGGGATTAAAAATGCATCGCTTTCTATCCTGACTGTATCATAATCGCATTCATTTCTTTGATTTCTCCGTATGCTTTCAAAATATTTTAGAATTTGGTGCAGTGTCGATGAATTAAAAAAATAAATACATAAGGCAATTCAATTTTGCCGTAAGTGTTATTACTTGACCGGTTGACCCGTTTCTACCAGTAAGCGACGATACCGTAGCTTTTACAAAGAAATAGCCCCTGACGTGATTCAAAGGACACTAGTTTGCTTAACCCTTTATGGACCAAGCCCTAGTATACTCGATTTTCCCTCTAAGTCTATTTCACATAGTTTCATTCTTCATACCGGATAAACTCGATTATCGATTAAAACACTTACAAGATGAGGCTTCGTCCGGGTGCCTTCAATTCGTCGTATAGGCAATTCCAACTCCCCCGAGTACGAACAGTTAACTACCGTCCCTATTTAAACGGAGGAGTGGTGTTCTCTTGAACTAACCTGGTCTGTAATGGGTTAAGATACATTCTTCCACGGGAGAGTTTGGTGTAAGTATAAAACAAGCTAACGACTGTTCAAAGAAAACTAAATTGACAAACTGATGATGTTTCTGATAGGAATCGTCGTTTGTTAAGTTAAAGTTTTACTATGCGAAATCTTCTTTAAGCCGCGGCTTTTAGGAACGGAAAGACAATAATTACGCAGCATAATTTAAGCAATAAAGCGTTCGTAAACATTTTTTTATTTTCCTTAAATTTTTAGGATTTCCATTCTTCCTAGGAGTATAAACTAAAAGGTTGACGACGTTTTGAACACTCTGTATACGAGCACAGGTTTTTAGTTGGGTACCGGGGTACCTATGAGTTGAGTCTAACATAAGTGCGGTGTGCTTGTTATTATCGTCTATCCTAGAATTATGATAATTATGTCATTTTCATTTTCATTCGCCATCGCCAACCCTCTATTCACCCCCTCCTCCCTCTCTTCCTTCTCCTCCGCGCCTCCTGGCAGTCTTTCTCCTATTTTATACCATGCACTCTTTCCTCTTACATTTTCCACTGTTGCCGAGGGTTGATAAAAAAAAAATACAAGCGGAGCGAGAAATTACAGTAATTATTTCTTGTAATAATTTTCTTATCGTAAATGTTGAAGAAACCATTAGTTTGGTTAAAATCTAAGATATGTCATTCAGTTTTACCGGTTTTTATGCAACGCACCTCCTTATTCACAAAATTCATCTCTGAAGAATCAATTATAAATTTATGGGGGTTCGGGGCGAAGTTTACAATCTGGCAACGCTGTGTTTATCCCCCCCCCCCATTGGAACTCACACAAACAGTTGAATTAGTATTTCGATCATTTCCATGGCTTTAAATGGACAATATGCAATGGTGCCCAATTGCACGCTCTGCCACTACATGAAGCCTTCTTTCAGAAGTTTGAAGAAATAATGGCACAGTATAAAATCAAATGGAATCCTGATTTTGTGTCAAAGGAAATATAGGAAACAGTCTGTCAGAGTAGCTCGTTTTTTTTTGTTTTTTTTTTTTCTTTATTTTTTGTTTTTTTTGTTTTTTTTGTTTTTTTTTTTGCCGTGGCAACATTTATCTAACAATAAAATTAGTAATCGATGGAATTTCTCTTTGCGAATTTATCTGCAAAATGTTCGCTCTGACACAGATTAGCTTGTGTACCCATTTCTTCTTTCCACGTATCCATCATTAGGTGTATACATATATTGGTGTTTTCTGTTCTGTTTTGTTTGTTTTTTTTCTTTGCTTCTATATTGCTTTAAAGTACGTGTAAACAGTCTATAGAGAAGTGGCAGCAATTATTTCGTGTATTATTTTTTATACCGTAAATAAAATTGTGAGCAAACCATCAGATTGTTGAACGCATCTAGAACAAACAATTTAGTTGCACTTATTTTCAAGCAATGCACGAATCGTGCTCTGCCCATTTTCAAACTTTTTCTCTGAAGAAGATTATGTATTTTATCTCCTCTTGGTGAAAAGAGTTGATAATCAATAATTTAGTTTTTTAGCTTCATTGCAGAAGGGAAGTAACCACCCGACGTGACGCAAAGTATGTATAACTGTAGTACGAAGAATGCGTAATGTTGCAAACTGTTGCTTCAGCGTACGTTACAGAGGGTAGATTCTTTTATAAAACTACTCGAAAATAACGTTGAAAGCCCATTAGAAAGTTTCAAAATCCACTCACGAACTGAATCAATGTGTTTGACAAAATTAAAAGATGGCGGACGAATGAGTGGGTGACAATGGGGTCCCATTTAATTGCAGCTTTTTATGCTGCGTGAGAAAAGTGATTCATCGTAGCATTGGCGTAGCCAGGAATTTCTCTTGGGGGGGGGGGGGGGTCAAAAGATACTAATTTGGTCAACAAATTTGTCTGAAAACGCAAAAAATTACCTTTTTCTAGGACACATTTCGGTGTCAAGGGGGGGGGGGCGACTCCAGACCCCCTGAACACCCCCCCCCCCTTGGCTACGCCACTGCATCGTAGCAACATCTGGAATCAGAGGGGACTCCCCTTTTGTCACCCGCTCTTTCGACCATACACAACCTTGTCATTTTGTTAAACGCATTGATTGAGTTTGGGAGTGGATTTTGTAACTTTCCCTTGCTCTCAACGTTATTTCTAAGTGACCATACATGTAAATCTACCCTCCGCAACACTGTAGCAAAAGTTTGCAACGTACCTTCATTGAAAAATTGTGTCCGTTTAATTTTTCGACCTTTTTAAACGTTTGCCGCTGAGCGGCTAAGGTTAGTTTATTTTGTATTACAAATTGTAAAAATTGGCGTCTCAGTAAGGAAGTGAGAGCGTTTAGTTTGAGCACTGAGCATAGAATATAAGAAAGTTAAATTTTGCAAAAGAAAATATTGACACTTAACTTTATGTTCATGCAATTGGCCAAATATACGCTCATGCACGGGCAAAAATCTGGCTAGCTCAGTTGAATATCGTGCTTTGACTAGTCAACGTTAATGACAGTGTTCATTCCAGCCATGGAAGGGAAATTCAATTTATGACAAGTCTTGTGCGGGTGTCCACTCAGTTTAGTGTCCATCCACACTTTGAACGTGAATCCTCAATTACCCGATCGCATCAATCCATCGGATTCGCTCGATCCAGTTCGAGGCAGGCGTCAAAGAAAGTTCATGTCCGCCTAATAACACCGCATCACACGTCGATCAAGTGTGAAGAAAGTTGTAAAACACGACTGTTTATGCGCCGCAACTGAAATTGCAGCGCGCGCGGTTCGCGATCTATCGATTTCGAGATCTATTTTTTATTTTAATTATTTTTCTTTTTACATTTACAAAGGGTGTCTCAAAAGTATCGAGACTGATGCTGTAACTTATAAACTGAACAAGGTTTTTAACAAACATCTAGCGCAATCTTGCAACCTTGCATTTTATCCATTTAAGCCCTCACATAAGTTCGAATAATGGGGCTGTTGCACACTTTTGCCACTAGCGATTTAATGGTCGATTGAGATGTGAAAAACTCCAAAAATAACGATGGTAGCTCTAAAATCTTACAAAATCCACTCCGAAACTCATAAAATGCTTGTAAACGCGCGATCCTATTATGGCAGCGCGGCGTGTTGAGCACTATATTAATGGGAGATTCCCATCTAATGATATTGTCACTCCATCAAGATGTGGGCAATGAGAGACGACATTTCCTTTACCTACACCTGTGTCGGGGCACCATTAATCGGCTGTTATAATTTAGCTGTGAATCTTTCTTTTCCATCAGAATAGAAGAAGTGACAAAATTAAAGTACGCTTCACCCATTTTTATCAGTGTCTAACACCGCTATTCCAATCGGTCGATGCAAAGTATTTTATGAGATTGCGTATAGGAGTGGATTTCATAAGTTTTTCGTGCTACCATTGTTATTTTTTAGGTTTTTTCATCTGAATCGACTCTTCAATCGTTTGTAGCAAAAGTTTGAAACAACCCCATTCAAGCGTGTTCGATATGTAACCACGACTTCGATCTATTTCACTAGTTTATATGGGCAAAAACCAACTTTGCCATATTGCATGCGACGTCAGTGTTAAGAAATGATGTCCGGAAAAGTAAACGAGCTTTTCCAATAGAGGAGCTAATACTTGTTTTAAGTGCTTTTCAAAGTGAGACAGCATGGACGATCTGTTTCTGGTTTATTTACCTCGTTTTTTTTAAAACTTAAATTAAAAATTGTAATATATGTTCCGTAGTTTGTTTTGAATGCAAAATTGCAAGTGTTTTAGAAAGGCATTGGCGGATACCTGGGGGGGGGGGGGGGGGGTTAAAGGGGGGGATCCCCCCCGTTCGGCCCGAAAAGTGGGAAAAGAGGGGAGAGGAAGGGGCAAAGCAAGAGCGAAAACAAGGAAAGGGGGTCATTTAGGGGCAAAAATCCACAATTCGCCCCTCCCCCCGTTCGGGAGGGCTGGATCCGCCACTGTAGAAAGGCTATCTATCTGGACACAGAATTCTAATACAACTATCCAGGTGAGAAAATGTTGCTTGTTTCTGCGTCACATGTCAGTCTATTCATCGTGTGAATCCTTCCAAAAGAAACAATTTGATCGATTTCTGTGTCCGAATATCTTGATAGCTACTCTACAGCACTTGCATTTTCGTTTAAAACCAAATTCAAGCGGATCTGTCGCAATTTTTTCCCCAACCCAAAGATTAGCCCTTTAAGGGCCAGGCCCGAGTATACTCGTTTTTCTTCTCTACTTTACTTCACATTGTTTCAGTCTTCATGCCGGATAAACGCGACTACTGATGAAAACGATAAGATGCCTTCGGGCGCCTTCAATGTAGCATATAGGCAATTTCAACTCCCCCGAGTACGAATAGTTAACTACCTTCCCTTTATAAACGGAAGAGTGGCGTCCCTTTTGAAATAACTTGGCCATTAGAGGGTTAGTAAAAGTGAGGCAGACAAACTGAGCCCGTGTGAAAATTTGAGAGATTTCCATTATGGCTACCTCCGTTTTGTGCTTCAAAAGCACGTCCTAGAAAACCCCTCTATTGATGTAACTCGTTTGGAAAAATTCATATTTGTATCCACAGAGCGGCGAAAAGTAGAAGAGTGGTCGTTTCATAATAATGTGTGATGGCGAACCAATGCGCCAGAGACTATTGGTCAATGAGGATACGTTGAAGATGAGCAAAGCAGCGAGCGCCAGCGATGAGGTCGCTTCCAGGATTTTCACTCGGGCTCACTCATAGGAACCCCTTCCCTTCCCACCCACCCCCTACCTTCACACCTCACACCGACCGCTGAGCCTCTACTTTGGTTTCGTCGTGTTATATCTGTGTTATCATCAGCATATCCGCTCACCAAGAAATGAGCAATAGTAAATCTACAGCGTTACTCCTTCGACAATTAGAAAAAAATTGCTCAAATTTTTGACGGGGCACTGCGACAGCTTGAAAAAGTCCTTGGTAAATGACCGTTTAAGGCCGATTTTAACGCCCGCTCCTTAAATTTTCTTCGGAATATCCTCGATTTGAAAAGAGCCATTTAAAATGTATGGAGATGCGACGGGTCACTGCGAAGGTCTGAAAAAATCCTTGGAAAATTGGGCCGATTTTTTACCGCTTGTTTCTCGACTTGAACAGTGCCGTTTGAAATAAAAAGATGAGGATCACTTTGAATAAGGAGGTTTTGGGGAATATGGGATACATGGAGACTTGTGAAATATTGGATTATGAAACTAACAGAACACAATAGGATTAGGTTAATTTATATACATAGTAATGAAATGACTATGATGGAATTTTCAAATTGAGGATGAATACATTTTTAAATCGCACTATTTTCCACCCTCAATTTTTAATTTTCAGCACAAATATCCGTTACATTGTTATCAATATAACCTTGTTTCAATGTATGCCATCAATTACTTTGTTTAACATTTCACAATTCCCCAATTTTCCCAATCCTCCCCCAAATCTTTCTCTTGATCCTCATCCTCTTTTCATCCTCCATGTATTTCAAATGATACTTTTCAAGTCGAGGAACGTTTTGAATTTGGCCCTTAAGCGCCCCCTCGCAGAGAAAGGAAAAGTTGTATAGAATTCACGAGTTAAAATTTAATATATTGATGTTGATTCCTGTCTATTGCAATGTATTAAGCGCCTGAAAACCTGAATACCATACCTCGTTGTCAGCAGTCAGCACGCCTCAGCAATTCAGCGTGGTTGTCGGCTTCTTCTACTTCTTGTTCGTTCCGGAATCAGCATTTCGAGCCTCGCGGTCTTCGCTTCGGTCGATAGCCATCAGAATAAAATTTAGATCAGCCCATTTTTCACATTACGCGGTTGCCGAAGATGCATTCTACATTGGAGGTGTGCTTACTAGAGAGGGCATCCTTTCTCGAAAAGGGAACAGCGTAAAAATGATCATCAGATATCAATTTTTGTGAATCAAAGCATAATGAAACAATGGGGCTCTTGCAAACTTTTCCTGTGAAAAAATGATCAGTCCAATCTGTTGTAAAAACCAGCAAAAATCACGAAAATCACGAAAATCGCACTAAGAAAGTCTAACATTTAGTAATAAACTCACATAACTGCTATAATGGCAAGTTGGTTTTGGCGGTTGAACACAGGTATCATGGGAGATTCCTGTCTATTATGTCATTTGCATAACGGAAACACAGAGATTTGTCTCAGTTTAGATGGGAATCTCCCATGATACCTGCATCTCTCCGCCATTAAGCCCGATTCTGAGACTGAGAGTGAATTTTTTGATTTATTAGTGTACTCATCGTCATTTTTACATGTTTTTATACAAGAATCGACTATTCAATCTCCTGTAGCAAAAGTTTGCAAGAGCCCCATTATGAAAAGAAGAAAAACAGGAGAACGTAGATTACTTATAATAATTATTGACTATTTACGCATACTGAAGAAGAGTTCCAATGTATGGATGTACTGTTCCGTCGTAATCAAACATTTTGCTGTGGTTTTTATATAAAAAACAAAAAACGCCTGCAAATAGGAGGGTATGCAATACCAACTCTCCGAAGTAGAAAGAATTGTGTGGATCAATAATATCTGTTCTCATGCTTTTATCTGCTGTGGAAGGTTTGGTTTACTGGCAGGAAAAAAAAAAAAAAAAACAATTTATTTTACAGTCTGATCCAAAAGTGCCCATAGATGCACTAGGCACGCACCTGTTGAAAATATTCAAATCAGTCATCGTTTTTGTTTTTACCCTCTAGTTTTTTTTTGTTTTGTTTTTTGTTTTTTTTTTCAATCGATTACGACGGGTGAATTTTCGATTTCCCCAAAACTCGCATATAGTATTAATGATTCTCGTCCGTGACCCTTTTTCCTCTCTTTTTGTCGCGTCGTTAATTTAGTCCCCCCCCCCCCAATTCGGTCCTGCGTGCCCCGTATCGCTATAACGCCAGCTCTTTTTTCTTTGTACAGCACGGTCCTGGACCACGGGGGGCCACGGGCACCTGGTCAGAGTGGTCACTGGTCAGGGTGATCAGTCGCCCAGAACTTCTCTCACCAAGCGACGATCGACATCTGCGCTGCGCCAAATACCGCTGCCGCCATACCACTCAAACCTAATTAATTCATTAGTCTCGACGAGCTCCAACTATAGAGGGGCTTTCTAGAACGTAATTTTGAAGACACCTCTGAGACAGCGGTGTAGCGTGCAATTTGGCAACAATGTGATGTGTCCATTTAAATCCATTCAAAATATCGAACCACTGGGTGTTCAGTGAACACCTTCGCATTTGGCCTTTTACATGGGTTTAAGTGGACACAATACAACGTTGCAAATTGCACGCTACGCCACTGCTCTGAGGCAGCCATTATGGAAATCTCTTATTGATATTTTACGTGGACTCGGTTTGTTTGCCTCTTATTTTTTAATCTTAAATCAAATCAATTCGTAAAAATGACGAAACTAAATAAAAAAACAGGAAAAGTAAACTCATTAAAAAGCTGCCTTTTAAAAAAAGCTCATAAATTGCCATTTACCTTTAATTTTTATGAATGATGGGTCCCGCCCACCGCGGGTCTTTCGAAAAGTCTCCTGCTTTCTCACAATAGCGTGTCTATGATGCATAGACTGGGTCAGGAATTTATCTTTCTCTCTCTCCTGCCGTTTGGATACACGTTTTAGAAAAGGGTAGCAGAGGAGCCCTTCACGTGACTTTAGCCCCTATCATCTATCTCCGTCTCCCTCTATTGCACGCGTTCAAACCGGGGGGAGATTAGAGGTGGTATGATGCAACTCGCATCCTACACGCTGCTGACTAAAATGCTGAAATTAATGCTAATGACTCGTTTTGGCACTTTACAGTTTATGATCAAGGTATGCGATGCATCCATGTCTCTTCTGTTTATACCTCTATGGTGTATGAAAAAGAATTAATTCGGGGGCATTGAATAAGCCCCCAGGAAATCGATACTTTTGCATTTTTTAGATAGGGATGAAAACTATAATCGATTGTCCATAAGCGGCCTGTGGCACTCAGTAATTTTATTTTGGTCGATAATTTTTAGTGCAACCAGCTGTGTATAGCTCGTTTCAGAAGTGTAGGCGCACCTAAACAATAATCTTTGGCGAATTTTCAACTTTAATTCCTTTAAATCAAAACCGAACTTGCCTTGACTCTATTCTTTGGCTTTTAACCCTTAGATGTCCGAGCTGGGTCCAATGGACCCGTCGCACAGTGTGTAATTTCGGAAATCTAGCGCCCGAAAACCTCCAAAAAGTATATTGGCAGATCATTGAAAGAATATCTGATATTGACAAATTAGAAGTACGTGGAGCAAGAAAATAGCATCATATATATGACCATAAAGCACCTTTTAAAGGGTAGGGGGAGTCCTCAAATTCATCAAATTTAGTGAACACGAATCATACATCAGCCGGCGAATCTCAGAAACACAACGGAAAAAAACAATAAACATAGATAGATTCAAATGAAATTTTCGCATGATGTACTCAAAAATAATCGATTTTCCTTTAAATTAAAAGAAAGCTGAGAGTCTCTACTTTCTTTATCTGGAAAGACATCCTGCGAATTTTTGCGATTTTAAAAGTTGCGAGCATAAACGTGAACGTCATAATCGATCTTTTTTTTCTGCAAATCTGAGAAATGTAAAATATACCGTAAACATGGATAGATTCAGATGAGAATTTCGCATGATGTACTCAAAAATACTCGATTTTCCTTTATATGAAAAGAAAGCTGAGAATCTCTGCTTTATTTATCTGGAAAGACATCCTGCGAATTTTTGCGATTTTTAAAGTTGCGAGCATAAATAGAAGGCAAAGTTGATCTGTTAGTTCTGCGCTTCTCAGAAACGCACTATTAAAAAACAAGTAAACATCATTAGATTCAGATGAGAATTTCGCATGATGTACTCAAAAATACTCGATTTTCCTTTGTATTAAAAGAAAGCTGAGAGTCTCTAGTTTCTTTATCTGGAAAGACATGCTGCGAATTTTTGCGATTTTAAAAGTTGCGAGCATAAACGTGAACGTCATAATCGATCGGTTTTTTCTGCAAATCTGAGAAATGTAAAATAAACCGTAAACATGGATAGATTCAGATGAGAATTTCGCATGATGTACTCAAAAATACTCGATTTTCCTTTGTATTAAAAGAAAGCTGAGAGTCTCTGCTTTCTTCACCTGGAAAGACATCCTGCGAATTTTTGCGATTTTAAAAGTTGCGAGCATAAATAAAAGGCAAAGTTGATCTGTTAGTTCTGTGCTGCTCAGAAACGCACTATTAAAAAACAAGTAAACATCATTAGATTCAGATGAGAATTTTGCATGATGTACTCAAAAATACTCGATTTTCCTTTGTATTAAAAGAAAGCTGAGAGTCTCTGCTTTCTTTACCTGAAAAGACATCCTGCGAATTTTTGCGATTTTAAAAGTTGCGAGCATAAAAGTGATCTCATAATCTGTCCATGTTTTCGGTTCATTTTACATTTCTCAAATTTGCAGAAAAAACCGATCGATTAGGAACTTCACGTTTATGCTCGCAACTTTTAAAATCGCAAAAATTCGCAAGATGTCTTTCCAGATAAAGAAACTAGAGACGCTCAGCTTTCTTTTAATACAAAGAAAAATCTAGTATTTTTGAGTACATCATGCGAAATTCTCATCTGAATCTATCCATGTTTACGGTTTATTTTACATTTCTCAGATTTGCCGAAAAAATCGATCGATTATGACGTTCACGTTTATGCTCGCAACTTTTAAAATCGCAAAAATTCGCAGGATGTCTTTCCAGGTGAAGAAAGCAGAGACTCTCAGCTTTCTTTTAATACAAAGGAAAATCGAGTATTTTTGAGTACATCATGCGAAATTCTCATCTGAATCTATCCATGTTTACGGTATATTTTACATTTCTCAGATTTGCAGAAAAAACCGATCGATTATGACGTTCACGTTTATGCTCGCAACTTTTAAAATCGCAAAAATTCGCAGCATGTCTTTCCAGATAAAGAAACTAGAGACTCTCAGCTTTCTTTTAATACAAAGGAAAATCGAGTATTTTCGAGTACATCATGCGAAATTCTCATCTGAATCTAATGATGTTTACTTGTTTTTTAATAGTGCGTTTCTGAGAAGCACAGAACTAACAGATCAACTTTGCCTTTTATTTATGCTCGCAACTTTAAAAATCGCAAAAATTCGCAGGATGTCTTTCCAGATAAAGAAAGCAGAGATTCTCAGCTTTCTTTTAATATAAAGGAAAATCGAGTATTTTTGAGTACATCATGCGAAATTCTCATCTGAATCTATCCATGTTTACGGTTTATTTTACATTTCTCAGATTTGCAGAAAAAACCGATCGATTAGGACGTTCACGTTTATGCTCGCAACTTTTAAAATCGCAAAAATTCGCAGGATGTCTTTCCAGATAAAGAAAGTAGAGACTCTCAGCTTTCTTTTAATTTAAAGGAAAATCGATTATTTTTGAGTACATCATGCGAAAATTGCATTTGAATCTATCTATGTTTATTGTTTTTTTCCGTTGTGTTTCTGAGATTCGCCGGCTGATGTATGATTCGTGTTCACTAAATTTGATGAATTTGAGGACCCCCCTACCCTTTAAAAGGTGCTTTATGGTCATATATATGATGCTATTTTCTTGCTCCACGTACTTCTAATTTGTCAATCTCAGATATTCTTTTAATGATCTGCCAATATACTTTTTGGAGGTTTTCGGGCGCTAGATTGCCAAAATTACACACTGTGCGTCGTATGCTAAAATCGGCTGCCAGCAGCTGTTCACTGGTCATACAAACTTGAGCTTCATGAAATGCTCTAAAACTAGGAAGCTAAAAAACTGAGTAAAATGAAGAAAAAAAGGACCGAAACTGCTAAAACCTATGTATTTTAAATACGGGTCCAATGGACCCGGCCTGGGCGTTTTCGTATAAAAAAAGACACGGACATCTAAGGGTTAAAGTGTTCCCTATTGAATAGTGAACACTCAATTTCATTTTCATTCATTTTTATCGAGTAACATCTTGACAAGATGTTGACAGATTCCAAAGATTATCGGTCTAGGTGCACCTAAACTTCTGAAACTACCTCTACCCTCGGCTTATCAAGCTCCGTGTATGTACTTTGCCGATATTCTTTTCAAAATAGCGACAACACAGTACCGACAACGTTGCATTTCTTCCATTGACACTGATGTAAAATGTCGATTCAGGGGAGTGTACTGTGCAGTGCGCACCCTCAATATGTTGACCAATTTTATGACTTTAAATGGACTAAATGCAATGTGGCCAGATCGCACGCGCTTGCACTGAGGCAAGACGACCCTGCCGATTGCTCTTGACTTATCACCTAAAGTAAAAGATAGTATTCGGCGACGCGCATTAAGATCGAGGATTATTTATAACTTCAGTCATGGCGCTCACAAGGCTTGATCTCGCTGCGAGTTTACAGTCAATGGAGCTTGGATCAGAAGTCATTGTGGGGCTCAACCTATAATCTTTGGCGAATTTTCAACTTTCATTCCTCCGAAATAAAATTTGCCCGAGACTTTGACATTGTGATTTCAAAGCGATCTTCTATAAAAAGCTATAGCTTTCAAGTTAATTTTCACTCAAATCCTTCTCGCTATATGAGAAATTACTTTGAAAAAATTCCGAAGGTTATCTCCGTCTTCACTCCCAAAATGACTTCTAATGGACCCGAAACACCAATAGATGTTCCGAAAAATGTCAGACTTAAGTGCTCATAGAAACATTATCCTCTTTTTCTCTATTGTATGGTGAACAAGGGATGTCATAGAAAAGCTCCTCTCTGAGCTACTTGTTGCACACTAATCACTTTTGCCTCTCATTGCATAGCATGTGCGGCACGTGTCATAACTTGAGTTACTTGTAATCTTTGATCATCATGCACTATAAGAAATTATTTAGGCCAAATTCCAAAGGTTATCGGTGGAGCTCCGCCCCCTCTCCTAAAACGACATGTAATGGACTCTAAACGCCTGACAGTTACTATACCACTCACCATACCACTCACCAGACCAGGCATGTAGGTTAAGAAGCAGGGACCCAAAAAATTACAGAATTTACGGGGCATGCAAAGATTATATTTTTTAGCGTAGCGAATGGTACTCAAGTACCCAACGGATGTCAAAGATGAGTTTCTATCTGAGCTACCTGTTGCATATATCGATCACTTCCGCCTTTAATTGAGCATTGCATGACGCATGTGCCATAACTTGAGTAATCCCAGTAAAAAAATAACAAATAAAATATATATCGATGAAAAAAAAAAACAAAAAAAACTTGAGTAATCTTTATAAAATCTTTGATAAAGAGTAATGGTTTTAACGCTATTTTAAAGTCCAAATGATATTTTAACCGCGTACAATATTGAGCGCTTATGGTGCATTTTTTATTCACCAGAGTAGCACCGCGGTGTAGCTTCAATGTAAAGCAAATAGAACAACGCTAAAAACGGCGAGAGGTAGGAGTAGCTCCGGTGCGCGGTGTGGCACCAGTCTATTTTTTGTCTATGCTGTTGGGATTATTCAGTCTATTGATATCGGGATTATTCCGTAGTCTGAATTCGGAGCTTTTTTCTCATTTCTTAGCAACCTGTAGTTTCATTTACTTTACCTTAGATCTGCACTCACCGTCACTGGTGCTCCTGTGATGAATGAAAAAACGCACCATAAGTAGTATCTCCGCCCGGTGTAGACCAGAAAGAAAGCATCAAAGTGCTACGAAGGGGAAGAAAGTCGAGTTTCCTTCTCGCTTCAATGCGCCCCCTCCCCTCCCCAATCACCATGTACCATGAGTTGTTTCGTGAAAATGAGGTGTGAAGCGAGTATATGTTCTTTTTTATATATGATAATAAACGATATGAGCTACTGACATAATTGTTGATTGGAGAGGACGGTGATGGTGTGTAGAAGGGAGGGGGGAGGGGGAGGGGGCGGATCGCGTCTCTACCGTTCTGTTACTCTGCACGCCGCACGTTGACCCAAAATGGTGGACTTCGTACAGCGTGCACTATGTTTTTTTTAGTTGCTCCTCTTTCTTAATCTAGTTTATGCTTTGGGAGCGCGCTGTGCGACGCACACTAATGACGGCTTCCTTCGTTTATCGGAAAAGCTACTCCCAGTGGGTCATTTGCTAACTTTTCCTACCGCAGTGAAGAGGTTCAATGGCTGTGTTGCAAACTTTTGCTACAGCGTTATGGAGGATTGATTCCACTGTACTATCGAGTAAAAATTACATTGAAAGCTCCGGAAAGTTTCAAAATCCACTCACGAACTCAATATTTTAAACAAAATTCAAAGATGGGGGTCGAATGAAAGATGGTCATGATGAGGGTCCGTCTATTTGCAGCATTCTTTATACTATAAAAAAAGACATGGTAAAAATACCAGGAACACTACGATTTGTGAACCAAGGCAAGGGGTGGTACGTTGACCAGAATTTCTAATGTTTGTACCATCGTTCGACTTGGAAGTTTTGAGAAAATTTTGGTTCTATGACCATATTCTGATTATAGTAACACCAGAATTTTCTGGTAAAAGTTCTAGTGGTTCACACATCGTTGTGCTTTCTGGTAATATTACTTGAATTTAATAATTAATTTTGCGGTGTATGATGTATCACTTTTCTCAGCGTAGAAAGCTGCAAATAGATGGGACTCCCCCCTTGTCACCCGCTCATTCGACCTCCATCTTTGAATTTTGTAAAAACGCATTTATTGAGTTTGTGTAAGTGGATGTTGAGACCTTTTGATACTTTCAATTTAACTTTCACGCGATTTTACTTTGGAATTGACCCTTCACAATTTCTGTAGCAAAAGTTTGCAATAACCTCATTCTGGTATGAAATCGCTGGAAAATCATATTGGAAGCATTGACAGTGGGCTTATGACGGAGTTCCATCTAATTTGGCCATTACTCTCTGATTAATCAATTTCCCCAGCATACACGGAAAAAAAGATTAGTGAAAGTAACCACACGGATACCTGATTTTTTCACCTGCTAGATGTTATGGTAAACTTGACCAGAAGTATGGTACTTTTACCGACACTTTGAGTAAATTTGACATGCAATCAGGTAACATCACCTAGTATCTAGTCAAAACATAGTATACTTCTGGTTAACATTACCATAACATCTAGCAGGTGCCAAAATCAAGTATCCGTATGGTTATTTTCACTGTAGCTTTTTTCCGTGTAGAGAAAGCTGCAATTAGATTGGACTCCCCCATTGAAATTCGCTGTGACAGCCGCCCTGGAACTTTGTTCAAACAAATTTATTGACTTTGCGAGTAAACTTTAAAACTGTTTGATGCTCTCGATGTTCTTTTCAACTTATTTTCCTCTAGATTTCTTTCTGTAAGTCTAAAGTTTGCCCCAGACCCATTCTTGATTGGTGGCCAACTACGGGTCGGTAAATTTTTCCAATCGCACAATGTGGCAACGCTGTATTGTCTCAATGAAACCCCATGAGAAAGATCGAATATGAGGCTGTTTTTCTTCGAATATCCAACTTAACCGTTCGATCTTTACAATGGGTTTGAATGAGGAAAATGCAAATTTGTTACGTTACACACTACATCACTATGGTGCTTCAAATATTTACCTAATATTTGTCTATTTTGTAGCATGTCCTATTGTTCATTAACCTTTGTTCGTGAAAGGCATCACAGTCATGTCCTAACGGCCTGTTTAAAAATATAACTGACGATTTTAATGTAACCCAGATTTGTCGGTAACGCGAGGTTCGTGACCAGTCACAAGTATTTTGACTGTTTTAACTCGGCAGTTACTATACGGATCTCAAATGCTCTCGCGACCTACTACATAGTTGACGTAAAAAACACATCTGCCGACAATGAACGTAAATTTATCAAGCCCAATAATTGGCCACAAAAACCGTCGTGCTACCAATAAGCTTTATCTATTTAATTTGTTTAAATCTTTAATTTTTCCTCTCGCTGTAACGCAGCTAATGATTTAATTTTTTGGTCCAAACCTGAGCTAAGGCTCATCATCTATACAGTCCGAAAACAACGACTTTCGTTGTGTTTATTTTTGAACGGGTCAGTTGCAAACTTTTGCTCCGATTCATTTGTATGATCACTTGAAAATAACGTTGATAGCATCAGAAAGCTCCAAAATCCACCCCTTAACTCAATAAATCCGTCTGTAAAAATTCAAAGATGGTGGTCGAATGAGCTCGTCGCAATGGGGGAGTCCCCAGTCCCATCTGATCGCAACTTCCAATGCTGAAAAACGTGATTCATCATAGAGAAAGCTTCGATCAGATGAGACTCCCCTATTGTCTCCCGCTCATTCAACCGCCATATTGTAATTTTATTAAACGCAGTCAATAAGTTTGTGAGTGGATTCTAGAATTTTATGATGCTCTCAACGTTATTTTCAAGTGATTTTACATAGGAATCGACCCTCCGTAATGCTGGAGCAAAAGTTTGCAGCAGGCCCATAATTGGCGGATCTAGGTCTCTCGAGCACAGGTGGGGGGGATCTTGGGACCCCCCGCCCCCCGTGACCTCCTTTACCTATTATCTCTGTTTCTTTCCCCTCTGTTCCTCCTTGTTTAGCTGAAAGGGCCCCTCTCCCTTATATCCGCCAATGAGACCCATTCCGAAAGTGTCGTAGCACCCTCCTTACGCGCCTGTTTGAGTCTGTACGGAGCCCTTAATTGTCCTTACGGCGAAATGCAATTTACCGGTCATCGTTGATGCACTTTGGTGAGACCTTGAAAACTTGCCTCAGCACGCACGGTTTGATCTGCTGATAATGCGGGTTTTCGTTTGTCTCAGGTGATGCATTGCAGCTTTGAATACGCCGAAAATCAAGGTTGTCACCAATCGGAAAGCTCAATAACCTCTGTCGCGTGCGTCGGCTTGCTCCGCACTGGGCGAAAGATCAACTCATTTTTACGTAACCCTTATTTTCATGATACTAAATGTAGTTTCATGTTGTCTAAAATCTGAATTTATCTCGGGTGAGGAGGGCCGAGCTCTGAGGGATTATGTCATAGAGGCTCTTTTTTTCGCCATTCCGAATATTCTTGTTTTATACATATTGACTCAGTATAACCTTGTCCACAAAGATTCAATCCTTGTTAATCGTTGTGTGATTTCATTGTGAATACATCCAGATACAAATAGAGACCCACCACAAAGCTTGCGACAGGTGTCCACTTTTCTGGCTCAATTTTCGTCGGAACTCATCGAAACAACAGCCAACAGTCGCCTACTGTTGACTGATGAGCGCGTGGTTTGCATTCGCCAAGCAAAACCTGTTTCCGTTTCCGGGACCGCGGATCAATCATAGCCTTTTGTTGAGCTCACCACTCAACAGTAGACGACTGTTTATCGTTGCAGCCGGTGACTCCCGAACAAAACTGTGACCGCTAAACTTGCTTCACTTTTCTAACACGGAAAGCATACGGTGTGCCGGGTCGCTGGGTCTCTATTTGTCTCTGGAATACATCCTGGGCGCCTTCAATTGCCGATGTATGCAAAATCAATACTGTCGAGTAGGAATAGTTGTTACTTACTGACAGTGTCAGTGTCAGGGTCAGGACTCAGGGACTCCCATGCTCCAACTCCACTGATTAAACTGGTTTAATCCTAGCTACGAATCCGGCGTGAGTGCCTTCAATTGCTGGTGTAGGCAAAATCGATACCGTTGAGTAGGAATAGTTACCTATCGGCTGTCAGGCCAGGGACTCCAACTTCGACCCAGACAAAGAAGGATCGTCCAGTGAAGAATTTCGAGTTGCGGTTTGTGGTTATGGACTACCCAGTCGATCTATAACGTATCTGATCACCACTGTTGCCAGATTTGGGATTAAAAACCGTGTAATTTGCAATGAATTCTATGGAAAACAGACAATGACACGACCTGAAGCCGTACATTTGACAACCCTTCTAATCTTGCGGGGTTTCTATTTCTTCTCCTTCCTACTTTCTTTTCGACTCAGGTTGATTAATTGGATGTTAGCAAACTGTAGGAGATTAAGCAACCAAATTAGTTCCTTTATACGTTCTAGACTCATATTATTGGGGTTTTTCAGTCAAATTTTAAAAAGATCAAACCATCTTTTACTCGATTTGCGTACCTTCGTATACCTGATTAGACAGTTGTAATTGTATTTGAAGACGGTATGTTTATGCATTGGAAGTCATGTCCCACTACTCGCAGTTCGATCTCAGGTGGGTACAGGCATTTGTCTTTCTCTCTCTCCAGTCATTTGAACACATGTGTTACTTGTATTACAGAGAGGGGTAGCAGAGGGGGCAATTACGTGACTTTAGCCCCAGTGGCGTATCGTGCAATTTGGCAACATTGCAGTTTGTCCGTTTAAAATAATGGAAAAGATCGAACTGCGGGGTGTTCGGTGAACACCTTCGCATTCGACCTTTCAAATGGGTTTAAATGGACAAAATACAACGTTGCCAAATGGCACGCTAGGCCACTGTTTAGCCCCTATCTCTACCCTTTTCTTACGTATACGTTCAAATGGGAGAAGAGAGAGAATTAAAAATGTATTGAACTGTATATGCGTTCGATTCCACTATTGCAATTATTATTATCGTTATTTATTATTGTTACTACCAATTGTAAGCATGCGCGTGTTATTTTTCCACAATTTCTCTCGAATCAGTTGCTTTGGCGATTTTTTTGCGGTAAACTCGCACACCTAGAATGCTTTCTAAACTTAATCAACATCACTTTTCTATTCCTAATTGATCAGAACAAATTCTTTTAGTTTTCGTAAAATGCGGGCGTATTGTTTCGACTTTCGGAAGATACAAGGGTTGATCGAAAAGGAACGAGAATTTTGTCGCCTCAGGTTAAACAATGATTGAATCATTAAAAGATAGGGCTCAATTTTAAATCGGCTACCAAAGAAGCTCTTTTTCACAGATGTTGATAAAGAAGCTCTTTTTCACAGATGTTGATATTATTGCAGGGATTTTTGTTTTTTCTCCAGCATAAATTTAAAAAGTGGCACAGTCACATTCATTATGCGATTTTTTTTGTAAAACACTAGTACAAGGTGCGGTCAAAAAGAAACCGGATTTTTGTAAGCACAGACGGAAAAACGACCGAATCATCTATAAAAATAAAACTCATTTTAAACCTAATGAGCTGACAACTAAGCTCCTTTATATCGATGTTAAATATCTTTGATAGACAATTTTCTATGGTGAATTACATGGCTCACAGTGGCACACATTTTACGCGATTGCAAAAAATCGCAGATTGCATGACTTGGCTATGCATTCTTTTATTCTTTGTAGAGAATTATTCAAGAAAGATTTTTAAAATCTGCTGTAAGGAGCTTGTTTGTAAGATTATTAGTTTTTAACTTTTGAGCAAAGAGTTTTATTTAAACTGTCTTTTTTAAACCCGTGGTGACAAAATTCCAGTTCCTTTTTAGTTATGAGTTAATCAACCGTCGTCATTTTTCAAAGTTCTCCTGAACACATCCATACATTCTATTGTTTTCTCCTATGACTCCTTGACACCTCCTCCCCTTTCCTTAGAAACCTCTCTCCCTATTTGCCTCTCTTTTTAATTGTCTTCCCGTTTTCTCCCTCCTTCACCCCTTCTCCTCCCCCCTTTCTTTAAACGCTTCTTCACATTTAATTATTTATTACTTGAGCCACACTGTATTCTATTAAAACACCTAATCATAAATTAAGTCGAAATATTCCCCCGAATATTTGTTGATAACTATTTCAAAGAATCATTTCGCTATACCTCTTATCTTTTCCATGCAAACATCTAAACGAGTATTATGGAAATTTTCTCGCGAGTCTTAAGGTAGTAGCTAATGTCATCAACGAGATGCGTTAACTGACCGCTACAATTTTCTCTAATGGAACCAGGACTAAAGTAATGTTGGTCATTCACCAATGTAACCAAGTAACCTCACTTTCAATGAATCGTTGGATCAAGATATGTGTGGTGCGTACACTAATTCAACTCAAGTAGAGCTCTACGAACGGTTAGTCTACCCCCTCCCCTCCTTCTCGACTACCGTGAATCCTCTTTATGTTAAAAATTCTAGCGCGGTTCACGTTTTTGGAAAATTATGTTCGGGTTGATCATTATTGAACGGACATTATCCGGGTCCTCTAGGAATCATCAAGTATTAGATTTGCTTGTTTATAACGATCCCGCTAAACGAATCCATTTCATGTCCTGAATGCGTCGTGTCTGTTTCCACTGAGACTCGGAGTGGTCACGAATCCAATCTTGGCGAGTTTGCGGATCGCGCTAAATAATTATCAAGTGGTCGCCGCCGGTCGCCTATCCTTCTTCTTCTTCTTCGTCATCCTCTTCTTCTTTTTCAATAAATTTTAAAGGCGCGAAAATTGCGATTGGACGAAGCTCAAGCGTCTAATTAGATTCGCGACCCACGGACCCATCGATGCTCCCAGTTGCCAGATTTCGTTGAAACTTCAAAGAGATCGTCTCTGTGATAGCGTTATAAAACCGCTGAAAACAAACCTGCGGGTCGATCATTTATTTTATTTTCTTTAAATCGATCCTTAAGACTGTCTAATGCCTATGTGTGACGCTATTGGTCTAGAATTATAAACTTTGGCATGCTGCTGTATAGAAACCATAATTGAATTGCCCGTTTTCATCAGCTATCCATGAGTACACTGGAAAAACAAAGTAACCGAAGCAGCTTTTTGAAGTAGCTTCGCAGAGCAAAAGTCTTAGCTCTACCGGAGCAAGTTGCGGTTGTCCTGAAGCACTACTTTGGTAGAGCCAAAGCAAGAAAAAAGGCTCTTACTCGAAGGAAGTAGTGCTTTGGTACATCTGCAACTTTCTCCGGTACAGCTTAAACTTTTGCTCTACGAAGCTATTTTAAAAAGCTAGCTACTTCGGATGTACATAAACTTTGTTTTTTTCAGCGTAACTTT
The DNA here is from genome assembly GCA_011764245.1 of Trialeurodes vaporariorum. Taxonomy (NCBI): domain Eukaryota; kingdom Metazoa; phylum Arthropoda; class Insecta; order Hemiptera; family Aleyrodidae; genus Trialeurodes; species Trialeurodes vaporariorum. The sequence continues at coordinate 56,877,977 of VMOF01000002.1, forward strand.
CATTAGTCTCATTCGAATTGAAGTCGTCAAAAAACAACAGAATCTTCTTCTACCTTCTTGAATCAGCTTCTACCGGCAACGCTGTAATCAGAATAACTCCCTGAGTTGCGGGCTGGATGAACAAATTAACAAATTAAAGAGTTTAGAACATTGAAACCCGCATCTCGCATCGATTAAAAAGCCGTTGTGCCGTCTGATTTCAAATTTAACGTTAAACGTTCAATACTTTCATTTTTGTAGGCGTAAAATTTCGATTTTTTTTTTGCCCTTCTCCTCTCCGAAATGCTCGCAAGTCACTCACTCACTCTTTCTCGACTAAAATGTTTTGTCTCTCGCGTTCGGAAGTTTTTTTTCTTTTTTTTTCCCCCCCCAAAAAAATTGTTAAAAAAAAAAAAGAAAGGAAGAAAAAATCGCCAGAAAAAGAACACATCATCCTTGAGACTGTTGACATTTGACAACGTCGCATTTACTCCGTTTAAACGCCTGAATACGGTCGAACTATTGAGGCTGTACCATTTCACTCCCTCGGATCGATATTTCGCGTGTGTTCAATTGGACGCAATATAGCGTTGCCAGATTGAACGCGACACTTTTGACATATGTTATAAGGTGTGCTCGTCCGTACAGGAACTATCACTTTTCAGAAAATGAAGGTTTACGAGGAAGAGCCATGTAAATTGCAGATCCTACCTCTTTTTTATTTATTTGTTGTTTTCGGGCTTTGTTCTCCATTTCTGCAAGTGAGATGGAAGGAAGAATCTTCTAATAGAGGCAGTTTCAGAAGTGTAGGCGGACCTAGACCGATAATCTTTGGAATTTGTCAACATTATTTCTGATATTACTCGATGAAAATGAATAAAAATGAAATTGAGTGTTCACTTTTCAATGAGAAAAACTTTAAACACAAAGGAATAAAGTCAGGGGCAAATTCGGTATTGATTTGAAGGAATAAAAGTTGAAAATTCGCCAGAGATTATGGTTTTGGTCCGCCTACACTTCTGAAACTACCTCTAGTAACTATCTCACGCGCGTCCGTTGATCATCTGTGCAACGGTGGCCGCTTGATAAAATCAGACGGCTGTGATTTTTAAACTGGGCTATTGGGCTAATCGCATTGTTGCGTTGTCTACAGATATTACACGGATTCCCTGGTTTATTCTCTAATGCTCTAATTGTAAATAGGACAATTTGACAACGCGGTATGAGGTGGCGGCTTCGTTCAAAGATCTTGCGCTCGATTTGTCTCCGATCCAATGCTTATACCAACATGTATTCACTGTCACTTCTGACGCTTACAATGATATGAATCGTCTACATTAACTGTCAAGATATGCTGCAATGTGTGTTTCACTATTTATACGCATCTCCTTGATTTGTTTGTTTGCTTGTTTGTTTATTTGTTTGCTTGTTTGTTTATTTGTTTTTCCAGTTCCTCAGTTGTTCACACGCTCATTGACCTGTCTTGTTTCCGTTCCACTCGTTGTCTGACCCTTTCTTTTTTTTTTCGGACCATTCCGTCCGTTCCGGGTAAAATTCAGAATCCGTTACATTTTGAATCTGTAATTTTGACTCTGAAACTTGACATTTTCTTCTTTACTGTATCGAAGCTGGCTATAGTTAGAGCTCGTTTCAGAAGTGTAGATGCACCCAGACCATAATATTTGGCGAATTTTCAATTTTTATTCCTTCAAATCAAAACAAAACTTGCCTCCGACGTACTTTTAACTTTTGATTTTAAAGCGTTCCTCATTGCAAATTCAATGATCCTGTTCATTTACATTAATTTTTAGTTTGTATTCTGAGAAATAATGTTGACAGATTCCGAAGATTATCGGTCTAGGTGCGCCCACACTTCTGAAACTACCTCTAGTTGTGACCTTCGATGTAGGTCCATCGCTGAAAAGTTAAACGTTTTCAATTTTGAAGTCAAAATAACATTTTTAAAACTAAACGGGGACTCTACGTTTTATCCGGAATGACCTTTTTTCGTTTTATGACGATCGCGCAGATTGGTCACACCATGCACTGACTAAAAGTAATTTCTAAATTCTGCTATTATTACCTGAAGCACGATGATTTGTCATTCAAGAAGTTACTATGTTTTTCTCAAAAGTTCTTGTGTTTCAATGAGAATCTGGTCTTAGTACCCTAACTTCATTTATATTGTCAAGCTTTATGAGACAAAATATCGGAAGTCTGGTAATAACAGTACATACCTGCGTCATTTCCTCGGTTGACATAAATCGTTGGACTTCTAGTAATTAATTTACTTCAGTGCATGTTGTCATTGTTGTCGTATAAAATAAGGAGTGCAATCTCACAGTTTCTCCGTCCCCACCAGTGGCAAAAGCGTGTAATTTAGGAACGTTGCAGTTCATCCATTTAAACCTTTGAAAAAGATCGAAATATCGGGTGTTCGGTGAACACCTTCGCATTCGACCTTTTCTATTGATTTAAATGGACACAATGCAGCGTTGCCAAACAGTCTGCTACGCCTCTGGTCCCCACCCCTCGTGCCATTTGCACCTTCTTAGGTATTTAAAAAGTAGTTTAAAATTGTATGACTACCCAAACTGTCGCAAGATTTTTTTATTTGTATTATTTTCGTAACTTTTTTGTTTGTTTTGAATTTGGCGATTTTTATCATTCGGCTGTAATTTTCATCGGAGTTCTAAAGTATCTCAGATTCCTCTTATTGCTTTGCAGTGTTTTTCGCACCGTTTGCACTTTGATTGATAAAAAATGATGTGACGTAGAATTCTATATTTGTCAAAACTGGCTTAAAAGCTTGTTATTTTTACCATTTTATTGCTTACCTTCCCCTCCCTTCTCTTATTCTTAAATTTGTTTCAACTATTATTAACTATATGGTTTAATTTAAGGTTAAAGAAATGCCGGTTTCTTCTTGCAGATTGCGCGTAGATATCATGCAAGATATATCATAGATGATATCGTAGATATCACAGATGATATCGTAGATATCACAGATGATATCGTAGATATCACAGATGAGATCGTAGATATCACAGATGATATCGTAGATATCACAGATGATATCGTAGATATCACAGATGATATCGTAGATATCATTTTGAGACGCTTCCCTAATCTCTATCCCTGTTTTTCTAGTTTAAGTGTTCTAATGTAAGAGTATTCGGCCCCTTAACCCGTTAACGACCAGGTTAGTTCAAGAGAACACCACTCCTCCGTTTCTAGAGGGAAGGTAGTTAACTGTTCGTACTCAGTGGAGTTGGAATTGCCTATCCGACGAATTGAAGGCGCCTAACGAGATCTTATCGGTTGTAGTGTTTTCATCTATATTTGCATTTATCCGGAATGAAGACTAAAAAAACCATGTGAAATAGACCAGAGGAGAAAAACGAATAAACTCGGGCTTGGCCCATAAGGGGTTAGTGCGCAGTTTTTTGTTTGACTGCAGCCGCGGCATGGTGTGGGCATGTGAGGAAGTTTCACTCCCTCCACCGCACAAACACTCCTCTCCCTTGTATTAAGTCGAGGAGTGAAGCTAATGTGGTTTTGAATGAATACGTTCGCGCCGCATTACTCAGTTTCCCGCTTTGCTGAAAGGTGTGTCAACGGTGCATTAATCGATTATCGAAAATGAAGGGAATCAATTGATTAACCGCTATTGAACATCGTTTATTTTTGGCCCTCTTTTCTCATTCAATATCCAGGACAGTTTTCATGCTCAATTTTTCCAATTCTTCCGCATGAATTGCGTATTTGATTACAATAATTACACGACTTATCTTCTTGTTAAAATATGCAAAAGTGAAGGGAAAACAGGGATCACGGTTGCCAACATGACGAAAATGAAAAGGGGATCAAAATTACCTTCTTGATTTTCACACATATTTTTGAAACTCGCAGACTTCTCTCGTGGTGTTTTTTTTTAAATTGAGGTTATCCCGTTACCTTAATTGATTTGACCTCTCTCCAATAATTGTCAAAATTTTGTGAAAAGTGACGTCGACAAATTCAGTTAAAAACTACGGTTTAAATCTTGAGGAAAATTAAGTAGCCATGAACCATAGGGTACATCCACATAATGGTGCTCAGTAATTTTGGGCAAAATTGAGTCATTGCGGTGATCTGCATAGTATGGTAGTGGTAGACAGTGGCGGCGCGTGCCATATTGCATTTCGCCCATTTAAACCCTTGTTAATTATCGATTCGACGGAGTGCACTGTGCACCCCTAATATCGAAATATTAGGGATGCACAGTGCACTCCGTCGATATTTTTCATGACTTCAAATGGACTAAATTCAACATTTTCAGATTGTACCCGCTGCCACTGGTATAAAGGTACCTACCTTAAATCCTCGTTGATCTGGTCATAATTTGAAGCCTCGATTTTTCCATACACGCAACAGTATTTACGTATAATAGGAAATACTCTGTCTCAAATTTACACTGGACTGTCTGTAATTTCATTTGAGCTATTTTCTCAAATCTATGATTTGGGACTCAATGACTGTATGTAGAGAGGACAAAGATACAAGATACCTGGCCAGGATATGCAATACACAATGCACACCATACTATTTAACACACGTATTAATTGTGTTGCGTCATGCTTGCTATACAATGTTTATTGTGGTTATTGGTATCTTTGTCCCCGCTAATACGCTGAAAAAAAGCGATAGTCATAATACCAGATTCTAATCATATCACCAGAAGCACAGCGATATGTGAACGACTGGATGTCAAGTACTTTGACCAGGAAATTCTGGTGTTAATACCAGAATATGGTCATAGAAGTAGAATTTCTTATAAAAAAAAAAAAAAAGAAAAAAAAATAAAAAAAATTAAGAATTATGGTACAAACACTAGAATTCTAGTAATTGTACTATCCCTTTCATAGGTTCACATATTTTCATGCCTCTGGTAATCTTTGTTTTTTAGTGTACAGTCGGGGACAGAACGAACGTCGGATAACTGCTGGAGGTAGGCTACCTGCAATCCTTCCCTCAATGAATTTAAGCATGACAGGTAGCAGGTGGCCCACCTCGGCCAAAATCATAAGGAGTCGCCTCAGTTCGTCTGACATTCTTTTCGTCGTACAACTTACATCCGCTCTTTTGCTTCTTTTTTATGGAAATTGATATTCGAAATATTTCGCAAACGTGAACCTGCTTGAAGGGAAACAAGGACAAAGTGCTCAACAAACCATGGCACAACTTTGCGCTTGAATTAAAGACCGATTAAAATTATTGATTTAACACGATAACCGATCGCTGTCGAGGTTATTATGGCAAAAAGTCATGCACGAGCGATGTTCGCTACCCCAGCTCTCTATGCCCTCGTGTCTTATCCCTCCCTCCCTCTCCGTTTAGCATTATGACAATCCTGGAACCCGAATGACATTTTACGAGAACACTGACCCGGCACTCGGGATTCGACAACATGGCACATACACTCACACAAATGCAGGGGTAAAAAAAAAATGCTCCGGAAATTTCTTTCTTTCCCTCGCGTAAAACTGGATCGATTATATCCCTCGGCGACCTTTCCCCCTGTTTTTCTATCTGCGTCAACAATAAACCATTAACTATTCTTCCAACTCCTACGTGGCAAGTTATACTTTAAAAAAAAAAATAATAATAATAATAATAAAAAAAAAGCTCTCTCGTAAAAGTTTGGTTGAGGCACTGCGTAATATCTATACCCTTCAGCATGATTCCATAACTCGCGAATCAATTGCTAACGGGAAAAAAGTCTAGTTTCCTGGCCTTGATTGTTTTGTTATTTTTTTTTAATTGGTGTATTGCATTCGACAGTGAAACAGCGCTTCGCCAGCAATCGATTGCTGTACATAAATTCGTATGGAGGTAAAAAACTGTTGCCAAATTGCAAAAGCCGCCCTTGCAACGATAGCTGGTAGCTATATAACTATTCCCTACTCGATTAATCATGGTTTTGCCTGAATCGGCGATTGGAGGCGCTCCTGCGGCTTTTTAAAAACGCCGAATCCTTTCATAAACCGGGTAGAGGAATCAAGGACCCAACAAATGTTAAGAGACGAATGGGCTTTGGATCGTATCTAAAAGTGGCGATTTCAACCTCACATTTCTTTAACAGAACATCAAAATGTTGGGCGCACTCCCAGCGCTACGTTACTAAGGACCGGTGTAGAAACTACCCGGCTCCCTCTAAATGCCATGATTCGTTCGTTTACCTCTCGAGGTACTCATTTTGAGGTTAAATTGTGGTGCCGTCGTTTTTTCAGGATCTGGTATAGTCTGTTGAGTGGTGGCCGATGCTTTTCGAGGTTCTCACTAGGCGAACTTGGTTCTATACAGTCAGCGCTAGTCCTGAATATTTTTTGGGAATTGGTGCCCCTGTAGTTTATTTAAGTTTGGTTGAAAAATACGAAAAAAAAAAACAAAAGCAAAACAAAATTCAAAGTAAATAGTCCTCTCGACTGATAGATGTTGAGGACTATACAACGCTAACTTATGACTTAGCATAGAAGCCTCCGTACACGCTCAAACAATTCGCAAAGTTGTTGAATTCATCAAAATGTCGATGAATAAAATTCTTCCCTCTGATGATGCCTGCAGCTGAAAGTTGGTTAAGCTAGTAATTATTTGCTTTCCGGGAGAAGTATCGTGATTCTTGGATACAATACCTCTTTCTGAAGCGAGGTCGAAACTAGGACTCCAAACCGGGGGGGGGGGGGGGGGGGGGGGTTAGTGACAGGGGGCTGACACAGTTATGAGGTTTTTCCGGGGGAGGGCGTGCCCGTGCCCGTACCCCCTTCATTAAATCATCCATCCGTCCATTAAATTATAAAAAGTTGATTTCATAAAAGTGTAATATGTTAATGTGGATATTGAGCTCGTTACCCTGCTCTCTGCCCTTCTTCCCCCTCCCCCTATTCCGGAACCCCTTAATCCACCCACGCTGCGTCGCGTCAGCGGGGTCGAAGTCCCAGCAACTGGCGTGGCGCCACGCTCCACGCTTCGTGATGCACCGGGTACAAAGGGGTCGCGGGTGGGGACGCTAATGTCCATCCTCCTTGTTGCCAAATTAACGACACTTGTAAGAGAGGGAGGGGAATTGAGAGTTAATGAGGAAATATTATAAATTTCCATCGAATTAATTAAAAAAAAAAATCTGATTCAAGGTTAAATAATGTGTGGCAAACAAACTAGAATCTAATCATCCATGCTGTTACGCTTCATAGGTTATATGACGTATAACATAACATAACCCCTCTATAGTTAAAGTTCATTACTGTTTCCCCAAAGTTTACGTCATATTGCTTCGATTGCTATATTTATGGAAAATATCGTTTACTTAGTGGGAATTTATACCGAAATTTGGAGGAGTATTAGACAACTTTGGAGTATTCTCCAACATTCAGTCTGAATTTCCCCAATTATTGCCGGTGTCAGTGGCGCACCGAGAACTTTAGTTTGGTGGGGGTTTCACAGCAAATTTTCCATTTTCTGAGGCCTTAGGGGGGGTTTTGAAAGCAATTTTGGCCGAAGATGACCTTTTTTAGGTCTAAATCTTGATGCTTGGGGGGGGGGGGGGGGGGGGGGGGGTTGACCCTAAAACCACCCCCTTCGGTGCGCCAGCTGGCCGGTGTATATGCAATAGGTTATAGGCAGTGGCGAAGCGTGCGATTTGGCAACTTCCCTTTTCCCCATTTAAACATACTAGAAAGGTCGAAATGCCTGGTCATCGACGATGACTGAAGCGTTCGACTTTTTTGGTGAATTTAAATGGAGAACAAACATTGTTGCCAAATGTCACGCCTCGCCACTGGCAATAGGACGTAAACTTTGGGGAGATAGTCTTAATTTTTTCTTTTTTTCGTGAGCACCTAAAAAGGCAACGTTGATGTTGATTGATCGTAAACTCACCGAACATAGTGTTTTGTCAAATGTAAAATTCAATTGGGACTAATGAAAATTCAGTGGATGGAAACTCTGCAAGGGGACGCGGCGCGCGCCGCAACAGCGACGCCTGCCTCCCGCGCCGCGCCGCCGTTATCTCGTAATAATCGGGGGCTCAGTGGCCGCTCTTTCGGCGCTCTTTACGAGTTCAGAGTCAGTCTTTAGTCGCCTCCGTAGCAAGAAACGTCTCGGCGCCGCCAATCGCGCAGTGTAGTAGTCGGACGCGGCGTCATCCCGAATCCGTATCGTAGTATCGTCAACACCCCCCCCCCATCGTATCTCGTAGTGCGTTAGTGAGAGAGTCAGTGTGCGTGTAATGCTCTAATAAACGGCGGCGCTCTTCTAAACTCCTTATCACCGATGCGCATTGAGTTGAGTGGTGCCCAATGACGATGTGGCACCGATGATTATAGATATAGTGTTATACTGTTATAGACAGATTTACTGTTTAGTCGGAAGGAGTTGAAAGGATTGGGGATTGAACCAATTCCTTCTTTTAGTTCGTTTTGAACATTTTGTTGTTTGAATTTGCTCAGTTCGTCTTTACACCCTCTCGCATTCTCTCGGGACGATACGAGCGTCGAGCGCAGTGAAGATTTCCGCAGATTTCCGTTGATTTCCGCGTGTTTTCGTCATCGTTGGTGCACTTCTCCGCTCATCTGCTCCTCAATCGCAGGATCTTGGCTTCGATGCCCTCCCGCGCAACGCTCCCCCGAGTCACAGTCGCCTGCTTCTAGGTGAGCGCAGAAACGGGAACGCTTTGCTTACAGGTATATCGCTGTTTCGGTGTAATATAGCAATCGAGCGAATGAGTTTTATCCATCGTTAAGTTGATAAGTTCAAATGAGGCCGTTGTAAGGGTCTAATTATTTGTGTTTTTTTTTTTTTTAGTAAGCACATGGAAGTACTCAGTGAGCTGGCAGCAAGCATGTCTGGTCTCTAGCTAGGTTTCATTATAATGAAAACGCAATTTTGACCCAAAATGTATTGTTTTGAATGGGAATTCTACGTTGTGATGTCACAACACACACGATGTTTCAAAAGTGTACATTTATTTGAGTGTATCTTCGAAATCGGGACACTTGGGAAAGAACCGAATGCATCTTTGTTCTCAGCTCATTAAGTCTTCAATTTTCTTTTTGAAAAAAACCTCTAAATTCCAGATCCTCGCAAGTGCAACTGCCTCATTGACAATCGACATACTAACCACTATTAAAACAATTACAAACTAAATGGCCAAAAACATCACAGTAAAAATAAAGGATTAAAATGGGAACTAGACCAACAACGAATAAAAACTTCCGACTTTCCGAAACGTTTCGGTGCACTCACTGTACCATTATCAAACGGAAAAATAATAATAAGAATAATTTTTTTTTTTTATATATTATTATTATTTTTCCGATTGACAATGGTGCTGTGAGTGCTCCGAAAAGTCTCGGAAGTTTTAACTCGTTGTAGGTCTAGTTCCCATTTTAATCCTTTATTTATACTGACCACTATGAGAAAAAAGTTCTGGCGAAAATGGCAGTGTGATTATTTGCGTAGTCCTCGGAAAAAAATTATGAAAAAAGTATCGCTGCTAATAAGTGAATTAGGAATAAACAAACAAATTAAGTAAAATTGAATAAAAATTGAAAGAAATTCACGTTTACGTGGTTGTCATATTTTTTTTATTTTATTTATTTTATTATTATTATTTTTTTTTTTCAATTTAAGAAAAATTTCAAGCTAATGTTAATTTTTTTTTTTTTTTTTTTTTTTTCATTTCAATTCACTTTTATTTCTGTTAACTACAGTTTTCGCATTTTTTTAGCCTCAGTTTAATTTTAAGTTAGTAATTGGATTTATGAAACTAATGAAAGTGAGGGGAAAATAAAACGTAAACGGGAAACAAGGCAAACAATTGAAATTGAAGACTTCAACATCATTTGAAGAATCTCTTATTTCATTTTTCAAACTTGTTTTAACCCACGTTCTAACAAAGTTTTCCTCTGGTGTATATTTTGTTTCGGGTATTCATCGCATTTAGAAAATATGTGGGTAAATAAAGAATATTTAAAATGAAACAAACTAGCAACTAAGTAAAAAAAGGTGTCAAATGTCTCACGTCACTTCCCAAAGTCAGTCAGAGGATAAAAATCAATTTTTCGACGATACTTCTTCATTTCTTTACTCAAGTTATAAAATGCTCCACTTTTGAATCTTTCACCGTGTTTGTAAAACACTATCAGAAATCGAGCGTTTTTAATATTTTTCATACCTCATACAACTCTTCCTACGTCTTGGAGTTGGAATTGCATATCAACCTAATTGAAGGCGTTTTATCTTCAATTGGTCTCATTTTCCCGAGACCAGAAATGAATACAACGTTTCCAGATATTCATTTTATTCATCAGTGTGATTAATAAGGGGTCCTTTGAAAATTGTGTAAATGTATATTTTATTATGTAAATTGATCTTGTACGTATAATTAAGCTTTAGTTAGTTGAATTTGTATGATTGTATTATTTACCGTAGGTTATTTTGATTTCTATTTTTGCAGTTTGGTGAATGAGTGTTGTTAGCTTATTGATAGTTTGTTATCATTTTCATCATTTTGGCATGCCATTTATCTTCTCCTAAAGTTGTTCCCCCTACCTTCCTCGTAGCAGTTGTGCAGCCTCCAGAAACCATGACCAACTCTCAGGTATGTTTTATTATTGTATCATTGTATCCTTGTTTGGATTCCTTTTATCTCCCCTTGGATTCCTGTCGTTGGCAGTCCTGCATTTGACGTAGTTGCCATTCCTCCCACATTTTGTTTGCCCCTCTCCTGGTCCTTTATAGACCAGTGGTGGGCTCTTGCACTTTGGCAACAAGTGTATTTCTCTAATTTAAACTAATGTAAAACAATCGATTCTCGTGAAGGCTGACTCAAAAATCGATTGTTTTACCTTAGTTAAAATGGGGAAAAACATTGTTGCCAAATCGTACAAGCCGTCTCTGCTTTAGACTCTAAAGAAAGTGATTCAACTGAAAAGCATTGAAAGTAGCTTGGATGAAATTTCACCATGAACTCAACTGTCCTCAGCCGAAATCTCTTGGAAATAACTTTGAGCTAAAGAAGGGACCTATTCTATAAATTCTGTGACTTAGAATCTTTGATCAGCTTTGCCTACTGATTTGTCTCTGTAAACTGTATTTCAGGAGGGAAAATAATGAAAGATGAAATGAAAGAATTGTCAATATTAGAAATATATAGTAATTTTTAAGCCTGTCAGGAAAATATTGGCTCCTTTTACAGGGTTTTGAGCTTGAAGCGTACTTTCACCCAAAACACCTAATTCCTTGAAAGCAAGTTTAATATTTATAAAGGTTGAAACTCATACCTACTGTCCCTATTTTAAAGAAAAAAGATAAATCAAATATCTGATGTCAAGGAGACCTGCAAAAAAGGCTCGTCTTACAATATTGGGTTTAAGAGGACTGTGAGTGAAAGGTGTGGAAAATTTTCAAGAAGTTCAGTTAACTCTTGTACTTTTTTTTTATTTTTTAAATCTTCCATGTATAATTTTCTGCGTTTGAACAGTGAAACTTGATGCTGTGTTTCAGCATTTCTCTACATGCTTTTCTGCAGTAAATTTTTGTTTACTCCATGAACATTTGCTAGTCAGGAAAATTGTGGTATTCTTTCTTAATTTTATGATTTTTGTCTCTAGCTTGCAGTATTTTGGCTGCCAGCTGGTCAGAAATGGGCTTTATAAGATTTTTCTGTCAGTGGTTTTTTTTCTACGTCCACTCTGAAATATCATGAAGTGGCAATTTGTAAGAAAATGAGGCAAGAGGCGACTTGAAAATTTTGGCCCTCTTCCACCCTCACATTGAGTCAGAATTTCAATGGATGCGCTGATTTAAGTTAAAATTTTAGCAAGTGCTATTTTGAATGTAAATCTCAAAAAGTGCGCTGTCATGAGATGTCGTTGAGTGAAAATTTTGGTTCTTTCTGTGTATTGCTGAAAGGTCAACTTTAAGCTCGTTACTGTAGGTAAAATTTTGAGAAAATGTGTTTTTTTTTTTTTTCCAGGAAATTTTTGACGTATTCTATTTTGGGAAAAGGTCTACACTTTTGACAATTTTGTGGCAAAAATTTGGCTTTGTGGCGAAGTTCCTTTGAGATTACTTTAAAGTTCTCTTGCCAAAGAACTTTCTTTAGCCTTGACGGCAAGGACATTTAAGTACAATTTGAGATCCCGCAGTAAAAAAATCTTTGAATTTTCTCCGTGAACAAGGAACAATAAATTAATTCATATGAAAGTGTTTATTGATGCATGAAAATCTTTCTCCCATTTTGATGATACTGTTCCTTCATTAATTTTACCTAATTTTTTTTCTGCAGCTTTGGTTTCGTGGAGTAAGGAGCTCTAAATTTCGCCATGTCTACGGTCTACCTGCCAAAAGAGAGAAATGTTACGATAATGTTCCAATCACAAGAAATGCACATGATTCTAACTTCTGTGCAGTCAATCCAAAATTTGTCGCTGTTGTCACTGAAGTTGCTGGAGGAGGTGCTTTCCTTGTCTTACCAATTGAAAAGGTGATTAAACTGCATTTTAGTATGAGGACAAATTTTTCGAAAAGGTTTCCTTCAATTCCTTTTGCCTCTGAACCTTTCTTTTACTAAACCATATTGATTCTTTAATTTCAGCTCTGTACTCTCGCTATTTTTTTGCACAAAGCAAACTCTAACTTCCTTAATTCCTTAGTGTGGCAGTACTCATGTAGCCAAACCATTTTGATTGTAGATAAATATAATATTTCACTTATTAAAATTATTCCTGTCCCAGCTCAGACTGTCCGTAAAATTTCAATACTCGGTTTGAGAAAATGAACAAAAAGTTCAAAGTCTTTTCAGAGATGCTGGCGCATAAAACACCCAAGTATGCTCCTCTGAAAAAATTCTATCAAACATATTACTAATTTCTGGAAAAGATTATTGCTCATATTTTATGGGCCTTTTTTCTGAAGATGACCTCAATTTCCTCACAAAATCACCTCTGTTTGATGCTTCTTTTTTTCTTCTTTATTTTTATTAGTTTTAATTTTGGTGGAGAAGAAATATCCCAAATTTTTAAGGTTTTTATGATCAGACATTCAACTGCACCAGATAGGGTAACCGTAATACCGAAGAAGTATTTTGGCTCAATCGATTAACCTAATTCAGTTATTTCACTGCCTTCTGGAAGTAAATCATGTACAAAAGATGCAATAAAATAGAAAAAAAAGTGTAAAAGAAAAAACCATTCCCAAATATTGAAAATGTGCTTTTGCTCTTTGAACAGCAGTGCTCTCGCGAAGGTACTCAAGACTGATAATTATTTGTTTTTTGTTTGTTTTTTTTTATAAATATTTATTTTTTGGGTTTCTAATTATAAAGATTTGTTGTATTTTGCAGACAGGAAGACTTGATTTTAACTGTGGGAAGGTAACGGGACACAGAGGGCCAGTTCTAGACATAAAGTGGAATCCATTCAATGACAATATCATCGCTTCATGTTCTGATGATTGTACGGTAAGTTTAAAAATCATATTTTTCTGTCATTTATGTCTTACACCTCCAAAGGATTGGGATGTGAAACATTACTTGCATACTGTGCTCTAATGTTTTTAAATGCCCATCTCTGCCCCCCAAAAAAAAAAACAAAATAAAAAATAACTTGGAGGTATCAAGCAATTTTCTGAAGATGTTACTTGCTCTCTCTTCGAACAGTTAGAAATACATACTTGCTTCACTAAAAAATAAGAAGCTTGGTATTGGAACATTTTTATTTTTTTTCAGACTTAGAAGAAAATTTCAAAATTTTAGATAGTTCCGAAAACAGTAACCTTTTTGATACTTTTTACCGTTTTTTTAAATTTTGAATCTCTATTTCAATGTAGACCATGTTCTATCAGTCAGGACAAATTTAGAGAAATAGCTGCTTTGTGAGCAAATATAATGTGATAAGGAATACTTTGATGTAAATTAGAATTAGATGTGTAATTTTATTACAGATTGAATCTCGCTCAAAATGCTTCTCTTCGTACAGTCTCTTTTATCTCCAACAATATCTTTCATTATTAACATTTTTGGATGTATACTTTTCTGTTCCTTGCACAGATAAAGTTGTGGTACATCCCAGATGGTGGCCTTGGCAATAATTTAACAGAATGGTTGATGGATCTCCATGGACATAAAAGACGTGTCGGTTACATTGACTGGCATCCAACAGCTGAGAACATTCTTGTCAGTGCTAGTTTTGATTACTTGGTAAGTAATATGAGGGGTGTTTGGTCACTATTCTTCCAGTTTCAAAATCCTTAATATTTACAAATACAATTCTAAAAAAAACCTTGAATTGTAATTACTTATGAGTTCTTTAAGAAGTTACTTCTCACCATGAATCCCCAAAAAAGGCCCCTTAGTGCAGGTATAAAGTCGGTTTTTTGTGAGCTCGCGCATGAACAGAGCAAATCGCATTTTCCAAAGATGATATGAACGAGGAAAAAAATTAGAAAAGTAATCAGTTTCACTTCTTCTCCCATTGTTGGACTGCCAGTGTTAAACAGTTCAACCTATCTGGCTGAAATTTAATTCAGCCAGATAGGTTGGAATCAGAAACAAAATTGGAGAATAAAACCCATGAAGCTATCCAGAGAATTGTAGAACACCCCCTGTCTCATCATCAGATTTGCTGACAAAATGAATTTAGAATTAAGACATGAGCTCAGAAATGATTTTTTGACTGGAAAAGAAATAATTAAAATTAGGGTTTATCATTCATTTATGAGAGTAGATTCCCACCCTAGAGTTACTTATTCCTGGGATTTCAAGTGAATATTCCAGAAGAATAAATTTCCAGGTATTGCAGAACACTATACGGAGATTGTTGTACCTTTTAGTTTTGATTCAACCCCAATGCTTTCTGAAATTTTAAACAAGATTTGTCTATCTTTATGCAGATGATCGTTTGGGATGTAGGAAAAGGTGCTGCCCTAAACATCATCGACTGTCACACGGATGTTATCTACTGCATGTCCTTCAATCGAGATGGAAGCCGGATAGCAACAACTTCCAAAGACAAAAAACTCAGGATTATTGACCCACGCACAGGAGTTGTAATCTCTGTAAGTCAATTTGATTTTTTTAACTCTTATTCATTACATCCTTTAAATGGTAATCAAAGTTATTAAATTTTATAAAAAAAAGAAGTTATTATATAAAAAAAAAAAGAAAAAAAAAACTTGTCTTAGTACATTTGAGGAACACAGTGATTTAACTGTAGAGGCAATCAAACCACACTTTGATTTACTTTGAATCATTCTTACCTATCTGAGTCACTTGAATACGTCAGAATGATCTTACCTTGTTCCCAATATTTCATGAATCAGAATTTTACAGGGGAAAGAGGAAAAAATCACTTGAAGTTCTATTCAAATCTCCCACTGACGCTACGTCAAAATTTTGATCATGCAAATCTGACAATTTTTTTTATTTTTCTCTGGTCTTGGGTGAATAGCATCCTCTCGTGCTGAAGGCACGTTTGTTTGTGAGAGAATAGAATAGAAGTGCTAGAATAGAATAGAAAATTGTCCTGTTTCCAAATAGTGAGAATAAATTTGGACCCGAAACTTTGTGGACATGACTGAAATTTAGATCATATTTAGAATGCAACCTGCATTTTTGATTATATATCTGTGATTTTTTTTCTTTTTGTGAGTGCTGGTTAGAAAATTTCAAATGGTGCGAACAAGTTTAAATCCAAACCTTAAGGATAATACTTTGTAGGGATGCAAAATAAGCCTGATCTAGCGATCAGTGGATTGCGTGAAAGAGAGGAAAATTTCGGAATTTAGAGGAAATTTGCCGAACAAAAAAAAAAAAAACTGGGAAAACGGCCACAAAAATTTGAAAATATTGGTAATTTTAAGGACATATGGTATTACAGTGTACTTTCACGTTCTCATGAAAATAAGCAAGGAAAAAGTATGAATAAAAAAATAAGAAACAAAAAAAAACAATCCTTCCGATGTTTTGGAACTCTTGAAAATTTGAGGTCATATTTATAACGCAACCTGCATTTTTGATTGTGAATTTGTTTTTTGTTTTTTTTAAATTTCAGGAGGGAATCTGTCACGCTGGAACTCGGTCTAGTAAAGTAGCCTATCTCGGAAATTCAGGTCGGTTGATTACAACCGGCTTCTCTAGATATTCAGATCGTCAAATTGCGTGTTGGAATGAAAACAACTTGAGTCAACCACTCATGATTGAAACTGTAGACTCTTCATCTGGAATTCTCTTCCCATATTATGATCAAGATAACAATATTTTATTCTTAGCCGGCAAAGTAAGCTCTTAATTTTTACCTCAAATTTACATAAAAAGTATCTTTTTACTCGGTGCTGTCATGCAGCGATAATTCTACAAGTTCATTTTGAGCCGCTGATGATCAAATTTAAGTTTATTATGCATCTGGAAATACGCAGTTGATGTTTTGTTGTTTGTGTGCTCTTGATATTTCCTTCCCATTTTTAAGAGTGTGGCAGGTCACCGTGTCTCTCTTCTTTTCCTGTTCTTGTTTGAGAATACATTGGTTGTCTTTCCTCCCTCTTTTTTTCATCTAGTCAAATCGTTTGCTGTGAAATATCAACATAATGAACCACCGTGTTTGGACTTTACTGCTACTACTACTTCTCATTTTATTTTTTATAGTTGTTGTCTTTACTGGTCGTAAATTATAAATGAAAGAAAATGAAAAACACAAAAAAAAATTAACAAAAATGGAAGGAAAATTTTGTTGGAACGTAATGTTTCTCTTCAAGAATAGGAATAGATCATCAAACAACTTTCATATCTCTGTTTTAAAATGCACCTCGCAAGATGAGCGAGCTTACGGTATTTTTTGATGACAGTTTTTTATTTTTTTGAGCTTAGCACAACAAGAAACAAAGAGTTTAAAAGCATGAAATTTTCCCTGTAAAAGTTTAAATTCTTGAATGACTGAAAACATGGCACGGAATTTTGTACAGAGTTTTGTGATCACTGATCAAGTTTCTTTATGAAGAAAAAGAGAGTGCAAGAGTGCAATGTTTCTTTCAACTTGTTCTCAAGATCAGCATTCAGAGGTATTTCTCTAATTTTGTTGAATGTAAATATGTATCCTTAAAACTGAAGGAGCTTTGCTATCATTTGTTTTTTTCTTTCTTTCCTGCTCTAGGGGGATGGAAATATTCGGTACTACGAAATTGTCAGTGAAGCACCGTGGATTCATTTCCTTAGTCAATATTTATCTGGATCACCTCAGGTAAGGTCCATGAATTTGACGAAAGCTATCTCTTATTTTTCAAAAACTCAAGGGTGAAACATCTCTTTTTATGTAGAGTCAACCACTCTATTTGTACCTAACTCTCGGATATTTTTTAAAACTTTTCAAATTATGAATGTTTGGATCTACTTTCCGGTTATGCTCATGTGTTGACTGTTGGGTACTGTTGGACAGTTGGTGTGCAGCCTCTTTCTTGTTGAGCTCAGCTAGACTTCTCTGCTGCACCTTAGAGAACCTTGCTGGAACTTATTGCACTCTTAACTTCAATGACTAGCAGCATCCGGAGACAATATATACTAGAGACCACACACTAGCTCAGAGATCTCTAACCTACCTCTTAACTTCAATGATTAGCAGCATCCGGAGACAATATATACTAGAGACCACACACTAGCTCAGAGATCTCTAACCTACCTCTTAACTTCAATGATTAGCAGCATCCGGAGACAATATATACTAGAGACCACACACTAGCTCAGGGATCTCTAACCTACGGCCCGCGAAGCTTTTTGAGCCGGCCCGCCAATCATTTGAAGTTTCGAACTTTTTCAGATTCAGACATTTCCCAACCTTAAAGACTTCACTCATGGAATGTTTTCTGTTTTCAGTTTAACTTATTCGTATGAGTAGACATTTTCAAAGATGAGGTACTCGAAATTTAGATACAGAGCAAATTTAAGTGATGAACATTTGGAGACAACATTGATCATTGGAACAACGAAATTCAAGCCAAATATTCCCGAAATGTTAAAAAACAAATAATTTCAAACTTCTCACTAATAACAAATGCCATTATATTCACTCAGTTGAAATATCTATAAGCACAATTAAACTTTTTACTTAATAAATTCCATTTACTTCTCTCTCTATTTCTAGCTTTTCAGTTTCTCTCTCTTCTTTTTGTTGTCAATGCATATTGGCAGGGCTGCTAGCTTCCGGTGGAGAACTTTGAGGAAAAAAGTACCTCGTATAGTTATACAAATAAGGAAATTATAAATTTAAATGTAAACATGAAATAATTAATTAGAAAATATTAAATTATACAGTGCACATAGAATAATTCTGTATATTTACTATGTTTGTGGAGGGGTGGGTTTCCATGGGTGTTGGGGGGAGGGGTGTCCGGCCCGCGACATTGAAGCTAAAATCAAATTTGGCCCACCGGAAAAAAAGGTTGGAGACCCCTGCACTAGCTGATGGTGCGGTGTCTTACTTTTTCTTTGGGGTTGGGACAGAATAAAACATAGGTAGCAACATACAATTGGACCATCTGTTGATTGACGACCAATGACAAAACTGTGATGCTACACTTTCATTGGCTACTGATTTCTACATCTTTGCTCATCAGCTAATGTATGGTTCAGTCGGACGCTACTTTGTTAAGACTCTGAAAAAATATGTTGCCTGCTAATTTTAACATAGGCTAGATTGATAGTGTGTGGTCTTTAATATATATTGTCTCTGGCTACATCTTAGCAAATCTTGTTGGAACTATTTGCATTTAGGACTTGAGTGGAAAAAATTAAAGTAGTCAATCCTAAATATTTATGAAAATTTTGGATTCACATTATTAATGATTATTCATTCCTTTGCAGCAGTGTAAAGCAGCTTTTATTCACTCTATCAACCTTTGTTTGTCTCATTTTTTTTTTCTCTTATTTGAAACATTATTTTTTCAGAGAGGTCTTGGATTTATGCCAAAACGAGGCTGTGATGTTTCACAGTGTGAGGTGTTCCGGTTTTACAAACTTCACACGGCTCGAGGAATGTGTGAACCCATTTCCATGATAGTCCCTAGAAAGGTAAGCACGTTCAATGTTACAAGCAAGGAAACAGTTCCTAAGCGCAATTGTATTTATCTTTCATTTCAGTTGCATTCAAATAAGAGTTGTCATAAAACTAATATATTTTTAGTTATTTGCTTTGACAAATTGCTGTGGAACCACTGTAGACATAGTTATTAAGGAATAGTGATGAAATTGCCATTTGATGGGTCCGTTGCGAACTTTTGTGACATTAACTTCAAGAATTAATTTTATCGTATTATGTTGCAGATAGAATGAAGCGCTCTTCAAATAACTAAAATTCACCCCCAAACCCATTGTTAAACAAGTGATTAGTCATTTTCCACTGCTTCTGCTGGATACCACAGTAAATTGTCAATTTTCCGGGTACTTGTGTTTTCCTAAGTCGTCAGCCGGTTTTGTACGAACCCCTAAACTTATCGTGTTAATGTTTTTTTAGGATCCAATTTTTGATCTTTTGGATACCTGCTTTTCTGAACGAAATGTTCTGTCTGGCAACAATTATTTTGCGTTAATATTTACGAAGAAAGATTGCTTCCTCTGAAAAAGTCTGATTAACAATGAAAAAGCAATGCAAGACTTCTTTGTTGACTCGCAACGATTAAGTCTGTATTACTTTGCTAGAAGAGTGTGCGAATGTACAGGTTGCATAACTTTGGGACATTGGCTGGAATGTTGGCTCGTTGAACGTTTATTTGGACTTTCTTACGGATGTCGTTCATGGTTGCAGTTGGGAAGCCTTTTCCAGTGTATGTTACTCCTTAAAAATGTAGCAATGAATTTCTTTGATTTTGTATGCTGTAAAGTATCCTAAAACTGGCAGTACTAATTATTACTGATTATTCGGCAATGGTTTCATCTCCTCCCATACTTGGTCCTCTACTCTTTCCAGAAGTTTGATTTCATATGATTTTAATTATTCTTGTAATCAATCTATTTCAGAGTGACCAGTTCCAAGATGACTTATACCCAGACACCGCTGCTCCAATCCCAGCTGTGTCTGCATCTGATTGGTTTAATGGCGTCAATAGACCTCCTGTTCTCATGTCCATGAAAACCGGTAACTATTTACTATTTTATTTCAATTTTTTTTTTTTTTAACTTTTCAAACTAATACACATTTACATTTTTTTAGACTGAGTCTAAAGTTGAAGGAAAGTTGATGTTTGATAAAATTGTATTGTCATTGAATTATTTTTGTTTCTGGTACTCTTTAACTCACCTAATGCAAATTAATAACTCAGTGGAAGTATATTTCTAACTCCCTTGTCTAAACAGACAATATCTGACATCTCAGAGAGGAAGAATTTAGTACTCACGTTCATGTATAAACTTTGTTTCAAGTACAGTCAGGGAATTAAAATGTGTCAGTCAACTCCTTAAATTTTGGGTCCAATAGGCCACCTGCAACGCTCAAATTCATTCCTATAAGTATTGCAGATGGCCTACCTGAACCAAAATCTAAGGAGTCGACTGCCATTATTTAATTTATTGACTGTACATATTAGTTCTAAGATTATTCATCCTTGTAAGATAAGCTTAGCTTCGATAATGAAATTCCTTCCGTCTTTTAACTTTAGGGGTCACAGTCCGAACGCACAAACCGAAAGTCTTCAAACCAAACGAACCTACACAGAAGACAGATAGCAATTACAGAGTCAAGCTGGCATTTTTGTCTCGAGAAACTATTCCTGATTACAGACCCCTAGAAGTATGTATTTTCATTAATTTATTTTTATTTTTAGTACCATCTCATTTTTTCTTGTCCTTTTTTATTTTTTGCCTCAGTAATTCTTTTATACTTCTGTGTTTTTAGTGTGATTTTTGAGCTTTCTCCTTTTATTACTATAATTATTATATTTATTTTTTTATATACTAGCTTTTGAATTTTACACCAGCTCATTCAAAATGGAATTTTTTAAATGTTCCAATTTAAAATTCAATTTGTACTGTGAGGATTACAAAATTATGCCCTGTTACAGCTTGAATGAAACAATCTTTGAGGCTTTTCCTTAACTACCTGCTTTAAGTATCAGGAATCATAAAACAAAATACACAAAACTAAAATAATTAACGTATTTATCCTCAGGATCATGTCATCTGATTCATCCTTGGCAATAAACAATTAAAAGTGCAAAATTTCCTTTATCATGCAACTGCTGGGTTGCTCAAAGAAAGATTTGGAAGAAAGTTTTATATTTTTTCATACTATCAAAATGGACACAAGTTTGGGCATATTTTTGTTCACCCTCTAGTTTCAGTTCAACAACTAAAATAAAATGGACCAAATTCATCTCGGTTCCTCTCAAGTTTTACCGTCTTGTTAGTATTTATTCATTAATTCTCTTGCTAAGAAAGTGAGATTCAAAATTTATTTCCTTTTTTTTATGATTTTTGATTTTTGCTTCATCTACATTGTTTTGTAGTTTCATGATTATTCCATCAGTAGGGATTGCCACCTCCAGCCTAGTCACTCTGCATGCATTTTTTAATTTTTGTTATTCTTTACTGTTTTTTTTAAGTTTTGTTTTTTGTTTTGTTTTTTTTGTTTTTGTTTTTTTTTTAATATCTTTATTCGTTCTCATTTTTTGTCTCTTTCTGTTTGCTTATGTCTTATCATTGTGTCTGCTCATTTTGCTCGTGTTTTTATTCTTTGCATTTTGTTGTTCTGTTTTTTATCTTATTATAGGCAAAGAGCAAATCATCCCTAAAGAAAACTGTTCCATCCGATCTAATAAAAAACACCATAAACAATAGTAAAATAGTTAAGAACAAAAATGTTAAGAATAGAAATCTCATTAATAGTAATAATAATCACACCAAAAATTTTGTCGGCAAAAATAAATGTAACGCAAATGATGAAAGCAATGCGAACATTATCGAAATTATTGTACCCAGTTCGGACGAAGAGGAGAATCAGATTTCTAATAGCAATAATAATAATAATGATTGTGATAGTACGGTATGTATTCTGTTTTTGCACCAATCATTTTTTTTATTTTTTACCGCAAGACCCTTTGCAGGCCTCATGGGGACTGACTTCAGGTCCAGACGTTTTCTCTGGAGTTTATTTTTGAGTTCTGTGATCATTCTCAGCAAAAAGTTTGATAGATCCAGAAAAAGTCTCCTTACTTTTTTTAGTATGATCGGCAGAGTTCAATTCTGCTTTGAATTCTTGCGGAACAGTAGAATCCTTCTGATTTGCCAACTCAATGACACAAACGAGTCTGAGAGTGGGAATTTTTTTAATCTCTCTCTGGTATCTATTGTTCACGTTCTCATTCATAGGAATACAAACTCAAAAATGATGTGATAGAATTGATATTCAATGCTGCGTAGGTATCTCACTTTTTACTTCTTAACTTATCTAAACACAAATGCACGCACAATCTTACCGCTTAACCTGCATTTTTCATTACTTTTCTGATGAAAAGGAGGAGTTGCCAATTTGTTGGTTTGGTTTTTGTTTTTGTTCTGTTTTTGTAAGATTGAGGAAATATTCATAACTAAATATTTAAAACATTTAAAACGTAACACAGTACTTACATATACTAAACGTTTATAAAAATATTCAATAATTTTTTTTTAACTTTTCCAGCAGTAATTTTCTGTTGTCCTAGTGGGCGTTTTTTTTTTGTTTTTTTTTTTTGTTTTTTTGTTTTTGGACAGGAAGTGTAAAATTTTTTTATTAGATAACTAAAAGGGCAAAAGCAAGAGTTTGTTTCAGAATTGTAGGCGCAGCTTACCAATAATCTTTGGCAAATTTCCAATTTTCATTCGTTCAAATCAACTCATGAAGTGCCAGTGACTTTGACCTTTTGATATTATAGCATTTCTCAATGAAAAGCCAACGTTCAGATTAATTTTCATGTATTTTTATTATGTAGCATGAGAAACACCATCAGCAAGTTGTGAAGATTATTGATCTTAGTGTGCCTACACTTCTGAAACGACCTATAAATAGAAATAGAGTAAAGAAACTGGGAAGCAAAAGCAAGAATCAACAACCTTTTCAAACAAAAAAACAAAACAAAGGATAGTGATCATACATTTCTCTTTTCAATATAAAAAATGTTGACCTGAAGTTGGTCCTTGTGAGGTCTGCGTAAAAGTCTTGTGGACGTGAAATGGATATTGCATGTTTACAGAAAGAATCTTATCTCAATTGATTTGAGTTAACATGTGATTTGTGTTAAAACTGGATAAAGTACCTTCACACACCCAACCTCAAGATCTGTCTGTATTTCTTTCTAGTGTTTGCATGTGTTCTATTGTGCATCAGTTTTCTCATTGAACTGTCATGCTTTTGAATGATTTTTTTAATTGCAATGGTTTAGATTCATATTTTTATCTTACTCTCATTCTTTTTCATGTTCTTCAGTTTTCTTTCATTGCTTTCCTCTCGTAATCTCTTCTTTTGTCTGCCCGTTTTCTTTACTCTCTCCTTCGTAACTCAAGTCACCACTTCTTCAGTGTGTCCTTCGTGTGTCTCTGATTATAAAATTATTTATAACTGACCCTACCTTTTTTTTCAACCTTTTTGCTCTATTTTTTTACTCCTGTCAAATTTTTTGCTTTGAAGGATAAGCATAACAAGTCCTAAGCCTGGTTCCCAATGAGACGCAATGATACAACGCTATGGAGTTGAGCTACACAGGGATGACGGGATTGTTCCCAATGCTACGCAAGGCTTCGCATCAGAACACAACAGTGGCAGAGTTGAGAAGTGTTCAACTTTTTGGGTCCCTGCATAGTAGAGAGCTGGAGTCAGATCACATTGTCTGCTCTGCATCGGTCTTCAATGATGCGCGCCTTTTGAAGTCCTGGATGCTAATCGGTTGATCCTTGCATTCAGTGGGAATGATTTTTGTTTTCCCTTCTACATCAGTTTAAATGCAAGAATCCTAACACTACAGATTTCAAGGCCTTGCGCCTCATTGGAAATTAGGCTTTACACATAAAGAAGTTGAATTGTTTTGCTAGTATAAAATATTAATGCTCAGTTAACAAATGAACCTTGCTGTTGATCCAGCAAATTATTTTAATTTTTCTTCCCTTTCACTTTTTGTATCAATCTCAGAGCAAATAGATTCTGTGTCTTAAAAACCTTGTCTTTATCTGAATGTGTGCAAAAGAGCTATTATTTTTTTTTTTTTCAAAAGTCACTTTCATTAATTCTCTCCAATTCTTTGAAAATTAGCACCAAAATTTTCTCATTGTTACAGTTGATGCTTTTTGAAAACAACAAATATCTTTTGATAAACTCGTTTTTATCCCTGGCCTCACATTCATTTTCATAGATCATGTTACATTTTTAGAATAATTCCTTTGAAAATTTATCTTTGTTTTGATCGTTTATTGGAACTTAATCTTCTAGATGTTACCTGAAAATGAAAAAAATCACAAAACGACGGCAAATCAAACAACCAAATTTCAACAAATTCAACAAATGTTTGGCAACATGGTCAAAGAGGTGAGCAAAGTCTTCTTGTTTTTGTTCTAAATGGAAAAACATTGAAGAACGGAATTTTTGTCCCTGAAATTAATTTGGTCGCAAGCATTTTTCATGTTAGATCTTTGATAACCTCATAAAATGAGGACGCACGGCACAGCTGGGGTGCTGCATTTGAATCGCAACGTGAACCCTATGAGGTTGGGAAGGTGTGTTTAGCTATGATGTCACGGCTCAATCTGTTGGCGCTTGTAACTTGAAAACAAAGAGGCATGAGGCATTGAGACTGTTGCGAATTTTGGCTTCATGTAATACAAGGGTCACTTCAGTTGTGAAAACCTGCTTACGTATCTCTGGTAGCACACTCAAACTTACAAAACTCACAACTCTAGTACTCTGGTAATTCACAAAATCCTCTCTTAAACTCTTAAAGTGCTTTCAAACATGCATTTGTAGTGGTGGCGGTGTACACCCTACATGGAAGATTCCTCTCTGAAAATATTGTCACTACATCCAGAAGTGACCAATAAGAGCATTCTACAAGAGGTAATGAAGCGGTATTTTTGTATCACTCCAATGGCCAACTGTGTTTGAAAGTTTTGATACCAATGTATGAAGCAAAATTTTCCTAACAATTGCAAATCCTATCGATACTCCATGTCTGTTATTCAACCTGATTTTTAAGGTACTTGATTCTTTTCTAAAGTGTTGTTGTAATTTGTTTAATTTTCAGGGAAATGACAACGGAACAGAAGATATTCTAACATTGAAACTAAATGTCAAAGATGAATTAGAAGAAAGTCCAAAGAATGAGTATCAGGTAATAATTTCCTTCTTTTACTGTCTTTTTTTTCCAAACTCAAGGACTGCAGAAAGGTAGAAGTAAGAAAAGAAACGAAAAAAAAATAACCCAAACCGAAAGGAGAAAAAAAATAGAGAAGCATATAAATGAGAGTGATGAAAAGGAAATGAAAATCCTAAAAAGTTTGGATTCTATCTGACCACCCTAGACCCGCATTAAAGTTGAATTATTGGTACATCTTTTAAGTTATCGTTGTGACATTATTTAATTGGAAGGAATCAAAGGATTGCTTCCTCGCCTCATAGCATGGGCGGATACCGGAAGTTGTCTTTCTCTCTCTCCGGCCGTTTGAACGCATGTTTTAGAAAAGGATAGCAGAAGGGACCATCACATGACTTTAGCCCCTTATCTCCATCCTTTTCTAATGCATGTGTTTAAGTGGGAGGAGAGACTCGGGTTTGAGTCAAACCTGAGTTAAGTGAAAACTGAAGTGTTTATGCGAACATCTCAACCCAAGTTCGGCTGAACCCAAGTTCTAGAACCCAGGTTGAGATCTCTTGCATAAACTAGGCTATTGACTCATTCACTTTATTTTTACTTTCTCACAACTAACAAGGTTAGAAATTGAGAAAGTATTGCAATGGTGCAGATGCCTGTCTGTGTGTATCCCAGCATAAGTTTTGAACCCAAAAAAAATGCATAAAAAAATGCATTTCCTTATGCATAAAAATTTTGCAGAGAAGTTGTTTCTAGCTTTACCCAGAGGGACTGTTTTTGTTTTTTCGAAATTTTAAATTGTACGCAAGCTATGGATGATAAAAGATTTCCATTAACCCCTTATGGGCCAAGCCCGAGTATACTCGTTTTTATCCTCTAGTCTATTACTCATTGTTTCAGTTTTTATTCCGAATAAAAGCAAGTATAGTTGAAAACACTACAAGATAAGGTCTCGTCGGGAGCCTTCAATTCATCATATAGGCAATTCCAACTCCCCCGACTACGAAGATTTAACTACCTTCCCTATATAAACGGAGGAGTAGTGTTCTCTTGAACTAACCTGGTCATTAAAGGGTTAAAATCAATGGGAAAAGGTAAACATAGGGAAAAATAATATTTGAATTTTGATGAAAATTTGCCAAAACATTCTGCAACCAGCCTACTGTAAAATTAACCCTTTAAGGGTAGTATGGGGGTCCCCCCAGAATATTATTAGGGGTGAGGGGGTCTCCTCCAGAATATTAAAGGGGTCTGAGGGTGTTTGCGCCACTTGCCGCAACATTCGGGAGTCATCTCGGCTCTCGCCGGGCACACATCGTCAGCGCGATCTATCGGGCTACAGCGCAGACGCGGTCGCATTTTCCATCGTGACAACGAGTGCACAACCGCACCGTTAGATGGCGCGCGCTCCCTCGCGCATAAATACATTCATTTATTCTCTTATTCATTCTTATTATTCACATTTTTTCTTTGTTCTTTATTTTTTAGCGTCTTAAACGCATTCAGTTCTACTTATAAACTTATTCATATTAGTATTATCTATAATTTAACTACCTTTAATTTCCGTTCCAAATCTCAACTTCGCGCAATCGTAAGCCATTTTCCTTTGAGTGGCATCCCCTATGGAGCCCTATCCAAATTACATGCTTGTCGATAAGATCATACAGATCGTGACAGTTGCTATATGTCGTTCGACTAATACGAGGCATCGATTAGTTCGTCCTATTTTTGGTATGCAAAATAAAACAGTCTTTTTCAAGACTAGTCTCCAGTAAGTATTCATAGGAAAGTGCAGAAGTGTCTTGCCTGCATCTTTCCTCTTGCCCTCTTTCTCTTCTCTAAAATATAAAACTTCTTCTTCTTTAAAATAAATATCTTCTCATTTTCCTACTAAATAATCACTTGATAAAAAGCGTAGAGTCTTGCCTACGTCTTTTCCCTTTCTTTCGTTAAATAAACTAATAATAAATCGATATTTCTTTCTTTTTGCCTTTAATAAATTAAACATCTAAATTTTCCCTTTTTGATCTCTAATAATAAATCGATAATTCGTCTTTTGCCTTTAATATTCAAACTTCTAAATTTTCCCTATTTAATCTTTAATAAATAATCGATAAATAACATTTCTTTTCGATATTAATAATAGTTTTCAATTGCCACTCTTAAAAATAAATACTTTTCTCGTTCCAACTTAAAACATTCTTAAAATCCTCTTAATAAATAACTAAGCATTCGGCTAAATTCAAAATTTCTATTTTTCTCATGTCATTATTAATCTTTTCTTTTCAGGTCGTGGATCTCGTGGCTCGTGATCCGCGAATGCCCTAAGTCCGAGTGCTTAGGACGACCCTCTTTTCAAAACAATGGGATATTGTTGATCGGAATATTATCTACATAGTCTTTGACTTTTCGTTTATAATATTTTACGATTCCTTTTTGCTATTTTCACTTGTGAACGCTACATATTTTTGGTCCTCCGGCAGCCGGATTTAGAATCAACCCAGGTTCCAATCCACTTTCATCATGAGTGAGAATACGAAGAAGAATCGTAAACAAAACGCTAAGTCATCGACTCTTGCGAACGACGCAAGTGATAATGATACGTCCGCGAATGCTTTTCTTTCGGACACCGATCAACAAAATATTTTCAGATTCAAAGAACTTTCTTTTTCCAGGGATATACTTTTCTCGCGCCTTACAAGCACACATGAGTTAATAAGTCAACTCCCGGAAAAGTTAGAAATGTTTCTTGCAAGATGCGAGTCAATCGAATCAACTTGGAACGAGTTGGGAAGTATTCATACGGAACTGTTCTCTCTCTCTCTCATGCTGCCCGAGTCACATGAAACCAACGTTGATCGATCTATCGAATACATCGATAATTTCTACTTCGATATCAAAGCAGCTCTTAATAGCTCAAAACCTGCAGCTTTATGCTCAAACTCAGTTCAATCTAATGCGCGATTCGATTCCATCAAATTACCGGTAATCGAATTGCCGAAATTCTCAGGTCTTCTGAAAGACTGGCTCTACTTTTCTAACCTCTTCAAAACAACAATTCATGAAAATGCATCTCTAAGCGCGATACAAAAGTTCCATTACTTATTGTCTTCTCTTGAAGGCAGCGCATTAGATGTAATTCGTAGTCTTCCCCTTACACCGGATAACTATGAAATCGCTTGGAACTTACTTCAAGATAGATTCCAAGATGAGCGACGACTCATCACTCATCATGTTTGTTGTATTCTCAATTTATTAGATATCAAGAGTCGAGCGACTCGAGATATTCGATTATTCGTCTCAAAGTTTAAAGAGCACGAACAAGCTCTGAAAGCTTTGGATTACGATATATCGAAAAATAATCACCTCCTCTCTATGGTATTATTTTCTAAAATGGACGAATTCTTAAAAAAGAAATTTGAAGATTCACGCACAAATATCAAAGCCTATCCGTCAAGCAATGACATAATCGCTTTCCTGGACAACGAATGCTTCACTCTTGAACACGTTTCGCAGGTTTCCAATTCTAATAAAAGTTCCAAAACTTACAATACTTGTTCAGTGCTTTATACAACTTCTAATACACCTTATTGCAAAATCTGCAAAGATGACCATTTTATATCAAAATGCGATAATTTCAGGGAAATGTCCCCTCGAGAGCGCTTCGATTTGGTCAATTCAAAAGGTTGGTGCATTAATTGCCTCGGTTCTCATGCAACTGAAAAATGCAACTCGAAATTTAATTGCTTCAAATGCAATGAACGTCACCATACGATGCTTCATGTTGAGCAACAAGAGTTCGAAACTGATGCATCAGCTCATCCATCTCAATTCAATGCTGCAACCCTAGCCAGCTTTTCTAATTCATTTTCAGCGCCAGTGCTCCTTGGTACCACTCTTGTGAAACTGAGCGTTCCGGGAGGAAAACCGCAAGTATTTCGTGGAGTCATTGACCCCGGTTCGCATTTCACAGCCATAACAGAAGACTGCGCCGCCAAAATTCACGCGCATGTAACCAAAACATCCGATAAGTGTGGCGGGTTGTCTAATACTCCTGTCTCTACACTTGGACGTGCGAATGTATCGATCTACACTTGCAATAACAAGAAAATAGCTCGAAAACATTCGGTGCGCATTTTCAAAACGATCACATCAAATTTACCTCAAGTACCGATTTCCTCTAAAGTGCGACTTAAAGTCCAATCATTCAATCTAGCAGACCCATTCTATGATATTCCAAATTCAGTGGAAATTCTAATCGGCGCCGACTTGTACTCAGCAATCATCACTGGTGAGCAACGAAGTTTAGGTCCATCGCTACCCATAGCGTGCCAAACTGTTTTTGGAACCGTTTTAATCGGTCCAACTCCGAACAATCCAAAATTTTCTCCAAATTCTGCGGACTGTTCCCTCTTAAGCAGCATTTCTCTCTATGAAGTCCCTAAACGTGTTCGGCGACCGAGGAAATCTCCTCACGAGCTCACACTCACACCAGTCACACCTGAAATGAAACTTTGTGAAACTCATTTTCAACCTCCTCAAACATCCAATGATTCAACTGTGACACACCTGGAAACCGTGCGTGACCCTCTATCTGAAGATCACATGATGCCACTACCTCCGGAATCTAAAACTACCTCTGCACCACATTATGAACTTACAACTCATCCTGTCGTCATAGAGGAAAAAGAAAAACCACTCAAGATCACATCCGCTGATCAGCCTCTTCATGAACACTCAACTATCGCTCTCTATTGGAAAAATCCTCCACCCTATCAACCCGCGACATGTGCTACCGATCAAGCTCCTGAAATATCACAAAATATCTCTTATGAAGCTTGGAACCACAAACCTCCTGAAACTTACCCCGCGGATGGCATTTCCCGCGAGATGGTACGTTCTGAACTGTTCAGCCCCCTTTGTAAATACACTCAGTTACAATTTTCTTATTTATCTCTAATTTTCTTGCTGACGTTATATAGTCACCTTTTCACATTTCTGAAAATATCTCTGCTTTCTTTTGAAATAAATGATTATTTCAAGGCCGCCGGTATATGTTTGCGCCACTTGCCGCAACATTCGGGAGTCATCTCGGCTCTCGCCGGGCACACATCGTCAGCGCGATCTATCGGGCTACAGCGCAGACGCGGTCGCATTTTCCATCGTGACAACGAGTGCACAACCGCACCGTTAGATGGCGCGCGCTCCCTCGCGCATAAATACATTCATTTATTCTCTTATTCATTCTTATTATTCACATTTTTTCTTTGTTCTTTATTTTTTAGCGTCTTAAACGCATTCAGTTCTACTTATAAACTTATTCATATTAGTATTATCTATAATTTAACTACCTTTAATTTCCGTTCCAAATCTCAACTTCGCGCAATCGTAAGCCATTTTCCTTTGAGTGGCATCCCCTATGGAGCCCTATCCAAATTACATGCTTGTCGATAAGATCATACAGATCGTGACAGTTGCTATATGTCGTTCGACTAATACGAGGCATCGATTAGTTCGTCCTATTTTTGGTATGCAAAATAAAACAGTCTTTTTCAAGACTAGTCTCCAGTAAGTATTCATAGGAAAGTGCAGAAGTGTCTTGCCTGCATCTTTCCTCTTGCCCTCTTTCTCTTCTCTAAAATATAAAACTTCTTCTTCTTTAAAATAAATATCTTCTCATTTTCCTACTAAATAATCACTTGATAAAAAGCGTAGAGTCTTGCCTACGTCTTTTCCCTTTCTTTCGTTAAATAAACTAATAATAAATCGATATTTCTTTCTTTTTGCCTTTAATAAATTAAACATCTAAATTTTCCCTTTTTGATCTCTAATAATAAATCGATAATTCGTCTTTTGCCTTTAATATTCAAACTTCTAAATTTTCCCTATTTAATCTTTAATAAATAATCGATAAATAACATTTCTTTTCGATATTAATAATAGTTTTCAATTGCCACTCTTAAAAATAAATACTTTTCTCGTTCCAACTTAAAACATTCTTAAAATCCTCTTAATAAATAACTAAGCATTCGGCTAAATTCAAAATTTCTATTTTTCTCATGTCATTATTAATCTTTTCTTTTCAGGTCGTGGATCTCGTGGCTCGTGATCCGCGAATGCCCTAAGTCCGAGTGCTTAGGACGACCCTCTTTTCAAAACAATGGGATATTGTTGATCGGAATATTATCTACATAGTCTTTGACTTTTCGTTTATAATATTTTACGATTCCTTTTTGCTATTTTCACTTGTGAACGCTACAGAGGGGTTTCCCCAGTGTAATAAATGGGGTGGGGGGGGATCCCCCAGAATAATTTTGATGTGAGAAAGCGTTCATGGGGTATTTTCTACAGTTTATTTTATTTTTATTTTGTTTTGTTTCGTGTAGCTACAACGAGCCTACAGTCGACAGTGTGAAGAAATAAAACTGCTTCGCAAGCAACTGGCCAGTAGAGATAGGCGCATTCAAGATCTGGAAGCTTATGTTGCCACTCTTCAAGCGCAAGTGCAGCAAAGAAGGTTATGAAATTAACCTCATATCAGGAATCTTGTCAATTATGAAACTCTGTTGACTGTTCCACTGTGAGGTTAGTTCTTTTTTGCTTTGTTTTCTACTCGTAGAAATTTTTTACCCTCTCTATCATCAAGCGAGCTACTTGTCATACAATCCAGTAACCAAGCAGATAAACCAAAGATATTATTATTATTATAACTATAACTATAAAACTATAGTCATAGTAATATCTTTGGTTGCTGTCAACTCAAGAAGTCCTGTTCTATGCAGCTCTGCGTTCGGTGACTAACCTTGATGATAGGCAGTTGGTTGTTTGAAGGTTTAGAAATTGCAAGTAGGCTGTTAAAACTTACACATTTTCTAAAGGCATTTGTAACTTTATGAATGGATTTTGAAGGTTCTTAGTGTGTTTGTGGGTTTTTTGGGTTAGAATTTACAGGAATTTATGCTTGTATTGCTATAGTCAAATTTTCCAAAAGATCCGTTATAATTTTAGCATGCAAGTGAGCTCTGTTTTGAGAAGTTATTATAATATTGTAACAGGATGTCTAGCATCAGGAAACGCCTGAAATTTGACCCAGAAAACCTTGAATATTTAGGGAATTTGATTTTATGAGGGAAAAACATGGAATAATCAGGGAAGTTAGCTTTTGAGCTACTTCCATCAGGGAATTTGAATCATAATTTTTGGAATTAGATGAATGTCTTAATTTTCTCCGAAACATCCCAATTTGATGAAGTTTAAGTCTTTGAACCCGGTAAAATTTTTGCTGCAAAATGAGTTCATTCTTCATGAAAAATCAGAAAAGAATGAGGGAATTTAAAAATTGAAAATTATTGGACACCCTGAATAAGAATGTTTTAGTTTTTGTTTATTCAAGTGCCAAAAAATCAAATTCTAATTCTGTCATTATATCATTTGCCCTGACTCTGTTCTCTCATTTTCAGATGTTCTCGATAAATAATGCTGCTTAAGACCCCTCAATAAGAGCAGGGGTTTCATGAACTTCAAGTACAATTCATGACACCAAATTCAATGTTAATCTCAGGTATCTAGAGCGTTTAGATATGTTTCGTATTAGCTTCACCCCACATCTTTCATTGTTCAAATCAAAAGTTAGTCCTCTCAAGACAGATAGTTTGATGGCCCAAAATTATTTCTGCTTGTCTGATGGATGCAGAAACTATCCTTCCAGACTTTTCTTTACACAAGTCACTATTGCTTCTCACCGCAGTTATTACGCAACTATTCTAAGGTCATAATGTTCTTGCCCATCAACTACATTGTGGAAGAATTCCTCTTTAGGTGCAGAATAATTGCATAGCTTTGTAGCCTTGAACAAAAATGTGTCAAAAATAATAATCTTTGCTGAAAAGTCATTTAATGCTGTTAAAAATTGTGCAATCATACGTTTAAGTTTTCTTTTTTTTTAACATACTAGGTTAAGTAATGGAATGCAATCATTTACTACAATCTCGGGGAGTAACCAATTTTTTTGGTTTTCCATCCTAGGGACAAACGCTTTAAATTTAATTTCAAAAGCTCTACTATATTGTAGGCAAGCTATATTTTTCTTTCAGCCTTTTGTTTTGGCCTTGTCTTTTTTCTGTAATTTTATTATCAAGAGAAGCAGTGTGTATTGATCAATGAAATAATTACTTTTCGTTAATTTTCGTTCACCCAAATATCCAGCTCACATTTGTTTTTTAACATTTTTTGCAAATATTTTACTATTTTTTTTTTTAAAAGGTCTAATTTGAATTATTACTTCAAAAAGTTGTATGATTCACCACTACTGAAAATCAGTCTTTCTTTTACTCCTGCAAATTTCAGCCTCGGCTTTCGATAAAGAGCTTGATCGGCCTGTAATCCATGGCAGGTTCAAGTTATTATTTTTCTCATAAACGAAGTAAAACAGTAGATGCTTTCCACTCAGTTTTATTGAGGTATGCGGTTCTTTGAAAAATATTGATTCTAGAAAAGTACTGATGATAACTTCTCAATCCCGCCTCTGAGTCTAAAACAAGCCTTTACAGCTTTTAATGTTTCAATTGCTGATAAGTGGGGAGCAATTTTTGCTCTCATCAATACAGTTAGTAAGATTTATTTTAAAAGTAGATTGACCTGTATTTTTCTACAATTTGTTTCCCCTTTTTTTTCTGCCTCCATTTTAGTTTTTACCTATTATCTCCCACTCTTAAATCAAACGATGTGTCTTCAAAATCATCTAATATTTTTTCATGAATACCTGACTATAATAATTAGCTCTAGTATGTATTTTTTTTTCTTAATTTAATTTTTACTGCATCATTTTTACATAAGTTGCTATGTACAAGTGCATTCCATTCAACTCAGATGATAACCTTGGTTTCCAGAAATTTATTTGTGTTTTGATTATGCTGCCTGATTTGGACTACTAACGGCCTCAAGACCGGCAGGGATGCAGAGAACTCGTCAGTCAGAATATTGCTTGGGAGGGGCCAAATATTTTACCCTTAAAAAAACTTGCCTTGCAAAAATTTACTTGAGAATTTTTTTTTCCACTCAATATGGCCTTTAAAAAAAGTTTTGTAGTTGTAGAAGCTCTGAAAGAGCTGGAATTATAAAATACAGGTTGAGGAAAATTTTAATTTTTCCAAAAAAAGTTTATCCAGTTTTGAAATCTGCTGAAAATGTAAAAAAAAAAAAATAAAAAAAAACTACTTCCTAACTGCTGTAAAAAACTTCCCTTTGTCTCATCGAAGTGTCTTACTTGTGAAATGAAACATTTTCTGCATCCCTGAAGACTGGTTTTAGATGG
Organism: Trialeurodes vaporariorum; assembly: GCA_011764245.1. Classification (NCBI taxonomy): domain Eukaryota; kingdom Metazoa; phylum Arthropoda; class Insecta; order Hemiptera; family Aleyrodidae; genus Trialeurodes; species Trialeurodes vaporariorum. Next base: position 56,912,619 of record VMOF01000002.1, read on the forward strand.
TATCATTCAGAAATCTAGCGAGTGTAACTTTTATCTCTAGTAATCAGCGTCATTTAAAATGACGGCATGTATCCATAAATTTTAATTACAATTACTAATGCATATTTGTGATTAATGCAAGCACCTCATATTTCAGAGGCTTGAATTATAATGATTTATTCAAATAGAAATAATTTTGAACTTTGTAAATATTGTAGTTATGTATTTAATGAACCAAATTTGATTTTATGAATTTATAGGGGTTTTTCCCTTTATTTAGAGTATTTAATATGATCTCAGAATGCGTGTTAGTTTGGTACCTCATACATGAGTGCTTGGTTTTGTCTAATAATGATCAATCATTGTGCATTAACCCTTACATTACCGACCATTTTTTTTTCATTACTTACCAAACCGGGCCTCTGAGGCCCGTGTGTAAATCTTATGGGATTTGCAAGTTTTCCATGTTTTTTTTTGGTTTTTCTTCAATTTTCAGTACCTAATATTCATGAATGCCTTTCTTACTGCATAAAAATGATTTTTCCTTGTCAGAATTATTAAAATTCTTATTCAATACATATTTTCTTCTGCTTGGGCCCACTTTCCCCCCTTTATTACAAAATGTTTGAAAACTTTGATTTCTGCTTTATTCGTAGGTGCAGCTTTTTTTATTTCTATTTGATTTTTCATGAGAGATATTGTTTGATTTTATTATTTATTATTTTCAATATTATAATAATAAATAGTTTGCAGTATTCTTCAAAGGTATTTATGAGGATGAGAGTGGGGGGAGGGGTTATGAAGGAAAATATTCAAATGCTAGCAGTCCGATAAAATAGAGATTGAGACTATGTTTTAGCTCCAACTCTACTTTCTCTTCCCATTTTATTTTTATAGAAGCTCCTTCTCCTCCTCCTCCCTGCACCCTAACCCTTCAACAATTCAATAAAGCTTCCAACAGCTCCTCCCTTGTTTCTTTCATAAAAAGTAAAAAAGGGGCTAGTTCAAAAAAAAAAAAAAAAAAAAAATTGACTTATTCATACTCCTGAAAGAAGCAAGTAAAAAATAAAGTAAACATAGGAGCCTGCTTGACTTGTCCAATAGAAATATTGTAACTTGAATATTTCTTTTTTTTTTAGCAATTTACTGAAATTTATTTTGCTGCGCACAAAACTTCAAACTTTTTGCTTTTTTACTTTTCAGTTCCAGTAACTTTTTGGTTTTCTTTGTTTCAATTTCGATTTCAAACAAATAGAGAAAAAAAACAACAAAGGCTTGTTTCTATAAAAATTTTATTGAAAAAAGCCTTGTTTTATCAATTCAAACATCAACAAATTGTCCAAATATTTCTAAACAGAAGAAAAATACTGAAATGACTTGAAAAGAGTAGTAACATTATGAAGTCAGAAAAAAATAAGGAGCAAATGCTAGCCTTAGCAATGAATATTCTGAAATTTAATGTACAGCACAGAATCATTGAGATCTTGTTTTCTAAAAATAAGACTAGTTACCTACAAAAACTAAAAAACAATGCGTAGAACACTTTTCGAAGAAAGGCACAAAAACTAGCGTAAAGCACCAAATACATTTACAGAAAACAAACAAAAGATAACTGAGGTATTGAAGTAGCTAATATGAATGTACTAAAAAAAAATTAATGAATATACTAAAAAAATTAATTAGGAAAATCAGTCTTCAGATTCAATATCACAGTCTTTACAAAAAACATTGCTGTGCTCTCCACAAACAGTCGAATTGCACTTAAAACAAGTAATAGTTGATTTTCTATCTATAGTTGTAGGACACATCCAGCACCTTTTCCTTCTTTTTGGTTTGGGCTCTCCATTATTATTATTTTCAGTCAAGGGACGTTTCATAGTCACACCACATAACTCCATTGCAAGGCGCGTCTCTCTTTTTAACAAGGTGCTTTCACTGCGCATTATCATTTGTGGCATAATAAGCTGATCGGCTAAATGTCTTAAAAAAATGCTACGACAGTTGCGGATGCTATGCCAATTTAGCTCTGGATGTTGCATTTCAAATATCCTAAACGCATTCACTCCAGCAATATCTAGAATGTTAAAAAAAAAAACTAACGGCCACCTTCTTGACTGACGCTTCACTGAGTATGTCCGAGCCATTTGGTCAACTAGATCAACGCCCCCTTTTGTCTTATTATAATATATGATTATTTCAGGTTTATTTTTTAGGGGCTCTACTATTGCTGCGTCATTATGTGCAGTGCTAATGAGAACGACGCTTTTATTCTTTTTCGGAACATAACTAGACATAGTTATGTTGTTGTGAAAGCCGAAAATTGAAGAATGTTTAGCGCGTTCTCGATTGGGCTTCATGATGGGGGGCACCTCCCTCCTATTTTTTTTTATCGTGCCCACTAAGGTAGTATTGTTTTGGAGGAAATACTCAGCCAAAGGAACGCTGGTGAAATAATTGTCAGTTGTTATGTTTCGCCCAGCATTCAAAAATGGACGCGCAAGCTTACGGCACACAGACTCAGCTAGACCTGTCTCTACTCCATCTTCTTTTTTCCCAAGGTAAATAGTTCCATAAAGAGCATACCCATTGACATCGCATATCCAAAATATCTTTATTCCATATTTTTTTGGTTTGGCTGGCATATATTGAATAAACATGCAGCGCCCTTTGAACGGCAAAAGTTGTTCGTCAATAGTCAGAGTGTCACTGGGGATGTAATTTTTCCGACACGCGTCAAGAAACTTTTCCCATATAAATCTAATGGCGGCTGCCCTATCTGTCTCTTGCCGAGCCATCCTAGAACGTTTATCGTCAAATCGAATGAAACGTAGGAATAAATTAAATCTATTTCGGGGAAGAGTCGCACGATACCTTGGGTTGAAATCGTTGGAGCTGTACAAATCGGAGATAGGGACATCCCAATTCCGCTCCACTCCAGAAAGGATGAGAAGCCCAATGCATGCTCTCAGCTCTTCCAAGGTAAACAAAGGTGGAGTTTGGATGTTTTCTTGTGAGCAGACCCGCTTCATCTCTCTGTTGGTCTGTGTGAGAATTTCACCAAACATCTCAGGAGTGATAAAAAGATCAAATGAACTTACTTCGTTACTTGTTTGCACATTTCGAGCAGGACCACTTTTGAATCGGATAATGTTGCGTGCTGGAGTTTGCACTCTAGGAGGGGGGTCAGAAACCCATTCGATGCCAGACGGAGACACTCTTGGATTTGGAGGAACAATAGGTGTTTGCAGGTTATTTGGTCTATGACCTCTTCCTCTAACAGCGCCTCTGGCACGGGCAACACCTCTCGCTCTGCCACGTCCCCTACCTCGAACAACATTAGGAGCAGGATTATTACCTGGAGGAGGACTGATTCTGCCATCAGCAACATTTGGCGCGGGATTGATTGCTCGATTCACCTGTTCTGAGTCAGATGTAATGTCACTGTCATCGGTGTCGCTGGGATTGTAATCGGAGTCCAGGTCCGAATTAAAATCAGGACCAGGGGGGTCATCTTCATCTTCTGAATCATTGAGTAGCAGGTTGTTTATCTCATCATCATCTAAAGCCATTTTCTAAAACAAAATTCCAATCTAATTTAGTGCGAAGTAAATACACACACGTAGAAGTAAATTTTGAAATGTCGTAAGAAGTTTTAGCGTTCAGGAGAATGAAAGAAAATCGTCGTTCGAACTGGGGCAGATTTTCGAAAAGAACCTTCTACTGAGAAAGCAATACAAGGTTAGCAATTGAAGATGAAATAACCAGAGAAAAATTGAGCTGCTTTTCTGATGGGAGATATGTAGCTGGATAAATGTATCATATTTTCAAGAAGTTTTGTGGTAAATTCGGAATAAAAAATTATAAGATAGAGTACTTACTTGTCATACACAGGTCATAAAATGGTCTCGTTCATTATCAGTTTATCAGGTTTTCTTGATTTTCACATAACCTCAATATTTAAAACAATAATAAACACTAGTGCCAACTGTCTTGGCCAAAGAAAACTAAAATTCCCACTAAATTGACAGTAGGGCCTGAGAGGCCCACATTGGTAAGTCTAGGGGTAGTGGTGAAAAAAAAATTCCTACCCTAGAGATTTTTTTTTTTTTTTTTAAATTTTATTAAATTAAGGTTTCTGGGGTTTTTTTTTAGAGATGTCACAAAAGCTCAAATTTTTCAAACGATTAGAACGGAAACGGCGCAACAAAATAACAAGCCTAGGGCCTCTCAGGCCCATGTTGGTAATGTAAGGGTTAATAATAGGCGATAGGGAGATTAGTTATATTGAAGTTTGTTGGGTTGGAATACCAAGTCGAGGAAGTCAAATCGATAACAGAACTCAAATGTACATCATTTTAATGATCAGTTTTCCTTTTTGTTCAAATTAAGGACTCTGATTGTGAAGTTTGTACTTAAATTTAATGAGTGCTTCAACGAAACAATAAGACATAAACTTATGCAGCTTGTCAATAATTTAGAATTTTTACAAAATCCTTTTGAATTTATGAGGTTATACTAACTGAGAAGAAAAGTCACAAACAAGTGCGTTAATTCATACTTCACAGCTGTTAACTTGTCATTTTTTTTTTTTTTTTTTTTTTTTTTTCTCTCCATTCAAATGGACAGTGTTTTTTTTTAGTCAATATCTACTCAGTTGAGCTTTAATGAGACCACATGAATTACTCTGGAGCTTTTAAGAAATTGTAATTGACTGCCAGAATCAATGTGCTGAACCACTACCCATAGAATTCGTTAATCCGTTGCATTTGTATCTTTTTGATTTTGTCTTTCTTTGTCCCCAGCAGTTTTGAATTTTTCAAGTCCCTTGTTTGAAACGGAAAAGAAAAATTGCCAAGAATTTAAATACGTTCTCTCTGGAATGAAATTTACCTGTCCAAGAAATTGAGTGTCCTTTAAATTCTTATTTTCTCCATCGTTCTAGGTCATTCCAATGCTAGGTGCTCTAGCTCCTTATACCATCAAACCATCCATTTACCTTGCTTATTCTTCTTATTCAAAATTTCAACTATCTATGCAAAGGTTTTAACTCTTAATTCTAGAAAGCATTAATTTCAATATTATACAAACAAGTAGGGCAATTTTTTATAATTTCTATAAAAAAAAAAAAAAAAAAAAAAAGAAGAAAGAATAATATGGTGTAATTGATCATACGTCAGTAACAGTGTTAAATTCTTGTTTGTATTTGTCTTGTGATATTTTTGTTTGTTTTGATGTTTTTGGTGTTATTTTCCCTGCCTATCCTGCTGCGCCTTGGCTCTCCAACTCTTCCTGTTTTTTTGAAGGGACTCTATACAATCCGCACGAAAAAACTTCTCGTCAGAATTTTAGGGACTGACAATGTGCCTGTCCTTTGATCATTCTGAATAAAAAAATTTGTGAGGCGCAAAGAATACTAAGCTTTCAAACAGGAGCTCTCCAAAAGATTTTCAAATTGAAAGGACTGAGTATGACTCATCTTTTAATTTTTATATACTTAACTAGGAAAGAAAAATATCCGCAGAGAAGCTTTTTGTATTATTAGGTGGCCACTTTGCTTGCATGAAAGTGAAAAGTTCTTTTCCTCACTCCTCACCAACTCAAAACATTCATGCAAAATGCCCTCGGAAGAAAAAGGAAAACAAACCAGTGCCACACATATTCTAGCCCTCAAAATTCTGGTTGGAAATTATTTTTCTCATGGACCGCTTGACGTTCTCTACTTAATATTTACTGCCAATTTTTCCTAATCCCTGATATTTTATCCAACTTAAAAATTGTCTGTTCATTTTTAATTTATTCACCAAAAGAATATGGGGATTTGGTTTTAATATTGATTCCAACAAATTGATCCCATCTAATTTTAATTTCTTGTTCTTCAGGTCTAATAATGTACTGAATATTATAGTTAAAGACAAATTTCATCGCTTTGTTAAATTGTTAAGCCTTTTGCTTTGAACAAATAAAAGACAACGTTTTTAAATTTGTTTGTTTGTTTCTTATCCAAGTCCAGAGCTCAGATTTGATGCTTTCCTAAATCAAGATTAAGATAAAGCAATTGGGATTTTTAAACTTTATTTGAACGCGATTTTGGAGCAGGCGAATTGTTAAAATGACTCTACTATGAGGCAGACCCAAGACTGTCACTTCGACCAAGTTCAAGACAGTTATCTAGAACCCAGTGTTGCTTGAGTTTTCCATAAATTCATAACTTTATTATTAAGTCAAATGGGAAAAATTGGATAACTATCCCCAAAAAAATGGCAACTCTGCTAGAACTGGACCCTAAAATCTTTATGTTCTTTGAGCCTGCTCCCCAAACCCTAGATCAGCGGTTCCCAGTGGACCAAGTTTTGGTGGTCCGCGAAGACCTTTCCAAATTTTTCCCATTTTTTCTCGCCCGAAAGTGGCAACGTTGAATGTGTGACTAATATTTTTTTATGTAGCAGGAAAAATCAAATTTTGTCGTTGCTAGGGAAGTAAGATATCATTTGAACAAGTCGTAATCTAAATAATTGGTATAAGTTGATAAGTGACAGAGAAGTCACAGCCGCAACGCTCCCACTAGGGCAGGTTAGTTTTTATTTTCCCCTCCATTGTCCAAAAAAAAAAGGGTAATCGATTTTTCATTTTTTCAAGTGGTGGTCTGCGGCCTCCACCGATCGACCGATTGGTGGTCCACGACCAAAAGAGGTTGGGAACCGCTGCCCTAGATTTACACCCAGATCCACAGCCCTGTTACTCTCCAAGAACTGAAACTTTGATTGCACTAGTGCCCGATCAATCACAAGAGAGATTCAGGGAATAGCAGGGAATTTTGAGGATAAAGTAGAAACTAGAATTGAAAAGTTTTTTTTCTATTTTATTGTTATATGATTGATAACAAATTAACAAAAATTGTTAAAATATTAAAATAAAAATAATTTGTTTAGTTCTAATGCACTTCTTTGAAATAAAATTATAAAAAGACATGACCATAAAGTTTCCCGAATGATGCGTCCAAACTTTTACGTCCAATATATTTTATGAGTTAAAATAATGTTACTTCCAATCTTTTAGGTCCAGAAATATTATTGGTCCAAACTTTGAAAAGACCTCGATATTTGACCAATTTTGGGATACGTCCAAATATCAGAATTATTCGTCCAAAAAGAATGAACATTGAACTCAATTACTAGTCATGGACCTTTCGACCAGCTTAAAATTGATCATTTAAAGCTAGGCAAGAAGAATTTGAATCAAATAACAAAAGCACAAACCATTGGAAAAGGTTGTTATGATTTTAAAGAAAGCAATCAAGAAAGAATTTTACGATCAAAATCCCTTAAGAGGTTTTGATTTTTCCATAACATAAAAAATGACAAATATATTCAATTGATGTTCTTGAAATCAGATACAAGTAAGATTAATCTAACCATGTTTTTGTTAAATTAAAAAAAAAAATGCAAAAAATAATTTGAATACCCAGAAAAGGATGAACACTTAAATTCGTTTAGAATTACAAAACTTCAAAAAGACAGTACTTGCATCTGTCACCTACTCAAACACATGTACTTTGTGAGCATCTTAATGGTTAAAAAAATTTAAAGTCCCTTGGATGAATACAAAAAAAGGAACTCTATTCATCAATACTTACAAGCGATTAGCTATCAACAAGAATCAAGAACCCCCCACTGCTGTAAAAAGTGAGGATGAAGTTGAAGTTAATGTACTTCAAATCCAACAAAAGGGATATAATAACTACAGCGTTCAGTTACTTTGGACTTTAAAATAATTGGTTTTCTTAGCTGTAGACCTCATAAACATGACTGGATAAAAAACAATTTGAGATTCTTGTTTTGAACTTAAAAGTTTGGACCAATCATCTGAGCTTTGATTATAAAACTGATCAGAGGATACAGTCCTTTGAAAGTCTGTTGCACATCATTCACATCAGTCTGCAGAGTAAATAAATGGGTAACAACAGTACGGGGTATAAAAGAAAATAAAAAAAAAATTAAAAAAAAAAAAAAAAAAAAAAACTTAAAATGTATATTTGTCTGGATATTACAAATAAAATGTATGAAGCCCTTGCTGTGCAGATAGAAGACACACAAAGCATGGTAAAATAAAGCTAAGAGAGTGTTGGGGACTAAATAATCATGAGGAGAATGTCTCTGCAAAATATCTTGTCATTAGCTTCATAAATAAGGCTGTAACTGTAAGTACCAGAAAACAGAATATCATAGATCGATTCTTACATAAAATTGCAATATTCAATTTTTTGGTGCTTTCAGCCTTATTTTTGAAGTACCTAGTTCACAAGATGTTTTGCAAAGACATTCTTGAGATTATTATCTAGTACTTGACACACCGTTTTTTAATACATTACTTGGCCTGGATGAATTTAAGATTGTCGCGAGATTTTCACGAGTTGAGTTTTGTCTTGGAACATTTGTTTGAAACCCCCCAAATACTTCCCAAGGGACTGTCAAGGGCTTCTGAAAATATCAAAAATGACAAATTTGAGGTCAATTCTCTGTCTGTCTTTCTCGATTCACATCATTTGGTTCAGTAGTTTTTGAGAAAAATGCCCTATCCGGGTGGACTGGTACATACTGGGCAATATTTCCATCAAGTATCAAGGGACTCTAAGCAACCACAACCGCAGTTATGCATGTGAGTGTGGAACTGATCTGTAACGGCTCCTACACCTCACTCGCTCTGGCCCCTCGCCTGCAAGGAGTGAGAAGTATGAAGAGTGGCCGAACCGTAACCTTGAAGGCGAAACTTAGCTTGTGAAAATCTCGCAACAATCTTTAATTTATCGATAGTACATACATTGACATAAATTGAACGTTGGTGGTCTGGTGGCAAAAATTAGCACTAAACATTGCACCTAGAGCACAGTAAAAGGTACCCCACCAGAGACAATACACTCTTATTTGATAGAAACAATTTCAACAAACCATGCGTGATACCTTTGATTGCGTTAATGTCTTTTAGCTTTGTTTCCCCATAGTTTTTGTGTCTTTGATAACTAGATATGACTTTCAAGGGCTTTAATGGATGATCAACAGATAAATGCTTATCAAATTCTAGATTCAAATAAACCACATAGAATGTGAGATAAGGAAAAAATGGTAGATTATTCAGTGACATTAGATGGTAATACATACATAATTCATCCACTGAAATAAAAAGAGAGACGAGTCAAAAGGTCTTGATTAACAGATAGAGTACGAGGTCAAAGAGATTTTGAAAACAATAACAAAACCTTGAAATCAAAGCTCCTTTTTTGACTTTTTAGCATCCAAAATATAGTTTAGCTGTTCACTGAAAGAGATCCCTTTTGTTTCAGTAGTTACCTAATAAACAATTCCTGTTGCTACAGTTTCAATCAAGGGACCTGACCTTTTATGCCCACCCCGATCAACAGGCACTTGACTCTTCAAATACTTTTAGTTTAATTATTTATCGCATTAATGACTAATGATAGGAAAATTTGGGTATTCATTCTTTGACTAAAACATTGAATAGCATTTTTTAACTCAGCCATAATTTTCAATTTTGCTAGGGCCAGTCCATTAGAATGACAATAAAAGTGCTGAAAACGTGAAACTTCACTGAAATCGGAAAGTTTGAGGAACTTATACATTTTTAACACTTGACGTTGGTGAGCAAGTATAAAAATTTGACAGAAAGAGAAGATAAAAGAGAAAGAAAGATACTTGATGAAGTTACGAATACCCAGTAAAAACGAGTAACTTAGGGTTTCATTGCATTCCTTTACATTCACATTGTCCAAAACAAAAACTAGATGGATGATATTCTATGGAAGGAGCCGAGAAGATAAAAAACTAAAACAAATCAACTGAATTTAAAAAAGTATAATTGGAATGAATACACTGAAGCATCGAAAATGTTACAATATTGCTAAAAACAGATTAAAACACAAAACTAACAAAAAAAATACGATGGATAAATGACAGGAAAAATTTCAGCACCAAGGAATGTTTGCTAGGGAAGTGAAGCCATTTTCAACGCTCACAGGTGAAGTTAGACGAAACCAGAGCTGCCGATTCGTGCATTTTTCATTTCACTGTTGATTCCACCAGTTGAGAAAAGATTACAGATCAGAGTATTTTTGTGTTTTAATAGTCATCAACTGAACAGAACTGCGTAATCTTTTCTCTGGTGAATTGAAAAATGCCATTAAATATACACGAAACAGCAGCTTTGAACTAAACCTCAAAATAAATTAAAATATTGTAGAAATATGAAGAGGGAGAGGTTTTTCTCAAAGCATTGGTTGATGCTTTTTCACATTAAAACCCCCTCGATAATATTTAAATTTTTTCAAAAGGTAGCTTTAAAATAATTTGCAACTTAAACACTTCAGAGGCAAATTTTTGGGACACAGTCAGGTTGACTGATGCAACCTTTGATCACAAAAATCCAAAACATTATTTGGTGTTTTCCAGTAAATGCTGGCATAAAATCACAGACTTCATCTTAGCCCCTTGAAAATAGAGGGTTTGGTTTGGATGAGTTGGATCAATTTGATACCATCAATATTTAGGAAACATGAACATTTTTACGCTTACAGGTTGTATCAGTCAACTCGATCGCATCGCAAAAATATGCGTTAGCACTCTAGCTGTCAAGCCTATTCTGAATGTTAATATTCGACAACATTTTTTTACAGGTTCTTACTAAAATATCTAAAGCGTTTCACTTGATATGACTTTGGACCGAACTCTCAAAGATCTTAATCAGATAGATAGTGTCACTATAGTCCGTGCATTATATTGAAGCATGATCTATGCTGACAATAAATTAGTTCCGTAAAGGGAGAAAGGCAACAGCTTACAATTCCAGACCCCAGGAATAGACCAGTAACCTCAGCTGAATGACACAGGTGAGGTGGTTCAGTATTCCTCCTATAATGCTAGTCTCAAGTCATAAAGCAGAATAGACTGTGGTCACTGTTTTTAAATTTTGCCTTTATCGGGTAATTTGAACAGAATAATAACTATTTTTGCTCAACATCAGAATGTTGGCATCTTCATAATTTTTTTTAAATTTGTTGTTAAAACATCTACAAAATTGATTGAAAATTGCAATCACAATTACTATCAACAAATTTGGCCTTAATTCTACTAGTTATTTTATTCAAATTACCCGATAAAGACAAAATTTACAACGATGGATGGTGGCACTGTCCATCCCATTAAAATCTCTGAGAATTTTGCCTAGAATCACATTAAAAGAAGCATACAGCATACAAAAACTTAAAAATTTTGCTGGAGAGTCAGAAGGAAGATTTCCAAACCTCAAGCCAAACAAAAGCGCACAATTTTTCTCATAATCACTGTTGATAACTTGGGACTTAAATGATTAGAATTTTTTTTTTTTTTTTTCAGAGTATGATTGCAAATTCAAAGAATCTAACAAAAAAATTTATGAAAAGCTCATTTAAATGCTTTTTCAGCTCACTATGCCGATAAAATCATGCTCCATTAATGAATATGATAGTAATCAATCGGAGAGAGCCAATTTGATTTTTCGATTTATGAGGCATTTATCAACGGAGGCACTCTTCTTAAGCGGGCTCCAGTATGGAGATTCTTTCTAGACAATTAGAGTAAAGTCAATTTTACAAGTGGAATAAATTACCAGACCCTACCTGAGGCTGAGAGGCAAAGAAACTTATGGGTTGTGGAGTTGACGGACTTGTCGCTAACTTAGGACTGAATGAGTTTTGTTGAAAAGATGGTGTAAATATTTGGGTTGGCATCAAAGGGTTAGAAGGAAACATAGATGGTACAGAAGTTGCGGATGAGCTAGACTTATTTTCTGAAGCTCCTGATGCAGGAAACATTATAGATGAAAAAGGTGAGGAGAAGGAATCAGCTTGCGGAAAGTTGAAAACAGCCATAGGAGGAGGGGCCGAAGGTTGTGAGGCCATTGGAGGAGGAGCCGAAGGTTGTGAGGCCATAGGAGGAGGTGCTACAGGTTGCGAGGCCATTGGAGGAGGGGCCAAAGGTTGTGAGGCCATAGGAGGAGGTGCTACAGGTTGCGAGGCCATTGGAGGAGGGGCCAAAGGTTGTGAGGCCATTGGAGGAGGACCTAAAGGTTGTGAGGTCAGTTCGACAGCTGATAAAGGTGAAGGACGGATAGATGTATTAGATGGAGGGTGAACAGGTGAATCCACTATAGGATAACCGTTAGATTTTGACGAAAATGATTCAGAAGGAAATATGATATTTTGTTGGTAAGGATAAGTAGCCGATTGGGGCAAGGGTGTGAAAACTGTCGTCGGCAGAAAGCTGAACCCTGACTGAGAATGAGCCGTTTGATATGATACAGACGTACCTAGTTGGTTTTGATTCACTACATCACTCGGCACTGAATATTCTTTGGGGATTGCATTTTCTGGTTGAAATACAGATGGAGTCATCTGAGAAGCATACGTAGAAGCTGGTTGAGAGGAATACATAGAATGTGTTTCAGACTTATTGAAAGTTGGATCGCAAGAGGCGGTCATTGCACCAGGAGAGGTAATATTGCTGGAAGCTAGCTGCTCGCATGTCTCTGATAACTGTGATTGAAAAGCAGTTGGAGGCGGAGACTTTGATTCGGAAGTTTGCTTGAGATCAGCGATGTATAGATCTGAATTTTGCGTGGGAGAGTTGGACTCATGCAGTTTTATTTCTGATTGAATAGAGGATAAAGGCATTGGAGGTGTTTCTGTTTCTGTAGAGAAGGACAAACTTGCTTCTGATTTGGAATCATGCAACTGGCCCGTTGAAAAAATTTCCGGAGTTATACGAGAGCAAGGCTCCGATATTTGGGTGGGAGGCGTTGAAGTTGATGGAGAAGTATTTGAAGTTAGATTGACGAAGGAGCCTGATATTGTTGGCGTTTCGGTTCGGGAATCATCCACACTCGGAACTGTGAGCGAAGCCGTTGGTGATTCTGCTTCTGCTCTTGTGGAAAATTGATCCGAGTTGTTGAATTCTGAGGGGGGATGAGTTTCACTAAAACTCGCATCGAAAAGATGAGATTGATTAACCTGTAAAAGATGAAGAGTCGTTTGAATAAATATTTCACATCATCGCCTAAATATTTTCCAACAATAAAGTATTAGCATGCTCCCATCTGGATGAAAATAGTTCCACGTTAACAGGATTTTTTGCCAATGATTCTCATAAAAATTTCATTAATAAACAGTTTGAAGCAACCAAACAAATGCTCGGCGCAGAGCGGAAGTCAAAATGACTTTTAAACACTGGTGAAGAGCCACTAATGTTCCGCTGCTCTGTGTTTAGATCTATTCTAGTAATTCTGACTTCCCAACGGAGGCGATTTCGATGATTTTGAGCTCTTAAGATCACACAAAGAGGGTACACAGGACGACTGCCTTTTCATCCTAGTTTGAAATCATCTGCACAAAATACCTAGTTAATATTTGTCTCTGAGATATTGACTTGTAGATTCATTTCTTATCCTAAATTCACAACTTGACTCGGCATGGATTCACCTTAAAGAGATCCAAACGGAATCAATATTCACCATATTTTACTTCTTTCATTCAAATACATCAAAATGCAACTTTTAAAATTTTCTAGAAGAGAACAACACCAAAAATATCTCAGAGGAAGCATAGGAAGTAATCAGGAAGTCTTAAAAATAATGATAAAGAATAATTTGACCTTGCTTATTATAAATATGCTGCATTACAGGAATAAAGGTGAAAAAAAAAACAAAAACTACTTCAGTAAAAATTACCTGATGAAATTGGTTGGGTTCATGTTCCTTTTGAAATTGCACTTCATCTTCAGGTTCCCTAAGTCCCATCTTTGGAGCTCCCTCCCTCTGCATCTGTCCTCTTTCTGTTGTTTCCTTTTCTTCGAGGGATTGCAACTGACTTCTCAATGTTTCAATTTCACGCTCTTGATCCGCAACAAGTTCAAGCAGATCTTCTTGATCTTTGCGCAGCTCAGCAAGTTCTTTCTCCGTCTGATGCAAGGCTTGCACCTGACTTTTCAAATAGATAATCTAAACAACCAGACCGGAAAGAGATGAGTTCAAAGACTTAAAAAATAAAATTGCAGCCTGGTGCCTGATGAAAAAACTCTCAAAGAGATTGAAATTCAAAGAACTTGGGATGACAAAAGCAAAAACGAGGGCAAGCGCACTGCTTGATTTGACATAGAGAGAGGCATTAACAACTTTGTGAGAGAATTTTGAAGGTTCTGAGAGTGTTCATCAGTTTTTTTGGACTAAAAACCAAGGGAATTTGTACAACAAACCAGAGTTGCAAAAGTGTCCAAAAGACCCATCGCATCAAATTAGTCTGGGAATGTAGGAAAGTGGGTATTTTCTCAAGAACAACTAACAAGACTAATGAGAAGAGCTTTGCAAATTTTGTGAATCTCGGCAAAATTTTGAAAACGGTCTTAAACCATTCTAAGATTTGTAGGAGTACCAGTCATGACCCCCCGATTGCAACAAAAAACATGCAACAGCAAAATAGAGTAAAATCAGGCTTTTTTAGACATGCAAACACAAGAAAGCGCATTGTACAAATAACAATTGGTCCTTTCCCTCTGAAGTCACATCTTCAAAAAGACAAATTTTGTTCAGACACTCCTCTGAAATGCGCCTTAAAATAAAAATAGATTCAAACATTGCTGCAAAAAAATGGTAAATGGATATTTACTTTGAAAAATGCTAGAGACCCATCAAAAAATAACATTAAAACCAGCCTAAAATAACTTCGAAATCAGTAAAAAATAACATAAAAATTTGGAAAAAAGACGTTACAATTTTCCAAGCTCTACCAATGAATTTTACAGTTTAAGTCCTTAAGATGACCAAACGTGCATTTCTCAATTAAAAGTTCTTTTTCTATGAGAGCTTCTCACAATAGTCCTCTTAGAGATGGAGAAGAGGAACGATGAATGATTGAAATAAATTTACCTCAGCATCATTTGCTTGAGATTCAATGGCACTCAAGGGTTTGTTTCCCGACTGAGACTGAGACCTCAAATTCTTTAGTTCTCCTTCCTGAAAGAAAGAAAGCAAGAGGAAGCAATGAAAACATAAAGATCAACTACGACTACAGCCAAAGATTACAAAAATTCTGTGAACCCTAAAGCTTCATAGTTCCATATAGAGGATGTTCTGTTCATGAATTCTTGCAAAATTTGAAAAAATTGACATGAACAGAAAATTATACGAGGAAAAAAACATTTGAAGCAAACAAATTTTTTTCAATCCACTCATATGATAGATATGTGAAACTCCCTTTCATATTTCAGCACTGAAAGGGTTAAATCAATATGAAACAGCCGTTTTGAGAAAAACACAAAAGAAAACTTCAAATGGCCGTAACTGCTCGAATTTTCGTTTTACAGGAAAAACCGTTTGGACCTCAGTAGGGCATACTATTGCCTATATTCCACCGCCAGGATTGAAAATATAAACCAAATTTAGGGGTAGTTACAAGTAACGTTCATAATTGATTTATGGGCTTTTCTTCCAGAAAGATTTTATTTGTGCTGAAATTGACAAATTAACGATGACCAGAAGCACCTGTGACTCCAAAATTGCATTTTAAAGGTTGATTTTATAGTACATGATGAAAATCAAAACTAACAATTAGAGAGTTAAGCCTTACAAAGGTTTAGAAAATAGTATTTTCTGGCGAATGTTCAACTCAGCTCTTCCTGCCCTGTTTCCGCTGCTAATTGCTGATTACATTACAGCTACACCAAGTATATAAGTCCGCCTTCTCGGATTTTGAGATAAGCTCATTTATTAAAAGAATTTTGATAGCAGAACATAGAATGATTAAAATACCGAGTACTCAAGTCATCTTTCCGGAAGAAGGGCCCATAGCACCTACAGAAAAAAGCGATTGACTATCAGCCCTTCTTCAGGAAACTGTTTGTAAGTTGTTGGGAAATGGTTGTATCAATTTAATGTTTTATGGGCACGTACTTTAAGGATAAACAAAATTTTTAAGCCATTTTACAAAAAAAGGGCCCATACTGTTATGGGCCCTTCTTCCGGAAAAATCTTCAATTACTATCAACTTTCATTAGATCAGAGGCATTTTTACTCATTTAAGATTAAGTTCCGTTATACTACAAGATTTATGCCGCGTCATATTTTTTCAGCTTCAAAATAAAAGGTGAAAAGAACGGATATGTTGTTTGACGTGAATTTCAAGGAATTTTCAAATTAAGAGGTTTCTCCATTGGTGAAAGAGAGAATTGAGACTGTTCAGCAATTCAGCAAGACTTCGTTACGTTAAGTTTGAGAGCCATTCAGAAATGATTTAACTCTTGTTATTCATACAGACTCTAATTTCAACAATGGGTGCTTAGATGCACAAATTGGATTGCAAATAAGGTCACATTTTTAAAATGAAAAAAAAAGATGAAGGATGAGTTTCATGCTTACCAATCTTGAAATTATATTTTCTTTCTCTTGCATAAGCGGAAGCCAAGCAGAGTTATTGTCCTGTTGAGTTGATGCTGTATTTGTGCTGAGCTGTGAGGAAGGGAAAAAACAACAAAAAAGAATAAGAGTTGAGGTTACACGAGAGATTAGAATAATTCCTTTACTTTCTAGCCACAAATTGAATTTTTCCTTATTTTTGTATTAATTTTTTTTTTTTTTTCGGAGATACTGCAAGGAGAAATTGAATAGTAAAGTTGTGAGAGAACAACTAATGACCTCAATGAAGAATAACTTAGGAAAGGGAAGAAAAAACTGGCTTTATTGCTCAAAAGATTCCAAAAATTTGACATACACGTAACAATCGTTTAAATCTAAAACCAAAGGGTATGATTTATATTCAATGAACCAGGGAGCAAATTTTCTTTCGTGACTGGATTAAGTCACTTTGTGACTGCACAATCAAATGAGAGTCCGCCATTTTAGGTTTCAAACTCGTGACTAGGTTGCAGTTTTCGAAAACCTACCTTGCAAGATAGGTTTCGAATTTATGACCCAGTCACATAAATCGGAGACTAGAAAATTTTTAATTTGTTCATTATTATATTTATTGACCATATATGCTGTGAAATGATGTTAAATGCCTTTCAGAATACCAACAGAACATGACTGACAAGTATTATACAATAATCACACATGTCAGCCACTATGTGACCGAACTGTGACCAAACCTACTGAATAAAATAGGTTACTAAATAATATTTGCTTTAGGACTCCTGCTCAAGCTATGCAATAGCCAAGTAGACTGCAACCAGGGCCTATACGTAATTTGTATGTCCATCCCAGTAGCCTAAGAAAGAGGGTTAGTCTTGCAAGATTTTCTAGTTGAACTTGGCACAGCACTGTTTTGAGCATGACTTTCGAGAAAATTTTTCAATCCAAAAATTGTCATCAATTTCACCATACTAGGCAACTTTACTTTGCTTGAACAAAAAATTTCTTCTGATGGTTTGAAGTTAGTATAACTATGTAGAAGTGCAGTTGCACTTATTTGAATCCTAATACACTGATCTGATAAGCACTTCCATTTATCAAAAATCTTTATCTTCACAGATTTTTGTTACATCTTTTCTTCCAGTTAGATGAGCACAAAAAATTTGATTTTGATTTTTAGTAGTAGTAGTAGTAGTAGTAAAGTCTAGCCGCCCAAACCTTGTGTTCGTTATGCTTGTATTTCAAAGCGAACGAATAAAAAAATTTGTTTATCCCCACAACTCTTCAATTTTTCAAAAATTATCAATTTAGAGAGGTTCTTATCTTGGACAGGACAGCTTATGATAAAAAGCAGTATGTTCAGTTTAACACCTTGCCTGCCATTGGGATTATCGAAATGATGCCCCACAGCACCAAGGGTATTTTTATTTTAAAGGGGTTTTTTTTTACTTTGTAGTGCGTTGGATCCAGGACGCCGCGCCGGTTCCATCAACGTAGCAAAATTCATTAAATCAAGGCTCGGTAGCGCTGTGCAAATACACAGATACCATGCGTCGGCCTCATAAGCCCGCTGCAAAGCTGCAGGAACTCCTTTGTGTTGGGCTTATGAGCCCGACGCGGCAGTCAACATGTTAATTCTTAACATTTGTTATGATGAATACATGGCTGTGTTTTACTTGCATTTTGTTGAACTTTACCTGGGCTTTTAGAATTAAATTCTGGTCAGACAGTTCTTGAATTTTAGCAGCTTGCTGAATGTTTTGAGCGTGCAAAGCTTCATAGTGCATACTCAGCTCTGTGATTCGTTTATCTTGTTCTCTTATTAAATTTTTGTACTGATCAATATTTTCTGTTGGTCCATTGGTCAAGTCAGAGGCACTCACAGTCACAGCCTTCATGACTAATCCTATAAAAGAATAATAACATTATATTAGGGCGGTGCAAATGTGCATATTTTGAATTCGAACCCAAACCCGAATCTATCAGGAATCGGATCCGGGATTGGGAAAAAAATAATTGCAAAATTCAATTCTTTCTCTGTTTACCTCCTTTTATCACTGTTGGCATTCTTTTTTTTTTTCCCCTTCCCTACTGATAGTTCTTAAAGCAATGTTGACGACAATGGTCATGATTTGGTACAAAAGCGTCGAGGGTGCGTCTACCAAATACCAATGAACCACGAATAGGGATTTGTCTTGGGTGGGCGATAGGCGGTAAACCCAACAAACACGAATGCAAAATTCTGCAACCCGTATCCCACTTTTACTTTTTTTTTTCTCAAGACACAAAATTGATGTTAAAATGGAAATGAGTTGAATGATCAACCGCAGAAGTCAACTTCATTTTTCTTTTTTAAATTAAAACTCTAGTGTGGTCTAAGTTTTTTTCACACTATGTACTTACTTTACTCGGAAATAATTTGAAATTGAAAAACCAGCCAGTTTCCTTACAATTCAATGTACAGGACTCAAAAGAATACACTAGCCTTAATTGCAGTTTTCTCAAAACCAACATTTCAAAGTTAGGCTTCATCTGTATCCTACAGTTCATTAGGAAAGAAGCGATAGTAATGATTACAGTGAAAAATATCAGAACAGAAACTCAGAAGTACAAAAAACATACCTTCCAGAGCTTTGAAAAGCTTACAGAATTCGTGATCAAGCAATAAATCGTTGGGAGAGTTGACTCTAATGTTTGGATGCTTCACAGCTCTACTGTATTGCTCGTGTCTTGAAACTTCATTCAGTTTGTCTAGAAATACCTCCAGTCCTACCCTCTTATTGATGAGCTGCCGCAGATTCTCCTGAAAGTGAGGAAGAGATGCATTCAGCGCTATTAATTTCCAATACAGATGGATACATTTTCCATTCCTACATTTCATCCGATACCAAGTCAGTGAAATGAGTTCTAGCACAAAGAAAAAAAGTGCAGAAACGAGTAATTTTCACAGCATATTTGAACACATTCTGTTAAATGAACTTAAAGTTTGGTGCAGAGGAAATCACTGAGCAGTCATTCTGATCGCGCAGATCAGAATATTGGGAAAAGGAAGTTTTTATCTCTTTAGCAAAAATAATGTATGATTCAAATAAAACAATAACAAACTGTTTCAAGAAAAGTAGATTAGGTGATGACTCAGATAAAGAGAACAAAGCAGACTTTTGCCATGCTTCTTCTCGTATTTTCAATCAAAAAAATTTAAAAATGCAGTTATGAGAACATAGTATCAGAAACATCATTTTGAAACGTTGTATCCGATGTAACATCTTATCCGCTACAACAATTGAAAAATTTCCCCCTAAGAAATCTAATTACTACATTCCACAGAATTTGAAAATGCGCATCTCGAACTCAACAGCTTGAAACATGAGAACTTACTTTAGAAAATGAAGGAACTGAATCATCATTAAAATGCGTGCAGATCCCCATTATGAAGGCACAAAGTCCCTGAACTAACTCTTCATTATCATCATGTTCTGTGGCACCAGCCTGAAAAAGTAATCCAATGAAAAAAAAGGAAGGATTGAGAAACAACACAAGAATGAAAAAATTTAGAGGTAAAATAGTACATAGTAGTAAAGCGCAGCTGTCCAAACCATATGTTCATTACACTGGTGTCTCACAGCAAACAACCGGACTGAGAATACAAAATGGAGTACGAATCAAAATACCTTATTCAGTAAGGAAAGAGGACAGAAAGGTTACCGCTCCAAGCATGACACCCTGGGTAAGAAGAATCTCAAAAGCACGCAGAGACTGGTATGTTCTGCGAATATTTTTTTTTCTTGTAGATAATGGAAACTTTAAACAATATTATCTTTCTTACCTTACTGTGAACAATATCTTGTCTCACTGCTTCTCTCGATTAAATTTTTTTTTTTTTTTTTAATATTGAAAGTACTCAGATGGACCCCATCCTCCAACGTGCGGCTTATGAGAAGGTCGCCCATTGGTGACATCATTTAAGATTGATAAGCGCACACCATACACATTCTGCTTCATATCCCACGCCATAACAACAATCACTACCCAAAACCCATAATAACTTGCTCTTTCCGGATACACTAACATCAATAAAAAGTTTTATACTTGAATACAAAGCAGGTCTTGCGGCTTAAATGGCATGTTGCACCTTACCCCACTCGACAACAGAAAAATGAAAATATTCAGAGAAAAAACAAGAGAAGAAGCAGAGCTTTGGAATGAATTCTCTCCATTTAGTTCCAATTTCAGTCCATCAGAGGATTGCTTATTGCAAATGACAAGTTACCCAACAACAATTATCCCACAGCAATCAATAATTAGATGATCAAAGTGGAAGGTAGGATACACAATTGTATACTAATTTAGTAACTTTGTAATTTCAATGCAGTAAATGTCCAGAAGAAAACACCGGCAGTAAAAAAAACCGAATGAAGTGATACAGATCAAGATTCGAAAAAACTGAAACATCAACACTTACTTGAGTGGTCAAGTATGAAATGCTTGTGTCAATAGACAAGAAATGTCGGATAGCAGGAGGACAGTGAGAAAGCCAGGTTGCCAATAGGATCAAGAGGCCAAGTTTGCTTTGAACCTTGTTGCTCTGTTCGAATTACACAAATACATCAAATTATTTCAGGTTGATTCAAATGAAATATTTACATCAGTATCTTCAAAAATTTCAAATAAAGTCAGTATTCTTTATCAACCCTTTCATGCACGCATTTCAGAATTTGATTTTTTTTTTAGATTTATTTAGACCGTTCTAAAGGGGACAATTTTCTAGGAATTTTGATGTGTCACACAATTTTTTGCAAAATGTCTATTTAAATTCCATTGAATCCTATGTTAAAGCTCGTTTCAGAAGTGTAGGCGTACCAAAACCATAATCTTTGGCAAATTTTCAACTTTTATTCCTTCAAATCAATACCAAATTTGCCCCTGACTTTATTCTTTTGTGTTTAAAGTTTTCCTCGTTGAAAAGTGAACACTCAATTTAATTTTTATTCATTTTCATTGAGTAATATCAGAAATAATGTTGACAAATTCCAAAGATTATCGGTCTAGGTCCGCCTACATTTCTGGAACGAGCTCTACATGAAATGGGACACATGTGAACCACCTTCCGTGAATGGGTTATAGTATTTACTGTACATATTTGCTCACCCGAAAAGTTGAGAAACACTTTGACGGCAGTCTGAGGGGGGATTATGAATGATTGTGTCAAGTCGCTACCAAGTGCGCGTTATTCTAATTGGTAATGTTTATCTTTTAAGTAGGCATTCCGACAGAAACCCTTTAATTTCTACGATACTGTCAGTATTATTAGATGGGAAATCTCCCACTTATAGTGCCCGACACTGCCGTTACAATCGCACATTCGAAAGAATTTAATGAGTTGAGGAGTGAATTTTTCAAGTTTTTAGTTCAACTATTGTTATTTTTGGAGGTTTAAACATCTGAATCAACAATGGACCCTTAAGGTGATTCCATGGCAAACTCCCAAAAATTTTAATCCGATAGATGGCATTACTTGTCGCTGGCTCCGAAAATAGCCGTTTTTTTACAGTTTTCGGCCGTTTTCTCTGAACAGACGAATAATGGACAAAAAATTGGAATGTCGGCACCTGCGTAATTTTTGGCTTGATTTTTTGAACCATAAACGGGCGAAATTGGTATTAGAATAAAGGCGTAACAATGCAAAGAAACAATCATATGTAATGTGGAGTTGTATCAGTAAAGATTACAGGTTTCTGTTTCACCTGTAATCTTTACTAATACAACTCCACATTACATATGATTTTTTCTTTGCATAGTTATGCCTTTATTCTAGAACCAATTTGGCCCGTTTATGGCTCCAAAATCAAGCAAAAAATTAAGCAGGTGCTGACATTCCAATTTTTTGTCTATTATTCGTCTGTTCAGAGAAAACAGCCAAAAACCATATAAAACCGCTATTTTCAGAGCCAGCGACAAGTAACGCCATCTATCGGATTAAAATTTGTGGGAGTTTGCCATGGAATCACCTTAAATGGCCTGCAGTAAAAGTTTGTAACAACCCTATCCCCCACTTGAAAACAAGAAATGTAGAAAAGAAGGCAATAGTATTCACCTGCTGAAGGAGGAGAGTTACATGATGAAGAAGAGAGAGGGGAGTATGACCGGAAACAGGAGTAAGTAAAACTCTTAGCATCGATTCTTTTGCGGCAGGATTTTCAATAAGCGCGTGAGAAAGGGCAATCGAAGAGAGCCAGTGGGATAAAACATCGTTGCTGAAGAGGCCTCCACAAAGAAGTTGGCCAGCCGTCACCGTGGCCTCTGAAACATTATGACCAAACAATACTATCAATCACAACACAATGATCATGCAGTAAGTAGAGGTAACAGTCTGTGGCAGCTCAGGTAATTTGGACAAAATGTATTTCCTCTATTTGATTCTATGTAAAGTAATTGATTAGACAATGAAACAGAGCTTCACCAACAATAAATTGGTGTACAAAGACTCAAATGGAGGAAAAATACTGATGCTGAATTGCATGACTTGCCACTGGTAGTAGTAGAAGTTAAGTCCTACCAGCCAAACTATTTGTTCAATATGCTTGAATTTCAAAGCAAATGACAAGACTAAAAATAGAAATTAAGGAACAGAGCAGAATGACAGTTCTCACCAAGGTACAAGCAGTGGCATAAGTCTTGCGATGATGATTTGACGCAACCTGCATTACACAGTAAAATACTGCATTCTTTCCTTTCATTTCCTTTGTTCTCTCAAAACCGAGAAAGATTAAGGCTGTGTGTGATGTGGGTTGTGTCAAATCCTTGATGCTGGACCTGTGCCATTGCTTGTATTTTTCAGTAAGAAAACAGGAGAAGAGAGATACCACCCCCAGCGCAACATCCAGCAGAAAAATGAATCACGAAGAGAATTCTCGAGAGCAAAGCATGGACTTGTAAAATGATTTTAGAATTAGAATCGTTTAGAGTATCGATTCTACTCCATTGAAGAGTTCCAGTCTCTCCTCAAACAACAGAGAGGGTTAGTAATAAACCCTTTTCCATCGCACAATAAAATGAAAGTTCTCACAGCTGATGATAAAAAAAGAGAAAAAAGTGGGACTAAATTTAGAAATGTATTTCATCAAATGAAAACCATTAAAGTGAATAAGAATAAGTAAATAAGTAGTAAGTAGTAGTAAAGTCCAGCCGCCCAAACATGGTGGTTCGTCATGAAGATATTTCACAGCGGACGACTGGACTGTTAAAAAAAAAGAGGGAGAAAAGACAACCAGTGTATCCTCAAAAAGGATGGGAAAAGAAGAGAGATAATAAATAAATTATTTTAGGAATAACTCACGGTCTGAAGTAGATGGGAGCAACGTCTGAATCAACTTGGTTTGCCCAAGTTCATTGCGATACAGGAAACATTCAAAACAGTAGAGAACAGCACATCGCAGGTAAAATGGCTGCCTTTCATTCACCATTGACATTAGCAAAACAACAATAGCCTCCCTAAAGATAGGCAAATGGACAAAAAAAAATTATGAGAAGGATAACCATTAGCTGGATAGAAATCCAACATTTTGGGTTAATAAAGATTTAATAACAGTTAGTTAAAAATTTGTGGTTAAAGAAAATACCAAAAATATCACACAAGTAATTTTTGTGATTTAGCGCTATAACAACAAACCACAATCAGAGGAAGTTAATAATAATTGTTCTTCTCACTGATCATTTCTGACTCCTAATGAATTTAAAATGTCATCGTTTTTTTTCCAGTGCTCAGTAAATCAAAATAAACACTTTTGTAGACAACACAAAATGAAATTGACGGAAGTTATGACTGTAAATGATGAGGAAAACTAACTTGAAAATCAGTCTGTTTTTTTTCAAAGCTCAAATCTTCTCATCAAATTTTGAGAAAATACCAAGCAGATTAGAGCAAAACGTACAGATACATAAAAAAATGACAGTCTGTAAACATTCAAAATTTATCACCTGGGTGGATTAGACGGAGCCATAACAGAAGCAAAATACTCCTGATTGCTCAAATTCCCACGTATGACTTCAGATACGGTTGTTATAGTTTCTGTAAGGACATCAACTGGCACTCCTCCAGCCATTAAAATATTACTTAATTTTTCTACAATTCCAGCCGCTCGTAAGGCTCGTTGGCAAGAGGCAATCGCTTGACTTGGATTTGCGGGTGAGACTAGGGTTCTAATTATCTATCAAACCAAAATATCGATTACAAATTATTAGTGATTAGACCATCTCAAATAGTTTACTAGAGGACATTATTTTATTATTATTTTGCTACAGTCAGCTGGTAGCTACGTTACACAGTTAACAAAGATCAGAGATACATTATATATGTACTAAGTTTTGACCAAAATGGCTTGTGCAATGTGGCAACAATGGATTTCCTTCATGTAAAACAATGTAAAATAATCAATTCTTTGGTGAGGCGCTGTGCCTCACCTAAAACCAAAATTTTTACACAGGTTTAAGTCGGAGGGAATCCATTGTTACCACATTACGCGAGCCACTACTGGTTTTGAAATTGCATTTTTTTCTATAGTTAAGTAAAAGAGTTAGATTGAATGACCAATCAGTGAGCAAGGTTGAATTTTAGTTACATCATTAATCATTTTACTAGTATAAATACCAGAGACCTGGTATAAATACCAGAGATCTGGTATAAATACCAGGGACAAAAGAAAAACAAAATAAAGACTTTAAAAAATAACAGTGCATTAAAAATTAAAAAAGGAGGCCGCTCTATGTTTATGGGAACTGGCTCCTGGTCAAGTTTGATGAAATTGAAATTTTGCATCCAAGCGTCTCCTGAGAAAAAGCTCTCACAGGCAGAAAAAATTTCAATGACAGGATTTCGAGATATTCGCGTCTGAAGTTGCGAACTATTTGCTCAGTATACTTTGTATTTTCAAGTATGTAGACTGTGCTATGCAGACAACCTTCTGAGCCGAATCACTCGGCTCTATGCGCATTGATACAACTGCCTCTTTTCACCATCCCTCTCATCTAATCACTTGTTGACCACACCCTCTGTTTTGCCTCGTTGTCCATGCTTCATTTAGACTCCTTCCTCAACAAGTGAGTAGATGGGATGGATTGCTAGAGGGTGCAGTTGTATCAGTGCTCACAGAGACGAGTGACTCAACTGAGCATGAATGCCGTCTACATAGCACAGTTTACATAGCACAGTCTACATGAATGTGAATACAAAGTACTGAGCAAATAGTTTCAGACAGGAATACCTCCAAATCCTGTCAATGAAATTGTTAATGTCCGTGAGAGCGTTTTCTTAGGAGACACTTTTACACAACATATTTCAATTTCATCAAATTTGACTGAGAGTCAGTTTCCATATGCAAAACGCGGCCTCCTTGACACTTTTGATAAGTTTTCAATGTAAGACGGGAGTTTCAAGCATCCTAACATTGATACTGAACAAGTTAGTGGTTATCTCTGAGTTGGCTGTTTTTCAACAGAACAACTGAAAATTGGAACAAAGTAGGGAGACTCAGAAACTCTTTACTTAACCCTTTGTCTACTGGCGGTACAAATTTGTACCACCAAATTAACATGGTTTTAAATGTATTTTTAAAAAAATCACTATGCACATCAAACTAAACTAGAAAAGTTCATTCGATTCATTGGGATTGATAAAAAATGTGTGAGAGGGATTTGTAATAGTGCCGGGTTTAAAGGGTTGAAGGGTCCGAAACGATCTCTAAATGTTGTAAGGAAGTCTTACCTGCAGTACAGCATGAATATTAGAAACTTTTTGAGGAGAGATCCCGATGTCAAGCTCATCATCATTTAAAATATTAAACATTGGCGCTAATCGCTGAATATAACTACCTGAAACAGCAATTGAGATTTCCGCTTAATTCATGATTTCAATTTCAAACACTCTTTTATCAGCCCTTTTTCGTCACATTCCACAAACATTTGCAAGCAACAGACCAAATTACAACCCTCATTGTCCATACAAACTGAGAAGAAATTAAAGAAACTAGGGGTGATTGTGGCAGTAAAGTAAAATTTTCTGGCAGTAAAGATTGGTGTGGTTTGAAGTTAAATTTCTGGATTTTTCTTTATTTTTTCCCTAGTAACATGTTTACCTAAAAACATTTTTCCTCATATTTTTTACAGCAAACAAAGCTGACCTCTAGTGACTGGAAACTGTTGTGAAATAAACAATCAAGAATAAAGAAAATGAAAATGGTTAAATTTTGGGGTTTCATCAAATGCAAAGGTCAAACAAAATCAAACATAAAAAAGTACTTATGATCGGAGAAAACACTTACCTTCTTTAAAAAAATTCTGATTAGAAACATTATTCCTTAACAAATTGAGCATTAGATGCAAACAGTCTTCTACAATAATCCCACCATCAGCAAAACCTTCATCATTGATAACATCAAAAAGACGATCGAACGCATTTTCAAATGCAACAATTTTTTGAATATTTGCGTTGCCTTTGGTTAGCTGAAGGAGTAACAGTAAAGCCTGAAAACCAAAGGAGCAAGTCAAATAAAATTCAGAAGTGAGTATTCTCTCGGTGCAAGAGGATCAAGTGAAAAAAAAGAGCATAAGAGTTTTGAATTATTCTAGGATACTTTAAACTCAATACAACAGATGAGAAGAGAAACCCTTATTGACATAGATTGAGTGTTCGGCTAAAGCTCAGAAAAGATGCAAAGGTACCAGAAAACCAAGTAAATTTTATTTTTTCTGAAAGTCCAGAAAACCAGTGGTGTACCTTGGCAGGGATGTGCTCCCCTGCGAGATGATATTTGGTGCCTCTTTCATTTCACATCCTCTTCGCTCGTACCCCTTCCTCTTCCCATTCGCCATCTTCGTTTAATTTTCACTTCTCGGAACATGCAGAATCAGACGGAGAAAGCATTTGATTAAATTCCTTTAGAAATATATTTGAGGGCTGATTTGTTTTTTCCGTTGATTTCGAGAACACCTTGGACCTCCTCGACCCTCCAACTGTGTCATTCAGTGAAAACTGGAAGAAAATGTATTTCAATGCTTTGACTTTTTTCCTTCTCTTATTTTTCTTTTTACTTTGCAATTTGTTTATAATTCATCGTTTTTTCTTGATCAAATTGTGCCCCTATGGACCCTGCACCTCCCTCCAGTTGCTGCCTCGCTACCCCCTAGTTACGATACTGCCGAAAGCATACAACCAATTCTGGACCATGCATTACAATAAAAAGTACAAAGGAGTACAAAATTAGCGAAAATGTTGATAAAATAAAAGATCAAATTTTGAAGGCTGAGATGAAGAAAAAACCCAGATACTCACATCATTTCTAATTACTTCTCTACTGTCACTAAGTATGTCCATCAATTTCGAGACTCCCATTGGACTAACCAGTACAATGTCTTGCACTTCTTTGGGCCTGGAATAATACAACATCTAGATAAGCAACACTAAGACAACGCACCACTGGGTAGGGTGGAGTGAAAAAGGGCTTTTTTCGATTTTGCTTCTGGTATAGTGATTTTTTTTTGCGAATGCACCAAAAAATAAGATTCCCAAAATTTGAGGTCGATCGGACAACTGCTAGGTGGTGCGCATGAGCTTTGAAGTTTGCTTATTGGGAAGAATCTAAAAAAGTCAACTTCTGAACAGTTTTTCGCTCATAGCTCGGTTAAAAATGGTTTTTAGAGGAAAATGATAAGATTATATTCGGTTTGAAATTAAATTTTACACAATTTACTTCCTATACAATTTTTTGGTTTAGGCAGTATTCTCCCGGGAAAAATCAAAAAACCAATTTTTTGGTCATTTTTGTCAATTTTTTTTACTCATATCTTCGATATTATTACTTTCAATCGATACTAGAGGTGGGTGGGGATGATGGGTGGTAGTTTTAGGGTGTAGGGGTGTAGGGGGGAAGGAAGGGGGGGGGGGTCAGATAATGGAAAAAAATCAAAGATGCTTGTAGATACTATACTTCGAATAATCGAGCCCTGCCAGTCTGATAATAAGCTGTATCATAACGGAAGAACTTCTTATGCAGATTTTAGCCTTTTTTTTTTTTTTTTTTACTCGTCATTATTTTACGATTGAAACAATGATCAGTAGATGACAAAAATTTGTAGAGCTCACGAGAAGGGATCTACATTTAAGAGCTCCGTCTCCCGCCCACCCGAAGGTTTTCAATGCAATAAATTCTATTTTGCGGTTGTTACAAATTGCGATCAAAAGCAGTGGCGTAGCGTGCGATTTGGCAACGTTGCAGTTCTTTCATTTAAACCCACGAGAAAGATCAACCTCATCATTCGACCTTGTACATAGAGTTAAATGGAACGAAGACAACGTTGCCAAATTTCACGCTACGCCGCTGATCAGAAGTTGTTCTTGCGCTGTTTAAAATTTAAATTCCTTTTTTGCGTTGAATGGCAGCATAATTTGTCTGCTTTCGAGCACCTTCAAAATGTGTAGATGCCTTTCTTGTTCGTCGAAAACAGAGACTGATGCCTCAGTGACTAATGTAGTGCATCTTTTTACTCTGCTTGTATCGCTTGTGTGTGACAGGGGAAAGTGAGGCCGGCGGGGTTGATCCTTCGTCTTCGGTCACAAATTTTTCCATTTCGTTATTAGGTATTTTTGACAAGACGGGCGGCTCGGTTATACTTCCTAGTTGCTTCAAAATTTATCATTGAGTCTTATAAGTTTGACTTATAGTTTGACGCATCAAAAAGCTGTGGCACTCGAAACACACTCACTCGTTTGCGGTTTGAAGCTGCGCGTGCTCCGACAATCAGCATCCAAGCTCTCACCCTAGTTTCCTATTTTCGCTCGTCCATAATCATTGCCAAAATCACGTTTCAGGATGAGCGAAAAAACCGTTCCTTTGGAACGCTTTTATAATACTCGATCAATAACGTCCTTCAAGTGAGCTGGCGAACACCGCGAGTAACTGTAATCAGTTTCCGAAAATTTGTGGCACCTTTGTGAATTGTGTGGAGTCGCTTGACTGACAACCACACGGGCGCCTAAACTATTTGAATGGAATCTGCTAAAATCATGAGATTTTTATTCAGATTTTAGCAAGCTATGTAAAAACGCAAGATGAGGTTTGCTGTTGTTTGTTGTTGTTGTGTGAGGGCGACTTTTCCGTTCTTTAACCTATGGAATATGGGCCACTGATGTGACCGTCTAGATGTTCTTATTCATTAGTCATCGTGTGATGGGCGACTTTTCCGGACTTTCTCCGGGCTAAATCCGTCGAGCTAGCTCCTTCAGATATACGGCGTAACAGATCTCCAATAAAAACTTTTGATCGGTGCTACGATCTTAAGAATCTACAAAATTTGGTTCTAGAGAGTATAAATTGGTGCAAAATTAGCGATGGTCAGATTTTTGTACCACATCAGCAATTTTCCTATGGGCCCATGGAAAGAATATGGGCAAAGGAGTGAGTGTGAATCGAATGCAAGTTTTTTGACGCATCAAACTAAGACTCAATGATAAATTTTGAAGCAACTAGGAAGTATAACCGAGCCGCCCGTCTTGTCAAAAATACCTAATAACGAAACGGAAAAATTTGTGACCGAAGACGAAGGATCAACCGCCGGCCTCACTTTCCCCTGTCACACACAAGCGATACAAGCAGAGTAAAAAGATGCACTACATTAGTCACTGAGGCATCAGTCTCTGTTTTCGACGAACAAGAAAGGCATCTACACCCTACAAACTACCACCCATCATCCCCACCCACCTCTAGTTGCTTGACTTAATCAGTTACGAAAATGCCGAAAGCATACAACAATTCTGGACCATGCATTACAATAAAAAGTACAAAGGAGTACAAAATTAGCGAAAATGTTGATAAAATAAAAGATCAAATTTTGAAGGCTGAGATGAAGAAAAAACCCAGATACTCACATCATTTCTAATTACTTCTCTACTGTCACTAAGTATGTCCATCAATTTCGAGACTCCCATTGGACTAACCAGTACAATGTCTTGCACTTCTTTGGGCCTGGAATAATACAACATCTAGATAAGCAACACTAAGACAACGCACCACTGGGCATCACTACTGATAGATATAGAAGTAAATGCAATAAGATTTTGCTTCTATAGTGGTTTTAAATCAAATTATCCGCAATATACTCAAGTTTTCCTGACGTAGTTTTACTGAGGTTACTATCATGCTCGTTTTGAGTTTGTTCTGTATCCACATGTATTTCAAAGCATTGTTTGAAGCAACGAAGAAGATACATACAAAATTAATTTGGCGAGGAATTTCATCGAATAAATTTTTTGCTTTTGACTATTTCCTAATTATTCATCTCTTTTTAGATCCAAAAAATCTTCAAGGCAGTGAAACATAACAAACTTACTTGCTGGAGAGAAGACTTTTAAGAAGTTTCACAGCAGGCCATCGCACTCGAAAATCATACTCCTCTAAGAAACTGAGAATCAGTCCTACGTTGTCAGGTTGCTTAATAAAGATTTCTGTGAACTGTGCTCCTAGATTACTTGCTGGCTTATAATCTGCATCTTGCCATTCTAAATTTAAAAGGTTGAGACATAAGTGATAAATAATAGAAAAATAGATTTTGGCGCATTCTTGCGACATGGTAAATGTTCAGAAAAATGTTCGGGCAAACGTTGGCTGCCTTTTTTATGATAATTTCTCTCCAGCCTTCAAGAGTGATCAAATAACTCCATACCTAGATGAAGTCACTAGGCTCTTCATTTTAAAAGAGGTCACAATCTTTTCAAGTATTTGCCGTATCGCGTAAACAAACCTTAAGACTTGTCCTTCAAACCTAAGATGTAATGTGTTCGTCACTTTCTACATTTATTACATTCCCACAGTAAAGAATTTCCAGTTTACATGCTGGCTTCTTACATTTTACTTTTTCAAAACAGCACTAGGAGATGACTTTTGATAATATTTATATTATACTACTAGTAAATTACTAGTGCTATTTGTATATTGATGCATTTGCGTAGCCTTTCATGCTATTTCAGAAAAGAAAGTTATTATTATTAACACTATTGAGGATCTGGAATTTCATAAGAAGGGAAATGAAAAAATGTCTAAGTCATGGTGGTTTTCACAAAACATTTGAAATCTAGAAAAAGGTCAGTCCTAGACTCCTTGAGTTCCTTGATGGAAATTTTGTTAGAAAGTTCCAACACAAACTCAACGAGTTCTGATTGGCTGTTGATTTAACACGGGCAGCTCCAGAAGACAACGCCATCTAGCGGCGACCCCTGAAGACCATTGGAGTTGATTTTCTATCTTGCCAATGTTAATTTTTTGACTTCTCTGAAGCTTCATGATGCGTTGTTTTGGTACTCCCTGAACCAAATTTCCATCAAGGGACTCTAGTCGGTCCATGCCAAATCAGACCAAAAAAGTATGATTTTTTTTACCTTACTCCCCCCCCCCTCCAAATTTGTAGGTGATTTGGAACATTTTTTTTTTTTCCGGAATATGTATTTTTTCAAATTTTTTGGACCATCCAATTATTTTTGTCCAATTTCAAAGTTGTGAAAATTGCAAAATTTTATTAAAAGTCGTCAACTTGCAGATAGCACAACTCGACGACAGTTTTTTGTAGAACAAACATATTTGGCTCCTTTGAAAGCTCTTGATACAACCTTTTTAATTAGGTATACAAATCTTTGCTTTGAAACAGAAGTAAACCATGAGATACCAACCTTCCTCTTCAAAATTCTCATCCGATGTGACGTTGCATAGTGCATCCAATGCATAGCCGACTGTTTCACAATCAGCATAATCAGTCTGTAATACATAAGTGAATGCTGACATGCCATGAGCCCCAACTTCAACTCTGTATTTACGTGAAAGAGATTTGAGTGCTCTACAGGCATCTCGACGATCTTCCAATAGAGTTGAAGATAGAACTCGTTCTACCAAACGCTCAACCTGTAACAGATTCAAATTGAGAACCATCAGAAACTTTTAATAATAGACAATAACAGTTCACGTTGGAATCAGACAGTTTCTAATGATTCGATGGGGTAGAATTTATGCAGAGTTCTCAAGCAGACGAAATGTTGAGAACGTTCATGGATTAGAAAAAGAGTTAGAGAAAATTTGGCGACCAACCACCTTCTGCAATTCTAAATTTACATTCCTTTCACGAGATTCGATTAATCTTTCCATGGTTGTGGAAAAAGCGAAAGATTACAAAAAATGAAAACAAATTTAAAAGTAAGTAATCCATTTTTTCTTGTAAATTTTATTGTATGATTTTAAAAAGAACTTTAGAAAAATCTTAACATATCTTCAGTAGGACTGTGCAGGATTTGTACTGTACAGTGAAATTGAAATACACCTTGATTTTGCTATGATGCAATGTCAAATACCAACTTAAAGATAGAGGATCCCTCCTAGTCTACTTTCTGTTTTGCTACTAGAGCACAAACTCAATGTTCCAAAGCTTTGACAGGAGATTGTGAGTTCTCGCTAGAGCATTATTACAATAAGTATTTCCGAAAGACAGTTTTAGCAACAGTATCCTGACTTTCAAACCACCAGATGGATCCTGACTATTGAAGTTAAAGTTTTAAGCAGAATAATGGTATGTTTCACAAGCTGACAAATCACGCAAAATTTGGACTGTTTAAAGTGATCCTGTCATTGAAGACCTGGCATCAACTGGCACAAGTCCCTGTAATAGAGGTCATTTCACAAAAGATGGAAGATGATAGCTTGCCCGGTTTCTAAGGCCAAATTCATTTGCATCACTGCGCTCAGAAACACAAACTCGCTCACAGTGCAGTAAACAAACCGATCTGTCATCTGCCAACTCTTGTGAAACAACCTCTGGAAATCATGATCAAGTTTCCTTACATCTTTCTGTGTGCGCAAGAGCTGCGTTCTTGACGGAGAACACATCTAGTGAGCAAGCATAAGGGCAAACTTTAATTGTTTCGTATACGCAATTCTTCAAATACTAAGGACTCAAAAAAGAGGAAAGTTCCGGAATTGAAATAATCAAGACCACACAATGCACTTCCATGAGGCCTAGAATGTACCAGTCTTGTCATGCCACATTTGCTTACATGTAAGAAGGAACAACGAAACAATCTGGAAACGTAGTTTCTGTGGTTCCTGACCAAGACCAAGGCGTTTCGGCAAGACCAAAGTGAACTGACTGTCTACATTGATCAAAATTCCTCAGCTCTGGTCGACTGCGTCCTAGAGAGTAGTCAAGAGGAGATGATACTTCGACCGCTGCTCAGTAAACCGTTCAGAGGGAATTCATAAAATGGTAAATTCTTGAACAAATGTGGCACCTCTATCAGAAAGATAACCTAAGTATGTCTGTGACAATCATAAAAATAATATACCGTTTCTGCTCCAGATGGTTGTTCCACTGGTTGCTGTGTTCCCAAAACGGATTTTAGACCGCTTGTAAAGTAATTCATTTTAAAAAAAAATACTTCACTTCCGTAATATTTTTGACACTATTTACTATAATGAAAGTTCGGTCTGCTGATAATCTTTGCTTCCACGTAAGATTTGAAAACAACCTGACTTCTGACGTCAGTGACGTCATAGACTGTTTTAGTAGAGCGATATATCGTATCGATTGCCGTCCGAGGGCCTCTGGTTCCAAACAAACTCTGGTTCAATGTAATTTCCCCATAAGCGAACTTTTAAACGGAAATTTAGGGTATTAAATCAAACAATTAATGCGACCTTGTTGCGATTATGAATTCTACGTCCTCGAAAATGCTTAATTTTGCCTGGTTCCTTGACTAAAACTGCCGGAATCAATAAGATATTACAGATTAAATGTTGCATTTGTAGGTTAGAATCGCCCGAAATCCCGCCAATTCCACAACAACAACAATAACATTTGGGTGATTCCAACCTCCAAACGCATCAATTAATCTGTAATATCTTGTTGATTCCGCAGTTTTACGGGTGGAACCAGGCAAAATTAAGCATTTTCGAGGACGGAGAATTCATAATCGCAAAAAGGTCGCATAAATTGTTTGATTTAATACCCTGAATTTCCGTTCAAAAATCCGCTTATGGGGAAATTACATTGAACCAGAGTTTGTTTGGAACCAGAGGCCCTCGGACGGCAATCGATACGATATATCGCTCTACTAAAACAGTCTATTGATAATTGACAGTCAGTGTTGCCCTTTCATCTCGGAAATAGAAATTTTGATAAGTTTATTATTTATGTATTTCATTCAAAACAGTTCCAATCGTCCACTAAACCATGCGTGACCTCTTGAAATTTCTAGTCATTTAGATCGGCTATTTACGATGGCCTCGAAGATCGGATGAATTAAACGAGTGATCAATGATTTTATTTTCACTATATTCGTGCTTTCACAGAGTAAAAACTGCTAGTACGTTGGTAGTGCAGTATACTTTTTATGATAAAGAATGGCGGAAAATTTGAAAGTAGATTCAAGACAAGACTTCGTAACCTGACCTCTGATGACTCATTTATTGAAAACTAGAATTAATAGTAGAATCTCCTTTTTGCGCCTTCAATTCACAGTTTATGCGAAAACAGTTCCGTCATATAGGAACAGTTATCTCACAACAGTCAACAGCAGTCAGCACTATTCATTCTCAGCGCTTTTGTCAGCAGGTGTTTGGTAGAGTCCCTTGAAGAAAATTTGTAAGTATAGGGACTAGGGAGTACCGACACAATTCTAAATAATTTATTTCTATCTACGGAGGCTGCGTAATTTTAAAATTTTCAGAAAACCACCTGAGCGACCCTCCGATTCTGAAGTTTACACCTGGACTCCACTGACTCCAGTACGATCTCGTTGCAGTGTAGGCCCGGAGCTAGAGGGCGGCCAGGGGACTAACCTCCCCCCCCCCCCCCCAACGCACTTCGGCAGGCTTTTTAGTGCTTAAGTTTAACTTTTAGACTTTTAACCTAAGTTAATTGTTTCGTTCTTTCGACCTAGTAGGATCTTATAAATTGCGAATCCCCCCTTCCAAACCCATATACCCATACTGATAAATTAGAAAATGAATATTGTATTGGAAAAACGCCAAACTGTCGGTTTTTGATCATCTCAACGCGATTTCAAACACCCTGAGTGATGTTTCTTGAAAGTATCATGAAAAACGGAGGATTTTGAACTTAATAATTTTAGGTTTGAAACTTCAAAGTCAGTTTTCTCAAAATGTCGATTTTGCTCTTGCTGCTCTCTCTGGTAACACGGCAGTCTTTGACATCGGTGTCACCTAGAGTCCCCTAGTGTCACCACAGCAGGTGTTACGGTATTTTAAGTTAGGTTAGTTCCCTTTGATGGAAGTTCTGTAAACAGGACGCTTTATGCATTTGAAAAGAGTCAAACGCATGAATGATTTCGAAGGTTTTTACCAACTTTTTTACTTTTACAATAGTTTATCTTTTTTCCTTTCCATTTTCATACGAGCATTGTTAATACTAGGCGTTTCTTATAAAATTACCCAAAAGAAAAGTCATGAACTTTTTAAGTTCTTCGGTTGTAACAACAACAACAACAACAAAAAGTGAGCAGTATGAGCATTGCTTTTTGGGAAGTTTTGAATGAATATGGTCTAAAATTATTTCTGAGAAAAGCAAAAGTTCCAAAATTGTCGAGGGAGCACCTAAGGCCCTATGTCCTACGGGGGGGGGGGGGGGGGGAGCGGTCCCCCGATCTCCACTTGAAGTGACCAAAGAAGGGCCACATAAAATATTCGGTGGTGGGGCCCCGGAATCCTCATCTACGCCACTGATTGTGAGCCTCTCTATCGCTACAGCTCGTTGATGACGGTGTATCATAGGAAAATGAAGGAGACTTCGGGAAACAATGGGCCAGTTGCATGATCCTGGGATTTGCAATTCGAATTTTTACAAATCTCACCCTCTTACCTCTTCCAAGTGTTTCCACCTCCTGGTATTTGGTATTGCAAAACGGCATACGGCACGGGGAAACTCCTTCATTTTTTCGGGTAGGCATAAACAGTACAGTCGCGTACGAATAGTTGTAGGTACTTACCAAAACGGGCAGCGATATCAGCTAGTGTCTGCGTCTGCGTGCGCCCTGCGGGCTTGATTGCTTTAAACTCCTTCGATGGAGATTTTGCTCGAGAGGACCGAAACGAAATCAACGGTTTCTGATTGATCGTTGGGACTTGACGTTGATCTCTAGCTTGCTTCTCTGTCGCGCCTATATACGAACTCCCACTTTTTAGTCAATGGAAAATTTGTTTTACTTCATGAGCTCATGACGCACCTTCATTTTATATGGTAGGCAAAAACAACTTGACTGTGGTGAGTGTGGAGGAGGAGTTGGTTTTTTCCGCCATATGGGTAGTGTGCTAGAATTCATTCCTTCGTTGTCTCAATGCAGAAAAGATTATGAGCAGCAGTACTTTTTCATATACATAGATATAATACATCATAGGAGAATGTAATCTTTTCGGCACGAATGCAGTCCCTACAAAAAATGGACACCATTGACCAACAAAATCTGTTCCAATTTCCAACAATAAATGGTGGCACCAACAAAAAAAAATGGTGGCGCCAACAAGAAATTATGTTGGCGCCACCATATTTTGTTGGAAATTGGAACAAATTTTGTTGGTCAATGGTGTCCATTTTATGTAGGGGTATAAGCGGAGATTGGCAATGTAGCTTGGTTAATGTCTCCTTAACCCGCTGAAGGATTTACGAATTTCGTTTAAGCAAAACCAGCACCCTGCGGGAGGGGGGGGGGGGGGAGGCATGCGGGTACCCTTGTCCGGGCGGCAAAACCAGGGTGACCAATAAAAATATAAAAAAGTTTCCAAATTCATAAACTTGATGGATGGCACTTCGAGAACTTCGCGGAGGGCAATAAAATTGCAATCTCCCCCTTCCCCACCTTCTGGTAAAGTCAGCACCGCCCTACATTGGCGGATCCAGCTCGCGAACGGGGGGGGGGCGAACGTGGGATTTTCGCCCCCCTCTCCGGAAACTCCTTTTTCCTTTTTACACTTCTTCATAGCCCCTTCTATCACCTTCCCTCCCCCTCTATTTCCAATTTTTTTTTTGGTCGAACGGGGGGCGAGCCCCCCCCCCCCCCCTTTATCCCCCCAATACGGCCCTAAGCAAAACCGTACTCAGTGATTAGATACGCTTTCAATTTTTTTTCATTTTTTTTCTCTAATTTTTTTATTTTTCATTTTTGAGAGGAGCTATATTCACCACAGAAAAAATATTACAATTAGAAGTGCTTAAAGAATCTTGACACACCTTACAGCAAGTTTGCTCAATATGGTCAATAGTTTCTTCAGAAAAGATGATGTGACATATTAACCCTTTCAGCTTATCGTAAAACAAAAACAAAAACAAAAACCAAAAAAACCAAGCGAAAAAAAAATCAAAAAACCCAACATAATACTTTTTTAACCCTTTTTCAATGTTCATTAAATTGTATGGGATCGAGCCATCGAGGTCATGGTCCTCTATGTTAAATAGGAAAGTGTGACAACATTGCTTTGTCTCGCTGCTGCTGCATTGCTGCCGCGCTGCTGATCACACAGACAGGCTGCGGGTGAAGAAGAGGGAACCGATGGAATGGAAGGAGAGAAGGGGGTTCCGTTCGCATTCGAGGTGTTTCTCTCCAACCAAACCCGTTTTTCTTCAGTGTGGTTACGTGTTTTGTTTCCGAATCCGAACCGATCTGTCAGTCAGTCAGTCAACGAGTCTGTGTTATGACGGCGTAAAGTAACGAGGAATGTGTTCATGGAGAAAAAGTTTTTAACTGTTGTTTCGTTTATTTTATTTTAAATTTTGTGGTGTGCATTTTCGGTAGTTTTTTGTTCTTTCCATAATTCTTGTGTTTTATCAGTGCTTAATTTAAGTGCTGCTTTATCAATATCGTTGTGTGTGAATCGTTATTTTTTCCTTGTGATCATCAGTTGTCATTATTGAGAAGTTAAAATTAGTGAGTCTGTGTTTATCTAGTGCAAGTTCCGAACAACCACTAACCAGCTGCTTTCAAATTTGGATTAATCTGACACAAAGGTATTTATATTTATACTTTGCACTTCTAATTTTTCATTTGATCAAGTGAACTTATCATTTGTTTACAAAAGAAGACTTGAAAATCCTCATGATGTCTGGGCACATTCCACACATTCTTTTAGATTTATTTTGGGTAATTGCGCTAATATTAACAATTGATGCAGGTTAAGAGCTGGATTGGATCTGAATCCGGCAACAGTTGTGGTACTATTTCCAACTTTTCATAGTCCCTCCTGAACTGAAGAAGGCAGGTTTTGTGGACCCCAAGATGCTAAAGGCTAATTTTTTTAAACGGTATGCAGTGGTCCAAGAAATATTGCTGCATTTTTTTACTGCAGCTATCTCTAGCATGGTTTGCAGGTATCATCTGAATGGAATGGAGCAAGCCAATCAGTCTGTCGATAATTACCAGGCATAAAAAAATTAAGTTTAAGTGTGCGTCAAGGTCCATATACTACAGGTCAGTCACTCCGGTTACGAAAACGCGTCCGTTCTGCGCATCGGGGCGAAAAGGAGCGGGAGTTCAAATTAACGTGTGTTTTAATGGGGGAAAGCACTAATTTTAAGTGTAAAGTTCCGGCAGCACAAGATGATTTCGATCAAACTAACTGTTTGAGAGTCTTAAATAGAGCTTGTAGATTAGTAGGAGCCCATTCATAAGGCTTTAATATTATTTTTTCCATTTTTAAATGATTTTTAAAGAATTGGTACGAATACCGGCAGATCGGCTTCACCCGTGATCCGCTGATTCACTCGTACCTCATTAATTTCTTTACCAAGGGGTGTTATTTTTTGTTTGTGCAATTATTAGACGTCTTTACCTTCATGTACACACAATTTTAACTCAAAATATAAAAAGAAATCACTGGTAAGGCTGCTTGCTTAGCGGTCTGCAGTGTCGCCGCTGTACAAACTGCATATTTAGCAGCCATTAACTGTGATTTCTTCTAATATTTTGAGTTATGATTTCGTGAATATGGAAGTAAAGACGTGTAATAACTGCGTAATAAAAAAAAGACACCCTTTGGTAAAGAAATTAATGAGATACGACAGTGAATCAGCGGATCACGGGCGAAGCCGATCTGCCGGTATTCGTACCCAATCTTTAAAAATCATTTAAAAATGGAAAAAATAATATTAAAGCCTTATGAATGGGCTCCTACTAATCTAAAAGCTCTATTTAAGACTCTCAAACGGTTAGTTTGATTAAAATCATTGTGTGCTGCCGGAACTTTACACTTAAAATGAGTGCTTTCCCCCATTTAAACACACGTTAATTTGAACTCCCGCTCCTTCTCGCCCCGATTCAACCGGCACCGATGGGAGCGGGGCAGCGATCTGCCGCGGAGCGAGACGAGGAAGATGCGCAGTGACTGACCTGTAGTATATGGACCTTGGTGTGCGTGAGATGTGTTAACTCAAAGGCAAACAAATGTTGGAGATGGAAGACTGGGGGAGTTTTAGTTAATTCCTGGTTTACATTCTTCTCTTTTACATTTTTTCCAGAGAATAAATTGGAATGATTTGCTCTCTCTAGAGTGGTTGCTTAGGGAGTCAACTGATATTGAAGGTTAGATAATTATTGTTTTACCCAGGTTAAGGTCAATACTGAGATAGAGGGATGAAAGGTACCTAGAATTAGGAAAGGTGTTTAAGACGATTCCATGGCACGTAACCAAGACGATCAATTAATGGTGATTTCCCGGACTCTGTGGAGTTTTTTTGTAAAACTAGGATTGTCAGCACCTTGAGGTAGATCTATCAAAGATATCTGTTAAGTTTGGATGCTCGAATCCGGAAAGTAAGGACGTAACTTTGCGAATTTGGAATCCGTTGCGCGATACGATAACCTGAACTGCGTTTGTGCGAATTCGCATAGTTACATCCTTATTTTCCGGATTCGAGCATCCAAACTTGAAAGATATCTTTGTTAGATCTACCTCCAGGTGCTGACAATCCTGGTTTTACAAAAAAACTCCACAGAGTCCGGGGAATGACCATTACTTAATTGATCGTCTTGGTCATGTGCCATGGAATCACCTTAAAGAAAGAATTTGCCTGATACGCAGAGAGAGGGAGACAATACAGGGTCCTAACTTTTTCCATGTTGGGTCGTCTTGTTTGAATAGGAGGTACTTACGCGTACTGAGATTCTCATTGAATTGTTATCATCTCACCTCAAAGATGAATCGCATAAGTAAAACTGGTAATTGTATACTTTGACCGGCCACGCTAAGTTTGCCTGCACTATCATAGCCAAATCTGATCTAACCTAACTTCACAGGAGTATCGGTTGACTAGGGGACGGAGACAAATAGTTTCGACCCAACTCAATCAATACTCTTGTGATGTTAGGTCAGATCAGGTTATACTATGATAGGTCCTATTACAGCAGGGTCGGTCAAAGTATATTATTAGCGTAAAACAGAGTCTAAGCTGAGTGTAAAGAATCACCTGCAGTCCAAAGAAAACTGCAAAATCTTTCTTTGGCTCTGATCTGATCTTGGAGTAGGGAAAGCATGCGGCTGGAAACAAATC
Organism: Trialeurodes vaporariorum; assembly: GCA_011764245.1. Taxonomy (NCBI): domain Eukaryota; kingdom Metazoa; phylum Arthropoda; class Insecta; order Hemiptera; family Aleyrodidae; genus Trialeurodes; species Trialeurodes vaporariorum. Next base: position 56,953,623 of record VMOF01000002.1, read on the forward strand.
TCTAAGTTTGACGCTCTGAAAATGTTTTTCTGTCAAGTAAAACCGTCGAGTGAGCTTTTCTGATACAAGAAAAACTAGCTGCTCATCTAGACATATTGATTCATGATCAAGGTGTGTAATTATTCTACATCTGTCAGGAATGTTGAACCAGTGTTGAACCATCTTTTTAAAGTCACCTAGACGTGAAAAATTCTTTCACAAGCTCAGTGAAAGTGCGACTGAATAACTGAAAGTGCTGGACACGACTGTTTGAAATCTTTGATTCTCCCTCTGTTATCAGTTACACAGACTCCTTTTGTTATCATTATTTCACTACTTAACATGCAGTAAAACTGTATTAGTTTCTAAAGAAAACTGTAACTATGCGGAAAGTTAGTAGTACTCATGAGCATCATTATTTTTTTTTTAGCTAATAGCAAATAAATGCACTTCTACTCAGGAGTAATTAAAGAAAAGCAAATGTTACTGCTCATTACTCATTTTTTGAAAAAGGGAGAAGATTCAATCAACGTTGAATACGGAAAAAAAATACAAAGTTTACGCCATTATTTTTTCATCTTTTTTATTTCAGCAGTTAAAAAGTAATTGTGAATATTAATTACGTTGAACCCTCGCAAAGTTTAGGGATGAAGTGCAGTCTTGAAAAAACCTTGGATGCATTGGACCACTGATTTTTATTGCCTCACCTCCAAGAGCCTCCACTTGTGTGATGTGCGTAACACATGCCGTCCTTAACAACTCTCCGTTGAAAGTTGATATTTTGCTAGCACTTACTTCATAGGTACTCCAGTGTCCAGTGGCGGCTCGTGCAATTTGGCAACATTGTTTTTTCCTCCATTGAATATAATTTAAAACAATAGATTCTCCAGGAGACTGTCAGCCTCCTCAAAAATTTATTATTTTACCCAAGTGTAATTGGGGGGGGGGGTGGGGGACATTGCTGCCAAATTGCACAAGCCGCCACTGATAAGTACGTGATTTTCTTTTGAATAGAAATGGTTTTATTGCGTGTTTTTTTAGTGAAAAATGTTGTGTCCGCTCTTTTGGAGAAGGGGTGAGCAGCTTTTTTGTTAGCCTTCTGTAGAAAGTATTTAGTGATCTGTTTGATTTCTTTTAAGTTACTAAATTATCAAATCTTCCATAAATTAAAAAAAAAAAAAATTGAGGAAATAAAGTTAGGTTTGGTACAAAAATGTTGATGGGATTTCGTTTGATAAGACTAGTAACTTGTTGATTCAAATCTCTCCCCCCCCCCCTTTCAACCATTAAACCTGGAAAGATAGAACCTGTGAACGAAAATAAAGTCATTGAAAATATTACCTAGCAGATTTTTATTAGCAAGAGGAACAGATCGTTGAAACGGTGAAAATTCGATGGTTAATTTTAAAATCGCACCGGTGACATAATCGACGTTTTTTGAAGGAGACCGGGTGACTAACGAATCTATTTTAGCAGCTTCGCATTCTAGATTCTTTCCGCGAAATCAGTCGCAGGAAGTACCGACTTATTATCTTTTCACTTTTAAAGCTCTCTAATTAGATGTGAACATGTTTTCACTACATCGTGAGTCGTTACGATAACGAGGTTAACCAAGATTGATAAGGATGTCAAGTCTTCTCTGTTGCGTTGGTATATCATCAAAATTTCTCGAGCCCTCAGTTTCCGAAAATAATCTGCTTCTGTTTTCGTTGAAGGACCTCGCCAGGTTTTGATATCCTGATCTTGGGGACGTTCCAGGACGGACGAAATTCAAATGATCGTACTGATCCTCCACTGAAAATCAAAATCGATAAAAATCGTGTGAAATTTGATAGACACACGTCTTTTACCCTTTCATCACCACGCCCGAGTTAATTCAATCTGGTTACCTAGTCCAATCGGCACAGTTTTAATTTATTGTTGACAATAAAAGTGACTGAAAAGTATGGTATTTTCAATATAATGTTCCTTAGAGCACCTTCAATCCACGGCGTATGCAAAACCAGCACAGCTAACAATGAGTAGGGATATTATTTAACAATAAGTACACTAATAAGAGTGAACGAGCGGTGCTCTGTCGGTGCAACTTGGTAAAGTAACTAAAGTAGAAGGGTTAAGCACTTATTAGCGATATGCCAGGAATATTTTTGACATTAGTGGCGTCATTTGGGGGGGGGCGCAGTTTTTGGGTCATTTTTGAAGTTCTTGACGAGACGTCAATTTTCTTGTGATGGTTATCTACTTCCTTTCTTTCCGTTGTCCGAAGGGTTAACTAATTTTGGTTTGGCCCATGATTTGACTTTGATTACAACAGTACCTTACGAAAATCGAACGGTATTGCTTTGGTGGCAGCAAATCGCCTCTAAATTCTGAAAATTGTGAAAATTCGCCATAGAAATACATTTTTAAGTACATTAAATTACAAACAAATTAAATAAGGAAGAAATACTTAGCAACAAGTTTGACGTACATCCTTGATCCCGAATCTCCGCGTAAAGGTGTTCCCGGAAGTCTCGAATCCTCAAATATCTCTTCTTTCTCCCACTTGCGTCTGTAAAGCAATCAATTCCACGATTCTCAAACTATGAGGACACTGCGACCGTTTTTCAAAGCAAGAATCGATAAGTATTTTTTTTTTTTTTTTTTTTTTTTTTTTTTTTTTTTTTTTTTACATTTCAGTAAAAAAAAAATTGTAGAATTGAAATTCTAGTTCTTAATTCATAGAAGAAATTATAGGACCATAATTTCCAGAGTGTTTCTGGTTAAAGACTGTAAAAGGTTAAAGACTGGTGTGTAACTAAATATAAGTACCCCCTGCCCCACCGAAATGTCGCTAATCTCTGTAAAAGTTGAAGAAATGAAATTCCGACCTAAATGTATGTTGATATTGTAATAAAAGTAACTGTGTTCGTTTATTTAGTTTTCGGGCATTTTCCGTGGCCTTTCTCGATCGTGTTTCTTTCCCTTTAAAATCCCTTTCCAGCAAAGTGGTACACATATGTTCCATTTTATGTAACATGGGTTTCTAATGGAATTTAAATAGACGATTGCAAAAACTTGTGTGACCCATCAAAAGTCTTAGAAAATTGTCCTCTTTTTTGAACGGTCTAAAAAAATCTCAAAAAAGTCTAATGCGTGCTGCGGAAAGGGTTTAAGTGAAGTTACAATTTTCACGAATGACTCAAAATCTTGTTAGATTTTAAGCTTCATGTCAATCGATATCGCTGAGCTGTCAGGAATCACCGTGTGAATTAAGGAATGCCAAAATCGTGGAGCTCTCGCCATTTTAAGCCCAAGCTCTGTTCTTGAATACCTACTACAATTCCTTTAGGGGAACTCAAACGGCCCTACCCCCCGCCCCCCTCTTATTCCCTTTACGCGGTGTGATTATCCATGGAAAGCTGGCGGCATTCTAAGAAATAAAGCCTCTACCTATAACGTAGTTCAATTGATTGTCGTTTAAAGAACTGTGCTTTCGTCTTTTGAATTGTTTCGGATTTGATTGACGATGGCGGTCGCGCGAATCCTTCACCAAAGAGTAACCATCGGCATCGGTAAGACTTTCTGCCCCGCAAATATAGGCAATATTATCAAATTGGTGCTGACCTGAAAATAACGATCTTATGAATGCTTTTTGTTATAAAATGTGTTAAATTGATTCCTTTTCGGGTTATACAATATACAGGTCTTCAAGAAATCTGGGAACGCCCCTGATGTAACTTCAAGACGATTAATTTTAAAAATACGAAATTTTGTAGGTGGTCTAGTATCATCATGATGCGCTTCCTTTAAAACTCCTCTTGTAGGTTTACGCGTGGATTTTTGAGACTTTTTGGTGCTCTCAATCAGATTTTCTTGCAATTTGATACCTGATTCTATCCTCCTTAGCGCTGTAGCAAAAGTATGCAACAGACCCTTTGCATGATTGGTTTGAAACGAAAGTGCAAGTGTTTTAGAATAGGCTGTCTGGACATAGAATTCCAACACAACTAACTATTTAGGTGAGAAAAGCTGACTTTTTTATATCATGTGTCATTTTCTTCATCGTGCAAATCCTTCGAAAATAAATAGTTTTATCGATTTCTGTGTCCAGATATCCACTTCAAATATGTACTTTCACCTTTGTTTCAAATTACTTTCAAACGGATCTGTCTCGACTTTTTTATTTGTTTTTTGTTTTTTGTTTTTGTTTTTTTTTTTTTTTTAAAAAAAACTTTAAAGTCAAACATAAGAGGCAAACAAACCGAGCCCGTGTGAAAATTTCGAATAGAGATTTCCACCTTGGCTGACTCCCTGGTGCCTCAAAAGCACGTCTCAGTAAATCCCGACCTTTATATAGTTTTATAGCTCGTTGATATGGCTACCTTTTTTTGTCGTGAGCTAATTTAGAGGTCATGTTCTCTCTTTTTGGCCAAGAAATCGAGTGACTTTCCGTTGGTAACGTCAGGTCACGTCAACTCAAAAGGGTATTACTGCACAAATCTCGAGTGCTCAGAATACTTTCGCGTTCTTACAATTAGCAAAATCCAGGGGTGCAAAATTTTCCAAAACTTCGGAAGTTTCACGCGATCCATGACTTATTTCCTCACAGTATTTTAAAAAATTTCCTCACAAAAATTTGAAAGAGATGACCTTTTTTTTTTGCTTTTTTTAACATTTCAACACCGTATGTTCGCAAAATGACCGATATTTTCTCATTTTTTACACTATTTTCCAGGGAAATCCTTGTTGTCATTATTAAAAAAAAAAAAAAAAAAAAAAAAAAAAAAAAAAAAAAAGAGAAAAAAAAAATTGGACAAATTTCCTCACTTTCACGCGATCCGCGGATCGCTAGATCGGGCACATTTTGCACCCCTGCTAAAATCTATCCTTTCGCCGCGTAAGGCGTGTTGCATTGGTTCCTGAAAAGTAATGAAGTTTTAGTTTCACATTCTTCGATCGGTAGAGCTGTCAATTAATATATGTCTGCTTTCCCCATCGGAAAAGCGTCGCACTAAACAACACTTTTCTACCTGGAAACTGAAAAAAATCGAAAATTCAATTGTTGAGAAAGATTTGGTGTTAAATCGCGACTTTCCAATAAATTTTTTGATAAATTGTGACCTGTCCTATTACCTGACGATGAATTGCGACCATCTACCATAAGCTGAATTTGAGTCAGTTTCGTCTCGAGCTTTGATACTTTCCGGCTATAGTAGACCCAAAGAGCGAAAATTACGACAGCCAATAGCACAGCAAGCATCTGAACCAACAAAAGTATCTCTCCCTCCCTCTGCGAATTGCTGTCATCTCTTCTTTCAACCAAACGCTGTAACTTGAAGTCACTGTTCGTCTCGAAAATGTAAAAGTCTGAAAATTAAAACTTCCATTTTAACATTACTTACACAAAGCGCGTACGTTGGCTTCCTTCGACAAAAACTATATTTTTACTATTAAAAATATGGGTACCTATGTTTTGAAAAATTTCGCTAGAATGAGTATATTCGCTGCGCATCATTTTGAGTAAAGAATTTTCATTGCTTTTCATGGGGGGGGGGGGGGGGGGAGGTTCGATGAACATAGTAAATGTACTTTCAAAATCTGCTTAATAAGTCGCAAAAATTTAAGATTTTCAAAAACTTGGTAACTTTCGTTTAGCTCCACAACGACCCAAATCTCGATTTGGGGAGGAGGGAGGGGGCTTTATTGTTTCAGTCTCTGTCTCACCTATGACGCCCTTTGGAAGTCTTGTAAATCTCATTTGCGCCCAAAACCCCAAAAAAACTTATTCTAATACAAAACGCGCATTTTTGCCATGCACGAACTGTTGTGAAGAGTTAATCAGGGAAAATGATACTGCTGAAGCTTTTTGCCCAAAAAATTGAGATTTGGATCGTTGTTGAGCCAAACCACAGTCTTGCAACTTTTTGAAAAAAATCCAAATCAAACTTTGACCTTCGACGTACCGAAAATGAACATTGATTATGCTCTTGGGTTTATTTATGCCCTTTTTATTGGTGTATCACAAGATGGGCGTTGCTATGTGTTTGGAAAGAGGTGGGAGCTGAAAATCCCTCTTAGAGCCGCCCACCCGCGCCCCCAAGAAATTTTGGATACGCCAAGAAGTAGTTCTCATTAAGTTATAAACATCCACCAAGTTTCGTATTTTCTATCTGCAGCCGCTCAAAAGCTGAACGGGGAGGGGGGACTTTCTGATCATAAGCGGCGGTAGCCGCACAGGCCCAGTAAGAAAACACCGATGGAACCTGGGCGGGTACACCTACCGCTTATTATACACGAAACAGCTCAAAACTGCGTTTTCGTGGATTTTCGAAAATGTCCACCGATTATGTGAACACACCGTAGAATAAAACCCATAAGTGTGCTATATATTTGGGTTCAGCGTTTCACAGAGCTGTGACTGACGAGAGCGATTTTTATTTAATGTCGATCTGAGAGAGTAACGGCCAAAAAACTGCTTCAGATTGACGAAATATCGCAAAAACCGGAGTTCGCGCGTGGTCGATGATTCCTATTCATTTCCTCTGCAACCGTGAGACGGATCGTTAAAAACTTGGTCTCATTAGAATCGTATTTTATTCACGTACGGTGCTTTTTCAAGAAAATGTAAATCCATAAAGTGTTGAGGGAGATATTGAAGAAAGAGTGCCAAAAAATGCCCTTCTTAGGACCATACTTTAGTCACGGCTGCAGCGGTAACCATAGCGCGTAATGGAAAAAACTTGGTACGGTTGAATTCCTCATGCTCTAAGGAAGAAACCTTTGCCAAGTTGGCTAAATTTCATCGCTTATTAAGAAAGTTACAGCTTCAAATCAGATTTCAAGTGGAGATCCAGCCAAAACTTTCAGATCGATACAATCGATATAATCGAATCACGATTGTAGGTTAGGTTTACACTTTACTCGTGGTTTCATCAACACGACTATTTACCCCCAAATAAAATCATTTCAATTCACTTTATTAACGTGGTAATAAAGATTCAAAGTTCTTATTAGCTTTCAATTCGCGATCAACTTCTTCGCCGCTTCACTTTCGTCACTTAAATGTGTGAAAGCTAGGAAATGTAAGGTTTCGTTCATCAGTTTCCAGAGAAGTTACCAATGGTTCCCCACTGTTAAAGAGGGTTAGATGATTAGCAAGAGCAGGTTATTTCATTTTACTCTATGAAGTTTTCTCTAGAAACTCTGCAAAGTGCCTCACCGATCTCCAGATTACAGACGGTGTCCATTCAGTCTTCTTTGAAAACTAAGCCTTTGTTGTCCAAGAAATGTTGGCTCCAAAGAGCTTTCCTTGGTAAGAACGTCATGATCATGATAAACTTATATCTTTACCTGCTTGAATCATCATCTGTCGGTGAAGAACTGTAACCCTATGATCTGTCTTTGGTTAGAACAAAGGCTTATTAGTCCTTGCCTGCAGAAAGTTTTTTCGTCGCTGGACTCCGCTACTTGTAAAATTCGTGTGTTATTAGTCGTGAGTGCACCAAAATTGAAGACATGCAATGCGAGTAAGTTTTGGCTCTTTATTTTTCTTTTTAAGTTTACCTGTGCTCTCTGATGCATAACTACTTCTCTCACCCCGCAAAACTACTCAATCCAACAAATGTTCGGTGTGGACGGACATTGTTTTCGACTCCAAGTTGCCAATTCTCACTTTTGATCATAAACTGCGGCAGATTGTTCCGTCACAACTATAGACGTTGCTCCTTACACTATAGAACAAGGACTGTGGTCCCAAGCCAAGGATATTGCTGTATCTTGCTCAGTGAGCAGGGGTCGCTGCCCAGGTCTATGCGGATTATAAGCGGTGACAGCCCGGGGCAGCCATACAATAGGGCTGTTGAGTCGAATTTTTTTAATTCAAATTATGAAAGAAGGCGAAAAATTAAGGACCCCATATTTTTTCTTTTTTTCATTTGGACGCGGGAACACCGAAAAAAATGGGTTCAAAGTGCCGAAAAATTGATAAGATTTAAAACGGCCCGTGGCGGGAAACATCGGCTAGCGAGTCACAGCTACGTCATTTCTTCGGTTTGCTCAGCGGAGGTACCCATCCCTATTCTGTCGGCCGGACGGCAGCGTAGCAGGCCTATTGAATCCTACGGCAGCCGCCGGTGGCTCCGATCAAGCCGCCTTCTCACTCCATTTTCTCGAAAACCGTAAGTCTCAGAAACAAACCAATCTAATTAATCGAAAGAGCACAAAATTATCATTTGACATGGATTGGTGGTTTTTTTCTCAAACTTACCTAGGAGTCGGATGGACCGAAAATCAGATAACAATTTAAGGTTAGAGAACGAAACTTCCGACAGTCCTATCTGTAAATCACTGTCTATACCCAATTGACAAAGCAACGCTCAAAAAATCGAATGAAACATATCTATCTGAAATTTTACGCTCTTTAAGTTTGTTCTTTAGTGTTTTTCTCTCAAAATGGACGGTAAACAAGGGAAATTGAAAAGTTCTGCGAAAATTTCGGATTTTCAGCGATGTTCCGGAAATCGAAATATTTGAGATCGGCTCGTTATCTGACTCATGGAAGAGCCAAAAATAATATAAGTGTAACCAATCGAATGGAAATTTTCTAATCTTTCTCTTTGGTTTCTATCATTTTTCATGTAAGACGCACCGAAACCATGGGAAATGCAAAAAACAGCAGCAACTTGGACGATCTTGATGGTGAGAGTGTCATTTCAACCCAGAACTCGACGCAGTTTTTCACCAATATTTTGGTACCGATGCGTCTTACACGAAAAATTCTGGTCATCAAAGAGGAAGATTAGAAAATTTCCATTCGATTGGTTACACTTACATTATTTTTTGTTCTTCCATGAGTCAGATGACGAGCCAATCTCAAAAAATTTCGATTCCCGGAATATCGCTGAAAATCCGACATTTTCGCAGAATTTTTCACTTTTCCTTGTTTACCGTCCATTTTGAGAGAAAAACGCAAAAGGACAAATTTAAAGAGCGTAAAATTTCCGATACTTATGTTTCATTCGATTTTTTGAACTTTGCTATGTCAACTGGGGGACAGAGATTTATAGAAGGGGATTATCGGAAGTTTCGTTCTATAATCTTAATTTTCATGTGATTTTCTCTTTACTCGTCTCGTAGGTAAGTCTGAAAAAAAAAAAAACAACCAAACCATCCCAATGGATAAATTCATGTTCTTTCGATCAAACAAGTCGGTTCTTTGCTGAGACTTACGGTTTTCGAGAAAATGGCGTGAGAAGACGGCTTGATCGGGGCCACTGGCGGCCTCCCCTCAACTGCCGCATGATCAATGGGTCGCATGCGGTCATTGCGGTCTCGCTGTGCTGAAAGCAAGACGCTTGAGCCCCTCAACTGAGAACCGGAGCATTGACGTCAAAAGGCACCCACAATGCACCGCGCAGCCAGTTTCCCGCCAAAAAGCCGTTTTTTGAGGATCCAATTTTCAACTTCAATTTTCTCAGGAACGGCGCAACGTAGAAAAAAACTGAAGCCATCTTCGTTCTTCCCGCGTTTAGGTCTATAAGATCACACAGAAAAATCACGAATCCCCGACTCACTCAACAGCCCTATTTAAGACAGAGTTTTTCCGAGTAATTTCGAAAAGAAAAGTCAACTATTGGGCAATGGCTAGAGTATACTACAAGACCCGAGTATTCCCGATCAATGCTTCTGATGAGAGAGCTGAGGCTAACCAAAAATGGCGGCGATCAGCATATCAGGAATGTAAACATTGAGTGAGCAATCGCGTTTCTTCAGTCGTTTCTTATTTATTGGTAATTTTTTCGGTGCAACATTAATCATGGTTGTGACTTTAAAACAGCACAATGAGTTAATCAACATATTTTGATAGCAGGGGAAGGGTGCCTCGTCTTATTTGAATGACGCGCCAAAACTGTCCTCTAACCGCGCGATCAATTTCGCTAACCGAACATGGCGTCGTTGAGAATATTTGGGTCTTATAGTATACTCTAGCCATGGCCATTGCAAAATCTTGCTTAGGGGTGTAATTGCATTGAACCACCCCTGTAAGTAGTATAATTTAAGAATGACGCAAGGCAGCGGTAACTGCCCATACCCCGGCTGATCGCAAGCCAGCGTCAACAGTCGCCCAAGCCCATACAATTTAAGACAGAGTTTCTTGAGTGATTTCAAAAAAAAAATGTTACAAACTGTGGGCAAATTCTTCCCCCTAAGCATGTAGCAATAGTACTCTGGAATCAGAAACTTGTTGAATGTTGACTTCGGTGCGGTCACATGATACCCCGTACCGCAGTGATTATCAACGGGATGTGTATTACTGTATTCTTTGAAACGTCAGATCTTTTCAAATTGCAAGTGGCAATATTTCATCATGGTCTTGTCTCTATACAGCTGATGTGCGGTTGGGGACAAGTTTAACTTGGCTGAGAACACTCAAATTACCTAAGGAGCCCACTGGCCAGCTGGTAGTGAGAATGCCTATTTGCTGTTCTACCGCAAAGTTGATAGAGGAAATTTTTAAATATTATTATTCATAGTACTCATAAATTAGATTTGCTCCAAATCCAATGGACACCAAAATACTTGGTAGTTCAAGTTCATGTTTGGATCGGAGAAAGGAAAGTAGGTGATAGTAAAAACAGTAATAATTTATTTTGAAAGAAACCAAAGAAAAGTTGCCACAAAACGGGTTGTAGCTCTGCATCACTTTTCCCAAATCATTTACAAGGTTGATACGAGGCTCGACGAAAAAGCACTGTGGTAGTGTTGAGAAATTTGAGAGAGTGAAGTATAAATGACTAAAATAATAATTAAAAGTTAATTAAGAACTATGTTTCATTGCAGTACGATTCCCATCGCGTTTCGGGGCGTAGGTGTAACATTGTCATGTAAACTAGAGTTAATGTACCAAAAAAATGACATTTTCTCCTTACAGTATCTATAATCTTTCTTGCAATGACCTACTGACCAATGTACGAAATGCAATGAAGTCAGCTGTGTTTCCTTGTTTATTATTATTAGCAGTGAAATTTCATATCCAGCTCCTTCCGATTTTACCGCACCGTCGCATCCAAAGACTTGTCGCGTCGCGCTTCACGCGCACTCTACAGGTTTAAATTCGGAAGATTAAAGTGCCGCTAGTGCAAACTTCCACTAACAGAGTGAGTTAGTGAGTTGGTGAGACTTCCAACCTGTTTGTTATGAAGTCCCGACCCCATTGATTTAAATTGGTCCCTGTCACAGTAAAACCGGGACTCTAGGTCAGATAAGATACACTCTAAAGACACTACTGAACCGAATTTCCTTTCATTTTTAAAAAAATAGAAAGGGAAAAATTACATGGTTTGTTGCGGTGGTCTCGTTCATATTACCCACTTAAAATGGAACTGAAACTGTCAGTCGATCAAGGCACTTTACTGCAGAAGGTGAGGATAGGAGCAACTATCGGGGGAATGGGGGAGGTTGCTCAAAAAAAATATAAAAATTATTAAAAAAAAAAAAAAAAAGAAAAGAAAGTGCATTTGCTTGAGCACTGGAAGAGAGATGTAAAAATAAATGTTAAGTTTTTCTTCTAAAAACTCCTGAAATTTTCACCAAAAAATTTTTTCACAAAAAAAGTAGTCGAGCGGCCCAGTCAGAAAACGGCGTTCAATTTTGCTTCTTGGCAGGTTATTATTCTCTTTCGGCGTTAAAAGGGTACTGATATGTTTCATTGAACGCCCAGTCAAAATTCTTTCCCCCCTCCCCCCTCTCCGGGTTTCCCCCCCGCTCTTCCCCCCAGAACTTGGTACAAGTAGTGCAGTTTCTTTGAAAGAAAATAATTCTATTTCGGCGTACAAAGGTACTGATATATTTCATCGAACGCCCAGTCATGAATTTTCCCCCCCCCTCTCTTTCTCTCTCTCGACCCCTCCATCTCCTTTTTATTTGGTGCTTCGTAAAAGATTCTACGCTGCATGTAAAGTTGCATTCGCTCTCCAAGTATAAAAACGAAAGAAAAAACGTAAGTAAAAAACTAACTAAAAAAAAAATAAAAAATTTTAAAAATTTCAGGAGGGGAAAAAAAATGGGCCGGTTGTTTTGTATTACCTGTCCGTAAAGGAAGAACCCTCACCTCTCTCCTTTCCCTTTCACTTCTTTCCTTTGAATCTTTCACTCCTCTCTCTCCCTCCCGCTCCCAGTCTCACACTGTTGTTTTATCCTGGGACCAATCTTGTTAAAACCCGAGCGTTGCGACTTGCGTGCACTTGCGCGCGGTTTCGACCAATCAGAGAGCTCGGGGCCTAACAAGATTTTGGGCCCTGACCGATACATTTACCCTTGTGGCAACATTTATTTTATTTATTACTGGCCATTTTTTACTCGGACCAGTTTTAAACCGTCTGCGGAGTTTTTGAAGTGCCTTCATTTGAGAAAGTATGCAATTTTAGATGCAGCGTAGAAATGTCTGTAAAAAACACCGCAGTTAAAAAAAGGGAGGGGAAAAACGTCTGTTGTGGGGGGGGGGAGAAAAACAACCGGCCCTTTTTTTCCCCTCCTGTAAATTTTTAAATTTTTATTTTTATTTTTGTTAGTTTTTTACTTACGTTTTTTCTTTCGCTTTTATACTTGGAGAGCGAATGCAACTTTACATGCAGCGTAGAATCTTTTACGAAGCACCAAAAAAAGGAGATGGAGGGGGCGAGAGAGAGAAAGAGAGGGAGGGGGAAAATTTATGACTGGGCGTTCGATAAATATATCAGTACCTTTGTACGCCGAAATAGAATTACTTTCTTTTAAAGAAACTGCACTACTTGTACCAAGTTCTAGGGGAAGAGCGGGGAGGAACCGAGAGGGGGGGGGAGAAAGAATTTTGACTGGGCGTTCAATGAAACATATCAGTACCTTTGAACGCCGAAAGAGAATAATAACCTGCCAAGAAGCAAAATTGAACGCCGTTTTCTGACTGGGCCGCTCGACTACTTTTTTTGTGAAAAAGTTTTTTGGTGAAAATACTGTATACAATTTTTACTCCGGGGAATTGTTTACTACCGAACGCATTTTGTATAGATATTTATAGAATTCAATTTTCTTTTGTTATCCCTTTATCCTATCACCAAAATATGTGATCGAGCTGCACTTTCGAAAAATACGATTCAAATCTGAAAAATTAATTTTGATGACAAACCAAAATTTGATACCCACTCTTGTCACACGAGGAGCCTCCGTAACCGACTTCACATTCGCAAATGTTCGGGGCCACGCATTTTCCGCGCAAACAATTTGGCGAACAGACTGGTATGCAAATATTCCGAGTTTCGTGTTTCACATAACCATTGCAGCATTCCTCTACGGGCTCCCACTTGATTTGAGTCTGTTGGAAAGGTCAATGATGATTACAAAGTACTCATATCCTCCTTTTTTATATGATTGTTAAATACTCATTTTTATCATCCTTTAAATATTCAAGTTTCACTCATGGAAAAATATCCCGTTTTTTTTAAACTCTCGTCTAACTTAAAGGTTGTTACACTGCAAATACTTTGCGGAGGAGCTTATCGATAGAAATTGTTTCCATTTATTATTACGATTTATTTGAGACAAATTCAGTTCATTGTGCTCTTTGGACTTTCCGGAAAACTAGCGAATTGAAGCTTAGGTGCGAATCATCTGCAGAGTTCGCAAGAATGACAAAAATCATTTCTCATCGATCGATTCTATTTATAACGGACTTTGTCTTCATATTTCGCTTGATCGATGTTTTGGATCGATAGCGCGTGTTTTGATATTCATTCTACATAGAATGATATCTGAGATATCTGATTGTCAGCTAAATCTCCGATCCGCATCAGACGGTTTTATAGTGATGACGTCATCCTGTGAAAATATTCATTGAGCGTTCCAAACTATCTCTTTCGCTCTCAGGTGACCCTTATGGGCTCTATGTTTATACTAACATCTTACCATCGCTAAATTCGTGTACAGACCCATTTTTTTGCGGAATTTTTAGCAAAATTAAATCTCTCGAATCATTTGATGCTGTTTTGAGAAGAAAATGTGTGCCACGGCTCTATTTCCAAAATTCTATTGTAGAAAGAGATAGGTATACTCGAGGGTCGCGGGAGAGTGAGAGAGATATAGTTTGGAACGCCACACGAGTTTTGTCTTTTACAGCTGATCGCGATCGTTGACTGCTGTAATGCCGCACTTAAACCGTCACTATGCGTAAGTCCTTTAAGTAATTTAAACCGGTGTTGGTCGTATACCTTAAAAAAAAATGGATTGCCAGTCTAAACCAGGTCCACAAGGTACAACGATATTTGTCAGCCGAAGAGCAATTGCTGGTGTTTTAACTAGAATTCTGGTAGAAGTACTAAATTACGAATAGTTTTTTAAAATTTAGTGTAAATATTGGTTTCATGACCAGATTCTGTTAATACAGGAACACCAGAATTTTCAGATATAAAATAATGAAAATACATCGGTTGTCATATCTGTCTGCTTTTGGTAATAATGTTAGAACTTAGAAATTATATTTTTCTCCGTCCACAAAATTGTGGAGTGTATTTCGCATTGCGATGTACATTTGTACTTACATCAGAGATATGGTTTATAGTCACGTCACGTGGCAACCCTTCGTTCTATCTAGTAGCGGATCCAGAAAGTTATTCTGGGGGTGGTACAACTTTCCAAGGAGGGTTTGGGGGCTTCCCGTGGAAAAATGTTGGGATTTTAAGCGTATCAAAAAGCGTTTTATAGTTACTTTTTTGGCTTCCGAGGGTAGGAGAGAGGGACACGTGCCCGGGTGCCCCCTCTCTGTGGATCCGTCACTGCATTTTATCTATTTCCACCCCCCCCCCCCCCCCCCACCCGTCGGAGAGAGACTGGAAAATTCCTGGATTCGCCAATGCCTATGATTTTCTCGATCAGGAGCCATCCTTTTGATGTATCGCAATTCGCATTCACACCACCTTACAAATTTCTGATCAAACATCCTCCCCCACCCCCTTTCAGGTTGTGTTACCGGTTATTAGCGATCCATAAGTTAGTTTCAAGCGGAAAGTTTAAATACATTCTGCATCATAATCGATCGATGCGATTCATTATCGTCATCCAACCACCGAGGATTCATCTTATGCCCCCCCCCCCCACACGATAATTTAGTGTATCGAAAGACGTTTGCAGTTTGGTTGATTCACTGCGCCAAAGTTTGAAAGCGCAGACGCGAATGACATCAAAACTCATTAAATGATACTTGGCAGTTAAACTTCTATAAGACTGACCAATTGGAATGTTAATGACATGACAGGTCTTAATTACCAATTGAAGTTAGTGATCATGCTTATCAGCTCGTGAACTCAAAGCATATGGTTGTAAGTGTACACATAATAAAGTATCAATAATAATTATGAAAAAACAAATAAAATTATTTGACCCCTGCTGATAAGCGAGCTCTTTGACACCTCTGCCTGACACCCTATGCTCATATTACGGTTCGATATCTCTTTCCCCATCAGTGAGTCGATATTCCATTCATCGATAGCTGTTAAAATGTTATTTATCACGCATTTTGAAATACCTAATGTCTCTACTGAACAAAAATAAAGAAAACATTTTAATTTGGGTTTTTTGAGTCAATAGGACATCAAATTAGAGCTATTTTTTAGTTATCTCCATTTACATCTCCATGCATGGATTGGACGACTGTTTAAAACCGGCTTCGAAAGGGGGGGGGGCTTTTTGCCTTGCCTTGAGATTCTTCCATTTAAACTTATTGGAATACAGGGGGGCGAAGGGGGCGATCACTCTCCGTGTTCGACAAAGGGAAGGGAAAGAAAGATAGAGAAAATAAAAGGGAAAATCACCGAGGGGGGGGGCAAAAATCCCAATTCCACCTCCCGTTCGCGAGGGCTGGATCCGCCAATTGGCCAATCATTGATGAATATTGATGGTTAAAATGTACGTATGGTTAAGGTTTGAGAGTATGCGGAGCAGCGGGGCGATCTTGACGACTGCAATTCGGAGCCACTTTTCAACTTTTCAAGGTAGATTGTGAGCTACCGTTTAAGACCTTATTGTTTGTTCATGCCACTGCCCAGTGCGGAGTGCCCTCACATGTTATACACAGTTTAAGTATGGAGGAATCTCAAGAATTCTCAAGGAGATTTTTTTGTTATTTATCTGCATTCATGAGCACCCTGACCCGCAGGAAAGTTGCTAGGGGGGGCATCATTTTTGAACCTCAATGGAATGTCTAGGAAGCACCAACCAGTGATAAGTAGGACTATAGAGGGGACTCCCGCTTCCCTAAACGAAAAAAAATCAATTTGCCACCAAATATGGTACAATTTTAAGCTATTGTTTATGTATTCAATCAATAATAGTAATTTTGACACGTATGTGATATTAGAAATAAAGTGACGACAAATGATAATGATATAGTAAATGAATGCTTACTACGCAAAAAATTAATTAAAAGCGTAAAGTAAACTTAGAATAAAACTTAGAATAAATTTCGTCAACTCTTTGTGAATTTGTTAATAATTTATCTTCTTTTGTTTGTTCCTTTTATTTTCTATCGTGAAGTTTTGATTTTTCTTAATTCCGGAGGGTGGGGGGGGGGACCAAACAAAAACTCATGCATTTTGAGTATCGGGTTCTGACAAGTATAGCGGTACCTGCTACCGATGCATCAAAATGCATTTTGATGCATTTCATAAGCGGGCTTTGCTACTTATCAGAACCCCAGAATGCGCTAGCTCTATGTATTGACGTAACTTTATAGAAGTTGGATTTTATTTAGAAGGGAAAAAGCGTACTTGATTTGCACCTTCCTCGACAGTCTTTATCCTAGGACATAGAAACGGAACCTCCCAACACCACTTGTAAGTAGTGATATTTCGCCACAATGAAATTATCTTGTCTGTCGTCTCGTAGCTGAAAGAGAAGGAAAAGTAGATGAACTGAAATCCGAGTTGGACAAAAAATTATTCGAAAATTGTTTGGTGGGTCAGGCAACGCCGAGTCAATCGTATTAATCTACGAATAATTCTACTGTTAGGTATAATTGACCTATACCTTCCTTGTGTTTTCCTTTCCTCGGCTCTGGCAGCAAACCCAGTTTTTCAGTGTTGCCGGATTCATTATATTATTTCTCATTAATTGGTTGCCCAACCCAACTCTGACTGAAATCGGAAGGAACTTTAATATAACAGGATGTTGATGTACCTTATAGTACATAAATGTAGCTAGTTGAAGTGATGCGAGCGTATGAAAAGTAATTTTCTATGAAAATCGATTGCTCGAAGTGAAAAAAGAAGCTCAAATACTTTGGGGCCTGAAAATTGGAATTTATCTAATTTTTGTTAAGCAAATTTTTGTTTGATTTTGGCTTTGTAAAGAGTAAGATAAGAATTCTTAAAAGTGTGTTGAAATCGCACTTCGGTCGGGGTGCCTTCATGAGTCACGTGCGGGTGCGCCGTTTCGTTGCTGTTTGAACGTTTTAAACCAACTGTTGACATTTTACTTTCCAAACCAGTTATAGCTGCCGTTTCATTGGGACATCACAAAAAATAACACAACGTTCTTGCTTTACCTACTAGACTTACGGTTCTCTGCGTGTGCAAACGTTGGGTCCTTCTAGGACGAGACTGACGGCTGACCGGAAAAGAATGAATATTAAAAAATGCGTCAAATAATATCGAAAAGAACTCAAACGATTATCTTCATACATTTTCAAAGAGCATCGCAGTCACGGACATCTCAGCAGGATTTCATCCTTCAGAGTAAAAATAATCAATATTAAGAAACATGAATAAATAAAGAAATTGTTCTGAAACTCTTCATTTCAAGCATATGGTGCTGAGGCCGTAAAAATATTCCGTATGACGAAGAAGTAATAACCCGACAGTTTGCATGTCGCCTCTCAAAGTTGACATAACTTCCACACTGAATCGGTTCCTCTTCACGGTGAAACAAATCATTTCTAAGAAAAACAATATTGCCAGAATCCTAACAATATGTCAACCGAGGTATTTCTAGTTTTTCTACCAGAAATTCTATTATATCCGTCAAAATCTGGTCACATTACCGGAATCTCCTCCCAATTTTCAAGAACTGCGGTACAAAACATCAGAATCCCAATAACATTGCAGAAATGACCCTCGTTGACTTATCGTTGTGAATTGTGGTTCTCGTAATCTGTCCTCTCGGTGAAGATTAGTCATCATTTGTGCCCAAGTTATCACAGCGCGAGTGATTAATCATCTATCATTTTTCGGCGAGCAAGCTGTTTTGTATCTGTGACTTATGTGTGTACGTCCGTTTAACATATTGATTGTGGGAACAGTATAGTAATATTGATGATGAAGCACTTTGATATCTCAGAAACTATGAAAAATACATCTTATTTTCTGCAATAAAGTTTACAGAATGCAGTCGTAAAATTCACGAGTAATTCAAGCGAAGAATCAACAGCGTCCATTGAGTAATAAAATCCCGAACACTTACCGTTATATACAGCTAATTTATGAGAGAACTACTTAACAGTTGGAATTTTAAACCTTTGTTGTCTCAGAAAGTGTAACTTTTTGAAGAGCTGTGATATGTATACATTGTCTACAGAGTGCGGGTGGAACAACCCCCTCCCCACCTAGCCTGCGCTTCGCAGGACTCTTTTGAAAAAACAAAAACAAAAACGCACGCATAGAACACTACTGTAATTTTATCTGATTTGTGGAAGCCAACCGGACGTAAAAATGACTTAATCTGAAATTCACGGAAAAGATTATAATAGATCGGTGAATCAACGTCACTCTTTTTTCTACGAGATGAAAGTATGATAAATGCTACCCTCCCTCCGTATGAACTTGCCAATAAACCGTCTAAAATGGAATCCGTTGATAGTGCGCATCAATCATGCAAATCGATCCAAATTTTCGACTAGAATTGACGTCACAAAACTGCATTTTTTAACGGCTTTATCTCGATCAATTTTATTCTAACAAAACCGCAATGGAATTGCGACTGTTGTTATCGTCTCGGCATTTTACATAAGATTCAATAATCAAAAGATGAATCTGTTTATAGTGCAAAAATGACCCATTCTCAATCGGCAAGATGCTCTGTCAACAGATTTAACTTTTGTTGTTTGATTATTCTTGCGCCAAATGACGGTAAACTTATACAAGGAGCGCAATTTCATCGCTATTCTTTCAGTGCGAACTTAAGACATAGCCGTTTGAAAATATCGTTTTAATTTGTGGCGTCAATCCTTGAAGAAATTTGGACCTTTTAGCCCGCTTGTACTACAGCAACTGCCTAGCACTCCTAGCAGTGCCACTAACCACCCGTCAACGTTATGTGCACGGTGCAAAGATACAGGGTATGAACTATACTGCTGCAAATTTTGATGAATAATCTCGTCTCAAAATAGCATTTTCAAGCGGAGCCTATATCTCGATTAATCGAAGGGTTCTGCCGAAAAACGTTACAACTGACAAAATCGATATCATGGCCGATGTGGCGATGTTCGATATTCCATTCCTATTTCATTGGCAAAAATATAAATATTTATTCCAGGAGGGGGGATTACAAAAATCAATCGCCGATTTATTGACGGGGTTTTTGATGTTTCTCCGACAACTGCCCCAATTGCAGATGTATATAATATTTGTCGGTGGATCCTTTTAATCGCAATTTTCTCGGAATTTCGCTAAGTATCGACCATCGAAAGAATAAATCTAGCTGTTGATATTGCATCTGGGCCTCAGTTTGCCAGAATTTACTCTTGTGTATTCATGCTTAAATTGGTGGTCATGTGATCTGGATCAATCTGGATTGCTTCTCCTTCTGCTGCTAAAGGCTGAACGAGCTCCTCTCCTCGGACCTCGGTTATTATAGCGGTCGCAGCCAATGCTCAGGTTGTATAACTTTTGCATCCAACAACAAACACAGCCTGGACTAATCACAGAAGACCATGCACCGTGAACGATATAAAGAGGGCCCAATGACAAAGTTCGTCTATCCCCCTTCCCCCCTCCCACAGCGTTTCCTTGTCACTCCTCGACGCCTGAGCCTGACCTCAATGCAACGTAACTGACGACGCGACAACGATGCTCGATCCTCTCTCAGTCATCGATGAATCAAGAGACCAAGTCTCGAGAGTAAAAAGCTTAAATCCTCTCTTCTTGTCAGATTAAGTGGCTTAAATTAAGCTCAAAAGGCACCCCCAAAGGAATAAAGGATGGATGACGACCATGGACCGATACTATCATCATTTAAGTGGTTCCGACTTCAGAATAAGGATCCCCGGATTTATTTTCAAGTGGCGTTCCTTTTCGTCAACCAGTTGAAGTTAATTATCGTTAGTTGACACGCCGCGCCGCGGCCGGCCCCACCGCGCTACGACGTCCACGTGCACCCGCGCGCACTACCTACGTCATTGCCCGTCTCTCGATTTTACACATTTTGTTTGTGTAGCAGAATGTATGCATCACTGAATACTACAGTCAGAGTGGAAAGCCCCGCTTTTAAGCCAATGGAAATCGGAATCAAGATTTGAAATTTTACAGCTAGCACATTTTTGCAACCGTGCTTACTCACCTTTGCACCGCTCATCTTGACTGAACTCTTTAATATATGTATAGGGATTCTATGCGTGCGTGTTACGTCGGCCACGGTTCGGGAGTATTAGATGGGACTGCGGGTCGAATTTCCTGAGCCATAAAATATCCTTACGTATACGGTCAGAGCATAGGTTGTGGGTATGCCTACCATAAAACAGGATTATTCGCAATCCGTAGTGTCTATTTGGAGAGTTCGCGTATGCGAATACGCCAATCGTGCGTGATGTGCGTGTACGTTAAGCGATTCAATCACATGGTTTTGCGTTGTACCTTAAAATGATAACCCTTTTAAAGTACATACAGCCAAGTTGGGGACAAAAAGAATGTCAGGGGCCAAATAATGTTTGGACCTCACGATTCTCCTCTTATAGATGTTCGGTGCGTACTCACGAGGGGTGTAAACCCTTACAAGTTATGACCATATAGTACTAGTCAGAGAGAGATAGAGAAAGAGAGAGAAAGAGAGAGAAAGAGAGAGAAAGAGAGAGAGAGAGAGAGAGAGAGAGAGAGAGAGAGAGAGGTTTTGCTGTAGGTAAATGGACTCTCAATTATGATGTTGATGTAAACTACTGTGAAAAGAACGATGAGACCATAAAAAAGTGTAATATTTACTCCTCGTAAAGAAATGTTCGCTCAAAGTTCAGATGACCCACCTGTATATGTGTTTGCGCTGTTTACGTTTACGTTTTGCGCCCTGAAACAACAAAAGAACTGGGCATCGAATTAAGTGCCACCTTTCTCGCTTATTACGGGACGTTGAGCTTTTCTGCTGTCATCGCCATGGTTTTCGCGACAAAATCTGTTAGGAATCAACCTTCAAATTCACTGATAGAAAACAAAATGCAGTAATCTCATTGTTCCAGTTCGTAGGTTATGTTCTTTTGTTAGGAGTGCGAAACATAGCATAGGTAGTGCATAAATACCACGGGTGGTCCATCTGAACTTGGAGCTAAGGAGTGACTTTTAGACCTTTTTAATAAACTCTCGTCGTTATTTTTGCAGAGTTTTACAGTGGAATGGATTGTCCTTTTCCCACTGCGAAACCTTGCAATAGCTCCATTCCTAAATATTCGTTAACCTTAAACTGTGTAATCTTAATTATTCGACCGCCAACGCGTTCCAAGAATCCGTCCCGGTGAATTTGCTGACACGCCTTGGACAATAACAAGAGGAGCATAACAGTAGCACAAGAAGCAACAAGGCAATGGTTATTATTATACAATATTGCTATCGAACATGGAGCATTTGCCGCAGATCTCTCAAGCGAGAGAACGAAGCTAGGAACAAGCTGCGGACGATGGAAGGAGGGAGGGTGAGGGGGCTTGCAGAAGGAGGGGGAGGGGGGATGCTGGGCTTGAAACGGTCAATCAAGGTTGCAAATAAATCGTCATTTGCCATCCTCTGCCCCTCTTCGCTCCTCACATGCTCACAAGTCACAATCAGTACTCGTCATATACCGTGTTCTTGCGTTGTTTGTGTTTCTCACGCTCAGTGAACCTAAACGTAGAATTGAGTGGACAACGTCGCGGCCGCGCCGCCGCGCCTTCCGTCGTATAAAAAAAAGAAATTAAAATTAAGACTTTTAAGTTCAGCGGTCAAGATGATAAGTATCATTATTAATTCTTTAGCTTTGATTCAATCAGATGACTTGGTTCTATACTTTGGAAATATTAGCGTCGAAACTTAAAAGCTTAAAAGTGTAACTTATTTTGTCCGAAAGTTGTATGTTTCGAACTAATGTGCGGCGCGCTTCAGTCTTGTCCTTTGCGGAGTTGTCAGATGAAGCTGAAAACGTTTGTTCTGCTGTGTACTGCCTCGATGTAAATCAAAGGAAGATTTTTCTCCAGTTTAATAAATGTCAGTGCTGCATATACAGAGGGACGAAGATGGCATAACTACATAACGTGATTGCGCTAAACGATATCACCTATAGTTATCTACGCGCAGGGAAGCACACTGGAATCTTTGTTACCCGCACTTCTGAAGAAACAATATTGCAAAAGCACAGCTACAGCAGGGGCGTAGCGTGCAATTTGGCAATATTGTAAGGTGTCCATTTTAACCCAGTAAAATATCGAATGCGAAGGTGTTCACCGAACACCCAACAGTTCGATCTTTTCAATGGGTTTAAATGGGCACGTTACAACGTTGCAAAATTTCACGCTACGCCACTGAGCTACAGGTGCTGAAGGAAAATATGCCTTGTTAAGGTGATTCTATATATTTTCGTTCCTCACTCTGTCACTACGACAGTATACTGCTCATAAAATATATCGTCTATCAACCGAGTCAGAAAGTAGGCTCCCTTGTAAAAATGTTCTATGACCGATTTGCCACGGTAACTACATCAATTTCCCTGGAAACCACGTCGATTTCCATTGGAACCACACCGATTTTAATGGAAATTTATGTAGATACCATGAAAAATTGGTCACGAAACATTTTTACTAGGGCTGGTTTTCCACGTAACGAAACAGAAAAAGAAATGGTCTGCTGATGCTGCTACGGTCTTTATTTGCATCAATGGTGCACAACAAACATTCTATCGAAAATGTGCCCTTCCATGCAACCTTCTTTCAGTTTATCAAAAGAATTGAAACAGTCGTCTGAGTTTCGCTTTCGGGGCCTTACAAGTTGCGTTAAGCTACCAGAAACGCACAAAAACTCATCGATGAGCGGTTGACTAGCGGAGAGGTTAGACTAGTTGTCAACCACTTGTGAGCGCAGGGTTTTATTTTGATGCATTTCGGACGTAGGCACCGCTACTATATCTGGAACTCAGGACCCGATACTCAAAATGCTTCATTGGTAGCCGGAGAGCAAACATTGCTTCAGTACAGTGTTGATGATTGTTCTGAAAAAATCGGCTGCTGCCTTTAACATGTTCCAAATCAAAAAAGTCAGATTTCCCGGCGACATCTGGCAACTGTGGAGTCTTCCGCGTCCAGGAAATCTGACGCTGTGACGGCGACGCGACGCGACGCGACGACCTAACCGGCGACGAGTGCTGAGTGGAGCAACGATTCAACGATTAACGACTCGTCAGATCGTCACTCGACTTGCTATGTCCCGCGTTGCTAAACCGTGCAAAAACCTGATCGCCCGCCGCTTATATTGAGCTCTTGGGCTGTCTTTGAATGATCAAAGTTTTCATCTTGGTGGTGTCGTAAATTAAAGTGAGTGGTTCTGCAGACATTTGCGCTACCAAACAAACATACTTAAACTTTAACAATTTCTCTCAAAAATCTTTGAAAATGTTGTTAGTTTGCCTCAATTTTGAACGCTGGCATCGACTTTGATAGCTTTCGGAGCGAATTTTCATTAATTCCTCTTGAATCTAGTTTTCCTATAACATAACCTCAAATTCATCAAAACACTAAGTTTTTTGGAAAAATTCACTTCTAAAGAGGAAAAGTGAATGTAAAGAACTATTGGAGGGCATACTTGATATTTTTCACGGTTGCAATTCCGCACTTTTAATGAAGCTTTTGAGACCTTTTTTCTTGTTCAACTAATAGTAGCGCTCAAAGTCTTAGGTAGCGCAAATGTCTGCAGAACGTAAAATCCCGTAAATTATGGAAAATTTTTTGAATGGTACCTACAAATCTGTCCCTACCAAAAGGCATCATCTGCTGACTAGATTCCCTTTGTGGAGAGTTAAGAGAAGAGTCAACTTCTGATTGGTCAACGTATTTTAGACTCGTGTGTTTTTATTTGTATACAAACAAAGAGGTCGACATTGGATCCAACAAATGGATTCAACATTGGCGCAACTCTCATAGTAGGTATATAGGGACTCTAGGCAGAATGAGCATGAAAAATTTTGATTGGTGAAGATGAGTCTCGTGGTTGACGTTTCTAATCAAAGTACAGAATTTATCTGATCGGTCATCAGATGTTCAAGATTGCCCGGTAAACAATTAGCTATATTCCTTGTTTTGATTAGATTTGATAATCACGTGATTCGTGACTCATCTCCACCAGTCACCGTCTTCCATTCTTATCCGATCTACTCAAAATAAGGGAATAGACTGACTTAACGACAGGCGGTAAATTAAAATGTAGGAACAGGGGCGTCATTTCAAGTTCGGCTTGGGGGGGGGGGGGAAATATCTTCTGACTTTTTTTTTTTTTTTGCTCATCAATATAATTTTATTTTAGAGCCAAAGAGCCGTCTTTTGGAGGCAAAAATCGGATGAATTTTTTTCTTTGCTCATCAATCTAATTCGTACCAGTTTTTGAGCCTGACTTCAAATCCTTGGGGGGGGGGGGCAATTGCCCCCCCAGCCCCCCTAAATGACGCCCATGTGTAGGAATCTCATCGGCTTAGATGATTTAATTTAAACATGAGACCTACACACGAATGGTAGATTTTGGATTTTCCGCTCCTCACTAAAAGAGTCTATAGACTGATTTAGTAGAGCGATATATCGTATCGATTGCCGTCCGAGGCCTTCTGGTACCAAACAAACTCTGAGTCGATATATAATTCCCTTAAGAGTATTTTTGAACGGAAATTTAGGCTCTCAAATCAAACAATTAATGCGACCTTTTTGCGATTATGAATTCTACGTCCTCGAAAATGCTTAATTATGCCTGGTTTCACGGCTAAAACTGTCGAAATCAATAAGATATTACAGATTAACCCCATAAGGACCAATCCCGAGTATACTCGTTTTTATCCTCCAGTCTATTTCTCGTTTCGGTCTTCATTCTAGATAAACGCGATTATCAATAAAAACTTTTACACGCTACGGCTCCTTCGGGTGCCTTCAATTCATCGTATAGGCAATTCCAACTCCCCCGAGTACGAACAGTTAACTACCTTCCCTATCTAAACAGAGGAGTGGCATTTTTTCGAAAAACAACCTGGCTCTTAATGGGTTAAACGCTGCATTTGGAGGTCGGAATCACCCAAATGTTATTGTTGCTGTCGTGGGCGGGATTTCGGGCGATTCTTACCTACAAATGCAACATTCAATCCGTAATATCTTATTGATTTCGGCAGTTTTAGTCAAAGAACCAGGCAAATTTGGCATTTTCGAGGACGTTGAATGCATAATCGCAAAAAGTTTGCAATAATGGGTCTGTTGCAAACTTTTGCTACAGCGATAAAAAGTGTTTACTCCAATGTAAAATCGCCTGAAAAGTCCATTGGTGGCATCATAAAGTCAATAAATACAATATTAAACTCACAAGAGGCGTTTATTGAAATCCAAGATGGCGGCAAAATATCGAGGAATCTGAATGTATGCACCGTGATCATCCAAGGATTGCCAACTTGGACAACCTCACTGCAGGTAGAGGTTATGTGTTTATTTACGTTGTGATTGGTTGTGATGGACATTGTTAGGTTGGCTATCCTTGAATGTTCGTGGTGCATGCATACAGATTGCTCGTTATTTTGCCGCCATCTTGGATTTCAATAAACGCCTCTTGTGAGTTTAATATTGTATTTATTGACTTTATGATGCCACCAATGGACTTTTCAGGCGATTTTACATTGGAGTAAACACTTTTTATCGCTGTAGCAAAAGTTTGCAACAGACCCATTGTTGGATTTCATAGCCTAAATTTCCGTTCAAATGTTCACTTATGGAGAAATTACATTGAACCAGAATTTGTTTGGAACCAGAGGCCCTCGAACGGTAATATTGCTCTACTAAAAGAGTCTATTTCAAAGATCGGTCCGTTGCATTGGCGTCCTACCTCATTGGTTTTACCATGCATCTGTTTAGAAACATTGAATGACTCACTGCAGATAGGTAAGGTGCGTGTTCAATTTACCACCAGTTAACGAGATCGAACTGAAGAGAGGGATGAGGAAAGAGGCGGAGAAGGAGGGGATCCAAACGGTGGAAACTCGTGTCAGATCAATATTGGCTCGCATACTTGTCATCAGACTGAAACACTTCAACTTGTGTTAAGTAGAATATTAAAAAAATTAATTGAAATAGTCCGTTGCATCAACGACTTTTCTCGTGCAGGATTATTTGCATTACGAATGACGGGAACGGGAAGTTAAGATGACGCGAACCGTATGAAATCGGTGTTAGGAGGGAGGAGATGGGGAGGGGGAGGGGGAGAAGTTCTCTAATGAGTTATGGAGTGCGCCAGCGCCGTAAGCCTCTTTGTCAGGATGTGGGGAGAAACAAAGTAGATAAGGCAATCGAGTATCAAAACTCGTAAAAAAAAAAAAAAGAAATTAAAATGGAACGTAGAATGAATAGGGCGAGGGAATGGGAATGGGAATCGAAATCTAATCTCGACGCGACCGACGCGAAGGTTGGAGACAGGAAATAGCGAATTGTGAATATGGTAGAAAGAAAATAGAAGACTGTCACATTTGTTTTGAAGAGAGGTTGAGAAAAAGGGGTGATGGTTATACGAAGACAAAAACGGTGGGAATGAAAGTTTGCGAAATGGAGATCATGTCGGTGTGATCCTGATGATGTTCCAGCCTCTTCTCGTGGCTGAGAATCTGTAACGCGCCTCAGTCGAGATTTATCTCAAAATTAATCAAAGGACATATATTTCTCCATTATTGTTGAGGATTTTGTTACAATTTTTTCCAATAATGTTGAACTATTCTATTTTTAAAATCAAAAATTAATATGTTCGGACGGAACGCTCTTCTCTCTTGCCTGTGGGCTCCTTAAGCATATCGCGCACTATCGCGAATGATCTCTGGTGGCTTTTTGTAACGCAAAACGTGATCCGACGCTTTTCGGGACTCATGTGTTAGGGATATGACTTATGCGTTTCGTATAGCAAACGCTGTCTTCACCTCGTTCGTAAAGTGGGGATTGGATGAGCCTGAGCCCGGACCGATTTCGTAAAAAGTACGACTTAAGTTTGTTAAACATAACCTAACTTTATACGAGAATCCTCTTATCTGCACGATTAGTCGGTGACAGTCGACGGGGCGCAGACGCAGGCGCAGGCGGTGCGGTTTCGAGGCATTGGTTGAACTTTAGTCTGTTCCGGAGAAAATGGCAAAAAATGCAATGCTTTTCGACATTGTGAGCTAATTACCCACGATTTGTCCTTTCACATTGCAGAAACGGACAAATTTTAAAAAAAAAAAAAAAGGCAATGAAAAATTTGAAGGTATCTATGGGTATAAACCTAAACCGCAGGGCTACGATTAACAGTAATAAACACGAACAGTTCAAAAGAAAACATAATTTTTAAAGACGTTGATAGTGTTAGAAAACACGCTAAAATACATTGGGGAGATACGGAAATGGAGTTTGTCATTTACTCATACATTACATATAGTAAATGATCATTTTCGTATCTTCCCAATGTATTTTTATTTAGCGTGTTTTCTAGCACGATCAGCGTCTTTAAAAATTAAATTTCCTTTTGCACTGTTCGTGTTTACTGTTAATCATAGTCCTGATTTAGGTTTCTACCCATAGAAACCATCAAATTCTTCATTGCTTTTTTTTTTAATTTAATTTTTTAATTAACTCTTAGTAACTTGAAATCTCCGGGACGGCTACGCATAGTTTTCTCAAAGCCTCCGCTCTACATAAATGTACAGCTCGTTGCCTTTCTCGTGGGTTTATTGCACGCGACGCCACTATGCCTATCCCTCAACTTCTTATTTTATCGCCATAAAATCGGTATTGTTTACAAGCTGGCCAATTGGAGTGTTAATGTCTCGTTTAGCTTCCAAAGCAAGTCATAAACTCTCATTAGAGTCATAAATTCTTTATCACAAGATTTTAAGATGGAGAGGGTCGTATTCGTCGGAAGTCGGATCTTAATTCTATCGTGCAAGCATTTTTTGCTGTTTGCATCTCTCTCTCTTTCAATATTTGATGATCTTAGTTTTTAATAATCTCGTTCTCCTTTTCTGTTGCAGGTATTCAAGTTGAAATCAATAATAATTAATTGTGAATTCAGTCATCTTACAATTAGTCACTTAGAGTTATTCCGTAAGTCTTATCTGTTTTTATAATAAGAAGTGAACGAGAAAAACGAGGTGTATTGTTTACCCATCTTAAAAACAGAAATGTTAGTCAGCCATTATATACTTTAAAAAGAGGACCTCATCACAAGGCATTTTTTCGTAATGATTTTGCTAACAATATTTTCACGAAACCTGGTTAGTTGGAAAAATATTTTGTCCAAAATTATGGAAAATGATCTTTTATTCCTGAGCATTTCAAACGTTACAATCAACTTTTAAGTTTACGTTTCAGTCGAAAAATATAGAGTGAACGTTTAAGGTAAACATGACCTAAAAAGAAATGCTTCAATAAGTAATGACCTGTATGCATGTTTTATTAGCTGCTTCGGGTGCCAATCTGAGGTTTGGAACATCTCTTAATTGGAAACGTTGAGATCTCTCTTTGTACTCGTCGCGCGAGGTGGAGGCACTTTTTGAAATTCGGGTGTCGGAACGCCCGATATATGGTGAATCCGGAATCTCATCGCTGGTGCACCTGTGCCGTTATCGAATCTCAAATTTACACACGAACGTGTTAGTATATCATGCTTTTAGATTTTCGGGAAACCCGAAAATTGTGCACCAAATCAGACTTTTGAGTGTTGGGCTTGGAAGATGATGAAAACGAGTCTAGTTTTGCTCCTATTAAGGTGTCCATGCATTTACAACCCGCGTCGGCATACTTCTTGCGCAAATAGTAAGCAACGTGATACATGGCTTAAACAGCAGACTTCTTATCTCTCGACTTCGACTCTTAGAACGTAGTTGGCACTTCTTACTTTAGCGGGGAAAAAAAAGAAAGTATATATCTGAGCTGGTCCACGCATAAGTGAGAGTCGTCCTTTTTTAGGTGCTGCTGCATAGCGGAAGCACCTTATGCTTTCGTCGCTGTATGTAAATGTATTTGACGCTCTCGTCGTTGTGCACTCGAAAAGTAGCAGTAACTAAAAAACCATTTTCGTTCTGTATTGAAATCCTATCTAGATACCAGAAATACCAACCTCGAAACTACCCTAAAATGGCTCTATTGCGATACTCCTCTGGGAAAGTGTCATTTTGTGGTTGATCGTCAACATGATGTTTTTCGGAACTTCGACGAAATGGATTAGCACATTAAATTATATGAGCTAAGTTTACTCAATTCCCTATTGCACCATTTTTTCATAGTTTGAGTGCCTTTGAAATCTCAAGAATGATTCTGCAAAATACATCTCATCAACATTTTTGTAAAAAATGGGCAAAAAACGGAATATCGTAGGTATTCTAATACAAAAATCTATGACGTTGTTCCGTATTTTGGTATTTTCAGCCCTTTTTCGAATAAAAATTGACTGCATACTTTTCAGAGACCTGTTCAATATGATTATCTAGTTACTGATTTTCCGTTTACCTAAGATAAATTACCTACTTACCTACTTTTGGCCTTATGCTGGAGAATAACCTTGGGTAAATATAGGAGAAATGACTTAACTAACCTAAAATTCCTTAGTTACGCAGGTTACCCACACTAGACTAATACTCAAGATATATTGGATAGATTTCTGCAGAATGGAACCAATTGCCATGGGTTTCCTATGTAGTTGGTCCCCTTCTAAAGAAAATTGTTACTGCTGGTTAGGTACAAAGTTGTCGTGAAATATTTCAGAATCACGACCTTTTTCTACGAAAAAAACCTGTTTTTTTTTTTTCGTCACTTTTTGATCTTGTTATTCAAATTTCAAAGCGCAGTGGCAACATTGTGGCGGAGTCGAAGCAGTAAGGAGCGTTTATTGCCCTGCTTCGCTATCCAGCCGATGAGATGGATGCCGGGTTATTTGCCTCGCGCGCCTTGTCAAATTATCTACTCTCGTTTGGTTATCTTATGTCGGAGGTGGATCAGCGAACCTATTTCTCATAAGAGGAAGACGAAACATAACAGGCGATTTCTGCTTTTTTCCATCTATTTTTATCTCTTATAGCTTCTAATTGAACAAAGAAGCTACATGAGAGGAAGATGCGTGGCCGTGTTCAAACATGTCGGCGCCGCCGTTAACATGTTGGTATCATATTATCATTATCACTAACTCCCATGATGATGATTGCGATGTTAATGTTAATGATGACGAGTGACGGCAGCAACTGTTGACTTGATCAATGATCGCAACTTTTGCTCTGACCGCAGTCTGATGAATGAACTTTGGTTTTTTAACCCCTGAAGGATTAGAGTTTTGTTGTTTTTTTCTCTGTTAATAATTGATAGCCTATTTTGATCAGAGCCTCTCGCTCAGACTTTGTTTCATGCTACATTTTAATGGGTCTCTGTTGCGAAATTTTGCTACACCGTTATGGTGGGATGACACCTTTGTAAAATCACTTGAGAATAACGTTAAGAGCAGAGACAAATAGAGACGGAGCACTACGCTAAAATACATAGGGAAGATTTGAGGCTATCTGAATTTTCGGGGATTCAACAAAATAACATATAAAATAAAACAACAGTCAATACCTTGCGACGTCGCATGGTGTTGAACGGTGACATTCGGAAAACACGGGGGGGGGGTAGGCGGGAAGTGAAGAGGAGGGTGCTCACCATATTCAACACCATGCGACGTTGACTGTTGTTTTGTTGAATCCGCGAGAATTCAGAGTGCCTCTGCGGCAGCCAGTTAGTGTCCCGTCTCTATTTGTCTCTGGTTAAGAGCACCGGAAAGTTCCAAAATCCACCCTCAAACTCAAATAAATGTGTTTAGTAAAATTATGAGGTGGTAGTCGAATGAGTGGGTGACAGTGGGGGACAGTAGCGCAGCGTGCAATTTGGCAACGTTGCAGTTCGTCCATTTCAACCCATGAAAAAGATCGAAGTATTGGGTGTTCGGTGAACTCCCTCGCATTCGACCTTTTACATGGTTCTTAATGGAAAAATACAACGCTGCCAAATTGCATGCTACGCCACTGGTGGGGGAATCTCATCTTATTGCAGCTTTCTTTATGACGAATATCACTTTTCTCAGTGGAGAAAGCTGCAATCAGATGGGACTTTCCTATTTTCACCCGCTCATTTGACCGCCATCTTATAATATTTTTTAACGCATTTATTGAGTTTGTGAGTTGATTTTGGAACTTTCTGAAGTTCTTACCGTTACTTTCAAGTGATTTTATTCACGAAAATGACCCTCCATAATGCTGTAGCAAAAGGGTGGAACAGACCCATCAATGTTGTTTTAACCGACTGTGCTGGGCTGATAATGTATTTTCCTCATGCATGGGAAGAAAACATTCGACACTTTTTGTAAAAAAGAGAGAAAATGTCTGCGCCTCTTATTCAATTTTCGGATACGTCAATTATATCCATTCAATGAAAGACTCGTTAAATTTGAGTTGGCAATAATGCATTATAATTGATGACTCTGATCCGGCAAAATGGCTGATTTTACGAACCTGCAATCTGCTGGATGAACTTTAGTTCTTAGAAACTCCTGTAGGATTAGAGTTTCCCCCCCCCCCCCCCCCCCCTCAGCACGATTTTTGATTGATCGAATCTTATAATTAATTGAATTAATTCTATTTTGATCAGAGCTCCAATTTTTTTAACATAATTTAAGTTTATTTTTATTACCAATTTTTTTTTCTTTTTTTTTTGCAATTATTTATACAATTAACATACTTCTTGTCACAAATACTTCTTATCATG
Source organism: Trialeurodes vaporariorum (assembly GCA_011764245.1). Classification (NCBI taxonomy): domain Eukaryota; kingdom Metazoa; phylum Arthropoda; class Insecta; order Hemiptera; family Aleyrodidae; genus Trialeurodes; species Trialeurodes vaporariorum. The sequence continues at coordinate 56,985,814 of VMOF01000002.1, forward strand.
ATAAAAGTGTTTATCAACGTTTCTATTGTACTTTATGTGGTAACAAACACGGCATCATGTCAATGGGGTCTGTTCGATTTGGATGTTTTGGCCTTTCGTCAGAATCAGGGAGAGAATGGTTTGAGTGCGATGGAAAAGTAAGTAACCTGCGTAGAACAGAACCGTATGCATTGCGAGTCGAAAGTTGATGCGGAATCAAGAGACGCGATCGCTGGACACCGGATCTGATGAGTGTTGGAGCGTTGAGTGATGAGAGTCTTCCGCTCCCATTTTTTGTCGTAATGTAACGTGGTGCATGGTAGGTACTTACACCTCGTAACCGCGGATATCTCCGGAAGAACGGCTCGTAAAAATTAAGGTGCGCTCTTCCGATGAAAATCCTTATGCAAAGAAAATGCCGATTTCTCGGAAAGAGCGCACCTCTTGTTTTGTGAGTTATTCCTCTGATATGACGCCTCAATTGATTCGTTCGATAGTTCGCCTTGGATGCGGGTGCGCATAAGCCGATGAGACTTGAGCCTTCATCTGAAATCCAGTATATAGGCCGATTCCGCTCTTTTGGACGACGCGAGAGAAGGTACTGGCGCGCGTCACGTGAGATTTTTGCAATTAAACACAGATTAAAATTTTAGGCGTATTTTTTTTTTTTATTATTATTATTACTAGATTCAAATCCGAGGTTTGAAATTTTATGACAGACAACAGACACCAATCATTTATTTTCTCATCAATGGGTCTGTTGCAAAAGTTTTGGTACAACGATTAACCCTTTAAAGACCAGGTTATTTCTAAAGAATGCCACTCTTCCGTTTACGTAGGGGAGGTAGTTAACTATTCGTACTCGTGGGAGTTAGAATTGCCTATACGGCGCATTGAAGGCGCCGGTTGACACCTTATATTGTAAGTGTCTAATGTCTATATCGAGAATCGCGTTTATTCGGAATTATGAGCCTGGAAAAACGTGAAATAGACAAGAGGAGAAAAACGAGTATACTCGGGCTTGGCTCTTAAGGAGTTAAGAGTGTACATTCTAATGTAAAATCGCCTGAAAAGTCCATTGGTGGTATCAGAAAGTCATAAAATGCAATAATAAACTCACAAGAGGCGTTTAATGAAATCCAAGATGGCGGATAAATATCGAGCAATTTGTATGCATGCACCACGAACATCCAAGGATAGCCAACCTCACAATATCGATCACAACCAATCACAACGTAAACAAACACATAACCTCTACCTCCAGTGAAGTTGTCAAAGTTGCGGCCATCCTTGGATGTTTGGTGCATGCATACAAATTGCTCGATATTTCTCCGCCATCTTGGATTTCATTCAACGCCTCTTGTGAGTTTATTATTGCATTTTATGACTTTCTGATGCCACCTATGGACTTTTCAGGTGATGTTACTTGAGATTGAACACTCTTAATCGTTGTAGCAAAAGTTTGCAACAGACCCATTAAATATGTACTTATTGGCGAGTTTTCGGTCTCACCATGTGTGATCTATTTTTGCTCCCTTTTGTGAGGTGTGCGTGGGGTTGGATTCCGAAATCTCATCTCTACACGCACAGAAAGAAGAAGAAGAAGAAGAAGAAAACCCAGCAGAAAACCACTTTGTTATAGCGCTGACGAAACATTTGGTAGGAACATGTTCTAACTAGTAGACCTAACTTAAGGTTTTGTACGCCTAATTAAGGAGATTCTGCTGGGTGAGCCATTAATTTGGTTTTCTCTACGAAAGTCATTTGATGGGTAATGTCCCTTCGAAACGTTTATCAGCGCTACCGAAGCGTCTCCCCCTTCCTGCGTGGTGCATCATAACCGTCGTGAAACGTCCAATTTTACACCCGAACCTGCGATAATAAAATATGCTTTTTCAAAAGGTCATGTATCTTAACAGGAAATGAATCCATATCGTGATTGATGCATGATGACTCCCGACAGCTAACAGTATACGTATAATTGGCAAAGGCTCAAAGGTTTGTATGCCACCAAACTCTGTTGATGGATGAGGATGGTACGCACCAATCACCGAAAGCCCATGCTTTGGAATTTCTTTGAGGATCCCATTTAATCCTCTATGGAAGCCTCATGAAAACTGTTCGTTTTTTAACGCAAAGAATAAGATGGGTCAGCAGAATTTCCCTCTTTAATCTTAAATCTGGCAACTCTCTGATTGTAATAGGTCATGGAAAACTTCATCGTTGTCGCGTCGCGTGGCTCTCAGTTCTCCCGTCGCATCAATCCAAAGTCCCATTTAACCATGATTCCATGGAGCCAGCCTGAGCCTGCGCCCGCGGATGTCGTCCATTACCCATCGTGCCTCACGCTTTCCATTTCTGCAAATCGTGATTTCATGCGGTCCTGCCGTCCTGCCTCCTGCTGGTGCCGAGCCAAGCCGGCCGGTTGTCGCAGTTCGGTTAAATAGTCCCGCTGCCGTCGCGTCGCGTCGTCTGCAACCAGTGACCTGCATCTGTGGGGACATCTTCCTACAGATAGCGAGATGGAAAGAGAGAGAAAGATAGACAGCGAGAGTGAGAGTGAGAGTCAAAGTGAGGCAAGAGGACAGGGTAAGGAGGATTGCTCCAAGATTTTAAAATTAAAGCTGGAAAATGAGGCGCCGATTTTTTCAATTTTTTTTTTTTTGTCTCCTTGAGTCCTTGGAGAAGTAAAAGAGACGAACAGAAAATGGAATACTGATATCAAGAAGGATGACGAGATTGAGATTTTCAAAAAGAGAGAGAGAGAGAGAGAGAGAGAGAGAGAGAGAGAGAGAGAGAGAGAGAGAGAGAGAGAGAGAGAGAGAGAGAGAGAGAGAGAGAGAGAGAGAGAGAGAGAGAGAGAGAGAGAGAGAGAGGAAGAAAGATAGACGTAAAGAATGAAGAAAGATGTCTGAGTGAGGCGAGAGGTCAGAAGATTGTTCCAAGGTTTTAAAATTGAAACTGAAAATCAGTCGCTATATCTTTTTCGATGTCTCCTCGGAGACCAAAAAAGATGGAAAGAAATGAAAACAGTTGCCAGGAATTAAGATAGCGGTATCGACAGTCTCGAGAGAGAAAGATTAATGAAAAGAATGAGGAAAGAGGTCAGAGGTTCAAGTGAAGGATTGCCTAAAGAAATCATAATTAAAACTCGGGGAGGAGCTCAGGAGCTACCGTTTTTCTTTTACACCTCCGCGGAGAGTGAGAGAGAGAAATGTTGATAACTGTTCACCTGAGCTGCTGCAACCGGCAACCCAAGTCATCCATGCACTTCAAAACAAAAAGTCGTACTATAGCTTAGTAAAAAGAGAGTCGATATGGATAATACGTCATCCTCGGTTAGCATTTTGATACGCCTTGGTGGATCAGAGTGAAAATCGAGTCCTTAAGTTTTCAGCTGCATTAACTTTTAACGCAAAACTCAGTTTAGCTTAAAATTTAGTTTGTCTCAGCTTTGAAAGTTTCAATGTGAGTCATCTCGACCGGGAACTACATCTCTTACAAGGAAAAGAAAAGAAAAGAAAAGAAAAGAAAAGAAAAGAAAAGAAAAGAAAAGAAAAGAAAAGAAAAGAAAAAAAAGAAAGAAAAATGCGTGATAAAAATTGAAAAATGAAAGGGAAATTCTGAGAAAGAAGAATAGCGGACAAACTTTTGGCGCAAGACGATTTCTGCCAACTTCTCTTGATATTAAGCGCTATTAACATGCAATGACTAATTGCACTCTTTTCTTACTTTAACAGTGCTTCCTCTCCATAGGATGATCTGATTTTTGTACTCTTTCCTTTTCCCTGTTTGTACACTCTTTTGTACCTCCTTTTTTTGTGATCCCTTCTACACAAACAGAAAAGTTAGTTCCTTCTGCAGTTCTGCACAAAACCATCTAATTCATTTTCCCTTTTACATCCTCTATAGGACCCTCGCTGTTTTTGGTAGGTTGTAAGATGTGACAATGTTTAACTCACTTTTCACAAATTGTGCTTCTCATACATTTTAGCGATAGTGTTGAAATACGCTATGATCGAGGCAAAGTCGTTAGTGTCATGAAGCACGTCGTGTTAAGGAGAAGCGCGAGAAATGTAGGTATAGGAAAAAAACAAAATAACGAGAAAGTAAAAAGGGGTTGTCACATCACATAAAAGATGCCATATTCTTTGATGAGTGCCAGTTGGTAACCCTAGGCCTTCACTCTTACGGCACATCTACTCGCAAGGACAAGGTACATTTAGCGATTGGCACCCGCGAAATAAGAACACGGCTCGGGTTTATGTACCAGATGCCTCTTTGAGAAATTGTGACATCACCTGTTCACTAGGAGGATCCAGGAATTAGTCTGTCTTCTTCTTTGCTCATTTGAAGGCTCATTATAGAGATAGATAGATTGGGGCACAAGTCAAATATGTGCCCCCCTCTTCTAGCCTTTTTTAACACATGTATTTAAAGGAGTAGGGAGGGAGGGAGGGAGAGAGAGAGAGAGGGAGAGAGAGAGAGAGAGAGGGAGAGAGAGGGGGAGAGGGAGAGAAATTCCGGGATCCGCTTGGTGCACCTGTTCGATAAAATTGATAATATTATACCGTAAATGAACGAACTATGGCCCCAAAAACTGACTTATAGTATAGAACATTTAACATTAAAACTTATCGTTCGGTCAGAACTCGAGGATGGCCGGGAAAGTGTGAAGTGAGAGTGGGTACTTACATGCTCTAGAAATAATTGCCACGTTTTGCTCTTTACCTCTATTGGTCGGTCATCGACCATCGGCGTTCTCTTGACCTCGTTTCGAACGCTTTTCTTCGATTGGTTGCTCCATCTCAGTCTATCTATTTTTCCTTTCGCAGACGCGATTCGCTTCGCTCACAAAATCAGTGAAAGTCTCCGCCCCCTAATCGATTTTCTCGGCACGATTGAAATGTATGCTTATCTCTCACTATCGATCCATAGACCTGTATACGATGTCTGATCTGAAGAATCAATCTCAGAAGCCATAGACAAGAATTTTCCTACTCTTGATTCTGCTCGGGTCTAAGACTCCGCACGTTCCAGAGAATAATGGTTAAGATGGACGAATTGTCATTTGATGAGAGCCCTTCCGGACCTTCTCCCCCTCTCCCTACTCCCATACCTCACATTTAAGTTAAAGTGTGAACCGAATTCAAACGAACAAAATAATTTTTTGTTAAATGTTTGGTTTGATATTGCAGTGGTTTGCTATTGTAGTGGTTTGCTATTGTAGAGTTCAAATTGGACCTTAGTATCTCTGAGTTGTCATTGGTTCCATGTAAAATCTCCTTTGAAAAAGCAGCGAAACTTTTGTTCGAAAAACAAGACATTGGCGAGAGAAAAACAGAAATATAATGGGACAGTTGCAAGGGTCTGAAGTTCCGTTGTTACGGAGATGAGATTTAACTCATAATACTTTGTTTTAAATGGAAATTCCGCGTAGTGACGTCACAACGCACACGATTTTTTACAACTTTATACGTGTGTATCTTCAAAACCGGGACACTCATGAAAAAACCAAAGGCACCAATGTTCTCAGCACATAAAGTACTATCATATTCTTTATAAAAAACACAACATTTAAGACCCTTGCAACTGCCCAATTGTTGTTCTAAGAAAATCTGCAATAAAATTATAATACTATGCATTTTCGCTGACCTAAGGTTTGAACCATTGGCGTACACCGTACAGTTTACTCAACTAGTCTTTTCTGGTGTTGGTTTTTTCGGAAGCAGCTCAGTTCAAAACCCTCAACACCCCCCCCCCCCTTCCCAAGTTTAAAAACAAATGTATCTTGCTTTGTAAGAGAATTATAATCAGAGGCCTTCAAAATCGAGCTTAGAAGGTTGGAAGAACAGCATTTGAAGGGTGTGTTCGGATGCGTTCCTCATTCCACAAGGCCAATATTTTGTTGAGAATTTGTCAGCGGAATGACTCCAAATACTTCCATAATATTCACAGGCTTGTTGCAGACGGATTTAGTTCTGATATCACATTTAGTTATCAGCAGAATGACTCCGAATATACTTCCATAATAATAGGCTTGTTGTGACGGATTTAGTTATGATATCACGGAGTAGATGCATAGTTAAGTTATCTCGATTGTTTGTAACCCATAACTCAAAAATGGCGGAACGGCTGAGAGCTAAAAACGCAACGCTGTCTTTAGTTATTTAAGTTTAAAGAGGTTTGCAAGGCAGTTTGTTTTAAAAGTGTTAATGGATTTTTTTTCTTCTTTCAATCCGTACGTCATTTTGGAGATTAAGTTCTGTTGCTGGGTCATAATCGAGACGTCAATGCGATATATCGACATGTGATGTCACGCTCAAAATGTGTCTATTGACTCTCTATCTGCCCTCATGATTTTGTTTATTTTTTTGTTCTTCTTGATTGCCATTTTTCCACATCCGCTAGCCTTGGGTACGATTTTATGACTTTATAAGCCTCGTGCTGAGAGTCCTCCCCCCCTCCCCCATAAATTTCATAACAGAAACTTTGAACTCACAATCAGTCTCAAGTGCGTTTCTCTCTCTGCTGTGAGTTCAGTTGCCTCTATCTACATAGGCGGACCGTGACCAAAAAAAGTGGGGGGCTAAAAAGTGATGACTTTTTTTTTTTTTTTGCTTCTCACGTCTCAAGTGGTGACTTTTTCCCGATCTTTAGCCTCTGCCTGCACTGATGACTAATGTCAGGCATCAGTGGCGGAGCGTGCTATTCGGAAACATGGCATTTTGTCCATTTGAACCCATAGAAAAGGTCGAATCCGCTGGTCATCGGCGATTCCTTGATAATTCGATATTTTTCATGGGTTTTAATGAGCCAAATGCAACGGTGCCAGATTGCACGCTTCGCCACTGTCAGGCATACACAACTTTGGTTCACTCTATTAAAGTCTTTTGGTGGATTGGGTCATTTTTCTACTAAATGTTTTGTCACGCTACCAAAGCGTTTTTTCCGTGCAGTAAATATTAAATTTTTTAGAAGCTAGGAAAGAAAGTGGACGAATCTCCGGCCATCAATTAATGATGCTTTGAAACAAGTATGAACGCTGACCAATTGCATGCGGTATGACGTATGAGGCTGATTTTCTCTGTCTTTGTCCTCCACTAATAGTACAAGCAAAGCAGATCACCCCGCTCCGTCAGTCCGTCGCACTATGGTCTAAGATCGAAAAAGATTGGCAAAAAACCAGTGAAGAAAAGACAAACAATTTATCGTTGTTTGACCTTTCTAGCTTAATTTAAAATTTTCTAGTCAACATTTCTAGGTTTAAATTACTTCTTTTAAGTGGTCTCTGTGGTTTAAATTGGTCTTGAAAGTTTATAAATGATACTTAAATGAGAAATTTACTTTTTGATTTTTGGCCACTTTTTGACGATCTTAGACCATAGTGCGTCGCGTTGCAAGGATAGAATAAAAGCTAGCCATACCATCCGCGGCCGATGACATGTGTTGAATCTGTTGCTGTTGTTGTTTCTGTTGGGCCGCCTCCAACCTCCAACTTTTCTCGCTCTCTTTGTTTACATTCACTCCTCCCTCTCTTCCACGCTCCCCACGCTCATCATCCCGACCTCCGTACTCGTCTGACCCCTCGTGGCCTCATTGAAGTCAAGTTATATTAGTTGACGCTTGTTGCCAGTACTATCAAACTTGCTTTCCTATCTTTTGAAGTGGAAATTTCACGGAAACAGGACTTTTCGGCGACACCGATAGTTCTGTCATGGCAATTGCGTTATTAAAACCTAAGTAAATGTGATCAAAATCTTTAGGAAGTTGCTTTCATCACAGAAAGTCATTGGTATTGGTATATGCATCCAAATATGTTATAAATATTCATTCGTTTGGTAATTTTGAACAACGGATATGCAAGCATGCAACAAGCAAGGGTTCATTCCTGCGCTCTCGGTAACGTGAAAATGCGCCTTCATTGTGGAAGTAAGCAACTTGACATCGGGCGTGTAGGAATAGTTATCGCAAGCGTTACTCCACGATTTTCTGTTGGACGGCCGCTGCGCTGAGGGTATACACTATGAAATGAGTGAATCGCATAACATTTTGATTCATTTGTAGAATATACATATGAGTGCTGCACGGGAAGCTCACGATTAGTCACTTATCATGTTATTTGCAACTTTTCTGCTGGTCAAAGTTCAAAGTGAATGGCAGGAAATCACTTTTCTTAACTTTCCTTTGTAAACATTCTTTGTGAAGTCGGCAATTTTTTTCAGAGTAAACTTCCGATTTTCAACCTTCAATTTGTAATCTTCAATTTTTCAGCGCAAAAATAATGAAGAAATAGTCGTAAAATTAGTACAACACGGCAAGTGACTCGCCGCCGAGTTTTTTCTGTTTTGTCTTCTTGTTAGAGCGCTGCGCATATACAACTTTCGTTGGTCGATTGTTGGTAAAATCAGTGACCACTTTACCATCTCGGGGTTAGTTTACATTCCGTACGCGCACCCGGAATCATCGTGCCTGATGGAAAGTGAGTTTCTGACAAATATATTTTAAACAATGTTATTACTGCGACTATCGTATAAAAAATAATTGAACATGTACCTATACAGTCGATGAAGTAAAGAATATCGGATGACGCCTCAGGTTGTAGCAGCTCAGGTAGGCCACTTGCAATACGTAAATTCCTCGATGTAAGTATTACAAGTCTAGTCTATAGGTACCTGAACCAAAATCTAAGGAGTCATCTGACATTCATTCATTCGTCGCCTGCAACGCACGGTCCACGATAGGATGCCAACCGAGCATTGAAATTTAGGAGCATCTCTGCTTGATTTTGGTGGCCAGCCGAAGCCGCAGCCTCAGCTGCAGGCCGTAAAGATTATCTCAAGTGCGGTGTCATAGTGAAGAAAGGGGGAGTCTTCCCTGACGAGTCTTTATGCGTCGTAGAAATATCTGAATATTTCGATTATGAAATCTAAAAACTACAGTTTTCAACAGGGTGTCGCACTGAATGGGTAATTGAAAAGCCTCTTGCAAAAACATCGAATGTGCAAAGTGTCTCTTATCGAGAAGATAAATAAAAAAGCAAATAAGCGACAAAATGTAAAATTTAGGCAACTTAAGGTAAGGGATTTTTTTTTTTTCTTTTTTTCTTTTTTTTTCATTTTTTGGTTTTTTCAGTACTAAGTAATATGCATTATCTATTGCTAAACTTACACCTCTTATACATCAGCAAGGGAAATAGAGGTAGTTTCAGAAGTGTAGGCGGATCTAGACCGATAATCTTTGGAATTTGTCAACATTATTTATGATATTACTCGCTGAAAATGAATAAAAATGAAATTGAGTGTTCACTTTTCAATAAGGAAAACTTTAAACACAAAAGAATAAAGTCAGGGGCAAATTCGGTATTGATTTGAAGGAATGAAAGTTGAAAATTCGCCAAAGATTATGGTTTTGGTCCGCCTATATACACTTCTGAAACTACCTCTAGCAATGCAGGGGTGCAAAATGTTCCAAAACTTCGGAAGTTTCACGCGATCCATAACTTATTTCCTCACAGGATTTTCAAAAATTTCCTCAAAAAAATTGGAAATTGATGACTCTTTTTTGGTTATTTTAAGATTTCAACAACGTATGTTCGCAAAATGACCGATATTTTCCCATTTTTTACATTATTTTCCTGGGAAATCCTTGTTGCCATTATTAAAAAAAAAAAAAAAAAAAAAAAAAAAACGGAAAAATTTCCTCACTTTCCCAGAAATTTCCTCACTTTCACGCGATCCGTGGATCGCTAGATCGGGCACATTTTGCACCCCTGTAAGCAATGGATCCCCAAGGATTGGCAACATAGGCTGAGATGAGATGGGTTGCCGTTCTGCCAGAGTTTAACGAAATTTCCAAATGCATCGGTGATATATTCTATCGATGGACCAAAGGATTCAGATTGGAGTCTTTTCATGTTGTAGTACTGTCACATCCATGATTGAACTGTATTAAATCTTTGTGTCCAACGTTGAATGAATGAATTTCCTTAAATTCACGCCAAACGGCAACCATGGAGTAGAGTTCTATTTGCTGTAGTGCTGTGCTGTGACACTGACAATGAAGCTAGTCTCGCTGGTATTTACTGCTACGCTACGTTCTACGGCTGCGCTGCCCGTCATGCATCTCACTCTCACCTATAATAATCCTGACCAAAAGAGGGAGAGTTTTACGTGTTTGGTGTCAGCTTGACGGAATTATCCATCCATGTTGGATCCGATTCCGGTCATCAGAACGACTGGTTCATTCGATACATTCTAGAGCTCTTCTCTCGCATCAGTGTTGCAGTGGCGTGTCGGAAAATTGGTCTGTTGCATACAGTAGCGGATCCAGCCCTCGTGAACGGGGGGGGGGCGGCGAACTTGGGATTTTCGCCTCTGAATGACCCCCTTTTCTTGTTTTCGCTCTTACTTTTCCCGTTCCTCTCTCCTCTTTTCCCACTTTTTTGGCTGAGCGGGGGGGGGGGGCGATCGCCTCCTTCGCCCCCCCCCTGAGTTCGTCAATGGTTGCATATTTTTGCTGTAGCATGAATCACTTTTCTCAGCTTAGAAAGTTGTGATTAGAATGATTAGATGGGACTCCCTTTATTGTGACCCGCTCATTTGACCGCCATCTTTGAATATGTTAAACAAAGTTCAAGGCGACGATTCGGCCTTTTTGGGTGGTTCTCTCAATCTGCGTTAAGGTTACTTAAAAACTTCTTATCTCCGAACTATTTAGCTTTTAAAATTTAAACGCAGGTAATTTAAACGTTCCGGTAGCAGTTCTTGTTTAAGCCGATTTGAAGCTCCTCTTCGCATCGCTGGTCGTCTTGATCTCCACTCAAAATCGCCTTAAATATCTCGCTCCCAATACAGGGTGTTTCACGTAACCTGCTCACTGTAGTTTCCTTGAACTTTTGACCGTACAAAAATCGGGAAAAATCGGTTATACACCAATTCGGACTTGAAATTTCATTTAACCCTTTGTTGCCCGACGGTACTCACAAGTACCACAAATTTTACCCAGAGTTAAATGCAAAATGCGACAAATCAATATAAGCATCAATTTACGTGAGAAATCTGCGACTAGATCACCCATAGCTGTCAAAAAACCGGGCAGTACTTACAAATACCCTTGGGCAGTAAAGGGTTAAAAATACTGTCATAACCCAAAATTTGGTTTTTGGGGGGTTTTCAGGGGGCACCCCCCTAATCTCGAAATTTTCAAATGGCAACCCCTATCTCGTAATACCTCATTTAAAAAGGCGTAAAATTCTAAGCATTTGGGCTTAAACCGGAAGTCGATATCTCTTTTTGTGTTTGAGATATCGAAGGTCAAAGTTCGATATTGGACCAATTTTCGAAAATTCTCAACACCTGCTAAAAGAGTTGTAAAACAAAATATTGCACTTGTAAAATGCTCTACTCGAAAAGTACTTTCAAGAAAAAAATACGAATTTACGATCACACAAACCGGAAGTCGACTTTCAGGCACCTTAACCTTTTTGGCGGGAAAACGCCCATTTCTCAAAATTTTTAAACGTCAATGCGTCATCATCAATCGTAATACAGCGCGGCCGCTCGTGAAATTTGCCAAACAAGTTTTTCCTCCATTTGATTCTATGTAAAACAATCGATTCGATGGTGAAGCGCTAGCTTCACTAGCAATCGATTTTTATGCATTGATTCAAACGGAGGAAAAGCATAGTCGCTGAATTAAACGAGCAGCCACTGTTGGCATAACTCGAATCGCCCATCGAATCGAGAGACTGCTCTACTAAAGCACCATATTTTAATACATATTTAGGTATTGGTGACCATGAGTTAAGCCTTTCTTGCCTTGTTTCTGTTTTTTTGTTTTTGTTTTTTTTTTTTATCACATCGATATAGCCAACAGCTAGGCTCGAATTGCAGTCCTATGCTTATCGGTCAATCGACTCAATCTGAAACAGTACGTTTGCTTATCCTTGCGATTGCAAACGCAAATGTGCAAACCGGGGTCTATTTGCAGCGTTTATGCTCTCGAGTGATATTCCTCCTTCGTCTCCCAAGTCCAATGCATTGTTGCCAAGTTTGTCGGTAAATTCTAACGTTTTACTCAGAGGTAAATAGGAGAGTGCGTTTGATTATACACAAAACGGCAGCTCTCTGCTCTAATGTCTCTGAGTCTATTATTTTAATGCGTTTCTATTCTTTACTCGTGGAGTCATTCGGCGCTGCCGCTGGCTAGTCTCCCTACAGATTTGTATTCCGGCTGAATGGGTATCCCGTGGGGCTCCCCTCAGTCCCCTTCTATCACAATCCTCTCTATTGCGCATGGAACGTCAGATAGGCACCCCTTTTGGCAGGTCTGAAGTCTGTCCCGCATGTTGTAGGTTATTACTTTGATGGGTCTGTTGCGTAATTTTGCTGCAACAATATGGCGCATTGATTCTGATGTAAACTTCCGCGAAAGTAACGATGCGCATATTAAAATTTTTCAAAATCGTACTATTAACGCTGTGAATCGCATTTAATTTGAATAACCCGCTCTGCACTATAATCTATTTTCACCAACTTACCACTGTACAGACGCGAAAGCACTGGGATTACTGGGAAACATCAAGATAGCTTGCATGTTCTTTTTTTTGCGAATTATCTGGTGGATCATGACCCGATGTTGGGACATCCATTTATAGTTTGTATTTTATTTTAACCCGATCCGACAGGCTCATCTGATTATGAGTGATGACTGGTGCCTTTCGTTTATGGATGTTCGGGGTTTTTCTGAAGCTCAACCTTGAGTTGGAGTTCAGAAGAGTCCGGTGCTTGCTGATGGTTCCAAACGGCTCCATACAGGGGAGTGGCGGCTCGTGCCATCTGGCAACAATGCCTTCGCTCCATTTGAATCTATGTTTAACAATCGATTGCTGGTGAAGCGCTGCTTCACTTTCGAATCGATTGTTTTACATACAATCAAATGGAGGCATGACATATTGTTGCCATATTGCACGAGCCGCCACTGGTGGGTCCAGAACACACTTTTTTAGAAGGGGCTATTTGCATGAACAGGGGAGTGGATATCTCTTGGAATTCTACTATTTTCACCTACATCCGACAGGTATTTGGTACCTACGTATGGTATATTATCGGATTTGTGGGGGGGGGGGGAGGTGACCCGTACTGCGCCCGCCTTCGATTCCCTTATTTCAATAATGCACGCCAGATTATTATTATCCAGCCTTGTCATATAGTTACTCCTATCGAGGTCCACTTTATTTCTGGTTTAGGGGCCATAGACCAGGCTCGCTGTATTCAAGCGGCTTTTACTTATAACTTCCCTCCTCCAGAGTATACTGTTCACTGGACAGTTCACTCCTCTCTTGATGAACGTGAATATTGTCAAAGTCGTGTTAAAGACAATAGCGTGGTTTAGTGGTTTACGGGCTGTGAATACGGTGTGTATCGTAGTAATTAGCTCGATGCATGAATAAAAGCGAGTCGCTTTAAAAAAAGCGACACGTCTGTTCTGCCGTTCGGCGATCTGCGACAGCAGCAGCGAGCGGCAGTGTGCGTTGGTGGGAGGGGTGTGTGGGGGAGTAGAGCTAAGCGTGAGTCAGCGCTCAGTGGCCCCCGAAATTCTGTCATCAGTTTTTCTTTTCATGATGACTAATTCAAGGAAAGTGAGTCAGACGCATGGTTTTTTTTTTGGGACGAATAAACTTTTAAACCGCACCAGAGTCCCTTTCCTCTTCTCTTTTTGATTTACTGTCGCAGGAAAAGAAATGGGGATCCCGCTTTAAAAGTGCGTTTACTGTTTGTTTGTTGTAAGTTGACAGCATCAAGTTTTTTCTTTGTCAATCACGCGAGGGCGAGGCGACTAGCAACATTACCCCCCCCCCCCCACTCCACTCTCATGTCGAAAAATGATTTTCTGATAATTTAATCAGCTTCGATAAGTTGCGCTGAAAAGCGCAAAAAATGACTAGGCGGCTTTAATTATTGAAATACACTATGTGTTGTTATAACCATCAAGCAAAACCTTCTCCTAACGCAATATCAAATAAGAAGACTTGAGAATCAAAGTTTGTATAGAAAAATGTCCTACCCTCAATCATTTTTAGCTCGAAACAATGTTATAAAACTTTTTTTTTTTTTTTTTTTTTAAATGTCGCCGATAATATGAACGTCTTCAGCCGTAAAAGCTTTTGCTGAACCAGCTTGTCGTCAAAAAATAATTTTGATCGACATCTTCGGGGTTGCCACTGACTTGAAAAACTGGGAGAAAGGGGGAAATTTCATTACTAGCTATTTACGATGAGTTAAGGATGTTCATCGGTGTCAATTATGTTCACTCGTTCGTCATCTTCAAAGAGGCGCTTGAAAAAAAACGAGAAGTTATACTAATCTAAAAAATTTTTGATTTTTTAAATCTGCAAATCTTATGGTCGTTTAAGAAGGATCAATTATTATCAGTGTGCCCAAATCTAAAGATAATCAGTTTGAAATAGACCCTTGAATTCCTTGAATACTTGCATGATTGTTTGGGGGTGTCGAAAAGAGGTAATCTAGCTTGATGTGCTCAAATCGTGGCTTATAATTCAAGAAAGCGCTTTGAGGTTTTGTATGTTAACCAGATGGAAGTTCGAATTGCATCATCGTTGCTGTAACAGTAGTGTGCCACTGTGGCAGCGACTGATTGTGAATGTGAGTGCGACAGGTTCATACGATGCATTCAATGAGTTTTTTATGTTTTACCTTGTATAAGTCAAAACAAAGTAAGAAGGATGGACGAAAAAGAATCGCATGTTGTGGAGACAAAAACGAGTTTATAAACTTTTATTTATTCAACAAAATAACACGGGCGTTCGCGCTTACACGCGCGACAGTGATGCATTTGGCGCCGAAAAACTGTTTCGGATCTGGTTCACTCGAAGATTTGAGATCCGAGCGACAAGCTTGCTGCAGTTTCGCTCGCTGAATATTGAGCTTGCGAAACTTTGTCACTTTACATCGATATATGCAAAGTTTCAAATATACATATGCTCCTGTTTTGGTCAGTGTTGGTTGTTGTCGATTCCAGTGGACTATGGGCAGTATGGACGCAAAAATAAGCTGTGCCCGGTTTTTTTATTTTTTATTTATTTTTTATTTATTTTTTTTTATTTTGTATTTTTTCGAGCTGGAAGGAATGGATATCTTACTCCGTCGCGTCGCACACTGTGAGATTTGACCGATCTAGCTAGACAAAAGTCGAAAAATCAAAGTGCTCCAATCAGATCGAAAATGGACTGAAATGAAAGCTTAGGGTGTGCTGATTACGTACGTATGGTACAAAAGCTATTTTGCTTGACCAGGTCATGAACTATTCAGCTTGGAAGTTGGTCGATCGTAATGGCTTCGTCTGAGCAGTTTTCATAGTCCAAAACGTCATCCTAGTTTTCGCGATTTTTTTTAAAACTAATCGTATTTTAAGAAACATCTTGCAATGGAAATGATACAGGAAGGTATGACGATGGCTTTACATTAATTAGAATTGCATTTCCTTCGTTTTTTATTGTGCTATGATTATTTTAAAGTGGACTGGTTTTGGTGATAAGATTTCCATACAACTTCATATTTCATGGACAATATAAAACGAACCCCTCATCCGTCCGCATTGAAACTTAATTCACGTGAAAGCCCGTGTTTCAGAGAAGAGATCCATGTAAAGTTTTCCTGCTACTTTCGCGCACTAAGCGAGAACATTCGTGATGAAAATTGAAAATCAACTCGTATTTTCACAAATTCTCGCTGTGTCTGACTGGCTGACCGTGCGCAGTGCTGGTGCTGCGAGCCACGTGCTGTCGTATTCACTAGAGTCCCTGTATATGAAAGAGTCAAGACACGTGAATAGAAGTGAGGAAGAAGAAGGTGTCTGAGGAGCCTGGAGGCGCGCCTCTTGTTTACATTTTTATCCAACGATCTTCCCGCCAGAGATTACATATGTATGTATTCGTGTGGAAGTAATCTTTGTTAGGTCAACATAACCTCCAATACCCGATAGCCTCACTACCTGTTTCAAAAGTAATGCGTGAATTTTATTCTGTTCTGAACACATTTTTATCAATATCTAATTCAAATTTCATAAGTACAAGCTAAAAATGCCGAAAGTTTCCTCAAAGCTGGGCAGCTGTGAAGGTGGTTCCATGAAGATGTAAACAAGAGGCGCGCCTCCAGGTTTCATAGACCCCTTCTTCTTCTTCACTTTTCAGCAGCCAATCAGAGATGGAACCTCGTATGGCGAGACTCTTTCATATATAGGGACTCTAGTATTCACCTATGCAAATTTCTTACGTTGAAACAACGCCATCCTCCGTCCGACACCGCTAGTTTAATGGCTAGCGCAGTGGATCGCTAGGTGAAAGGTTTTGCGTTCGAAACCCGGACCAAATAGAACTGTTTTTGTTCTCCATGATTGTTCATAATGAACTTTACTGCTCTTGAAGGGAAATAATTTGTTAATCAATTACGAGAAGGAGAACTGGATTACTTATTTTCGGAACCTGTCAATTAATTATTATTTTATTTTAAAGCCTCTTATTTTTAAATAATCGTCTAATCGTTACGTTTCGCTTATGGTTATCATATTTTTGCCTTTCCTATTCTCAGCATGAGGTGCGATATTTTTTTCTGTCATTTCTTTTTTCTCTCCATGCGTTAATTTCTATAATTATTGGAATTATTCTTCTGAAAAAGCTCATCATGAAAAAAAAAAACAAAAACAAAAACAAAAACAAACAAACAAAAATCTAGTTTCTACTTAATTAAATGAAAATTGATTAAAATTGTCCATTAAAAACATTCATTTGTCAAATTGTTTTGTTTGTTTAATAGTTTGTCATTGTCATTTTTGAACTTTCGTGATTTTTCATTTTTTTTTTTTGTTTTTGTTTTTTTTTTTTGTTTACTCTAATTACGTTGAATGCCAAAATTATTGAAAATGGACCTTAAATTCGGATTCAGCGACCCAAAAAACCCCGTAGTACCTCAAATGAAGAAGTATAATAGTCGAGAAGACTTTTGTCTAGCTAGATCGGTCAAATCTCACAGTGTGCGTCGTATCGATCGATTTGAAACTCAAAAATGTCACAATTTTGTGGCTTCGATCGATCAAAATTTCGAAAATTTTGAATCTTTGATCGGTGGAAACTTAGTTACTTTTCTCAAATGTTAATTGTATGATCATAAATACGATAAAATTCAAACATTTCTATTGATCGATGGAAACTTTGACTTTTTCGTAACATTTCTTTTCAATCGTAGTATTGAAACGATCGAAATTCCAACTAGATCGAACTCACAGGCCTAATCGCAGGTCACATTAATTGTTCCTCATAAAATGTTACAAATAATAATAATGGATGAAATAAACTGTAAGTGACGGTTCTATTTGGGTATTGATAAAATGTGTAATGATGATGGACGGACGCCGCGCCCGTGAACGGAGAGACGGATTGACATTTTGTAGAAATGCGTTTTTCTTTGGGTTCTGAGGGTCCCATAACGGCAGAACACGAGTAATGCGTCCTTTTTTCTAAATACTCCACCTCACCGCCCATTTCCTGATTACAAAATTGTTTTTTTTTTCTTATATCAGGAGGAAATAATTCGATGATGGTAATTTCCGCTTCTTGTACTTTCTAACTTCTCTTTAACATGTTTCGATTTGTTAAAACCTTAGCTTTAATAGTTAAATTGTTGCCTCAACACATTTCTTGGTTATTCTGCTGATAAGTAATAATAAAATAATGTTGATAGTGCACTATTACTAATAGAAAATGTGTGTTTTTCCTCTGTTGCAGGTGAGTCACATTTCAAACTGAACTTTCAACTTGTCATGACGTGTGATGCTAATAGTCGCTGAGCTTTGCAATATCTTCATTTCGCACGGTAGATTCTGCAAAGTGACACTCAAAGGAAGGTTTGCTAAGTATCTTCCATCATGAATTGTCAGAATTAAGGGGGTTTCCTGAAGAATGGCCTTCTTCAAAAACTAGAAAGAAGATCGAAAAATCTCGCTGAAAATTTTTGTTGATAATATTTCGATTTACGTATAAATAAATCGTGAGTGGAAAGAATAAACAGCTTCTCAAATGGATGTACCCAATGTTAATTTTCGATTTTTTCCTAAGCACCCTTTTTAAACCTCTGTCTGGAAAATGTCCCTGTTCTTGAAAATTTAATATTTTTCCTCTAATAATGCGTTTCTTTAAAGAGCTGAGACGGAATGAATTTGGCGTGACTATTGAACCTTTAATGGGCTCTGTTTACGAAACAAAGTTGTGCGCATGGACCCTGTCTGGAGACCTATCCGTTGTTATCTCATTTTTTGACTATAGCCCCCCTAGCCCTTATGACGCGCCGCCTATACTCTGTTCAGGATACGATGAAACTTGGCGAGTCAGGTAGAAACGCTCTACTTTGCAACGTAGCCCTTTGAGTTGTACAGCCATTGTGCTCACTCGGACTCTTTTCGACTGGACCCTTCTTCGGGAAGAGGCATTCTGAGGCAAGAATTCAATTTTCTTTCAAAATTCTTTTTTAAAGAATTCAATTGAGGTACGCTCATAAACGGAATTCTCAAAAAATAAATCTCCGAAGATGATGAGGTGTCAAATTCGATTAATTTTGACAAGTTATGGCCCTTTGGGCATAAATTTCATCTATTTCGTCGTATCTGTGACCGTTTCTGATTTGACTTTTGCACAGATAACATTCATGGTCAGCCGATTCACAGAATTGCCTCTTCTTGAAGAAGAGTCCAGTCGAAAAGAGCCCGAGTGAGTACAATGGCTATACAACTCAAAGGGCCGCGTTGCAAAGTAGTGCGTTTCTACCTGACTCGCCAAGTTTCATCGTATCCTGAACAGAGTATAGTATACAGGTCCATCGAAAAAAAACATCCAGAATCTGATTCAACCAAGTCATTTTAGCGAGATACATTAAATTAAGCTATAAATATTTCCAGAGAGCCCGAGACGGCTGGCTGGAGTATACAAAAAATTAGAACTTAAAATACTTGCTATTGCAGATAAAAGAACTTACGTAAACGAACATATACACATGTATGATAATGATCTAATTGTAAGAGAGGAACCAGAGCAAGAAAGAGAAAAAGGTATGTTGATGAAGAGGACAAATTTTGAAGGAGTGAGGTGACGAGTCTGACGAAAAGGACGGGGGGGGAGAGAGAGAGAGAGAGAGAGAGAGAGAGAGAGAGAGAGAGAGAGAGAGAGAGAGAGAGAGAGAGAGAGAGAGAGAGAGAGAGAGAGAGAGAGAGAGAGAGAGAGAGAGAGAGAGAGAGAGAGAGAGAGAGAGAGAGAGTTTACTGGAGTGTTTACATCGTATTTTTGTGACAACCGGTAATTTATTATGACAGTGGCCTTACGGTAGCTGCCGGCGCCTACTTGGCGCCTTGTAAGTCGCCATACCTTTTTATTCTGTCTTTATTCGTCCAATTATTCGGCCCTAAATACCCGAAAGAATTATCGTGAAGTGCATCTTGATGGTTGTTGGTTAAGACTAAAACTAGTCTTTCGGTACGTTTGAAAAGTACGAAACTGTGTTAATTATTGTCAGGGTGAATTCCAGAATTTATTTTGTGCTCGAAAAAATTATGTTAAATTAATCAAGCCAATTGATTTCACCGGGAATTTTTCATGATATGGCGGTAAATTTTTTGCGCTGATTGATACACGCAGGGTATAGTTCAAAAGTAACACCCTCCGCCCCTCCCCGTCACTGATAAAAGGGCTCGTAAAACATTAGTTGTGCTCTCTCCTGGAAATAAAATCTGTTGGTTACCCTTAGAATGTCTATGGTCAAGAACATACCTATGGTTTCACGCGCTGTTCCGCAAACCATCACGTATTTAATGGTGTAATGTTTGCACGATACACTAAGTGCAAATAATGTCTCAACTTTGCTATTTTCGTGGAACTGTATCACAATGCACCTCGGAACCTCTTGAACCTAAACCTCGGTATCTATCAACTCTTCGATAAAATCGGAGTTTCTCAAACTCTGCTTTACAACGGCAGCTCACTATATGTGGTTAGTTGCAATACCCCTGTTTAGTATTTAGTGATGACGTCACGATCAAAATTGGTTCCAAACAAATGCTCTATCCCGCTCACTCTCTCTCGTGGATTTACTCATGAGAAATCAGATCCAAATTTTCGAACGGAAATTCATGCTAGTTTTAACCACCAGTTATCTCAAATTTTTTTGCACTATTAGATTCCACGTACCTTAAAGTGTATATCTTTTCACTCTGACACAACTCCTAAAATATCACAAACGAATTTACAATCACAGTTATACCACAAGATGTTCTATGTTTTGTCTTTGTCTTACTCACGGTCTCTTTTGGGAGTGTCACCGCTATGCCCCTCAATCATCCTAACCTCTCTCCGTATCGAAGCTTGTTCGAGGTATAACACATAGCGTGATGGTGTCGATGAGCTTATATTCTAGAATTTTGTGCCCATAAGAAACTGTGAGTGTGTCAAGGACAAACATAGGACTTTCTTCGATATAACTGACTGTGCATTATAATGCGCGATGTTTCAAAATTTTGTTGTAGCTTGCTCATATTTTAAGGCATGTGGAATCCAATGGTGTAATAAAATCTGAGAGAACTTGTTGTTTACTAGCACAAATTTGTATTTGAAAATTTGGATCGTGTTTCTCATGGGAAAACCCACGAGAGCGAGTGAGATAGAATTTTTTTTCGTGACGTCACACTAAACAGGTCTATGGGACCGTATGACTCTAAAGACATAACCTTTTAATGTTCGAATAATTGACCACGTACAGTCTTGTATTATTCGAGCAACATCTATTGAGCGGGAGGGGAGGGGGTATTATGAAATTTATTCAAATTGATCGCCGTTATAGTTATACTCACATGTCAGCGTCCTTTTTCTTTCTTTTTTTCTCTTTTTATTTCAGTTTGTTTTCAAACAATTTATCATCTTGACACCGTTTTTACGTTATCCTCGTTTTAAGCACGAGGGTTACTTCGCAGAATTAATGAGTCAGATTCTTCCTTTACAAAGTCTCAGGAAATATTTCGGCCGAAAACAACTCAAACGCTAAATAGCCGCAGTTATTACTGCAAACACGATGTCAAAT
This sequence comes from Trialeurodes vaporariorum, assembly GCA_011764245.1. Taxonomy (NCBI): domain Eukaryota; kingdom Metazoa; phylum Arthropoda; class Insecta; order Hemiptera; family Aleyrodidae; genus Trialeurodes; species Trialeurodes vaporariorum. The sequence goes on from VMOF01000002.1 coordinate 57,006,930, forward strand.
GTTATATTTGACCGAGGAAGGCAGGCTGGCAGGGTTCTGATCCAACAGAATTTAAGCCGTCTTATAATTGCAAGTAATTGGGAGGAAAATGTAATTAATATAGATATAATTAATTAAATTCCATATTCAATGTACGGCGCAATTAATTAATTTGGATGTCTGTGAGAAAGCAGTGTGCTTCAAACGGAGTAGGTACCATCATGCAGACTCATTTAGTGGCCGCGCGTGGATCTAAATTTTTTTGAAAGGTGGGGGGGGGGGGGGGGGGGTTGCGGATTTTGATGGTTCTTATTATTGGAAGTCCCACAAACCGAGGGATTTGATGGGGATGGGTGTTGAAAAAAAGTAAAAACAAATTTGGTAACTACCCCCTCGCCCCTCTCGATTTGCTGCCATTGCCCCCCCATATCAGAATATATATGTAAAATTGTGGAGTTTTATGAAGGATTTACTCGTTAAGTGATTGATAGGGTGCCTGGAATAAACTACAGGCTCCACTCAATTTCTGGATCTTTTTTAGCCAGGAATCTGCCTATATAAAGATATTGCTGAAGTTTCTGGTGAAGAGCACACCTACAATGTTATGGTATTTTTATTCTAGGGGACCGAATCAATTCCTCACGCGTTCACTTTTTTTTCTGTGCGCGGGTGCGTTCAAGTCACTGCCCACGGTGAAAATTAACTGCGATTCAGGTGGGCATGAGTGTTCAGAATGAGAGGGAAAGCCTGAGAAATCTTGCCTGCTGGTCGGTGGAGGAAGTGCAGCCGTTTTGCGGACATTCAATGACATTTTACAATCCATCGACGATTAAACCGGTTGAAGTAAAGATGGGTAATTTGAGTATTTCTATAAGTCACTTTTACAACTCGCAACTGATTTATGTAATCTTTGCTTCAACCGGTTAAGTCACCGATGGATTGTAGAATGTCATTGAAAATCCGCAAAATGGCATCATCGGTGAAGGTGGATGAAATTTCGACTAGAGAAAATCCTTTCCTCGTGTACACATACGTGTATAAACATCGTAAACGAAGGACTGTCACAACACAATGTCCTACCTCCTGCCCTGCCGGACAAGGAACGCAGCATCAATAATTACGCGTCGTGCTCTCATCAATTTTGAATTGAGGTGGCCAGCGTGGATAAATAGAAGCGAGTAGACTGGTGAAAGTAATTTGAATATAATTTGATGACTTCGCACAAATAGTGTGTTGTGGTTTTCGGAAGCCGGCGGACGGAGTATTCTCTATCAGCTTAGCCATCCCGCCATCCGCCTTCAAGCATCTGAACATGATATTTCATCTTATTCTGTATAAGAGAAAAAAATGTCAATGCACACTTCTTTGTACAAAAATTTTAGGGCTGATCCTCAAACATGTGGGTAATAGAGAAAAGAGCGTCTTTCTTATGCTCCGAGCTGGAATTGTTTTAATAGTTCTATACAGTGGCGGCTCGTGCAATGTGGCAACAAGGTAATCCCTCCATTTAAACCTATATTAAACAATCGATCTTCAGGAGGTGCAATGCACCCCCAAGTTATCGATACTTTTGCATAGGTTTAAATGGCAAAAAACATAGTTGCCAAATTGCACGAGCCGCCACTGGTTCTATATCCTGTATGCATTGGCGCCCGCAGAAAAATCCGCAGGGTACCTATTTTTCATTTTCAATGAGAGATTACTTGCATGAGTTAATTGCACCAAACGGTGCAATATCTCGCCATTTCCATCAGGGAACGAAGTGCGTAAATCTGTTAAATTCGGCCGCAAGTCTCATGTTTTTAATAACACGAATAAAATTTTAAAAGCTTCCTCCATCAATGTTTTTAACCATGTCTGGCCCATCCTGAAATCAAAGTTTAGGTCCCTCCCGCCCTCTAGATTCCGGCAAACGGGCGTCCATGATCCTGACCTTCATGTGTTACGTGATGCTGAGCCCTTGCGGTATGGGAGTCATTGGGGAGGGGGCAGAGGGAAAATCGCCCCCTTACCCCAAGGATTTGATACATCTTGACATTTAAGGAAAATTTTAAGGAGCAAAAGAATAAACGGATTTTTATTTGGAGCATGTACGTTAAGAAAGCTCTCAATTTTAGGGGAAAATGCACAGAAAATGTGGTTTTACCCAAAAGTTTACTCAAATGTTTGTGAAAATGGACCACGATTGTCAGAGTTAGATTTGCCGGGGTCAAACCGCAATCGTGTGCAAAGAAAAACAAAGAGGGGCATCAGTATTTTGCCCCTCCCTTCAAGCAAAAGTTGAAATGACGTCTCTGCCTCTGTCTGGAAAATGAGGCGTAAGCCTGAGATTAAAGAAGAAGAAAAGGAAGTATGATGATTACATTTATGAATAGGTGGAACTTATCTGCTTCTATTAGTTCAATAGTTGAATGCTTAATAATGCTTCACACTTGTGCAAGAGTATTTCCAGAATTCAGTTGATCCTAATAAACAAGCGTGTGTAACGTATACATATGGGTAGATATTATTATTCTAACCTCGACAGTCGACGCAGCGTGTTTCTCCTCGCTTTAGTAGCACTGTATATGTATAACGGTAACGACGACACCCCTCCCCTCCCCACCCCTTAGCACGGTCCTAATTGCCCAGCCCTGAGCCCTTTTTACCGCGCCCCTTCCATGTCGTGCTGGTACTTTGGGGGGTCTGAAGGTTTGAAGCCTGGAGCGCGGAGCTTAGAGAGGCTTTCATTGATGAGTTCCCAGTTCCGTGCGGGGCTCAGGACTTGACAACAATAACAGCGACGAAAGAGAGACACCAAAGTTTAAAATAAGGATCCCTTTCATTTCATACTTGTGGACTGTGTAGTTCTGTCATTTTATGGTGTAAAGGAGAAAAGGAGGCATCTACTAAAACACGGTAGTTCTTGAAACAGCGCCAATCTTAACACTTATTCTCACGTAAAAATTTACTCTTGGGAATTGGCTGAAACATGTATTTTGAGTTGATGACTGTAAATTCAACTTACTCCTTCTTGGCAATTTCATTTCGGCGTTAATTCTCAGCCTTCGGTAATCTAGACAAAGAATTTGTAATTTTGAGAAAATGTTGAAGTTTGAGTAGAATATGTGAGTCTGGGAATGAAACCAGCGTAACTAAAAACTCTATGTATTAGGCTTTAGGACCCAAATATACTTAAGACAGTTGTCGTACGACTTCCAACGTTAACTCAATTATTTTGGTTATTTTTATGGAATTCGCCAAGTCTTGAACGTGGAAAAATCAGATACAGACCCCTGAATGTATGAATGCATAGATTTTGCCATTCACCACGATTGATTGTATCAGCTTTAAACATTTTTATGCGATAGCAACATTGAAGGACCCGCAATTAGGTTTTGATGCCTTTAGTTGACGGGGGGGCGTCTGGTTCAAGGAAGGGTTAAGAAAGGTTTTTTTGAGCGCACGTTTATCGGAAGTTATACGGACTGAAAGTGAGTAGCAAACTTCAGACCCATCACCAATGTACTTGATTAGCTTATTATGTAACAATTAAAGCTACGCAGCTGTAAGTACTTAAATTTGCTCTGTATGAATACAAAATACGCCCCTTTTAAGTAACCCTCACTCCCTCTCCTCTCGTTCATTGAAACTCCTCCATCACTTACTCTATCCCTGTGTGTCCTGTCCTGCGTATCTGTCAATTCATCAGCCCTCATCCATTCCCCTCCCCTCTCTCCGTGTAAACACCCTTCGAACCAGGTTATACAATTAGACAAATGATTAGACACTCTCGTGAGATCCACTTTAGCGTGATCGTGAATCGTGACCACCACTTTTCTACCTACTGTTGAAAACAAGCTGAATTGCAAAAACATATCTTACTGAATTTACTTATAGAAAGGTAGCAATTCATAGACTTTACAGTTTACTTGAGCTCTCCTTGCGGCTTAGACTTAAACTGTCCTCCAGATTCAATTTGCAAGTCAGAAACGCGCACCTTGCATGAACCAAAACGCCTTGAGATTTCTCGAGGAAGTTATGGTTTAAGTAAAGGCATTTTTAAGCAAATTGTCACGAATTGGCAAATCAGCGAAATCCTTTAAATACTTGCGATTTTTCACTCAAGAGGAGGTATTTCAAGGTAGATCGTCTAGGTAGCTACCCTGAATTTGATTTCTCTAGCATTGCCGATTTACAGAGTGCATCTCGAAATGGGGCTCTTGCAGACTGAGGCTGCGGGCTAATGAAAAGTCCTATCTGATGTATTAACCATCGAAAATCACGAAAATTGCTCTGAGAAATAGTCTAAAATTCAGTAATTAACTCGCATAACTGCTAAAGCGTCAATTTCGTAATGGAGGTTCAACGCAGTTATCATATGGGAGATTCCTGTCTAATTTGTCACTTTCTCTAAGGAAACACAGAAATATGTCCCAATTTAGATAGGAATCTCCCAAGATACCTGCGTCTCTCCGCCATTAAGCTCGATTCTGAGAGTGAATTTCGTGATTTTTTAGTGTATACTCATCGTCATTTTTACAGGTTTTTATGCAAGAATCAACTCTGCAATCCCCTGTGTAGCAAAAGATTGCAAGAGCCCATTGCACTTTTTCTCACTCGAATCGAATCTGCTTGGAGCTTGAGTATTTCTCAAGCCCGCGCATGCCAAGTGAAGTAGATCTCAAATAAAGTCTGTGAATAAATTGCACCCTAAGTGTTCATCGTACCGAATTAATAACTTATTGGTCGATTTATGTCTTTTCCCATTTTCCCGCAACTTTGGTTGCAACTATATTCGTAGACAGCGCGTTTCAATCTTGATCGAGTTGAATCTAGATCGAATTCAATCCGGATTGAAATCCTCGTATAAACGCAGCTCTATTGTTACCGCACTTAGTCCCTCTCATTCCTCCTTCCTTGTCTTCATTAATCTATTTTAACGAGTAAAAGTGGACTGTTGTGTTATTGACTCGTTGTTGTTGCCGAGACATGGCGGCGCAGGCGCAGTGCGGAAAGGGACGAGAACATGCATGAACATATTGTTGAATATGGGATGCTAGATTGAATAAGCAACGATAATTTGGATGCGTCCAAGTGTCTGTCTGATGGACTCCGCAGCACACTTGAGACGCAAAGCATCATTGCCAGACTGTGCAATGTTCGTGTGGAATCGAACTCCCATTTCTTTCAGCAGTGCTGTTGTTTCTCGGATATTCAATGACATTCTACGCAGAAAAAAACAATTCCTAAATTCTAGTAACATTACCAGAAGTACAACGATTTGTGAACGACAGAAAGTTTAGTACTTCGACCAGAAAATTCTAGTGTTAATATCATAATATTGTCATAGAACTACAGAAAATTATAAACATTTTCAAGAACTGTCGTACAAACACTAGAATTCTGGTAATTGTACTATTCCTTACATTGGTTCACATATTTGCATGCTTCTGGTAATCTTTTTTTTTTTTCAGTGCACAATCCATCGGTGATTCAACCGGTTGAAGCAAATAATAATGATAAAATTATTCCTATATGAAACACTGAACTGAGAGAATTATTTTTTTAATTCAAGGTGTATTTCGTTTGTGTTAAAGAAACTGCACAGTGAAATATTGACTTATGTTAGGGGAAATTCCTTTAACCCAAGGAAAATGTCTGCTGCTACTACTTAGTGAAAGATTCCTTGGTGTGACAGTGATTCTCCTTCATGCAATTAGAACTTATTTCGCCTAAGGAAAACGGTCACACGTAAATGTGTTTCCTTGTTTTTAGAAAGAAGTGATTTCTCTCAGTGTGTTTTACTTCTCAATTGAAAATCTGTATTCTTTGATTCAAGCAGTAAAACTGGTGAATTTTGTTTGATGCCATTAAATGCTCTCGAAGTGGCAGCACTGAATTTTCTCCTACGTGGCAAGCTTGGCCATGTGCGATGTAGTGCTGAAACTACTATAGGCCACGGCCACATGCGTATTCTCCAACGAGTTGTAACTACGAGGGTCATCCAAAAAGTAAGTGTTGCTATCTCATAACTTCAGAACGAAGAGCGATAAAAACAAAATCTAAAGCAACGGGGTTGCTTGTTATATCTTCAACTTTCCAAAAAGCTCAAGTTTTTCAAAATCGACCAACCGGCGTTTTGAAAAGATGAAGGTATAACAAACAAAACCGTTGCTTTGGATTTTTTTTTTTTTTTTTTTTTTTTTATGGCACTTACAATTACTTCTGGAGTTAATGGATAGCAACACTTACTTTTTGGACGACTCTCGTACTATAAGAGAGACTACGCCTTGTTATGAGTCCTATCCCAAAGTGAGACAGTGAAGGCGGTTTGCTTGCCTCTCATTTCCTAACCTTAAAGCCAGTATTACGAAGAATCTAGTGGAAACTAGAGTCCCTATATACTATGAGAGTTGCGACAAGACTCTCAAAATGAAGAAGAAGAAGCGGATCAATGGAGCCCCCAAGAGGCAAATTGCAAATGGCGGATGGCCATTTGCCTCTGCGCTGTTGCCACTATTTCGCTATCTCTTATAGGTTAGGTTCAGATTCTCGACAATAACGATCGTTATTGAAAGAGATAATATTCTCCGTAATAAAATTCAAGCAGAGAAAAAATTCACAACAATTACCGCGGTCACTGTTACTTTAAATGTGTAATGAAAGCGAGTTCGCGAAAAGTAAACAAACCCTCCGCCATTTGCATTTTGCCTCTTGGAACTTTCTTGACAGCCTAAATCTGAGAGCCAATCAGAAATGGATTCAGCAATGACGCAACTCTCCAAGGATATAGGAAACTGGTTTCAAACGAACGTGCAAAAATTTTAGAAGAGCTATCTGTCCGAAGACGGAATTTTAAAAGAACTATTTTCAGGTGAGAAAATTTTGCTAATTTCTGAACTCTGTCGGTTTCTTTGTCGTGTAAATCCTTCCAATTCCAATAGAAACGGTTTTATCGATGTTTGTGTCCAGTAGCCACTCTTAAACACTTTCATCCTCATTTCAAACCTACTTCGAATTGATTTTTCCGAACTTTTGAACTAAGGTTAAAAAATAAGGGGTAAACAAATAAAGTCCGCGTAAAATGTCCCTAAGAGATCTCTATCATTACTCCGCAAAGCCTCTAAATGACGTCCCAGAAAGCCCCTCTATAGTTATAGCTCGTTAAATGTAGTGCGGATACTACTGATCAAAGATTACTTATACATACAGATATGGCATTAGCCATCTCGCCCGTGTTAAGTGAAAAATGGATAAAACGCCGGCCGTGATACAACCGGGCATACAGAGGGGATCATAAAGATAACAGAATTCTGGTTCGAAAAGATTACGTTTCCCACATTTCCTGTGTTTGTTTGCGGAACTAGAAACAAGACGGAACGTGAACAGTGGAACGTGGAGCACAGAACAGTTTTGTAACAGACAAACATAGAAAATGTAATCTTTTCTCTGTAATCTTTATGATCCCCTCTGTATGCCCGGTTGTATCACGGCCGGAGTCAACTTAACAAAATTCGGGCTAATGCCATATCTGTATGTATAAGTAATCTTTGCTACTGACCACTTGCATATTCTCTCAAATATAGCTTGCGACTACGACTACTAACAGAATATTGATTTTTCTTGGAAGTCATAATATTCACTCATTTACTTTCCTGATTTGAAAATTATATCTGAGAGCAACAAGGTCGAAAACCAAAAATGTTTTATTTCGAAGTTGTGGGCGCGGGTTCTCCCCCCCCCTCTCACACAGACAACCCTCCTGATATCTAAGCATCTGATCGGTTTCTTTAAATTTCCCGCTTATCACTAAAGCAGTCTGTTTGAACGGTTTTAGGTGCGACGGGTGAAAGCTTCGGAAGTTTTAGTTCGGAAGTTAATTATTCTCTTCGCCGATATTTTCAAAGACGATACTCATTGTTTGGAAACAACAGGATATGCGGACAATAAACTGACGCTCCGATTACACCATACTTCAGTGTGTAATCGTATATTATGTCATTTATCTCCAGTGTAATTAGCATACATGCAAACTCCTTTTCGGAACTTGAAAACATTAAATAATATCATCTGGAATCTTAATTTTAACCCGAGTTAAATAAACTTGTTACCATCGCTGGTTTTGTAATTAATTTGCATTTAGCGGGTGTCACTTCAAGTACAATCTCAATAAGTTCCCTTCAATCAATGAGTTTTACCAAGAGCAAATAAAAGTAATTGAAAACGACGTTGATTTAAACGTGCATGGCTTGTGCTCACGCCCACGTCGCACGGTGGATCGAGTCAATGGGGAGGGTCGGACATGGGTAGGAAAAAAAAAGATCACATTTCCAATAACTTTTTATGGTTTTCTAGTAGTTAAACATCTACAGGGACTATATCCATGGCTCATAAGTCATTTCATCCCCCTCATTTGACGTGCGGGTTGCCTAAACTTGAGAAGGTAGGCAATATGAAATTTACCGTTTGATTTTTAAGTTTTTCTTTTGCTTTCGCATCAGATTTTGAAAATGTAAATCAAAATTTCGATTTCACTGGCTTATTTTCCTCCCTCTGATGAACATTTTCACATGTCGTTGATATTTTTTGGCATTATTATAAGGGGAGAAAAATACTTTGAAAACTCGCTAAAAAAAAATTGTGAAAAAAAGGGGGAAAAAGCTCTACAAAAAAATGTCCCCATATGTCCCCTAAATGCTTTTCTGGGTTGTTTTCTACACCTCCTCAGGAATGTATTCCAACAAAAATTGGCCGCTAATATCCGCTAATTTGAGCAAACGACTCGTTTGAATGAGAGCAAGTCGTGCGCGTTTTGAAGCTTATCTCGCTTTCCTTCTATCACAAAGATCGCGCATCACAAGATATCTTCCAATCTCGATAAGTCTTCAATTGATAACTAATTTTCACTAATTTTTTGATTTCTTGGTGGAAAATAAACAAGAATTCAGTTCCCCACGTGCATTCAGCCATAGTTAATAGGTGAATTGGTGTTACAAGTTCAGTGTTTGGTTTATTTAATTTATATGTTATATTTGCCGTTTTTTTTGACAATTTTAATGTATTTAATAATGTTATTTACGTATTTGCAATTGTTCAATGACACCCTCAAGACACAATGAAAGAGACGATGATGGAGAAGACTGATTGAATTTATTTGTTGAACTCTACAATAATAAAAAGTAGTTGGATGATTGTGATCATCTGGTCACGTTCATTATAAAAAACTATAAAACTCCGTTCGACGAACAAACTTTGACTGATGACTGCCACATGTTTTGTTTGAAATTGATGAATTCAGAATTGTGAACAGAAGAAGAAGAAAGCCAAGGAATATCTCCCAGAGGCACTTGCACTTCTGAAGGTTTGCCCTCAAGACACAATGAAAGAGACGATGATGGAGAAGACTGATTGAATTTATTTGTTGATTTTGAAAATCTGTCGTAATAAAAAGATGCACCTAAGTTTTCTTTCCTTTTTTCCGTGTTTTTATTTATAATGTAACAAGAAAAATTGAAGTTAAAGAGTTTCAAAAGATCCACATGGACAGAAAGAAAAACGAGGAAGTAAAAATTCTGAGTTTGACTGGAAAAAAAAAAATCATCGTTATATTGTCCCACGTATGTGGGCGTATAACGAAAAAATGGTGGGGGGGAGTTACGAAAAATTAAGTTAAGAATTGTTTAGCAAAGGAATAATGTGACATTAGTAGTGAGGAAATTGTGGCCCCCCCCCGTATAAATACGCCACGAATCTACAAAAACCGCCTACTTGTAACCCCCCCCCCCCTCGAATAAATACGCCACGAATCAACGAAAACCGCCTACCATCTTATTATCTGCTTCTTTCAGCCGTTCAGTACCGCATTAGACGCGTGCAATGCGTGTTTTGAGCAAACCGTGTCCACTAATGACGAGAAAATGTGTCAAAATACATTTTAAAACTCATAAATTGCAAAAAATATCACCAAAAACGGATTCTACGACGAAAAATACATAAGGTAACAAATTTCTGGGGAATTATATGCTCGAAAAAGGTCCATAATTAGAGGAAACGGAGTGCGTGATGCGCGATGTCCGACCCCTCCCATTGACTCGATCCACCGTGCGTCGGCCGGTGGGCTTCGCTCGTTTAAAGCCGACTGCAAAATATGGTTTTTGCTCGAAAAGTTTCCCCTCAATATTTCAAAATTCGCCTTCAGTAATTTGTCAAGTTCTTCTTAAACCTAATCTTGACCCAAATTTAATACTTCCAGAACGCCTTTCGCTTTCAGGATTCGGCGTGGTTTTACCACAGAATACTCTAATCAGAACGGAAACTCTAATTCATTTTGAACCATTCTTTACTATTCGGGTCGCCATGTTGGGAAGTGAGCACTCGCCGGGTTGTGATTGGTTGTGCGTCAACTCTGCTTGTAAATATTAAAGTTCCTGTATATGATATACAGGGACGCAAGTAAAAATAACCTGAAAAAGCACGTCCGCCATCTTGAGAAGTGAGCAGGCCAGTTGCCAGTTGGTGCTGGTAAATTCCAAATCTTGTTTACATTGCCTCTTACGGGAGTTTCCGTTCTGATTAGAGTATTCTGTGCTTTTACCACCAGGTTACGAAGACGATTCAATATTCGCCCACTCAAATTAAATGAGTAGTTAAATATTCCTACACCGCGGTGCTGATTTTGCATACACACTTGATTGAAGGCGCTCGAGGAACCATTATTTTTCAAATAAATTAACAATAATTTTGTAGTCGCAATTATTCTGAATAAAAACTGATTTTGTGTGAGACCGATCTAGTCACAGAAACGAGTGTGATTGGACGTGGTATTGAAAGAGTTGTAATCCCAAATTCAACTTTGATTCTATTGGTGGACAAAAAGATTACAGATTTCATGCTTGCCAATTAAGTGTTGTAGCCATCCATACACTGTACTGCGTTTAGTATATTTTGCCTATAATCGGTGGAATCACCGTTGAATTTGGGGAGTGTTTTTAAACTCACGCAAAATCCCCCCCCCCACATTTATTGCAGAAGGATAATATAAACAATTTTTCTCTGTTCGCGCACAAGGTAGATAAAATAAACACAAGTAGATGCATATTATGGTGGATAAATGCAAGGATGTTGTGAGCTCAAAGTGAGCTGTGATTGGTTGATGTATGCGAGGATTCCATTTGATGGATGACTCCGTTTTCGGTTCACGATCGCTGGTTCGTGAACTAGCTATATGGTGAAGGTGAACCGACTGACGTCTAACTGCATGCAGTTAACTACCGAGTGAAGCATATCTCGCACAACGCTCCTAACAGGCTAATATATCTACCTATATCAATATACCTTGGTATGCGCAAGCGAAAACAATTTTTGCTTACAAAATATATAGGTATACTTACACAGTTGCCATACTGCCGTTTCAAAGCTTGCTTTTTGGAGCTTCAACTGAAGAATTTCCTTTCCCACTGTAACTTTGATTACAGAAGTTTAAAGAAAGGCAGAGAAGAAGGGGTTTCATCCTTTCGTCCATCTTTTTCATCAATGGCGGATCTATAGAATTTTATTCTGGAAAGAGGAGGGACACGCTCATGACATTTCAAATTTGAAGCGTCGCAGGAAGCAATTTTGGGCTATTTTCTGTTGAAGAAAGGCGACATTTTGAGGCTTCTGGAGGCCTTTTGAGGCCTCCCCAGCCCCCACCTTCCGATAAGTCACTGCTTGTCAAAAATACATGCTCTAACGAAGAAAGGAAGGAGACAGTGGATCCCCTCGTTCCACTGCTCTTTCCTCATGTCTTTTTCTGTGACCGCACCAGCGGAAGCGGTTTTTATTATGGAATTGAAATTCAGTGGCGAGGCTTGCGATTTGGCAACGTTCATTTTCCCCATTTAAACACATTAGAAAGGTCGAAACGCCTGGTCATCGCCGCTGACTGGAGCGTTCGACTTTTTTGATGAATTTAAATGGAGAACATTCATTGTTGCTGAATTTCACGCCTCGCCACTGAATTGAATCTCGATAAATTCACAGCGTTTTTTTCCTGTCTCTCTGTCGCTAACCAGCAATGTTACCAGATTTTCCTGTAAATTATGAACTTTTACATTAAGTCAAGTAGGAAAAATCGGATAGTTGTCGGAAAAATGGCAACCCCGCTAACCAGCGCTCTGATAATCGCGTGGGCTGTGTCGAATATCTTCCAGCGTTCAATAGTTTTATATTTCTCTTTCTCCCTCTATCTCACTCTTTCTCTCCTTCGTTTTCAATAGTTTTATATTACTCTTTCTCCTTCTCTCTCACTCTTTCTCTCCTTCGTTTACGTTTTTTCTCATTTTACGCTTCAAGCATCGCTGATAAAGTGCAATTGTCGAGCACTCCATTCGGTTTGAAATTTTCGAACAATTATGCACTCGTGAACAAATAAAATGAGCAATGTATGCGTATTTATGTGCCATGTGTCGTTATTTTCATCATTTCCAAGGTTCATTTGCCAAACCGAGCGACCACAAGAATGAAAATCGATTCAGGTGTTCAGAGCAATTTTCGGGTTTTCGATGGAAAATTATGGTCAATAGTGGTGTTCATTTGTTTTGATTTTCTATCGGAGCTATACAGAGCTATATGAATAGTCGGGGAACAAAATAATGTAAGACGACTCCTGGAGGTAGGCTATCCGCAATGCTTAGCCCAACGAAATTTGACGTTGCGAATGGCCTACACCTACACCTATAAGCCAAGATTTATGGAGTCGTTTGACATTCCTTTTGTCCATGACTGTACGCAGGACAGTTCATAGGCGGATCCTGCAATCTGGCAACTACGCGGTGACTAATCGATTATTTCTCATACAAGCAAATAGGAAGAATACACTGTTGCTAGATTGCTGAATCCACCTGTATAGTACAGTCAACGAATTAAATTAATGTCAGTCGACAGTTGGCGTAAGTCCTGCGTCGACAATTCGGCGCATGAAACCCGGATTATACACGTAGTCGAAACCTTTTTCGATTTTGAAAGAATAAATGTAAATAAAGAAGAGAGTACTTTGTTTTTTTCGTGTAATGCGCATTGCGTTAAATTGTCGATGCAAAACTTAAAATGCTTACTAGCAGGCTGATTGTTTACTTTTACGTTAAAGTGATTTAGTTAATGTGTAAAAAAGGTGGTTGGCAGCTTCACATCCCTTTGCTTTCTTTCTTTGGCTTTTTGACTTATACCGTTTTAGTGGCTATACCGCCACTTACGATATGGTCTACAAGTGTGACGCTATTGGTCTAGAATTGTGAGACTCGGCTGTTCCTATGGTAACCATACTTTAACTGTCCGTTTTTAATAGCTAACCATGAGTAGCCTCTCTAAAACTAGCAAACGGGAAACTTAACTATGGTTACCTTATAGCAACGGACAAGCATCACATTGCTCGACCAATAGCGTCACTCATAGATAGACGTAACAATTCGTTTAACTTAGAACCAAGTAATCAGCCTGCACTGCCTGCAAGGACGTAAATAATGTCAGACGACTCCAAAGATTTTGGCTTCGGTGCCATAACCTTCTATGCTTACGCATTCATTGCGATAAGTATTGCGGATAGCCTATTCACAGGAGTCGTCTGACATTATTTTTTGCCCCAATGCAACGCGACGCGACGGTCGACTGTACGACGCAACCAGTAGCGGCTCGTGAAATGCGATGTATTGATATACACTCCATTTAAAACTATAGAAAAGTATCGATCGTCAGGGGGTGCAATTGAACAATTGAACAATTGAGGAATCGATACTTTTCTATAGTTTTAAATGGAGTGCGTGGACATCGATTTATCGCATTTCACGAGCCGCTACTGGACGCAACGTCGTAGAATTTGCCCGATCATGCGGTCCGCAGATCGCTTGAAACGCGAGGAGCTTTCAGAAAGTGATACACGGAAAAAAAAGATTAGTGAAAATAACCATACGGATACCTGATTTTGGCACCTGCTAGATGTTATGGTAAACTTGACCAGAAGTATGGTACATTTACCGATACTTTGAGTAAATTCGGCATGCAATCAGGTAACATCACCTAGTACCTAGTCAAAACATAATATACTTCTGGTTAACATTAGCATAACATCTAGCAGGTGCCAAAATCAGGTATCCGTATGGTTATTTTCACCGTAGTTTTTTTTCCGTGTAAGAAAAAAAACAACATTTTTGAAGTTGTAAGGAGAAAGTTCCGGATCGCGTGAAACTTGCAGCGTTTTTGAACATTTTGCACATCTGCTTTGTCAGCCTGCAATAAAGTACTGTGCTCAAGATTCCCATGCATCACCCACCATGCCCGCACTGCTAAAAGACAATGGCACTCATAGGAGTACTCTGCTAGGTCCATTACTCAAGACTAAATCCGAGGAATAGTGAAGCCACGCCACATGACAAGGAAAGATTCTCAGCATTCCCTGATTTCTTTTAATGTCACTAGTCCAGAGTTATAGTCTCCGTCCCATACTTTTAATACTTTCATGCCCTATCTCTCTTCCCCGTTTCTCAACGCACCTCGGTTCTCGGTCGAACCAATAATCTCCATCAGTGCAACACCAATTTGGCACGATTCACCATCCTCGATCGCCGAGTTCTTTGTTTTAAACTGCGACCCGCGACGCAATCAGCCGAAGCGTCGCTATTCCATCGCCAGGCCATTGTTAAGACGACACACAATTATTTTAGCGGTATATTATAAATACCGAGTATAGTATGAGGTACCTAAGTGAGACGGTTTTTAGCTTCAGAAGTGATTGAACGCTGAAAAACAGAATGAGAAAAAACTGGCGTGGTTACAAAAACACCAGAGTTAGTGATTACTGCTACCTATAGCGAAAAACCAGGAAATATTGGGTGCGATGCAGATACTTTTCTTGAGATCTGCGGGCCGATCATTTACTTTATCGTTAAAACGATCGTTAAGACTGTGTATGAGTGATGCTATTGGTCGAAAATTGTCAATCTTGGCCGTTGCTATATGGTAACCATCGTTAAGAGTCTCGTTTTATAAAGGCTATTCATGAGTAACCTTTAAAAAACGGACACTATAACGATGGTTACCATAGCAACGGCTAAGTTTTACAATATTCGACCAATAGAATCACTCATACACAGTCTTAACGATCGTTTTAACGATGAAGTAAATGATCGGCCCGCTGCTTGACTTGGCTCAGACTTGAACCGTCCTCCAGATCCAATTTGCAATTCAGAAACACACCTCGAACCAAAACGCTTTGAGACTTCAGGAGAAAGTTTCAAGGAATTTTCAAGTGAGATTAATCTATAAATTTTCTTATCAGAGACGATCCGAAAACGAACAGGAGTGATGAGGCAAACCTGTAGGAGAAATTTCAATGTAGGTCGTTTGCTACCTTGAACTGAACTCAAAATTTCTCAAGAATTGTCTATGTATACGGTGAGCGACTCTGAATTGCAATTTTGTCTTCACTCGCGACTTCACTCGCCTTGAGTATTTTTCAAGCTAAGCCAAGTTAAGGAGATTTAAAGAAAAAAACTCTCAATCACACCCTTGGACGGGATTCTGAAATGGGCCTGTTATTGCAGCCAATCTGTAGCCTCATATCGATCAATATATCGATGTTTCATGTCGAAAAGCACGTAAGTACTTCATTTCAATAAGTAATGAGTCCGCTCTTTATAGCTCCACGGTGGGCAGAATTTTTTTTACGATTCGATTGAGGATTCTTCCGGCCAAAGCCCGATTTTAGAGGTCGTGTCAGAAGTGTCGGCGCACCTAGACCGATAATCTTTGGAATTCGTCAACATTATTTCTCATGTTACAGAGTAAAAATGAATGAAAATGATTTTAAGGCCTTGGCTTTTCATTGAGGAACGCTTTAAAATAAAAAGTATTGAGTCAAATGCAACTTTTGTTTTTATTTGAAGGAATGAAAATTAAAAAAAAATTGTCAAAGGGTATGGTCTAGGTACGTCTACACTTCTAAAACGAGCTATAGCAGACCTGTTACTAATGGAAAATGAGATCAGGAGCGGATCTGCTAATTCGTCTTTCTCTCTTTGCGCACATTTGAACACATAAGTTAGAAAAGAACAGAAGAAGGGGCAGTAACGTAACTTTCGCGCTCCTATCGCTGTCCTTTTCTAACACATGTCTTCTGATATGCGGAGGAAGGGAGTGAAAGACAAGTTCCTAGATTAGCTTCTAAATGAGGTACGTGTTTTTCGATTTGAGCCATTGATAGTCCAGTCTAGTTATAGTGTGTGTTTCAGTGAAGTAGTCCATTTCATGTTTGAACTGTAAAATCTAATCCTATGTCGAAGTCGGAGGACAACCGCCCGCCCGCTCGCCTGCCACGCCGCGCCGCACTGTGTGGGATTTGACCGATCTAGCGAGAAAAAAGTCCGACCAATGACTTTCTTCCGCGATAAGTGTTACTAGGGGGTTTAAAGGGTCGCTGATCACGAATCTGAAGTCAGATTTTATGAATTTTAATGTCAAGAGCTCTAAAAGCCCAACAACTGTCAAAATAATTTTATAAAAAAGAATAATAATGAAAAAAAAAATTATTCCTCTAAAAAACAGGGGATCAGTTTTCAACAACGCTAATTAATGAAACGTTCACATTAAATGAATTGGTCCTTTAAAAAAATGCCCGGAATAATAAAAAAAAGGAAGAAAAAAATTGCTGACTGCCCGGGATTCGAACTGCAAAACTTTCATTCTAAGGGTGGCACCGCAACCGACTGAGCCACCGAGGCGGTATGAATGAAAATGAGTTTCCATTCATACAAGTAAGCGAATACAGAAATAACGCAGTACGTGGAGCGACGAGCTCTCACAAGCACTTCAAAGTGTGGTCTGAACTGGCGATTCTCACTTTTCAAATTGATCTTATTTTCGTGGGGGCACCTTGTGGCAGCTACTGTTTTCATGGATTTGTTCTCTGAAATGAGGGCTTTCACGTGGTGTAAACCAAAGTTCCGCCAAACGCCGCCAAATTTAGTTATTGTCCAATAAAGATCACGATTTACGTAAACTTGAGGAGTTGGAGAACGTTTCATTCGAGGCTTTGAAAAAACCATTAGAAAGGACATTGAGTAAATAAAATAGGGTGCAAAATGATCAACAGACCATCCTCTACAACATGCAACCAACACTTTTTCCGAAACTGTAACACGTATACTTAAAATAGCATCAAACCTAAGGCTAAGAAAATGATCGTAGGAAATGTCGTAACCAAACTATGGCGGAAGCCAATGTTCAAGCTGTTTTACACTAATCGGATCGAAGAAAATGTATAAACAATATATATATTCGTGATCAGCATATCCTCACCTTTCATTTTCACCCATTTTCGAACAATTTTAAGCAACTTGATTTTGCGACTTTTTTCTAGCTAGATCGGGCATATCCCACACTGTGCGCCGGCCGGTAGATTCGGCCTCCATTTAACTGATTCAAAGCGAAATGAAGGAAAGGTATTCGAAATATTTCTCAAGGAAGAAATTACAAGGAGCATATTCAGCTTTTAAAGAGTGTATCTCACAGTTCCTGTTCCTGCGTTCCCCTCAAATTACTTGGAGCGAGCGGTTCGATCACAGCACACGGCACGCGACGAGCGACGAGCGTGCAGTATGTGCACCGAGTTTAGTCATCCTATTTTCCCGGCTGACGCGAGTGAGCCACGACCTCATTTCAATACATGCAGCTTCACTTCCAGCTGCACTACATATACCGATAGTTCTCTACGATTCACTTGTGGTAATGCACAGAAAGTTGCACTTCCAGGGTTCCAACCAATTTTCAATTTTGGTAACTTTATAGACTGGGTTTTTTGTTTTGTTTTTTATTTAAATTCTGCATCTTTGTTGGACTAATTTTCAATCGCTCATTTAAGACACACAGATTGCAAAGCACAATCTGCGCCAGTGGCGTAACTAGAAAGTATACCCCTCTCACTTTGTCCATTAAAATGTGTAAGTTAGAAAAGGATATAGGAAAGGGGGATCAATCCCCTCTTCCTATCCTTTTTCTACCTGTACATTCGAATGAGTAAAAAGGGAGATAGATAGATTTCTAGTTACGCTACTGATCTGCGCACGTTTGCGCGTTTGGCGCACGTTTGCTATAAAGGCAGAACTAATTGACTTTGCAGTTGAATGTCACGAGAAAACCAACGGTAATAACGAAAACTCATAAAACTTCCTCTCCAAAAGAGAAAAAGTAGCAATAAGTTGAGGGTCACTGCGAAACGAATTTGAAAATGTCAGTAATGGCGCGAAACTGCCGATTGTACGGTAGTATAGGTGCGCGTCATTGTTTAATTGGTTCACATTACCAGAATGTTGAATAATTACACGGACCGCGTGCATGGAATAATTTCCTTAAAATCCAAGACAAGCCAATGGTTGCAATGGCACGCAAATGTGAACTACTTCCGGGTACCGGTCAGTGGATGCCGCTCGAAATTTTCGCAACTTTGAAATCGCTTTAATTCCTGCAACATTGGTCAAAAAAATTATAGCAACTACTGTACGTTAATCCTTATTTCATTTAGCTCTTTGGAAAAACTTTAGAAAGTACTGTATACTTATAAGTTAATCCTTTATTTTAATATTTGAGAATATGAAATGAAAAGAAGGTGCACAATAGACCCATTTTACCACCGGAAACGCGACATTTTGACGTTTTATCCATTTGTAAAGTGACTTTTCCATTCGTGATCTTACCAATCCCGTCATTGTTTTCTTACGTATGATTTGAAGTGCATATTTGTATAGCAAGTAATAATGAAATACTTAATAACCAAGTACAACTTGTAAAGGAAGCGTCTTTCAGCTGCGACATAAACATCCGCGGCAAAGCATCTATAACATCATTGTTCTTTTTAACTTACAATTAGGTAATTAGAATGTTGTTTAATGAGTTTTCGCTTTAATTTCGTATTAAATGGGGCTCTTGCAAAGTTTTGCTATTTAGGGGATTGAAGAGTTGATTCATGCATAAAAAGCTGTAAAAATGACAATGAGTGCACTAAAAAAAAAAAATCAAAAAATTCACTCTCAAAATCGGGCGTAATGGCGGAGCGACGGAGGTATCATGGGAGATTCCTATCTAAATTGCGACACAT
This sequence comes from Trialeurodes vaporariorum, assembly GCA_011764245.1. NCBI lineage: Eukaryota > Metazoa > Arthropoda > Insecta > Hemiptera > Aleyrodidae > Trialeurodes > Trialeurodes vaporariorum. The sequence continues at coordinate 57,026,014 of VMOF01000002.1, forward strand.
TTCTGTGATTCCACATAGAGAAAGTGACAAATTAGACAGGAATCTCCCATGATACCTACGTTGAACTGCCATTACGATTTTGTCGTTAAAGCAGTTGTGTGAGTTTATTACTGAATTTTATACTTCCCTAATGTGCTTTTCGTGATTTTCGCTGGTTTTCACATCAGATAGAACTATTCATTTGTTCATAGCAAAATTTTGCAAGGGCCCCATTGTGCTGATTATAAAGGAATTGGAACGTTTCGCTATGATTTCAAAAATGATATTAATTCCTATGCTTAACTCGCCCCGATGTCACGAATATTCTTTTTTGCACGAATTGTTGAGAAGATTCACCACAGTCTGGTGAATCTTCTCAGAAAATTGTTCTGTGGTTCACAGAACAATTTTCTCGTGATAGATGTAATTTTTTCCCCCGCGACCAGTGACAAATCCAGGCAAGGAATGTGCATATTTGCGCGCCAAGGTGTCAGCAGGGTGCTTCCAAATTTTTGCAACAGTCTCCGTCGAAACCGCCCATTAAAAGTTGCAACGCCTAGGCCTAGAGTTTAGACGCAAACCATAATGATGAAACACTGAGTAAAAACTTGCAGCTTTATGTACACTTACCTACTTACTTTAGTCCATACCCAGTCGACCAGTCTCATCCAACCTCATATTTACCTGCGCAGAGCAAGAAGCGTGTTCGCATCAAGCGCATATTACGCAAGGGACATCAGTGATAGAAATTATTATCCTGCTCAATGATTGTCATTGGTTACCTTGGTTGCCGAGCCGAGTGTTTCATTCATCTGTCACAGTAATTATACACACAGACACACTCACACAATACGAGCTTTGCTAGATGCCAATCAACCCATCCGTGAAGTTTCCATCCTCAGATTATAATCCTTGTTCCCTGTTCGTTAATCCAACGAATCGTGGATTATTGGATATATGCAACCAGCTTTGATTCAATGTTAATTTTACCTTATTTTCTCCATACTCGTCGTTACCGCGATTGAGGCATAAGCCCTGTAGCGGCTCGTGCAATCCGGCAATCGTGCTATTTTCCCATTTAAACCTAATTAAAAATATCGATTCTAAAGGTGAGGCACGTCGCCTCATCATAGAATATCGATTATTTTGCATAGGGTTTAATTGGAGGGAATTCATGTTTGCTTCGCCATACTGATCGAGCCGCCTCTATTATATCATATTGATGCAACCTACACCGGTCGAAAAACAAGCGTTTCATTTCCATTACCAAAAATTATGCAATTAAATTTGGCTAAGTCGCATTTCCTCCATTTAAACCCATGCAGAAGATCGATCTCCCGGTCGTTTGGTGAACATCTAGAAATTCGATTTTTTGCTAAGATTTAAATGGACCAACAAAATATTACGATGCCAAACTGTACGCTTCAGCTCCAAAGTGAGAAAAGCGTGCAGACGGACGGTTTGTTTGCCCATATTTTTTAACCTCAATTCAAAAATTGTATTTAGTTTCTTTGAATTTGCGGTTTTGAATAAAAAAAAATTGCAAGTGTTCTAGAGCGGCTATCCAGACACAGATTTTCAATATAGCTATCTGGACGAGAAACCATTGCTTTCATCTGTCATTTGTTCAGTTCTTTATCGCGTAAATCCTTCCAAAAGAAATAGTAGCATCAATTTTTGTATCCGTAGATGTAGCCTCCCTCTAACACTTTCAGACTATTCCATCAGGAATGTTGAGCTTCTGTAATGTTTCAGACTTGTCGATGGAGAATCATGCTCGACGGGCTATGTACTTACTGATTTTCTCTCTACCATACTGTGGCTTAGCGGGGAAGCTGGCAAAGTCGCAGTTTTTTCAATTTAAACCCTTGCAATGGGTCTGTTGCAAACTTTTGCTACAACGATAATGAGTTTTTAATTTCATGTAAAATCGTCTGAAAGTACATTAGTGGCATCAGAAAGTCATAAAATGCATTAATAAACTCACAAGAGGCGTTTAATGAAATCCAAGATGGCGGATAAATATCGAGTAATTCGTATGCATGCACCACGAGCATCCAAGGATAGTCAACCTCTTAATATCGATCACAACCAATCACAACGTAAACAAACACATAACCCCTACCCTACCTCCAGTGAGGTTGTCAGGTCATCCTTGGATGTTCACGGTGCATGCATACAGATTGCTCGATATTTATCCACCATCTTGGATTTCATTAAACGCCTCTTGTGAGTTTATAATTGCATTTTATGACTTTCTGATGCCACCAATGGACTTTTCAGGCGATTTTATACATTTGCGATTAAACACTCTTAATCGTTGTAGCAAACGTTTGCAACAGACCCATTGATCGAATTCGAGGGTCTTCACCTTGCAGTCCTTGCACCCGCTTGATATTTTCCATCGGTTGAAATGTGTCTGTTGGATAGTTACGCTGCAAAGTTATGGAGGGTCGACTCCGTTATAAAATTGCGCTAAAATCACATTGAAAGCATCGACAAATCTCAAAATCCTCTCACAAACTCTGTAAATGAGTTTAGCAAAATTCAAGGACGGCGGTCGAATGAGCGGACCATAATGAGATAATGAGGGAGGCCCATCTATTGTCATCCGGTCCCTCGACTGTCGCATCATATTTGAATACTGTTAACCGCATTTACTGAGTTTGTGAGTGAATTTTGAGACTTTTCGATGCTTTCGAAGTAATTTTCACGCGATTTCATCGAGGAACTGCCCCTTCATAACGCCGCAGCAAAAGTTTGCAACAGATCCATTGACAAAATACTATGTTGCCAGATTGCTTACTACAACACTTCTAGATTTCACCTGCTCCAGAATGCACCGTAAAATGCAAACCACCAGAGTTTGTGCCATGTTACTAATTTTTTACATTTCTGCAGATGAATTTCTTTCGACACCGTTATCAAGCAAAGACGAGTCCTTTGACCTATGACTTCTGCCTCAGCCCGTGAGCCCAAACTCTGCGCAGCTGCAGCGAATCTGTCAAAACTTATTCAAGCGAGAACTTACTTCTCTCTTTCTTGCTTTCTTTTCTTTGTCAGAATCAGATCGTTTTAAGGCGCGCGAGAAGAAAGTCTTTTGTTCAAATGATTAGCAGTTATAGAAATGTAGGAATACAACTGTAAAGCGTGAATTACTCGCATTACATTGCTAAACGCTGAACGGTGAACCGCTCAAATCATGATCTCGGATCTCCATTGAAAGTGTGTCGTTCGCATATTGCCAGATTTTGGGATTGAGTTTGCTTGCAGCAAGTTTTATCTCCGAAGGAGTCTTTATGCACGACAGAGGTGTAGTCCAATATTTTTTAATGACGTTACTACCGGTTGACCAAAAGATTACACAATTCAGTTTACGAGTGTAATACACGGAAAGAATTGCATCTGTAATCTTTTCTCAATAGACGTGCGTGGAATCTCCGTCAAATTATCAAATTATCTGCTTGTTTGAAAGTTTGTGACGAGACTCGGCCGGCACCGGTTGAAAAAAGATTACCGATCCGAGCATTTTGACAGGTCGTATTTGATGGTGTTCACTGTACCTACCATAATTGGCGACTCGTGCTCTTTGGAAAACCACGTTTTTTGCCATTTTAACCTATGCAAAATTATCGATTTCTCAGGGTTTCAGGGAATCCCCGTTAGGTCGATTATTTTACGTAGGATTGAATGGAGAGAATCTGTTATTGCCACACGACACGAGCTGACACTTCTGTACACTCAGTGGTTCATTTTTTAATTTATTTTTTATTTTTTCTTTTTATGGGTGTAAAGCTACAAAATGGTTGTCAAATTTTATGCCCGCCACGCACGGATGAGTCTACTTTGAGGCTTTAAATACTTCTGTTGCGTATGCTGTGCGGGCTGTGTCCACTATGAAAGTATGAAAGTATGTGTTCTTCGAGGGTCTGTCCAAACGAAGCCCGCGCCGCGCGAGGTCCACCTTGTCTTTTTACTCCCAATCACCTCTGTCCTCCCTGTCCAATGTCCATACGCTTTTGGTTGGACTCTGGACTCGGGAGTCAATTGTTGATGTGGTGTTTGGATCGGTGGAAATTCAAAGCATTGTACTTTAATAGGTTAATACTCACCTATTTCTGGTTTTGTCATCTCACCTGTCCGTCTCGCTAGTCTCTATCGTTGCAGTTCTCTTGTCTCCAAAGCGTGCGACGCGTGCGTACTGCGTAACCTTGACCCGACCTCATTCAAGGTCACAGCCCTCATATTCGGCTCTTGCTCCCGTCCGTCGCCAAGTTAATGAATGAATTCGTCGAGCTACTGTGTATGAATATACTTTACCAGTTCATCGGCTCTCTTGCTCTGCCATGCCAGTGTAAAGTATACTATCGCTTTTCTCGTCGAATTATACTGGTATTTGTGATGATGTCATAATGCGGAGTTTCTTTTCGTCGTATGGGCCCAATAAATGTACGGTACACACGGTCCTCGGCCACCAGTCAACGGACCGCATCGGACCGTTTTAAAATGGCGAAACCACAAAACTAACCTCAAAATAGCACTTAGGGTGGGTTAGAGAGGCTCTAGACCCGCCCCAAGTAACGTAAAGTTGGGAGCGCACCCAACATTCCGATGTGCCGTTAGTGAAATGTGAGGTTAGAATCGCCATTTTTAGGTACGACCTAAAGCCCGTTTGTACCTTACATTTATTGGGCCATGGGTCTCGAAGGAATAACTGACCGTTTGACGTGTAATAAAATCGTCTACTAATAGGTAATTTTTTTTAAAGTTGGCGCTTGTAACCCACATCCTGCATGCACCAACCCGGATGTTCCGGGCTCGAATCCTGGAATCCTGATCTTCGCCGAAGAAAAAATTATTTGTTCGCTCGACCAATCATTAGTGTTTGCTCAATGAAATTAGTAGGTTATACTTTCCCGAAAAGTTCGTTATTCCAGTCAATAATTCGTAACCGGTCATCGGGTAGGTAAGTGCAACCAATGAACTTCGGTGTACCGTACCAATTTGATTTGTTACTTGTTAGTAATTTATCTTGCAATTTATTGTTCATCATTTTGATTATTATTCGTAAAGTCATGTCAGTAGCGTAACTAGAAATCATTCTATCTCTCTTTTTACTCATCTGAATGTACAGGTAGAAAAAGGATAGGAAGAGGGGATTGATCCCCGTTTCCTATCCTTTTCTATTTTACACATTTTAAGGGGCAAAGCGAGAGAAAGGTAATTTCTAGTTACGCCACTGAGTCATGTCCGGAATATTCTATGTTTTCATGCACTGTGCGCCGCCGTCGCTAATGTTACCTGCTTTTCCCATAAATTACCAACTTTTACAACAAGTCAAATGGGAAAAATAATTTAAAAAGTTACCCGACGAAAAAATGGCAACTCTGACCGTCGCGTCGCGTCCGTCGGCTATCATCGTGGTTTTCAACTACTATCTCTATCCCTCTCTCCCTCGTGTGACCCTGGCCTGGCGTGTTTCTATCTCTTTCCTACACCAAAGTTTGTAAACGGAGATGTATGTGGCCACAATGGCAGTTCTACCACGGAGAGGGGGCCTGCCCTTGCCCATTCCTAGAAGCATCATAAAGCACATATTTTTCAACAAAAATAGCTCCTGAATGCTTCGTAGCTGCGCCGCTTTAAATTTCATGGGCGCGCCCTGGGTTCGTTGTACTTTTTGGACATGGTCTGCTTGAAATCACCACCGACTGACTTTTGAAGTTCGTTTCCGTCAAAACGTTTCACAAAAGAGGTGTTTTTATACGAGTTTAACCTGTAAGAGAGACATAGTATCAGCAGTGTACGCAGAGGTTACGTGAGAGTGAGCTGATTCGTTAAATCATCCCACGGATGGCCTGAGGCCGAAACAACCGGGCATCGTCTTGGAACTTTGAGCAACCTTTTGAGAACCTGTATAAATTTCGGAGATTTTCAAAATCTTTTTCTTTTATATTTCCTGCTGTCATTCGCTATCGCGGTTTTATTCTAAATCCACATCCACTCTGAAATACTATGAAAGAAAAACTTTCTTTAAATCGATGCAAGTATTTTTTGAGATTAACTTATTCTTTCCATTAGCGCTATATCTCAAGTTTTTAACTAATTGGTTCCTTATTTGATCAATTTCTAATTACAGCCTCCCATTTAATTTTAATTTTTACAAAGCCAAAATATTGTTCAGTTTAAAGGATTCATTTTGGTTCGCCGAACTTTGAATTCAAAACATTGAGCTTGTGGGTATTGTTTTTTAGCTTTATTTTCACACACCTCGCTATGAAGGAATTGGAGAAAGTCAGGGATTTTGAAAGTAACGTTTTCGGCCACTGTGTATATAATGTGTATCCCGATTAATCTTGATCGTCTGCTGTTATCACTAAATCCGTCCATTCTTACCCTAGCATTTTCGATGTATAGTTCGATTGTCTGTCAGTGGCGTAGCGTGCAATTTGCCAACGCTTCAGGTCGTCCATTTAAACCCATGGAAACTATCGAACTATTGGGTGTTCGGTGAACACCTTCGCATTCAACCTTTTACAGGGGTTTAAATGGACACTGTACGACGTTGCCAAATTGCACGCTACGCCACTGTTGTCTGTAGATTTTTATGATGAAGAAATCGCGCAGTCATTGCAATCATCATATACCGTGAAAATACCTGTCTGGTTATCGCACACTTTGGTTGCAGCTTGCGAATTTGCAATGCTTGATATTCTAATCCTAGAATCGCCCGTGATGACCTTTTAACCGATCAGTGGTGTGCCGACCGCATCGACTATGTCGGTAACCTTTGTTAACCTTAGGTCTAAAGGTAACGATAAGATCTCACCTTCTCTTCCATTTTGGCCACGGAGTGTTTACATTTTGCCTTTTTTTTTTTTTTTTTTTTTTTTTTTTTTTTTTTTTTTTTTTTTATAATCGCAACCAATTTTGTTTGAACTAAGCTAAAGAAATCGAGCAAATAAAAATGAGTGTTCCTTGGGCTGGATTCTGTCGATTTTCGGTCCCGGGAAAATATTATTAACCATCAAAACTAAAATCTGTAAAAAGAGTCGGATAGCGCTGTCTAGCGGATTACCTTAATCAAATTTTATTTTGAGGTTAGGCCGCAAATCTGAGGTTTAAACCTATCGGGATTTGAAACATTTCTGACCAATGAGATTGCATCGGTGAGTTATTTGCCTCCCCACTGGAAGGTGAAAACTCTTTTTGTATCTGTCCTGTGAGGTATGGGCCTATGGGGGCTGATCTCGAGCAATGATTTTATACTATGCAGAATTGAAAAAGTGTCATGGTTGGCAAAAATGGGTCTGGGTTGAGGCTCATGATGTGCCTGCTAGGAGGATACCGCACCTGTTAGCACAGAATAATACAATCAGAACGGAAACTCCCATAAGAGCCAATGGAAGCAAGTTTGGAATTTAACGGCACCAATAGGCAACGCTGTGGTCCTATATCCCAACATGGCGGACGAGTGTGATTAGTGTTGAAACTTATTTATTTCTGTAAATTCTGGAAAGAAATCTTTAGTTTCCGGCCTCTCTTTTATTCTAATGGCATTTCAGAATGAAAATTTCGTGGATCATATCCTATATTTTCTTTTCGCGCGCGAATCCAGATGTATAAACATCCTATATCCCAACATGGCGGACGCGAAATGAATTTGCTTCAAAATCCGACAGAGTTTCCGTTCTGATTGTATTATTCTGTGCTGTTAGCTTCATGACACAGAGTAAATTTATATCTTCACATGGACGTGCTATATGAAGTAAAGCTATCGGGTTGCACCTACCACTGAAATCGAATTGAAGCTCATTTCTATGAAAAAAAAATATTGCGTGTCAGTTTCTTGTAGAATATATTTGATTTCGAGATTCAGATGAGGAAACGGCAAATCCAAAATTTCACGAGTGATGCATCGGAACCGTTGTTAAACCTCAAAGTTGCACTCGAACCTGATTATAAAATATTGTTTATTGTTTAGCCTTTTGAATCACCCTGTATGTCATATTTTCTGTTTAGTTTAGATTCACTGCGCGTTTTTCCCCCTCCCCTCTCTCTCGCTTCAATTCAATGACCGATTACTTATCGAGGAATTTGTTTGTTTTTGTGTTTCAGATGATTGTCAATCATGTCATCCTCCGATCCAATATTGCGGATGCGGACATCTCAGCGTTCGTCAGCAGACGCCCCTCAATTATGGAAATGATCATGAGTCACTCGAGATGAGCTTCTACACACCGTCTATCAAATGTCATTTCATCGAAAATTAAAAAAGATCAAGAAAAAGAGAAGAACCGAAAAAGGAACAGTTTTGGAAAATGACAAGCGGCCCCGATACGCGTTGTCGGGTCATTCTCAATCGCTTTGCTTTGTTTCCCAACTTTAGTATTTGATTCAAGTAACACACACCCCTCCCCTCCCCTCCCTATTTTTTATCATTAGTTTTCTCTCCTTTTAAAGTCTCCCGTCTGTGATATTAGTAATTTTTAGTGAAAATGTCCCGTGATATTATTGGTACCAGTTCTTCCTGTTGTCTTCCGACGTATCTTTTTCTTTTAGTCTCCGTTCTTTTTGGATCTGCGTTTAGTTTAGCCCTTGAAGGACCCAACGTCTGCACCCGGCAAGAATCGTAAGTCATACTCTCCTTATTTCGCCTTTTCTATTCTTCATTTTCTTCTTTTGAAAATTTTGATCGAAAACTCACGGAGGAAAAAGAAAATTTACCTTCGTGTTTCATTCAGCCAGGGTTTTTTTTTATTTTTTGATTTTTTTTTAATTATTATTATTTTTTCTTCTCTTTCTTTTCTTTTCTTTTCTTTTCCCATTTCTTTCGTTAAACGGGTGAATAAAGAACAGTGAGAAATTATGAATAAAAATTGACAAAAAGTTTATTGAGTAATAGATAGAATGAGGAATTTCGCCTCTATACGCTTTCGCCCCCCCCCTATTTTTTTCGTCAGAGGTTGTATCATTCCTCCATTAATACGTATGAGATAATTCGATGTTTTATTTTTCGTAATTTTTTCTTCTGAACTCATTACAAGACTTTTTGAAGATTGGTGCCAATTCTGCGGGCATTAATGCTACTTTCTAATGGGTCTGTTGCAAACTTTTGCTACAACGTCAAGGAGAGTGAATGGGGCTCTTACAAACTTTTGCTGTGAACAAATGAATAATACAATCTGATGTAAAACTCAGCGAAAATCACAAAAATCACACTAAGAAAGTCTAAAATTCAGTAATAAATTCACATACCTAACTGCGTTAACGGCATGTTCGTAATGGCGATTCAACGCTGGTATTATGGGAGATTCCTGTCTATAACGCCACTTTCTCTGCGGAAACATAGAGATATGTCTCAATTTAGCTGGGAATCTTTCATGATACCTGCGTCTATCCGCCACTAAGCCCGATTCTGAGAGTGAATTTCGTGATTTTTTAGTGTACTCGTCGTCGTCATTTTTACACGTTTTTATGCAAGAATCAACTCTTCAATTCCCTACAACAAAAGTTTGCAAGAGCCCCATTCCCGTGTATTGTCGCAAAAAAAAATCGCATTGTAAGCATCCAAAAGTTCCAAAATCCTCTCACCAACTCAGTAATTGCGTTTAACAAAATTCAAATCAGTCGAATGAGCAGGTCACAATAGGGGAGTCGGGAGAGTCCAACTTTCCGTCTCAACTTTCTATGCTGAAAAAAGTGAATCAATAATCATGGAGAAAAGCCGCTGTTAGATACCCATAGCTGATTGTGACCCGTAGGACCCGCTCATCCGACCGCTATCTCTGAATTTCCTAAAACGCATTTTATTAAGTCTAGGAGTCGATTTTGAGACTCTCCAATGCTTGCAATTTTCACTTGATTTTACTTCTAAATCGACCCTCGTTAAAGCTGTAAGCGTGCAAAAGCATTTTAACATATCAACATATGCATTGTCATTTTGAAGCTTTAAGTTCTTTGAGTTTCAATAAAGAATTTGAAACGGCGCGGGAAGAGTTGGGTAATTTTCGATTGGATAATTAATTTTTATCATCTATTGTGAACTTAAGAAGAAAACGAGAATGAAAAATGAGTTCCAGAAGCAGGAATATTTTTAATTGAATAACTCAGTAAGATATTGAGTTTTAAATATAGGCTCATTCCATTCTTTTAATCAATCTCCAGTTTCATCTACTTCGTTGCTTGATTTGCTTTGATGTTTCTTCTTTTTTTTTTGCCCGTAGATATGAATTAACTGTGAAAGTATCAGTACTGAGGCCGTATCAAACCCGTGAATTTGGCTGGTGTTTGAACATCCCACCTCGATGTTCCAAGTACAAAGTCAATTTCAAAACTGAGTATAACACTCAGGTAAGTGTGTAACTCGAGGATTCGGCCACGTTGAATCCCTTCTGATAAAATTCTGTCAACAGCCTAAGAACTGTCAATAAGACCATTAGAACTGCTTGCAATCATAATTTTCGATTAGTTACTACTCAAACTGCGCTATCAATTTCATAAGATATAGAAATTTCCCGATTTCCTCCTTTTTTTGAACTGCAAGCTCTAATCTTAAGCGATTTGCTACCTTTTTAATGTTTTTTTACCTCAGTCCTAAGACTTAACCCATGACGTATGCCTAGTGGGTCGTTATCGACCCACTTGTGTTATTTTTGGACCAAATGTCAGTCAATTTGGACCAATTTTACTCAGAAACCAATTTTGGGAGTTTTTAGCTCGTAAAATTTAGCTGCCCCAAAAAATTTCTTTGTTTTAATTTTTTTCGTGTTTTCAGTTTTCAAATTGTGTTTTTTGAGAAAAACACCTATAAATTCTCAATAATTCTGGGCTCATGTGGGTTAAAATGAGGTCTCTCTAATCGGCATGTTCAATTCTTTCAATCAAAAAGAGCTAAAAGCGTCGCTTGTAAACTGGCAATGCAACATTTTGTCCGTTTAAACCCGTTTGAAGTATGGATTTGAGGGAGCGCTCTATCAACCTTTTTAATGCATTTATGTAAGCAAAATGCAGCGTTGCCAGATTCCAAGCAACTCCACTGAAAGGAGTTGAGTTGTTCATACGGCATACGCCCTCCTCAATTCTCTGATAGTTGCCCACCATGTAGTGTAGCATATATACTCACCTGGTCTCATATCTACATTTAACCCAAGCTTATATTGACTCAACCCCTTTTGGGCCAAGCCCGAGTATACTCGTTTTTTCCCTCTTAAAGTCTATTTTACATTGAATCATTCTTCATTCCGGATTGACGCGATTATAGATGAAAACGCTTACAAGACGATGTCCCATCGGCGCCTTCAATCCGTTGTATAGGCAATTCCAACTCTCTCGAGTACGAACAGTTAACTACTTTCCCTATATAAACGGAGCAGTGACGGTTTTTTTTTTTTTTTTTTTTTTAAGTAAGTAACCTAGTAGAGGTTTAAGGAAATGGATTGAAATATTAATCAATAATTATTGAATCAAATGAATTAATAATATTTTTACTGAGGAGCTCCTTTTTAAATATGAAGCAATTTAATTTTTTCTCCAGTTTTCTTAATGACTTTGTGTAGATTGTGGTTTTTTCCTTGACTTTAATACGATTCTGTCTCTCCCAAAGTGCCATCTCTACCCCCGAAGCTGGATTTCACTGTCCATTGCAGAGTTCAATAAACTGTTTTGTAATAACTTCGTAGATACGAATTGCAAAAATGTTTGCTCAGCATCAGTAATATGTATACCTACTTATGCAGGGTTTTTGCTAGAACAGGGCCTCAGCCTCTGAAGCCATCCCCCCAGCCTTGCTTGAAAATGATAAGCTATTGCTATATGCACATACACATACATACACATGTATACACATATATACATTACACATGTGTAGTACAAAACAATGTATTAAACAAGGTACAGGTTGCATCATACCCTCTAGGATGCATTAATGCCACATCCATGTATCAAATAATTAGCTTTGGCTTAGCTCTGCTTTGACTCAAAGAGAAAAGTAACGCAACCTTTTCCTTTTCAGACTCTGGTCAAAACTAGGCCTGTTGAAGAATGTTGCAAAGGCTACGTGAAACACAGCTCGCAGAAAATTTGCATACCAGTCTGTTCTGAAAATTGCTTGCATGGAAAGTGTGTTGCCCCGGATGTTTGCAAGTGTGCAATAGGCTTTGGCGGCGCAACTTGTAACAAAAGTGAGTATCGAATCTTTGTTTTTCCTGATAATAATTAATTTGTAATTTGTCCTTGTAGCTTGAAATTTCAGATGAAGGCAAATTATTAAACTCAATTGACGAATAAATAAATAAATAAATAAATAAATTAGTGGATTTATATGAATTAATACATAGAAGGAATACTTGAGCTTCCCTGACAGAATAGAGAGTGGCAAGAATCTCACTAAAATGTAATGTTTTCTGCGCTTCTAAACTTGAGCAGAAGCATTTTGAGTATCAGGCTCTTCACAAGTAGCTGTACCTGTTTCCAAAATGAATCAAAATGTATCGGTGACCGGGCGGTCAGCATAGAGTTGTAACTCTGTGCTAACCAACTGCTCACTGATACTTTTTGATGCATTTCGGAAACAGCCATTGCTACTTTGTCAGAAATTCTTCTGCTCTAAACAAAGCATTTTACTCTGAGAGAAATGTAAGATTTTAGTCTTCTATCATTTCTCTACTAGTCTATGTCCAAGGTATATCCAAAGAGTAGTGTATATTTTTTTCTGTCAGCAACATTGATCGACTTCAACAAGAGGTCCCTTTAACCTAATCAGAGTCAATTGAGTTTTTGAAAACAAAATTATCAATCAATCTTTTACGAGGGGTACCTATCTCAAAAGTTAGGTCTCCAACTTATATTTCGATAGAAAAAATAATTTTATTTAATTAAATAATACATGGTTCGAAAGCTTATATCCTTGGCTTCATAATCGTCATCACGATCGATTCATTTTTGTAGCCGCACCGGAAGTTTTATCATGCCTTTTTCATAGTGCTCTCCCGCCACCTCGCGACACACCTTCGCCAAAACTGAACAAATTCAAGAAAACCCAGTCTAGCCTTAAAGTCATGACTTTCGTATTTTCGGACTACAAAGGAGTATTATTGCTTAAATTTATGGAGCCTGGCTCTGCAAGAAACAAAGAAACTTATTGTGAAACTCTAAAAAATCTAAGGAGCGCAATTCAAAAATGCCGAAGAGGTTTGCTGACGAAAGGTGTGAAACTTCTTCCCTCACGCGGTCCATGTAACCAACAATCTCATTGCGAAATCTGGATGAGAATTCATTGATCACCTCCCTGAAAGTCTGGACCTTGTCCCCAGTGATTATCATCCATTGCCGGCGCTAAAGAAACACTTGGGAGGACATCATTTCGAAGATGATGAAGAGTTGAAGGCAGGAGTGGCACAGTACTTCCGCGGGGTGGCGGGAGAGCACTATGAGGAAGGCATGAAAAAACTTCTGGTGCAGCTACAAAAATGCATCAATCGTGATGACGATTATGAAGAAAATAGCCAAGGATGTAAGCTTTCGAACCATGTATTATTTATTATGATAGAATGATTCTTTCTATCGAAAAAGAAGTTGGAGACCTTACTTTTGAGATACCCCTTGTAAACAGCATTGAAAATTTAAGATTATTAAACTAACATCATATCACTATTAGCTCTGCACCATCAAAATTGGTATCTCTACTCATAATTTTGTATTCGCTTTTTTTGCAGCGTGTCCCATTGGAAAATACGGACCCACCTGCGAGGAAGATTGCAAATGTGCCAATGGTGCTGCCTGCGATCCAGAAAATGGAGACTGCTTTTGCACTCCAGGATATAAGGGACCCTACTGCGATCAAAAATGTGCTCAAAATTACTATGGGCAGGACTGTATGGAGCGATGCCAGTGCACCAATAGTGGCATTTGTGATCATGTAACGGGTGAATGTAATTGCTCTCCTGGTTACACTGGACCATTGTAAGTTTAGTCTTCAACTATAAGTGATAATATGGATCATTTTAAGTGCCGAAATCATTGCTTTTTGGTGTTTAGGCTATAAAATATCCTTTTGCCTTTTGGATTATGGACCAACCTAAGTTGTGTTGAGAGTTTTTTTTGTCAAGTAGTGCATCCTGGTGCAAGTGAAGCTGTATCATTATTTGTACTGTAGTCCCTTTAATTAATTCTACTGAATTGTGTTTTGCTTGTAGTAGAAATTACCTTTAAAGTGTAAGAAGTCTAAATGATTTTGAAGCTTAGGAAAAAATTTGTGTATAATCAACCCCAAATCAACTATGGCTTGACGCTCCTCGGCTGCCTTCCCCCACCACAACAGACCAAGAGAACTCGCCAGCCAAGAGGTACCGGCATCGAACTTTTCTCCTCTTTCATCGTCTCTTGGCGCTCTATTCGAAACCCTGTACTTTTGCGTGTGTGCGCCGAGCCTCAGGTGGGATGAGGACCGGGGAGGGTGTGCGACGCACTGTCCAGCAGGGTGCATAATGGAAAGGGTAAAAATGAGTGCAGGCGAGTGAGGGAAAAAGGAGCGTCAAGCCCCAGTTGATTTGAGTTTAACTATAGTCAAACTATAATGACAAGAACAGCATCAGTTCCAGAAAGTTTGTCCGGTTTTCTCAAAAACGTCTTTTTGGTGTTTTCAGTGCTTGTTAAATGGTACATGTAGTGTTGATAAATATCTGCTTGAGTTGTATTCATTGCCAAGCCTTGTTTTTCAGTTTTTGGCTATTATAAAATTCATTTTAAAATGAAACGTCCTTATTTTTCTGTTGTTTAGATGTGAAGATGTTTGTCCGACTGGAACCCATGGTGATTCCTGCCAGAGGGAATGCAGTTGTCAAAACGGTGGAGTCTGTGATCCCTCAGATGGGTCATGTATTTGTGCTGATGGCTTTACGGTAATTTAAACACATTATGTAAACATACCAACCAAATTAATGCAATTTTAAAAATTTGATAAATGAGGCGTAAAAATTCAAAATGTTGTAAGTGCCATCCGACATCGCAAAGATTGTGCCACTTTTTCTCTCTCTAAAAAATAATTGACGGCTCTGAAAAGAACAAAAATTTTGGCAAATAATTTTCTCAAATTTGACGAATTTTATAGGGGGAAAATTCCTACTGAGTTTTCTCAGAGGTTACTCTAAAAAGATTAAGAAGCTGCGCAATCTTTGCAACGTCTGATGGCACTTACAACATTTTGAATTTTCACGCCTTAGATATCGATGATCACTCAAGGTTTTTCAATGAAGGTAATATTTTTCTGATTTCTAACCAGTTTTTCTCAATTTCCAAGTTTTGGAACAAAAATTGTGAAAAACTATGAGAATCGCTCCTTGATTATGTTAGTTAAAATTAATTTCTTTTAATTCTTGGTTGTTTTGCCTGCTACCCATCATCTAAGTCTAATGTAACACATTTTTACAGTCAATACTGTTCCTTGAAACGCTTTGACCATGGTTCTGCTTATTATCTTGAACTGTGTAAGATAAGATCTTTCATGGTCTGCTGGATGGTCACTCTGGGCAGCTCAGCTTTGTTTGAAACCAATGAGTGCAACTTAAGGTGTAAATTGTTCTACAATTGTTCCAAATAATGTTCGACTAAAATTTCTCAAACTATCACTATTTCTCTGTTCTAAGATATCTTAATTTCCTGGAAATCTTCATTGTTCCTTCTAACAGTTGACATTGCAGAGAGTCCTGTTTCTTTCTTTTTGATTTATCTATTTTGATTGATTTAACTTGAAGATTTTTTTTACCTCTTCTTTGTTTCAGGGTCCTTTCTGCGCAAACAAATGCCCAGCAGATAAGTGGGGGGCGAAATGTAGTCAAACATGCAGTTGTTTCAACATGGCCAACTGCAATCACATCGATGGAAAGTGTGAATGTCTTCCAGGATATACTGGTCTAAAAGTAAGGGAGAAGAATCAACTAACGAGTATTCAAGCAGTCAAAACTGATCTAGAAAAAATTTATTTAACGGAGGAGTGTCAGTAAGGCCGTATTTTGGCCCCAAAAATGGTCAAAATTTAAAATGGTCTATTATTTTGTGTAAAATGGTCTATTATTTCGTGTAAAATGACTCTACTTACTCTTAAAGTCTTATGTTTTTTGGTTTGAGTGGTGTGTACCGGTTATTCAAACTTTACAGGCGTATTTTACCACCTCAGTGGGTCGGTTTTGTGTTTTTCGCGGAAAAACCCCTATTTTTCGTTAAATTATAGAATATTTAGATGTGAGCCGGACATCTTTCGATTTTCTCCTTTAGGTATGTTATTCGGCTACTAAAAATGAGTAATATACTGAAATATAGTCACTGAACTATGTCTGGCTCGTACTTAGGTAAATATCAACTTTTCTGATTTCGTGAAAATGGAAAACTTGAACGAATTTGATTAATTTACTTACATTAATACATATATATCATCTTGGCAACCTGCAAATCGTACGTCATGGTTTTACAGGTGGCCAGATTGCAATGTAAGCATTACTGCATGAATATAAATGGAATTCATTCAAGTTTTCCTTTTTCAAGAAATCAGAAAAGTTGATATTTACCTAAGTACGAGCCAGACAAAGTTCGGTGACTATATTTCCGTATGTTATTCATTTTAATTAGCCTAATAACATATCTAAAAGAGAAAACCGAACTATGTCCGGCTCACATCTAAATATTCGATAACTTAACAAAAAGTAGGGGTTTTTCCGTGAAAAACACAAAACCATCTCACTTTGAGGTGGTAAAATACGCCTGTAAAGTTCAATTAACACTTAAACACCACTCATACCTAAAAATATAAGCCTTTAAGAGTAAGTAGAGCCATTTTACCCAAACTTAACGACCATTTTAAATTTTGGTTATTTTTGGGGACAAAAACCGGCCTTATTGACATTCCTCCTTTATGATGTAAAAAAAAGTTATTTTAATAAATGGCTCGGAAAGCATTTAAATGTTTGCTCTTTTGAAATAGATTTTCACAAAGGCTAGTAATTCAAAGTTTTGTCTGCACCAATTATAAATTGTCTCCCTTTTCTTCATCTGTAACAAGTTTTCAGGAATTTTTTTTGTGATGCAGCCTTTTTGTGTTATTTATTGTTTTGAGAGTCTTTAAAATTCCTCTTGTTTGTCTATTTTAAAGTCTTGACTTTTTACTAGACTATCCTCCCAAGTTTTTCCTACTCAGCAATCAAGACAATGTTGCAAAATTTCAAATTTGAGAAAAATTAAAATGAGTAAACGAATTTTATACAATACTTGTTATAGTTTTCATGGTTTCTATCAATGCTTGTTTCAGTGCACTGATCAGTGTCCAAAAGGAACTTATGGTCAGAATTGTGAGTCGAAGTGTTCTTGTCATGAAGGAGCAATATGTCTTCCAACAAATGGGTCTTGTGTTTGCAATCCTGGTTGGCGAGGACCAAACTGTACCCAACGAATTTGCCCAGAAGGCTTGTACGGAGAAAAATGTGATAAAACATGTGAATGTGAAACAGGAAACACAAAGCTGTAAGTATTTGATTGAATTTTATCTGTTGATTCTAACTTGTGAATTTGAGGCAGAAAACGCTAAATTGTCACTATTTCATTGAATCTTATCAGTAAGTCGTATAATCTAGAAAAATTATTCTTTGTAAACAGAATGGAATACATACTGCCTCATGATTCATTGGTCCCTGCTTTTTGCAAGCGCAAAATAGAATCAGTGATTTTATTATGAATTAAAAAAAAAAAAACACATTTAGTCACGGATTTGGAGCGGAAGCCACAGCTGAGATCGAAATTTGCATCTTTTGCGGCAAAAAATTATGAAATTACTTCAAAACTAGTATTTCATCTTTTTAAAATTGAAATGTTAACAAGCAAAATAAAGAGGAGAAAGAGCCAATTTTGCGAATAAAGAGTTGAATATGGGCCTGGATGGCAGAAGAAACTGAATTTTATAAATTCATGTGATGCTCTGTTAACCCTTTACTGCATAATTTTTTTTTTTCAATATAATAATTTTTTTTTCAGTACAATTTTGATCCTTGAGACAGGGAAAAATAGTGAAAAAATTCTTTCCATTATATTTCAATGGTAAAGAGCCTGAATATTAATTGTTCCAAATATGGCCTTACCCAAATTTAGGTATCCATGCAACTGAAAATAAAGTTTTCAGGCTAAAAAAAAAAAAATTAAAGTAGTAAAAAATAAGTTAGTAAGTTTCAATAGTTGTTTTTTTTGTATATGGTACCCCTGCGTTACTCCCAAACATAACAATGAAAATCGGAAAATCTAGTGAGCTATTTTCAACCACTCTGCACGTTCTCTATCTTGTGCTGCGCACTCTAGGACAAATTCGACAATTCTTACTCGTTTAGTATCTGTTCCACATGTGACCCACCATGCAGCGACAGTACAACTCAAGTCCCCTACTTTTAGATAAGGCTTCAAAGTAATTGTTCCAGACTGGGCTCATCTGCAGTTAAGGGTTAATGATTTATGACTTTTTTAGCTCCTAGGTGCGTGGTTAAGGAACTGACCAATTTGAATTTCTAATTTTAATCTCTAAGGATCAACAAGATTTGCTAAGATGAACTAAGAAATATTAATTGATGAAAGATTAATCATCTTTGACTTTTGCCTAGGTGTGATCCGTGGACTGGCAGTTGTGTTTGCAAAGCTGGTTGGGATGGTCCGACGTGCACGAGAGGTTGTCCACTATACTATTGGGGAGAAGGTTGTACCAACCAGTGCAACTGCAAGAACAGTGCTACTTGCTTACCAAATAATGGAAGTTGTATTTGTGCCCCAGGTAATATTTGTGTCTTTTATAAAAACAGCTTCACTCTATGATTATTCTGGGTGTCTATTTGTCAGGGAAAACCTGGAAAATCAGAGAATGTCAGGGACTTTAAATCTGTCAGGTCAAATCGAGGAATTGTCAGGGATTTTGGTTCAAAAATCTGGAAATTACAATTTTCTCTCAGAAGTTGCGTAGTTTTTTGGCTCAGCATAACGAGCCACGTGTTTGGGCGGCTGGACTTTACTACTACTACTACTACTACTTACTACTACTTTTTTAGTCTTGTACTTCCGGTATCTTCTACTATTATTCTTCAGGGCTGTTTTCTGATGCCTTGTGTGCCCCGCCAGATTTGCCTAAAATGATTTTTAAGTGCACTTAAATAGTCTTGAATTGTGCAAAACAACTGAAGAACTGTCAGGGAACTTGAAAATTAGGTATCAAGGAAAGTCAGAAAATGACGGGGAATTACAAAATTGAACTTTGCCAGACACCCTGTTATCAAAACCTAAAAACATTTATTTTGGTCAAAAAAATTTCTTACAAATTTTCACTTCATTACTTCATTAATGTATTATAAAGTTGCCGCACTTCACAGTGAGTGGGTTGTTTCTCTCTTTTACTCTACCATCATTGCTATCAACAGAAATGATCAATTTTATCTTCATTATGGAACTTCGCTTTAATATGTGTACTAAGAAAATTGGGAATTAATCAAAGTTTTATACAAACTTCTTTTGAAAATTGTCAGTTATGCGGTCATGGTAAATTATTGATTCAAGTCAAATTCCACAAACCGTAAAATTTAATGAACCGAAGAAACTGTCAAGAAATTTGATCTGTATTAAACATGTGTAATGAATGACATTTGCATTTTTTTGTTAAATTTTCATTTTTTCCCCCAGGTTATATCGGAGAAAAATGTGAAAGAACTTGTCCACGCGGGTATTTTGGTGAAAATTGTAAAAACCCTTGTGAATGCAAAAATGAAAAATCCTGCTCCCATGAAAATGGACAATGCATTTGCAGACCAGGTACTATATTATTTTTCTCCTCTCTTTTTCTACTTGACTTATTTTCAAGAATTGAAAATACAATAGAAAATGTATCGACTGTGTGGCTAATTTGATCAAGAACCGCATTTTTAACTGGAAAATTTGTACTGACTTTTTGAGAGGCAGAAACATTTTAACCAAATATACTTATGAGAATATGATTTAAGTCCTCTGTCATTTGAGAGAACATCATGTACCTACACTCGCCCAGTATTTAATATGGAACCTTTCTGTATCTGTTTAATCTTCAAGATTTTTTCTCTTCATAAAGAGGCAACGTAATGCTTTTGGCTAGAAACTCATTTTTTATTAAATCGGAAAAGTAGTCATTTTTATTTTCCTGTTTATTCTCAATGCAGTCTCTCGCTGTGAAATACCATACCTGCATTTTCAACAAAAATATAAATTTTGGTTCAATAGGAAGGCTTGAGGTAGTTACGCTCTCAATGTCTGATCCTGTCTAATTCCAAATTCTAAGTCTCTTTGAGGAAAAAAATTAAATGGTGTTAAATGTTTACCCTTATAATTTTCAGGTTGGATCGGTCCTAAATGTGATAGACCTTGCGACAGCAATTTCTATGGATTAAACTGCTCCAAGCCTTGTGAATGCAAGAACGGTGTTTGTGACCCTGAAACAGGTAACAGCACCTTTTGTGATATAAAGTTATCTCTATTATAAGTCATTAATATTATGTACATAATGCTGCTTCTCTTCCGAACTGTTTTTGACTTTTCACGCTTATTGGCTGAAGCGATTTCTTTCTTCGGCATGGACCTTCTTTAGGTGTTTCATGAGGATTTAAAAAAAATTGAAAATTATTTTGCGCGGAAAAATTGTGTTTCCAAGTATGGGCTAGAGAGGAAGGGAAGTGCTCTCTTTGCTACCTCTCTCCTACGCAGCAACGAGGCTCTCTCTCCCGTCTACCGTTTGCTCTTCAAACTCAACCTATACCCCTCGAATATTAGATATGAAGGGCACTCGTGAACTGTGAATGGTAACTGCTTGGTTTTGGGTCAAAAGCTTGTTCAGGTGTCACCTGTAAGAACTCACCAATTTAAGTACATCTAGCTTGAAGCATCATATTTTGGACATAGAAAATACAGTATGCCAATCAGCCTCCTGTTCTTTTGCTTTTTTTTCAGCAATTCTTTTTGCATTGTTTCAGGTGAATGCACGTGCAGTTCAGGATACACTGGAAAAATTTGTGATCAAAAATGTCCATCCAACTCGTACGGATTCAAATGCAAGAAGAAGTGTAAATGTACTGCAGAATCCACGGAAAGTTGCGATCCAGAAACTGGCAGCTGTATGTGTAAAGATGGATGGTTTGGTAAGTATCTCAACCAATTTAAAGGAGGAAAGAATAACTGTTCTTTTTTCTCTCCGTATGCGTTTTGTGTTGACGAAACTAACGCTGATGCTGTTGGTGAAAGGGACACTCCTTAGGTATTTTTCTAAGCCACCTGTAACCTCATTATCTTTCTATGTTGGTTTTTATTTATCAGAAGTTTGCTTCTGCGGATAGTAGACAGTTGTCTGAGTTTTGAGGTATTTGTTACAAAACTCTACGAAGCACCTCTGAGGCTTTATTGGGGCTCTCGCAAACTTTTGCTACAGGTGATGGAAGAGTTGATTCTTGCATATAAACCTGTGAAAATGACAATGAGTACACTAAGAAATCACTAAATTCACTCTCGGAATTGGGCTGAATGGCGGAGCTACGCGGGTATCTTGGGAGATTCCTATTTAATTTGAGACATATCTCTGTGTTTCTGTAGAGAAAGTGACAAATGAGACTGGAATCTCTCATGATGCCTGCCTGCATAGCTCGGCCATTACGATCTTGTGATTACAACTGTTTTCTGAGTTTATTACCAAATTTTAGACTTTTTCAGTGTGATTTTGGGATTTTGGCTGCTTTATTCATCAAATATTACTATGCAGTTCAGTCGTTTGCTGTGAAATATCGGCATAACGAACCATGTGTTTGGGCAACTGGACTTTACTACTACTACTACTCATTTGCTTGTTGCAAAAGTTTGCAAGAGCCCCTCTAAGAATGAACTATTAGATGCAGAAACGGTACAACTTTAAAAAAACTGCTTTTGAAAAAAAATTGCGCTTAAAGTTTCTGATCATAGACAAAAGTCAATGTATTATCTCCATTGTATCATGTTATTGACAGTTGAGCCAATATGTATTTTTAACTTCAAATCTTACCTTAGAAAGTCTAGTATAAAATGACTGAAGCTTTGGTATGAACTCAATTTTGCAGAAGAAGGAGTTGAAGATCCCTTTTGAATCCAACGGCTGAGATGAGTCAGGTTGAATCTTCCCAGTTTAGAGCCGTTTTAAAAAGTTCATCTGAGCTGTTTGGTTTTCTCTTGAGAAACTATGTAAGAGTTTGATTGATCCTCCAAACTATAAGATTCTCAATCTCCTAATTGCTGGTTCATTTGGAGATCAACCTTTTAAGATGTCTACTGCTCGAACAGTTGTGTCCTTATCTACCTATTCATACTCAATTTTCACATTATGCTTGTATTTTTAGGAATTCATTGCGAATCAAGGTGTCCTCTTGGCTGGTATGGAGAAGACTGTAAGAGCGAGTGTAATTGTTTACATGACAGCTCTTGTGATCAGTTCACGGGACTGTGCACTTGTGCTCGAGGATGGAATGGAACCACCTGCAATGCTCCGTGCCCACCAGGAACCTACGGTTTCAACTGCGAGGAAGATTGTTTCTCGAGAGGACTTAGTAAGTATAAAAATTACTCTGAATGCTGATTACATACAATCTGAATTGAGAAAAGAATTGTGTCAAGATAGTATTGTGGCATCTTATGAGAGCAATTCAAGTCCACTCAATTGGTTTGGCGGTACCTTGACTCGCTTGGAATGCTGGAACTTTGACCTAATTGGAATGCCGTTTGTGAATAGTCAGCATGTCTTTTGGTCATGATGGCCTTTTTCTCCAAAATTAAGCAAAGAGCAAAAATGTACAACTCTATCATACTTTCCTAATGAGCAATATTACCAATTAAGTTTTTATTTTAACAGAAACTAGGAAACTCTGGAAAAAGTCAGGGATTTGTTAAGCTTAAGATTTCGCAACACCTTGTGCTCCACTTTCCTGTATACAATAGTAGGGTGATCATAATACTTTGTATTTCCCAACCTCATCAACTCGATTCTTTCATTTGTTTTCAGAGAGTCAAACTTGTGATCATGTAATGGGACAAGTGAAGTGTCGGCCAGGATTCTCAGGTTTAAGTTGCGAAAATCCTTGTCCTCCAGACTACTATGGACAAGACTGTCTTGAACATTGTCATTGCAAGAATGGCGCAGATTGTCACCATGTATCTGGTTTGTTCATGAATACTTTTTCATTCGTCCTGTCTTAAAGTAAAGTTATGGCATGAATCAGCATTGCCGTGAGACACTATAGTGTCCCCGATTGAATTTCAGTTTATAGAGCACTGTGTGATTTAGGGAACATTTGTTGTCTGAATTCAACCTTAAAATCTGGAATCCAAAAAAGCTAAAATGAAGGGGTTAGTGTCCACTGGCCATGGACTGTTCAAAAATTCTGTCTCCCATAAGGAAAGGTTTTCTGGCCAAACTGTTGAAAATAAATTTCGTGCAGTGACAGAACTTTCTAACAGACTGTGTACAATTTTTTTTTTTTTTGTGATAGTGGGCCAGTTGCAAAATTTTACTACAGCAATGTTGAAGATTAATTCAAGTATCTTGTTTTCATGTATTAACCTTTTCACTGCGGAGTTCTTTTGAATCCCAAGTTGCGTGATGTGAATAGCGTTGCCAGCGCCTCCATCACGTAGTTCATTCTCTTCCCGATAGATAGAGTAACTGTAGCTATGTTCCGTGCTGATGCAGCAGCTGTACAGGCAGAGAAAGTGCGGGGGAAACCGGATGAGTATACTCGTCGAATGCACTGTGATGCTCTATTTTGTTGGACGAGTATACTCGTCGAACGCAGTGGAAAAGTTAAGTATCTAGTAGTGACATCAGAAAGTGACTCAACCTGGAAGTGACTTTATTTTATTTGAAAGTGAACTTAAGTTATTTTATGGGTGACTTGCATCATTATTTTTTCATCATGTTACAGTCAAAGACAAAAAAAAAATGTCAGTCGACTTCTGGAGGTAGGCTACTTGCAATGCATATCTCAATCAATTTAAGCATTGCAAGTGGCCTACCTGAGCCAAAATCTAAACAGTCGTCTTGTCCGTTCTTTTTGTCTTTGACTGTACACTAGAACCAATGCTGAAAATTAATGTAGCTGACCCAAGTAAATTCAATTACATGTATATTTAAAATCCATGAATTTTTTCCAATTGTGCTTCTCTTGAAGAAATGTCTTTAAGTCCTGTATATTTTCAGGATGTTTACGCCTTAATGACATAGTGTGTCCGGCTGTTATGAACGTAAAACTACGTTTTCTCATTATAAGATACCTCTTTCTCTTCTCCTAGCAGAGGTTTCTTTGTATTTTGACCCGCTGATTTCAAATGCGGCCTTAGTTTTTACTGAAAACTTATAATTTTTCTAGAATTTCGACTTTTTTGCTACGAAGACGTAATTTCAAATTTACGTAAAATCTAGGCCAGTTTAATGGAAACTGATAACATTTTTGAAATCAGGGTCTCAAAATACATAGCGATGATGAAGTGAAATTGTAGGCGTAGAATTATTCTAAAACACTAAAAATTAGTAAAATTAACACTGATGGATGGTGAATGTCGCGGACACATTCTGTCGTTTTTGATTCTTGCTTTATTTTCAGTCTTTCTTAACCTAGAAATCACATTTCTGAGGGGCATTAGATTCTTGCAGAACCCTTGTTTTGTTCAGTATATTTGTCAGTATTTATTTTTAGTAATTTTTGGTTTCATTCATCTTATTTTATTTCGCTCTCTCTCTCTCATTCCAGGAGTTTGTCAGTGTCTGCCTGGTTGGACAGGGAAGTTGTGTGATATGCCTTGTCCGGAGTACACTTGGGGGCATAACTGCACTCAACATTGTCAGTGTCACAACAAAGAAAAATGTCGTCCGTACGATGGTGTTTGCAAATGCAATGCTGGTTGGATGGGACCACACTGCAGTGAACGTAAGTCTCTCTCACTCCCTTATTCACGTTTCACAAAAGTACAATTTTTTATGATCCTCAGTTTTTGTGGAGAATAGTTCAAAATAAGTAACTTGTTTGTGTTTACCCAGTTATTATGCAGTTTACAGATTTGAAACTGCTCACCAATTGCTAGTAAAATCCATTGAAAATAACCAAGAGAGTTGCGTAATTCCTCTCCTTAAAAATATGCTGTCAAAAACCTGGAGGAACAATAGAGTGGATGAATCAGGGAAAGCAATAATCAATGATGCAGATTAACTGTAGAATGAATCAACCATTTTTATTTTGCTTGTTCTTTCAGCCTACTTATCTTGACTGATCGAAATATTTTCCCAGAGTAGATTCAGAAATTAATTTCTGATTTTTTTCATAAAACTGTGATGATACTCATTTATATCATTACTAAAATGAATAGATAAATCCACACAAAATTACCAAATTATTTGATCAACATTGTTGTTTTGACATTATTTTTTACTGATTTCATAGTTATTTCAGGCTGATTTTGATGTTATTCTTTGACACTCTTTTTACATTTTTCAAGGCAAACATAATTTTACTTCTTTTTTCCGGCAATGTTTGGATATTTTTTTATTTTAAAGCATGTTTCAGAGGAACGTGCATTTTAGTTGAGTGAAATTTGTACTGTAAAAGATGCTTTTTCAAAAGAGAAGAGGCAGTTTTTATTCGCTCCTCCTCATTCCACCTAATAAACAATTTCTCTGCAATTTTTACGGATTTTTACAGAATTCCACTAATTTTTGCGGTGTTTCCCAACTGTTTCATGCTATGACCGTGATTTTGCTTGAAGGTCCAAAAATGCTATTTTCGGGTTGTTTGCTTTGCATATTTGAAACAAGGGAGTCATGACTGGTACTCCTTTGTTGGTTAGAGTGATAATCGACTGGTAAATAAATGTTGTCCCAACTACTTGTTGTAAAATTTTCCAAGCTGTACTCATGAATAGTGAGAGTGCTGTTCTGAACTTTTTATCATTTTTGTTTAAAGTTGAACTTATTTCTTATTTTTTTTTATTTCAGCTTGTGGAGAAGGATTTTATGGTCAACATTGTATGGAGTCATGTCAATGCCCATCAGAAAACTTCATCTGTCATCCAGTCCTTGGCTGTATATGCAAGCAGGGACTCACAGGTGAGATTGATTTCTTTAATTTTTCAGGGAGTATCCAAGTTAGAGTTGCCTATTAACAGAATGTGAAATATGCTCCTTTTGATGTAAGAAAACATTACCCTCCATGAAGAATTGTTAACATTGGTGCAACATGTCCTTCCTTATTTCAGCCATCATCCATGCATTTTTCTTTATTTTTTTGTCACCAACTAGTAATTACCAATTAGAAATTCAATTCTTAATTCCTGCCGTTAAATTTAAAACACTGTTGTGATAATAAAGGACCAAGCGTAGGTATTCAGAGGTAATTTGACTCTACTGACTCATCTTCAATTTTTGTTTGTTCTTATTTTCTAGGTGAAGATTGTAACACCAATTTAGCGCAGATTGGTAGCAGAAATCAGGAAGGGAACACATTAGGGATGGCGCTAGGACTCATTGTCGCTCTGTCCTTAGTAGGTGTGATTGTGGCTCTTTTGGTCTACTACCGCCGAAGAGTTGCGGATCTCAAAACAGAAATAGCCCAAGTTCAGTACATTGCAGATCCTCTCCATGCACCAGGTAATACTCTCAAATCTAGTTATTATTTTGTAATTGTGCCTTTTTATTGTTTAAAGGACAAAAAGTGAAATTATCATGATGTAGACATTTGTTGAGAGTGGTCCTATTGAATTTTTCACTTTCTTTATGGATTTTTTTTGTCAGCACGGAGAAATAGACAGATCAGATCAGACTCCCTCCAAATTTCCTGTGTGCCAACCATTATTGTATCACTTATTGAGGGCCTTTATGTAGAAAAGGAGATTTTAAAACTGTTCAACACTCTTTATTTATAGTATTTTTATTTGTGGTCTATTCATGTTGTCAACTTGGCAACTATGGTGTTGGTGAATGCGCACTAATGCTGTCGTTGCCAAGTTGACAACATTAATAATCTTTACATAAGCAAATGAGCTACCCAACAAAAACCTGAAGCTAGCTTTTTGACAAAATATTTGGATTATTCTAATTTGCATTTGATCTAATTGCTGAAGAAAAATTGTAATAAATTTGTTGGATATCAATTGGAATTATGAAAAGAAAGAAAACAAACTCAAATTTAGAAACGTTACCTCAAGTTGTATAATTTTTTTGCCCTCTCCATTTTCAGATCGGCATCATTTTGATAATCCTGTCTACTGTTATGGCGCTGCAAGTAGTGCTAACACTGACAGTTTACTTAGCAACAATATGACGATAAGGAACAATCTTCGAGACCGAGAAAAACCGACAAACCTCGAAAGACAAAAGCTTGGATATTCAGATGATGATCAGTCTGACTCTGCCAGCAGTCGAGGTATGTTTTAAAAGTTCACTCCTCTCTTTTTCTCCTTTCTCTCTACTCCAATCTCAAAAGTTGCTGTGTCATGAACCTGTCTCATTAATAATTTATTACTAGTTTGCCAAAGAGATTAATTGAATTGAGAAGTTTTTGAGCTTTTTTTAGTCAGTTTGCTTATGGGTAATTCAACGGTAACGGTGAAAGGACAGTTTGCTCATGCTCAGAAACTTCATGAAAAAAGGCATAGTTGAAACTTTCAAAGCTACCGAACATAAAAATGTTTTGGTCAAAGAAGCTGGTTTTTGCAAAATTTGATCAATGAAAGACCAGAAATGTGATACATCATTGAAATTGTATTCCTGTTTTTTAAGAGGCAGAAGGTCATTCTACTGTGACAGGAATGCCTGCGGCAGAATGACTTATTGGGAAAGCTATTAAATTTCAACGATTCATGAAATTGATGATGTGTTTTCGTTAAAATTTGTAGAAACCATTGTCTCTGATTGGAACATTTATTTTAATGGTATGCTTTTTCCTTGGAATTCATTTGTATCAGTGAAAAGTTCTGTTATGGTACAAGCATTCTCAAGCATGTCTGTATCTTACAGCATTATAAATAGTATTCCAGTTTTGTGAATTTTTCCAGGTTGGTGATCTTTCTCCTGTGTTAGTGAGAAAAACCTGCAGGCTGATTATGAACGTTCGTATCGTAATGCTATTGAGTGGATGATCGAGTGCGTGTTATCTTATGGGTGGTGCCATTCCAAAAGGTTTCAGTCCGATAGAAACCGTCCCATCTCTGTCAAAATTTTCCGATGACTCCTGAGCAATCGGAGAATTTCCGTAGAGATGGGAGGGTTTCTATCGGAATGAAACCTTTCGGAATAGCACCACCCATAAGATAACACGCACTTGATCATCGACTCGATAGCATTACAATACGACCGTTCATAATCAGCCTGCTGAAAATTTATTTGACAATGAATCAATGAATTCATGGTAGCTTATTTTCATAAATTTCCGTGAGTTTTTTGGTCATTTTTGTGTTCAGACTGCTAAGCATGCCTCACTCTCATTTTACTTACTATACTTTTGTGAATTATAGATGGTTACAGTGAGAAGTCAACGTTTTACCAACAATGCACTCTTCGGTTGCAATCAGCTGTGACAAAACTTGCATAATGTCCTAAGCTATCTCTCTCACTCTCCTGAGACCTTCATGTAAAGCTATCTCTTTCTAGTGTCAAAATTCTATTGGTCTTGTTTCAAAACATTTCCTTATCAAAATTACATTAAAATAACTCGAGAAATTCATTTCTGCTAAAAAAAAATTTACAACATATTTCTCTGTTTACAATTTTAGCGATGGAAGTGAGATATCGGTAAAGAAGAGTCTTGTAAGAGTCAGAGCGATAGTTTGGAAAAATTATCAAACTTTTTCACCAACTGACATCATCACTAAAACCCTCTATTGGAGCCTTTTTTCACTGAACCACTTTCATCTTCCTGAGGCTCCTCAGAAATCATTATCAATCCCCTCTCTTTTCCTCCATCTCATCAAGAATGTTGAGTATTTTCTTTACTATTGGCTAGGTCATCTCAAGCCTCGTTATTATTCTTAAACGTTCTCGATTTACAGGTGCGTACGGAATGTCAGAAACTTACTTGAAGAATCGGGATGCTGATATGAACAATCCCAATGTCTATCATAGTCTAGAAGATTTCAGAGAGAACCTCTACGATGAAATCAAGATTAAAGGAGGTAAGTCAGGTTTCTTTTTTCCCTCTTCTTGGGCTATGAATGTGAATAGTAAAGTTGCGACACAAAGTTTAAATCAAATAATTAACGAGTTCTTTAGTTTAAGGGCGTATAAAACAGAGAATATGCTATTGATCACAAAGTCTTTTATTATTATGAGGTTATTCATATGTTCAACAATTTGATCTAACAGTTCATCGGTGATGAACAAAAAAAATGCATCCTTGCGCTCTGCCTTATTTTTAGCGCTAGCTTTCGGACCAGGAAGAACTTTTAAAATATTTTTAGACCCAGCTTTTGTTACCGCAGGAGGCTCACTTATTCATTGAGTTTTGCCATATTTTCCGATATAAAAGCGAGAATCGTCGTCTTCTTGAGCAGGAGAGGGTTGAATTTCACCTTTGTCCTCTAATTCAGACTGCTCAGAATCACTATTGTACAGATTTTCTTCCAATATTTCTGCCTCGTTATCGAATTCACTTCCAGAATTGTCAAATTCTTCAGAAGTCAGCTCATCTAGAGCTTTGGCCATGTCTAGGTCTCTCAATCCTTCACTCATTTTAGAAAAATAATAAATAATTGACAATATAAGACATGCACTTAATTTTCACAGGCACGGCAACACTGTAAAGCACTGAAAAGTACATTTGTGGTCTTTCGTTCATTCTCCAAACGCAAATGCAAAAATAACGATTTTTTAAAGTATTTGTTGAAAACACACTTGGAAAATTCACTACCACAAGTGGGCGCGCTGCGGCTAATTGGCCGCACTTCCGATGCGTGACAATTGGACAAAGTAAGCCTTGTCTATGACGGACTGTTCGTGCGATGAATCCTGGACAAGTCTTCATTTTGTGCTTATCTTAGTCCTTGAGGCATACCGCGGGGCTCAGCGATGTTTTTCCATCGCCACCAGTTCTGTTTTAGGAAAAGTAAAAAATGTAACCATTTAGCCGCTGCACGCCCACTGAAGGGTTAAATGGGATTTCCTTAAAATCTATTTAAGATGCGTTTTGACAAAACTGACTTTATCTTCATGGACCAAAATTTTTGGGGAGAAAAATTTTCAGGGAAATTTTTAGGGGAGCAAAAATATGATGCTGGGTTCAAAATTATGGGTTTTTATGTTTTGATGCTAAACGCTCTCTAGTAGCCTTATAAATAACTCTACAAAGTTTTAGTTCATAATTTAGCTGATGCAGGCTGTAAAAAAGCATGTGAATCAATACAAATTTCTGTTGATTATTAACTTTTGAAAACTCTGTTTTTCTCAAAATCATATCATGTACAGTAGAATCTCGATTATCCGGAATTCGCCGGATCGAAAATTTTTTCCGGATAATTGAATTTCCGGTCAATCGAAATTCGCCGAAAAACGCGATCTAGGCGCTCTGAAATGCAGTCAGCAAAGATTTCTCTAAAACGCCCCTTCAAAAGCAAAGTTATGCAACCCGTTTTCGGTTATTCCTGCCGCGTAAATACGGACCTACCCATTTTTCAGGACGGCAAAATGAGTCACAGACAAGAAAGAGGCATACGTGAAAAATAAAACTTTCATTAATTTTTTAAGACAAAAGAATCCAATGTCGTTTGCTTCTTGGGTTTGGATGATAGTGACCTGGACATGAAAGATACTAAGTCGGTGACCTAACTTAAAATCCCTTCATCAGCGTCATTTCGTCCGAACGTCATCAGTCTCGTTTTCGGCCGCTGATAGCGAGTCATCTTGCGCCGAGCTGGAGGAGGTCCCGTAGGCATAGGTTGCCGCGATTTCCTCGAGTGATAACGTTGACTCTGTCGGCGCGCCATCATCCCTCCGCCGTGTCTGGCTGCCACTCTTCTTCGCGCGTGTGCCGAAAGCGCAGTGTTGTCACGTGGCGTCTTTATAAAATTCATTTTTCCGACTTGATACGAATGAAGTTTCGACATGGCGTTTTTTGGTTTTTTTTTTTTCAAGCAATATTACGGAGAAATACGGTTAAATTTGTTGCCGGACCGCAAATTTTTTCCGGATAATCAAATTCTTCAGACACCGAATTCTGGATAATCGGAAAAAAAACACATTGAAAGTATGGGGATTTCGCCGGGACCGGCCGGAAATTCTGGATATTCGAAAAATCCGGATAATCGAGATTCTACTGTATTTCTATTTAAAACTTCAAAATGCTTTCATTCTGTCAATTTTTGAATTTTCATACATGTTTGGTCTTGAACTGTCTGTCATAACCTCTCCTATGCAGTGGTACCAATATCTCAATTTTTGCCTTGGTGAATATAGGTTAGTTAGGTCAGAACGCGTCACATATGAAGACTACACGAAAAGAACATGGTTGGTTAGTCACTTCATGTGTTGTCAAAATTTGGCAACTGACTTCATGTTTTTAAATATGTGGCTCACTCAAAAAAAAAGATTTTTGTAGACATGAAAGACAAAAATCCCACATTTTTGTCTACTTTTCATATCATTTTTTAAGTCAGACACATGGAGAATAAAGTGAAGAATTTTTTGCCAAATTTTGACAACGCCTGAAGTAAATAACCACGTTCTTTCTGTGTAAGTTTTCATACTTTGTAAACAGACCACATTTGTATCCAGTCACTCTAAGATGCCTGAAAATTCTCACGGATTTCTTCTTCTTTTGTTATTTTTCAGTTGAGGAAGAATACGATCACTTGGATTATACTCGTCCTGGTAGCTCCTGGAAGCCCCACTATCAGAAAATGGTGAATTCTTTGAAAACAGAGAACAGCGAATCATCAACCTCAGGAGCCGGAGCAGGAGCCGGAGCTGGAGGTGAGAATAGCTCAAGTAGTCTAAATAATCAGAGCAACAGAAAAGACTTGACCTAACGGAACCTCATTGTTATATTGTAGATATTTTTGTAAGTTTGTCTATATGATGTTAGCATTTTGTACCTGTAAGTTCGTCTCCCCCTCCCCCCTTCGCAAGCAATGATGTAAATTATTTTTTAGTAATGGTATTGAATAATCAAAAATTGTTATTTTTGGTAAAGACTCTTTGCATCCATCGATTCAGTCTAGGCAATTAAGTTTTAAACATTTTAGACGTTTCCTTTACTCATTAGTTTTACTATTGCACATTTTACTCGTAAATCAGTTATTTTTTCTTGTTTTAAATGTTTTTAATCAGCGTAGGTATTCCTTTTGCTGCGGTGTAACAAGCAATCTGGCAACTTTGCACTTTGTCCATTTGAACCCAGAATAAAGACATGAAAATCGGGTATTCGGTGAACACCCTTGAATTTTACCTTTTGAATTTTTCCATGGGTTCAAATGGATAAAATTCAACGTTACCTAATTGCACGCTATACTGCTGTTCTCTTACTATAGATAATCCAATTTAAAGTTCTTTTATAATCTTTGAGGAGTTTCTATTCTCAGAATGCTCCAAGATACACTACCGACTGTGAAGCCGTGTATCGAAGATTGGTAATACTGTCTGTCTGTTAGGAGTGTCAGAGGACACCCCTGTCCAAAAGTCATGTTTACTGGGTGTAATCTTCAGCTTTTCATGATCTAAGTCAACAGGTCGGTCTGTTCTGACCAGAAGCATGTAATCTTAGGCCTCTTTGGGTAAAGAAACAGACTTTTTTATGATGATGGTTTATGGATGTTTACTGGAAGTGCCTGAAGTTGTCATTACTGGTAGAACCTAGATGGACTGACCTGTTTACTTAGATCTTGTAGTTTTCAATGCACCACGGCCTAAAGCGGACTTCAGTTTTGGCGTTGCTGACTAAATTGCACTGCCACCATTGGGGGTGTAGTGTTTCTCGAGTGTTCTTAATTAGCCCAGGTTTAAGCTTTATCTAAAAACTTGTTGCCAATTTACAAGTTGGTAATAGTTTTTAGTTTTTCCTAGTACATACTTGGTCAATGAGCCAGCTGGGCAGTTGTGCAATCTTTGCTTGAAATTCTTTGTAATCTCTGTTTTTTAAAAGCCGGGCACATCAAATTTTTCTCTAAAATAAAATGAACTT
This sequence comes from Trialeurodes vaporariorum, assembly GCA_011764245.1. Lineage (NCBI taxonomy): Eukaryota > Metazoa > Arthropoda > Insecta > Hemiptera > Aleyrodidae > Trialeurodes > Trialeurodes vaporariorum. The sequence continues at coordinate 57,059,202 of VMOF01000002.1, forward strand.
ACTCTCTATTTTTACTAGCTATGAAAAAATTCTCATTAACTTCCAAAAGATTACTCAGTCTGAGAATATTTATTTTTTTGTAAATTCCAACAACTTTATTTATTTTTTTCCATCTGTGTGATTACCCTCATCATTTTATAATTCTTTGTAAGTTTCATGCATGACCTTCCTCTGGGTTTTTTGTTTTGCTTATTTTTATTAATTTTATCAACTTTTCTATCACAGTTTGTAAGAACAATCAAGCAATGACTTCAAATTTTGTTGAGCCTCTTGCTATTCCAAAAATGTATGAATGTTGTCTGTTATTCAATGACTTAGTCAATCAAGATTTCGAGGCGGAAGTCATAGTCGATGTTAACCAAAGCTAAAACTGTTCAATTTTAGGGTGATACTAAAGAAATGAAATGCATTGTGGTATTTGAATAATGAAGTAGTAAATTTCTTTTACAATTCCTTTCTACAGCGCATGAGCGCATTGTTCGAATTAAATTCCAAAAGGTCAGTGACCTCTTTTGTTCTCGAGGCTGTAATTCAGTATTCTAGACCTGCGTGAACTGTAGCCAGTATTAGACTGAAAGTTCATCTGATTTTCTGTTTCCCGTGTCTCTAGACTGTAGTTACCTTTCAGTCGCCTTTTACAGCCTATTCATCTGAAAAGTAATTAGGTTTACTGCACTTTGGACTTTTAATAGAAACCTGTAGATCACACATGTTCTAACTAAGTTTTTATCAGCAGTCCAGTTGTTTGCTATGAATTACTAGCATGACGAACACATATTTTGGATGCCTGAACCTCTACTACTACTATTACTACTACTACTACGACTACTACAGCTAGTTTTTTCTAGTGTACAGGGTGTGTAACGTTAAAGAGCATTTGTTAATATTATGCGAGCGGCATCAAATTTTAAATACTGCTGAAGTATGCATTCCATTATTTTGAGGACATCTGTATAAGGTCTTTTCAATTCCCAGCCTCCAAAAAATGGGAATCCTTTGAAAAGATGTCCCCCTCGAAATAGTGGAACACATCTTTCAGCATTTTTCATAATTTGAAACTGTTTTGGGAATATTTTTGAGAGTTCCATTTTTTTATACACTCTGTGTTTGGGGTTTTTCAAGTGTGTGTTCTCGAGTAACATTGAGTTGATTGTTAAAGTTGCCAACCATTACAATAAAAAGTTTACGGTTAAAATACTTATGTAAACTTTCAAGGAGAGAAAATTCTTCTGCAGATTTCGGTTGAGCAGTGGCAAGTTGAGTTCTCACCCTGTAAAGAAAGCAAATCGGTGATTCTTGAGTATTTACAAGACTTCTTCCATAGTGCAATACTCATCAATCATCATTTGTCCGATTTATTGTTTGTCAACTCCGCTATTCGCTGCTCACTGTTGTATCACACCAATTTTCAGCCCAGCATCTGCTATTATTTTTTAAGTTCACTTCAGTTTAAAATTATGATTTTCAACCTCAAAACCAAAGCTTTTCTCTTTGGTTCCTTGCTTTCCTTAAGATTATAATTATCTTAATTTTAACATTTAAATTACTGTGTGCAACTAGAAATAATCAACTAATTATTTTTTCTCGTCTGGATGATGTATGATTATTTTCTCCGTTAGATCTGAGAATTGGAACTTGTAAATTGTATGTTTCTTTGATGTATTTCAATATCGTCATTAAAATCCCTTTGAGTTCTTGTGCATCTACTAAACTCATAATAGTTTTGTTATGGAGTGGTGTTGAATATGTAAGTACTTCAACACTAATAATTTCAAACATCGGAATTGCATCTTACTCCCAATTTTGCAGATTCATGCGAGTTTTTAAATAATGCCAAGAGCCATTTTTATTTTAAGCTGTTGGCTCTAATGGGGGCAAAAATCATATTAAATAGAAACCCCAAGCTATTTTAATATACAAATCGAATTTCAAATTTTATTGCATTTTTTATTTTATTCATGAGCACAACGATTGCTTCTAGTGCTAATAAATATTAAGTTTAATTTCCAAAGATTGATCCTGTAAATATGTATAATTTTTTTTTTACCAAATGTCTTATTCTGCTTGTATCTATGCTTTTTACTTTCAATTTTTTTTTTTTTTTTTTTTTTTTTTTTTTTTTTTTTTTTTTTTTTAACCAGTCAGTTTGTAATAATTTTTTTTTCTATCAGATTTTTGTCTCAAATGAAAATTGTCAAATGTGATTTATTTTTTTTCTTTCTCTGAAATTGTTCAAAGTTTTGTTGACAGTAACTTGTCAAACTTAGAATTTTTATTTTACTTTTACCTCATCATTTGGTTTGTATTTCTTCTGGAAAGAAAATCTTGTCATGCACAGTCAAAGCATCGGCCATTGAGTAAAATCTAGCTGTGATTAATGAAGCATGTACTCAATGAGTACTACTCATGTACATAACTCCTCCACAGGATTCTTCCTAATACAATTTTATTCCATGCATTTAAAAGACTCTGCTTATTGTTAATTAATTTATGGAGTAAGGCGTGTCACTGTTCATGTAAAATAATAAGTATTAACAATTTTGTTCTTAATCTGTAAATCTGTGAACTAAACCATCAAATTTGTCATTTATGTGTTTATTACTGTACGTTTAATTACTGTGTTTCATTGAACAACTGATTTAAAATTTTAAAGTATCAAACTAGGGATTGAAAAAACGCTTTGCTTTTGTGGGCATGGTGTTCGACTGGTACCCAACAGAATCAGTTGTGTAAATTTCACAAATGGAATTAGGAAGGCTGATAGCAGAAACATGGATTAAAATTAGGTGTCTTTGCTCACGCTCCGTCGAATTATTAGTGACTGCTCACTAAAGAAGGGGAAAAACAATTATTGTAAAGCTTTTGTGATGTTTCCCTACCAAACCACTTCAATGACTTTACGGAGACAAATGTTCCCTTTACCTATTTTTTTTTCCTTTTCTTACAGAGAATCTTCAGTGTTCTGTGTCGCTTTCTACCAACAGAGCATCACCATTTGTTTAATGTCAAATTACAGGACAAAAGTAATCTATATTTAAGAAAACTCAAATATAAGTGTTAGTCACTAGACGTCATTTGAAGAATGTCTCTGACACATATCTCGTCAATGACTTCAAAATAAGGCTGAAAGTACCAAAAAATGGAATACTATATTTCATTATCAGGATTGATTTGCGACATTCTGTTTTTTGGTTCTTTCAGCCTTATATTTAACATACTAGACAAGATATTTTATAGATATTTTCTAGATGATAAGCCAGTAACTGACACTCTGGTTTTTGACATCTCAATCGCTTTCAGCCTGTAATTTAACACTAATTGAGTGGTAGCACTCTGATGGTGATGACAGAAATCATCTTTAAACATCAAAGATTCACCTCAACATTTTCATATTTCAGTTAGATTTTCAAATTTTAGGTGTCCAGTGACTCTTTTATACAACACCGATAGATAAAAGACCAAGGGCTTTAGATATTTATCTGTATCATGATTGAGTCATGGTTTCTATAATTTGCTTGCAGTTATGACATCATAATTCATCTCAATTTATTTATTGTGACACTATGGTACATCGTGATAACGTAACATGACATGGCAAAATATACTGTGATTAATTGCGTTGGTGCATTTTGACTTGTTGAAGGGGCGTTCAATAACTCATCTTGAGATTTTGTTTATCTGTAATAATATCTTGCATCAGTTAAGATTTTGAAATAAGTTGTTACGCACCGCACCGCATTGCGTTAGTCTTGTCTATCGCTGTTCTAACAAGACGGCTGGCCAACACTTTAGAAATTTGAAGTCCTTTGGCCTTTGTTCAAAATTTATCGCAGTTAGTGACTTTTAAATGTGCTCTCACATTCCTTTGTTAATCCAGAATGAGGTATTAGTTGACTATTATTTTTCTTGCCTCACGAGCGATGTTGTTTTTCTAAATGACCTTCCAAAAAATCATGTGTGTCAAAATTGTTTTTGATGGAGCCCTTCAAATATTAATTGGTTCATTAGACGATCATCATGATTTTGATGTTAAAAATGTATTATACGTTAGGAGATTGTGGTTATCTTTTTTATCGTTCAAATGTTTATTGTTTAAAAGCCAAATTTGACAAAAAATAAATAAATGTTTATAAAAACTGAAACTTGCTTGTGTTTTCTCTGAAATCAGCTTTCTTTCTCTCACTTTATTTATTCAGACTTCATTGCGATGAGCTCTGAAGAGGGAAAGTTTATAACCGAGATGCCCCAAAGCCAAAGAGAAGGTGTTCGTTTGACTTAAAATGTAAGTTATGCTGTGCTGTTTAATTCTTTAAAAGATTTCCTACTTGCACAATTCCTTCTCTATTAAGGATCTCATACAGTCTTTAAAGAAATCTCTTAATCAATTTTCATTCATCATCCTGATCCAAAGTTTCCTCAGACTAGATACTAGTAAAAAATAATATGAAAAGTTCAGAATTTGACTCAATGCTCTCTGAATTGATTGTGCGGGTTCCTATTAAGGTTGATCCTGATAGATGCAAAGTAAGACTTACCAAAATTTCTGAACTGAACTTGAACCAGTTCCCTTTTCATCTGGAAGAATAATAGAAATCCATGGGTCATCTTTGAAATGTATTGGCGACAAATTAATTAAGTAATATTAGAAGCTACCTCAGACTTTGGCTCAGGTAGGTCACCTGCAATGCTGAAATTCATTGAGACAAGTTTGCAGGCAGTTAACCTGATTCAAAATCTAAGGTGTTGTTTGACATTCTTTAATTCGTTGGCAGTGCGTGTCTTTTTTTTTTAAATTCATACATCTTACACTGAGAACAAAATCCCAGTATATTTATCAAGGGTGCAATCGATACGGAGCCTCACTGTTGATGAGGAAAATTTAATATCACAGTTATTTGATTATTACTAGCATTGATGATCATCTTCAATTGATTTATCAGTGCAAAATTGAAAATATCGCTCTTTATGATTTAGCACCCTTAGTATTGCCACTAGCCATTGATTTGGAATCCAGCAACAAAAATACCAGAGTTTTATTTTTCATTGTACTTTCTTCAACCGTTTCGGACGAAGACTACTTTAACACTTAATGTGACGGACTATTTTTTCTCATGCTATTTCCCCTGAGACCAGTCAGTGGCGCTCTCATACGGAAAAAAGTTGAATTAAGTAGTTCTGGCACTGCCCTTTACTAATACACCTGTCGTATTTGTTTGTCTTGGCCTATACAAATGCGGCGAATTTGAAGGACGTACATGAATGTCTTTGGCAACCTATAACAATTTTTGCAAGGATTTTTATGTCGTACATGTACTAGCGGAGACAAAGATACCTAGCCAGGGTATGCAATAAGCAATACACAGCATCCCGTTCAACACGTTTATTAGGTGTGTTGCGTGTTGCATACTCTGGCCAGGTATGTTTGTCCCCGCTAGTACATCTTTGGCACTGTAAGTACTAAAGGCGGATTAGAGCTTTTATCTTGAGTCTTAATTTCAGACACTGCGTTTGTTTGACGGAACAAGGGTCTTGAATACGAGAAATGCTTAATGCTAAGCTAAGCCATAAAATTGGTATCATAAACTAAAATTCCAGGAAATTTGTCTCTTCTGATAAACTTAATAAAGAAGGAAAAATAAAAAATAATGTTGACAAGTTGACTCACAAGGTCTCCGTACTTGTGAAAACAGTTAAATCAAACAGCAATCATCGAGCCAAAATTCACTGTGAACAGCAGATGACCAAGTGTCATGCATTGAAGTCAAAAATATTTCATCTGTGTTTGTCAAACAACAGCTACTGAAACAGCAAGAAACAGATCTGTCAAACAAATATTTCAAATAACTTCATCAAATATCAGTTCCATCATCAACCATTCAAAAAAAAGGACTGTCATTGCAAACCTTGGATGGTGGTGTGCAAATGCGTATTTGGAAGCTTCTTCTTGAGGATCCAAACTGTAGAGGCCTTGAAGTGTCGTGTTACCTTACCTGCCCGAAGGTGTAGGACACTGTTGGGTACAAATTTTCTTTTGAACAATCATGAATAACCAACTAAAATTATTCACATTATTCTCATGTTATTCCTGGGAGCTGATCGGGGACTTCATAGTTAAACATATCGATAAAACTGAAAACAAGTGACACGATTGGGTGAGAGATCGATTCAGGGTGGATCTTTTTCGAAAACCATTGTCCAGTTGCTCGATAAGTAAAGGTTGCTCCGTAGACACCTTTACATAACGAGCGACTGAACAATGGTTTTCAAAAGACTTTCGCCCCACCTCGGTCTCCCACCCAATCGTGTCACTTGTATTCAGTTTTATCGATCTGTTTAACTATGAAGTCCCCGATCAGCTCGCAGATGGTAAATTGAAGTTTTAACACTGTACCTGTATGTTCATCGAATGAATGCATGAATAGTAGTGTTAAAACTTTGCTTTCCTAAAAGGAATAACATGGAATTAATGTGAATAATTTAGTTAATTGTTCATGATTAAGTATTCAGAATATAATTCTTGCCCGGTGTACGGAGACCTAGAGATGCTTGCAAAGTGACGAGAAATCGCCGGAAAACTTCACGCAACGCTGGAATGTTATGCGGGTCCGTCTAACTCAATATTTGAAGGAGTTTCAAGGCGAAAAAATACGCTTTCAGAGCTCCTGTCACCTTCTACCTGCTGTCTGCTGGACTTCCCAGACGAACTTGAACCTCTTCGTGACCAAAAAGCTTTTGACAAAAGCATGGTATAACGCAGAGGTTCAGCAGAGCCGGAGCCATGGTATACTTTTTCTTTGTTATTGGACTCCATCCCTGGTAAGTACATAACGTATAAACTAATGCCTGGTATCACGTTTAACCCTTTAGTGGCCTTAGGGTATTTATGTTGGGCTTTTTGACCGCTAAGGGTAGAGGTAGTTTCAGAAGTGTAGGCGGACCTAGACCGATAATCTTTGGAATTTGTCAACATTATTTCTGTTATTACTCGATGGAAATGAATAAAAATGAAATTGAGAGTTCACTTTTCAATGAGGAAAACTTTAAAAACAAAAGAATAAAGTCAGGAGCCAATTCGGTATTGATTTGAAGGAATGAAAGTTGAAAATTCGCCAAAGATTATGGTTTTGGTCCGCCTACACTTCTGAAATTACCTCTAATCTATACGCAAATGACTACGTAAATTGATGCCTACATATTGATTTTTCGCATTTTGCATTTAATTCTTTTTAAAATTGGTGGTACTTACTTGTGAATACCGTCGGGCAACAAAGGGTTAAACTGGTACCGCCAGCCTTTTTGATTCTTTCAGAATAACTTCCAGTATCGCATTAAGTTTGAGATGCGCCTACTTTGAATTAGGCGCTGTAACAAGAATCTTGCCAACACCTCTGCTGGAGTGCCATCGTTTCATTGGTTTAGGATGAAAATACCTCTTTATTCATTGGTCTTCACCGCTGATGGCTGTTTCGGCAGCATTGCTACATGAATGAAAGGGTGGATCAGCAGCAGCAGCACCATAGTATATAGGGACTCTAGCAGCACCCAGCGCAGCGTTGGTCAGCAGGCAGATGGCCAGTCAGCATTCAGCAGCCAATCGCAGATGAACGTGGTTGTGGTCTCGTGATCACTGTTTTGTTGTGATTCGTGTCGCGTTTGTGTGTGTGATGTTACGTGTTCCCGAACAGCTGTGTTTGTGTTTATGTTAGCATTGCGTTGGTCCGTGGTCGGTCGTTACTCGTCGTGTCGGAGTTTGAAGCAAGTTCGTGTTAATTGTTTGTTTTGATTTTCTACAAACGTTCTATTTCTCTAGTGTAACATTATTGTTTTCGCTAATTTTCTTATTTTAAACTGCATCTTTATTAATTCAAGTTCGTGAACTGTGTTAGGCCCGGTATTACGATCTCTTAACTTTAGACTAGCATCAGTTACTTTAACTTTCTGAACATTTGCAACGCCGAACTTTCGGTGTGGGTCGTTACTCCCAAACTCAGTTAAATATCACAAGTCTGTGGGGGGTGATTGAATTTGTTCAACTTCGTTGAAAGTGCTCAATGTATCTTGGCAGGTATAAATTTTCGTTTCGCACACCATCTCTTCTTAAAATGACCTGTCATGATTGTGCTCATTATCATCCACACATGATCATGGTAAGTTGTATAAATCATTCCTGCATGATTTTCAATCTACTTACGTGTTCACAACTTTGTAACTTAAATTCTTGTGTCTCGTGGAAATTTCCTCTTCTACACGGCATAATTTGAAACTCTTGCGAGTGCCTATCTTCAACTTTGCAGAGCTTCTCCAACTTTTTTGACGACACCTGTCATGACACACTTATGCAGAGTGTCTAACAACTTGTAAGGTGAAAGCACCAGTTACAGACACCCCCGAAGAATGGTACCAGCGACAGACACCTGAAAAGGCTGATGCCCTGATCTGAAAAGAGAAATTTAGTTATGACTTAAAATTACTTCCAATAAGTTCTGCCATTTAGATGTTTTAACCATTTGAATATGCCTTCTAACTCCAAAAAATTGTGCATTTGTGGCAAAAGAATTTAAAAATTTTTGCTGTCCGTCACTGGTGCCGTTCTTAGGGGGTGTCTGTAACTGGTGCTTTCACTTTAAAGGCCGAACTTAGCATTCACGGTGAACGTTTGGTCTGATAGCAGACCCAGTGTCGACATCACGAGAAGCAGGTGTAGATGCCAGGTCATGCAGCTGCCTGACACGAGGTTCACAGCATGCTGATTTGTTTGCTGACACCCTCTTCCATTCCCAAGAGTAACATGGACTTATTCCTACTAAAATTGGTCCTTTTTGTATGTAATCCTACGGTCTGGACACCCCTGTCCCACTGACATACATCCAACTTTGCCTGAAAAATGAGTAATTTTTGTGATTCAAGAGGAATTTTGGTATTGAGACCCCCTTGACAATTTTCGGACTGAGGATCTCCCCTTGTAAAATTCTTGGCCCTGCCACTGAATCCTTATGTGAATATCGAAATGTCTTTTTGTGCTGTCGCGAATTTTTGAAATTTCCTCGGAATCTGAGTCCGAAGAAATGTCAGTTGATTCTTTTTAGTCGTTGGTACCGATTTCTTTTGAGCTGATTCTAGCATCAGATATACTTGAGTGTCGTAAATTCTTAAAATATTTTTATGCATTGACTAGCTGTGTGAGAAAGCTCTTTTTTGAAACAGGTTTTAGAGGAGACTTCTCTGCATAGCTTTGAATTTTTATCACAGCATCCCTTGATTTTCAGTGGCGCACTCAGGGGGGGGGGCTATCAAGCTAAATCCCCCCCCCCCAAACCCAGAGTAAATTTCCAGGCTGATCTTTAATTAAACGCCACTCTCTGAATTTTGTGATGAGAAAAAAATTGATCAAGAAGCTTAGACTTTTTAGCCCCCCCCCCCCCCCCGCAAATCCTGGGTGCACCACTGTTGATTGTTATGCTGCATACAGGTGGAAGGATTTGTACCTTGTTAACTTCCAAATCAAGTTCACTCATGTTCCACGGAAGAGTAAATAAAACACACTGCCATTCATTTATATTTGCTTTGCTCTGGCCCATCTGAGTTGATAGTGGGAAAAAATTACCACTTATAATCATTTCACTATGCACGTGCAAATTGAGTGATTTACATAGTACTTACACTTACTTGCAAAAATGAAAGAGAGTTGTTCAGTTAAAAACTAGAGTGAACAAATGTTTGTTGTCATCACGATAGAAATCGCCACCATTAAAATGTAATGATGTTCTCAAGTGCATCTTAAAATTACTGAAACGTGACTATCTATGAATGCTCATCCAAGCATCCGTAATCTTAACCCCTTATGGGCCAAGCCCGAGTATACTCGTTTTTCTCCTCTAGTCTATTTTACATTGATTCAGCCTTCATTTTGGATAAACGCAAATATGTATACATAGATTAAAACACATAGAAGATAAGGTCTCATCGGGCGCCTTCAATTCGGCGTATAGGCAATTCCAACTCCACCGAGTACGAACAGTTAACTATCTTCCCCTTCCCTATATGAACGGAAGAATGGCGTTCTTTTCAACTAACCTGGTCATTAAAGGGTTAAAGGGATGGTTCTCAATTCTTCCAATCGTAAAAACATGTATTGCAATTTGGTCTCCGCGCAGAGTTAAAATTGACCAGAAAAGTGCACACTGTGCTCCTTGTTTAAAAGTTTTATGATTTTTATAAGTATGTTGTAAGTTCTAACATCAGCAGAATCAAACCAACCTCGGAACATGTTTGTATATTCTCTGAACTTAACTAAGTATAGTCTGAAGTTTAAAACCAAAAATGGTGTGCTCCACTGTGCATGAGGATCATTGTATGTAAAGCTTTTGCCTCCTATTGAGTGTAATGGAAATGAAAAGTGGTCTACAACATTACTCCAGCTGCTTGCATCATAGGGTGCATAGCCCCTTGCTTCCTTCTCTTCTTCCTGAATGTAAACCTGTCTCACAAAATGGAAGTTGGTAAACCCTAAGGCAAAACCAGACATGTTTGAATTGAGGATTCAGAGGCTAAAATAGTTGAGTTTAAGGTCTTAAAGTTGTCCAAATTCCCCATAAAACATAAAAAATTACCTTTCTACGTGAAAAAATGTTGATTTTTCGGGGGAGGATCCGGACTCCGAGCCCCCCCCCCCCCCTCCTCGGGTACGACACAGGGTAAACCCAACTTGCTGTCTCCACTCCTCCATAACTTTCAATTGACGTTCAAATTCTTGAAGAAGAGGTGCAAGATTTTTAGAGCTTCTCAGGGTTTTCTTTTTCAATTGGGGGGTGAGCATTTTTCACTTTAAGATTTTTGATATCGTCACTCGACCACAAGCTCAAATTCAAAAGATAATGATTGACTCTTATTTATAGAGCTGGCCAGCCAGTGTTTTTTGAGATTGAATGGGAGTTTTGAAGCATTGAGAGCTTTTGAGTTTCTAATCCGCCCGAATGTACTAAGTACTTTCGATTCCTACCGATGTCCTGAAGGTCTGGTTGTTTTCTGTGAAAATCCAGATCGAAGTTTACGTGCTGAAAACATCAGGTAAACATTGTTCTATGACGTAATCCCTAAAAAACAGTCGATAATAGTATAATCTTCTGCGACCACGAAAGTATGCCGGCACGATGAGTCACAATGATGTGCCAGCCGTTTAAAAGATCTCATCTGCTCTTTGTGAATTAGGTCTCCGTAAAATAGGCTGACTAATTATACGCTCTTGTAGGTATTCATTTGTCAATAACTTTAAGTTCTTAGTTCTGCTCCATTGCTGGGTTTGTCTCGTCTGTCTCATTCGAAATTGTTTGCATTTGAAGTAATTTAACCTGCTCATTGCCGTCGAGTAGGAAACATTTTTGAACCACAGAAGTCTGTAGGGCGAACAAAGTTGAGACAAATAGGACTCGAAAGATGAGTTGGACTCTATAAGTCTGACGACTTGACTCATAGTAAAAGTTGAACTCGCGAACCTATAATTTATAAGTCTTGTTCAAAGCTGGATTTTGCAGAGATTTGTGCAAAGCGGTCGTACCTAAAGTGCGATGTCATAGAAGTTTAAGATGTAGGTAACTGACCAATGTCGTCTTCCTTTACGGTGTTAAGCTTTTCAGTGCACGTTCTTAATAAATCGGGCGCAGAATATTCTGAAAACTTTCTGTACCGAGAACCGCAAACTTTTTCTTCTTCTGGCTCAAAGTGCTTTAACCGTGAAATAAATCCTCATAATCTTATCTTATCACGCGTCAAACATAATTTCTCGTTTACAATATAACGCGACCGAGAGACCGGAAATACATTCTATCGTAAACTACGTGCTCCTCAACTACTATGCTTGGACCATTCCGAGGGAGGATTTTACGTTCTGCAGACATTTGCGCTACCTAAGACTCTGAGCGCTACTATCAGTTGAACAAGATAAATGTCTCAAAAGCTTCATTAAAAGTGCGGAATTGCAACCGTGCGCTCTGAAAAATATTACGTAAGCCCTCTGATAGCTATTTCCATTCACTTTTCCTCCTTAGAAGTGAATTTTTCCAAAAAACTTAGTGTTTTGATGAATTTGAGGTGATTTTCTAGGAAAGCTAGATTCAAGAGGAATTAATGAAAATTCGCTCCAAAAGCCATCAAATTCGATGTCAGCGTTCAAAATTGAGGCAAACTGACAACATTTTCTAAGATTTTTGAGAGAAAATTTTTAAAGTTTATGTTAGTTTTGGTAGCGCAAATGTCTGCAGAACCACTCACTTTTCCGAGGGAAGGGGGAGGGGGGCTTTTTGTCCCGTCAAACATTTGCGCGAGGCGTCATCTTACAAGAGAAGGGGGAAGTAAAGAAAAGTGGAACAGAAAATGAGAAGTAGAGGGGGCGGATGAGAAAAAAGAGGAAAAATAAGTGAAACAGAGAAGAGCCATACTAAACGAAATGTATATAACAAGCAAAATATAATAGCCAAAATTTGAGAGAAAAATTCCAACAGGCGGTGTGAAAAGTGTCGTTTTGTTCAAAGGACCTACCATTGGCGGATACAGGGGGGGGGGGCGAAGGGGGGCGATCGCCCCCCCGTTCGGCCATAAAAGGGGGTAGGAGGGGAGAAGAAAGAGAGAAAAAAGAAAAAGGGGGTCTCCGGGGGGCGAAAATCCCAAATTCTCCCCCCCCCCCCCCCCCCCCCGTTCGCGAGGGATGGATCCGCCAAGAATGCGTATGTAAGCGTTTCCTAGTAAATTAAATTATGAAAAGATCTCGCGGAATAAATAAACAAGCTTCGTTAATAAACATCGCGTAATTTCGATATTGTTTTGGATGACGCGAAAGTAAGTAATAACTTTTTCTTCCTTTGCATTGTCATGCTGTGACATCGGGCCCCTCCGTCCTCGTTCTTACTCGTAAATAAGTTCATCATATGATGAACCGGGGGAGGCGCGATCAAACTATCGCATCGCTCGCGATCGGTTAATCTCTTGGACTCTCCTCTTTTTAGTAGTACATGCATCAAAGTTTTCATATTTACGCAGCTATAATTATTTTATTTCCCGACGACGTGACGCGAAGCGCGGAAGCGCTACGTGTCTGTACATCCGTCGATATCTCGTAGCATGTTTGCGTCATTTTAGGGTGTTTAGTATGTTTTTACAGTGTCAGTTTAGAAGGAGATCGATGAACAGGTGAAGGGTCGGAGGGCCATGGAAGGAAGGGAGTGGAGTGGAAGGGTGCGATGAAGCCTTTGACGGAAATCCGCCCATATTTACCTTCCGGGTGTATAACCGTTCGATACTTGGATGCCTCGACCTTGAACTTATTATTAGATAACCCGTTGAAAGCAAAGGCAGCTGAGGTCTGTTGACCGTGAAAGTATTTTCATAACAATCGGAACTCTAATCGGAGCCGCGCCGCGTGGAAAGCCGCCTTTTAACACAAAATACACTTGTTCTATGGAGAAGCAACCCCTCCTCACCCCCCCCTCTCTTCCTTCTCACTGTGGTTGCGTTGCTGCGTATAACAAGCACTGATGCACTCCCTTGTTTTTTTAATTTTCTTTGTTTGATTTACGTTCCAATTGAGGACTTGGGTGCGGAAAAGGCCACTTCTTCATTGCAGTGTTTCATTATCTCATTTCCTGCTTTATTTTTTTAAAGAATATGGATACTTAATTTTTCTTGGAGATTGCACTAAAAACACCCATAAATTGTTAATAATTCTCATTGTTAGTCGACCGACATTATTTTATTTACTTACAGTGCTTATACATATTATACCATTGGCGGATTTAAAAAAAAAGTTTTTCTGGTTGGAGGAGGGGGTGCTTTTGGAAATTGAAATTTACAGCATCAAAGGAGCTTGTTAGGGCTGAATTCTGTCGCCAAAAATGTTGATTTCTGAAGCTTATCGGGAGAACGATCCCCTCCTCCTCTAATTATGGATCCGTTGCTGATATTCTATGATGGAGTTATTAACCCTCGCCTTGTTATCATTCCGGGTTAAACTCTTCCTTCAAAAGTTATATGCTCTTGGAGCTACGCCATTGTAACTCAAGGAGTCTAGACAGTCAAAATTTTACTACAGAAAGAAGCATAAACTTGTGAAAATGAAAGGAGGAATGAATGTGGACGGGGCTCTTAGTGGCGTAGCGTGCAATTTGGCAACGTTGTAGTGTGTCCATTTAAACCCATATGAAAGGTCGAATGCGAAGGTGTTCGCCGAACACCCAATCGTTCGATCTTTTTCATGGGTCCAGATGGAAGAACTGCAACGTTGCCAAATTGCACGCTTCGCCACTGAGTCGGGGCTAGTATCACAGAATAATACAATCAGAACGGAAACTCTGTCAGATTTTGAAGCAAATTCATTTCGCGTCCGCCATGTTGGGATATAGGATGTTTACATCTGGATTCGCGCGCGAAAAAAAAATATAGGACATGATCCGCGAAATTTTCATTCGGAAATGCCATTAGAATAAAAGTGAGGCTGGATAACTTATGATTTCTTTCCAGAATTTACAGAAATAAATGAGTTTCAACACAAATCACACACGTCCGCCATGTTGGGATATAGGACCACAGCGTTGCCTATTGGTGCCGTTAAATTCCAACCATTGGCTCTTATGGGAGTTTCCGTTCTGATTGTATTATTCTGTGCTTGTATGTTATAGATTTATGGAATTCTTCTCATGGTGATTTTACTTTGTTGAGAGGAGTTAGCCCGATAATTTTTCCCAATATGACGTCGCAAAGAGCGAGTGTGAGGCGATTTCATTTTCAAGACATCATAAGTCGTCATAAGATCTAGATACGAATGATACGAAACGGGAACTCCAGCAGATAGGGTTAGTCCGGAGTCCACTCTCGATTTCTCGAATTACTCCGCAATGCTCGGTGAAAGTGAATTCATCTGAAAATGACAGCGATTGCTAATCACGACACGATGACGCGACCATAAATCGAATGATCGATTGATCGATTTGGTCGTTTGTTCTCAGAAGTGTGGGGACTCAAGAATTATTTTAATTTTACGGATACCTACGTTTCTCACTCGTTTCATCTCAGCAGTTCAGTTCTGATCTATTTTCTCTCCTCACCACCGCGGACGATGCGAGCGTCGCTGATTGACTATATAACCATTTTCCAGCGAAAAGCTGTGATTGATATTCTGCGATTATAGGGTCAGTTCGCCTGCTTGAGTCGTGGACTTGGCGTAAAGATTTTTACGCTGACTACTTTTTTAAGAAAATGACTTGATTGAATATACCAGACGTCTGTTGTATAGACTGTTTTAGTAGAGCGATATATCGTATCGATTGCCGTCCGAGGGCCTCTGGTTCCGAACAAACTCTGGTTCAATGTAATTTCCCCATAAGCGGATTTTTGAATGGAAATTCAGGGTATTAAATCAAACAATTTATGCGACCTTTTTGCGATTATGAATTCTCCGTCCTCGAAAATGCTTAATTTTGCCTGGTTCCACCCGTAAAACTGCCGGAATCAACAAGATATTACAGATTAATTGATGCGTTTGGAGGTTGGAATCACCCAAATGTTATTGTTGTTGTTGTGGAATTGGCGGGATTTCGGGCGATTCTAACCTACAAATGCAACATTTAATCTGTAATATCTTATTGATTCCGGCAGTTTTAGTCAAGGAACCAGGCAAAATTAAGCATTTTCGAGGACGTAGAATTCATAATCGCAACAAGGTCGCATTAATTGTTCGATTTAATACCCTAAATTTCCGTTTAAAAGTTCGCTTATGGGGAAATTACATTGAACCAGAGTTTGTTTGGAACCAGAGGCCCTCGGACGGCAATCGATACGATATATCGCTCTACTAAAACAGTCTATTCTACAATGGGGCTCTTGCAAACTTTTGCTGTAAGCAAATAAATATAGTCCAGTCTGATGTAAAGACCAGCGGAAATCACGAAAATCACACGAAGAAAGTCTAAAATTTAGTAATAAACTCACATAATTGCTACAACGGCAAGATCGTAATGGTGGTTCAACGCAGGTATCATGGGAGATTCTTGTCTATTATGTCACTTTCTCTACGGAAACACAGAGATATGTCTCAATTTAGATAGGAATCTCCCATGATACCTGCGTCTCTCCGCGCCATTAAGCCCGATTCTGAGAGTGAATTTCGTGATTTTTTAGAGTACCTACTCATCGTCATTCTTACTGGTTTTTATGCAAGAATCAACTCTTCAATCCTCTATAGCAAAAGTTTGCAAGAGTCCCATTATTTATATATAATCTATACTTAGATAGTATAGTTTGTAAATTCAAGCAGACATGCGTCAGGTTAGAGACAGTTTGACGCAATTTCAAGATGTTAGTGCTATGCATGTTTTTAAACATGATCCATTTCACCAGAATGTTTAGCTGCTTTGAGTTCGATTGCACGAAACTTTGCATGTTCACAAGCTCTGTTCTTTAACTAGGGTCGAATGAAAGCTAAGTTACAAAGTTGTAAGGTACGCACTAGCTCTCATAAAGATAGGTAACTTGCAGGCCTCCTACATAACGATCTCGTAAACTTTTAATGTTTCTGTCACTAGTAAAGCTAATGAGTTTCTAAGAATTGCGTGAAGTTGGTCCGAGGGTTTAAAAGCTTATTGGAGCCACGTGACATTAAAGTTTATAAAGCTCCGAAGTTTCACTTATCTGGGGTTATATAGATAGATAGCAATGTCACTCTTGGAAAGAAACATTGCGCCTACTAAGCTGTCCTATAATTAAACTATTTAATAAGTCTAAAGGAGACTGGCCTTTTGGTGACTTTAAATTTGTGTTTAAAATTTTAAATGACACTTTTATGAACATTAAAGCTGTGTAGTTGGGCTTTGAAGTAGGAAATAAGTAGGTATTCAGCAAGTATAGAGTCCTTGTAACAATGGCTACAACGGACTTTCTCCATTTAAACCTATGTAAATACACATAAAATAATCGATATTAATCAGCAGGTTCATTGAACCTTCGAGAAATCGATACTTTTGCGTAGGTTTAAACGTTAAAAAGCATGGTTCCCACACTGCACGTGTGTCGTGTATACGAAAGCGTGTATACAAAGTGATTTTAATTACTTCTTTTTAATTGATTACATAGACCATAGACGTAAAATTTATGATCGCGTATATACTATGTAGGTCGCAGTATGATTTATTGGTTTAACTGCCAACGTTTCCGCTAAAAAAAATGCGCTGGAGGGAAAATGTAATCAAATCGGAGCAGCGGCGTGTCGGGGGGGATCTGGGGGTCCGCCTCCCCTTGACACCGAAATTTGCTTTTCAAAAGGCCATTTTTTGCGTTTTCAGAGACATTTCACCGAATTGTTATCCTTGCCCCCTGACAATTTTTGGGCCCCGGACAAATTCCTGTTTTCCTGAGTTTTTTTTGGAACCAGAGGTCCTAGATCACCAATTGGCAATCAATGCAATTTAACGGGATTTTTTTATTTTTATTTTTTTTGGCACAGTATATTATGTCTCTTTAGCGTGAAGTTTCTGAAAATGTCCCACAAAGAAAGTCCACAAAGCGTCCAGATCCGTTCTATTTTACCCATCTGTCCTTGGGGATGGACGGACGGTGCACTGCGGGTTGCGTCGTTACTCGTCTATATGATTGTGTGGCATCCACGATCTGGCTCTTCGTTACGGTCGCTAGACATGGCGGCGCGAGCGAGGAGCCGTCGCACACGGTATCAAAATTTTGATTTTTCCGGATTTGAAAATTTTTTGTACTTCGCTTCAGAAACGTTGAAGCGTGATATATTTATACTAAAAATCATGTAATCCGTCTCATTTTGAACTTGGAAAATGAAAGTTCAACCCTTATCATTGAAAATTTTCCATTGATTGCTCATAATCTTGAATTTTGCGCATGGAATTATCTCCGAAAAACTCCAAATCTTCTTCCGCTGTGCGACGGTCGGTGCATTGATTGCTTTGCGCGCTCTGGCGCGGCGGGTTTTTGCCGACTATATGACTAGCATGAAAAGAGAATGTGATAAAGAATGGAGAAGTGGGGGGGGGGGGGAGAAAGGGAGAAGGAGTAGGCGCGGAAGGAGGCCGCGGCCGGTGCAGAGAAAGTGAACTCCGCTGCTTCGACGCGGCGCTCAATGGCCGAGTGAAATATGAACTGAGGACTGGACACAGACTCCCAAATGATCATCACAAAAACTGGGATTCAAGAACTAGCTTGTTTAAAAATGAATAAAAAAGTGCCCCAGTGGCCGTGGTCCAACCTATGGGCGGCTATTGGGGGTCAAATTTCGGGGCTTGAAAATTATCAATCTTTTTTTTTTTTTTTTTTGGTAATCCATTTCAGTCGACCAATGGTTTAAAAATGTATCAATTTTTGTGCGCACGTTATGAAATTGGTATTCGTACATCGGGAGAAACAAATGTCAAGCCACTTCCTTAGGTATCGGGGCTTAAATCCCCCCCCCCCCGGCCGCCAATGATCCAGTCAAATTATACTCTCGTGACCTGGCTGAGGCTAAAATTGTTTGAGAAATGTATAAGGTTCGATGAGCGTTAAAGATGCGTGTGACTGCAAATTGTGGACCTTGATCGACTGACGACACATACGGTCATACGCGTGTATGTGTCGTTGTTACGACGAACATCTCAATTTTTTAATATTTGTACTTCAAAGTATATATGTATATATCCTCAAATTTTCAAATCAATAGCTTTGAATTTTTCGCGAGTTATATCGTTTTGCAACGTTTCTCGGGAAAACGATGCTTTGACCAGTCGAAAATGTTTGGTCCTTTTTGGGTAGATCTTGCAAAGCTGTAACATTCATTACTGGTGGTTTTTTATATCTATGATACCACTGAAAAAAAAAACAAAAACAAAAACAAAACAGAAAACAAAAAACAAACAAAGATTTAATCTTATTTACCTATCTACACGGAAAAATGACAGAAAAAACGAACCAGCGACGACTTGAGCAATAAATAAAATAGGAACGGGGAAAAAGCTGGAATTCAACCTAAATTGGCGAGGACATTTCGGATCAAATCGCAGTCATTTTCAATTCAAAAAATAAAATTAAATTATGAAACTTTCAAAAGGCGGAGAGAGCCACCACTCACAAACCGTAAACACAGGAAACCCTGTGTTTACGTTTCCTGTGAAGGTTTGTGAGTGTGTTTTATTTATTGTTCTATACCTACATGCAAGGATTGTTATGGCCGTTGAATTTCCCGTTCTTTTCAAACACGATTTTCTCAAAATTCGGGGTTTGCTTTTGTGTCGTTTGTTAGTCCGGCAAGGTCAACAATTATTAAGCTTATAATTAATGTATTCTCAGTCGCACCTTTGATTAGCTCACTTCTAAATTGGCCGCAGTCCAAAAGTTTGAATTCTTCAGTGGCACCTGGGATAGAAAATATTTTTCAGGTTAAGAATTACACTATCCCAGATTAACCCCTTATGGACCAAGCCCGAGTTTACTCTTTTTTCTCCTCGAGTCCGTTTCACATTGTTATATGTTTCATTCCGGATAAAAGCAAAATATGAAAACACAACACTAGATAAGGTCGAGGTCGCGTTCAGACGCCTTCAATTCGTCGTATAGGCAATTCCAACTCCACCGAGTACGAACAGTTAACTATACCTTCCCTCTAAAAACGGAGGAGTGGTGTTCTCTTGAACTAACCTGGTCCTTAAAGGGTTAAGGTCGGAACAACGTGCTTGCCGGAAGTTCCCAATTTTTCCTCAAAATGTTGTGATGTAGGTAGGTATGTAATATTTCTAGTAATTATATTAGTGATGTATGTGCAATGATGATATTGATATTCTTATAGAAAGTCAAGCAATAACATAAGCGAGGAAAGAGGGAAAACTCTGCAAAATTGTGCACGTTTGGATCATCGTATTTTCTTTTCCTTCAACCCAAGAAGACCAAAATTTAGGAAAATCCGCCTCGGAAACGTCATGTTTTGTGCTAATGAAAGATTTTGTTTTGTTTTGTTTTTTTTTTTTTTTGTTACACCACACCGATCTCTTCTGAAATTGATTCTTTGCCACCCCCTCCCCAGGAATTTGAAAAATGGGCGCCCATGAATGGACGCTTGTTCAGTGACGTCGTATTGTAATCGTCCACTCGGCAGTCGGCGCACCTGCATCTCTCTCACTCAACGCCATCGCTTCAAAATCGCAGCAAATGCGCGAATGATAAATATACCGAATGTAATCTTTATTTTTATTGAAAAGGAAAATGCAATCGCGATTGTGACGCGGAAGCACGAGACCGCAGCTCAGGGCGAAGGCACGAGGGGCCCAAAAAGACAATTGGACCTGGGACCGACAACAGGACAATGAGACATTGATCCACGACGCGACGCTGCGCAGCGACACGACTTGACTTGTGAGGTGTGAGCCGCGTGCCGTCTCGCCACTTGCGTTGATTTTTTTGCGTCTTGCGACGACGAATTCACCCAAGGCATGGCACGCGCCCCGCGGGCCGCGGTCGCAGCCTCCCTGTATCTGTCTCGCTAGGAGGCCATAATCTGCCTACGAATTAGACTGATTGTGAGCAAGTGATCGAGTCAAAAAGTAGATCAGTTAATGACTGCGATATTTCTCACTTACGGGATGTGTCTTAATCGTAACGTGTCGAGAAAGTGTTAACCCTGTAGCTGATGTGTGCTCTTACTTACATGTTCGTCTACATTGATTAGTTTTCACAAGGGTGTGAAATGTTCCATACATGGGCGGATACAGGGAATTGTCTTTCTCTTTCTCCTCCCATTTGAAAACGTGCGTTAGGAAAGGACAGAAGAGGGGTCCAAAGTCACGTGATGGCCCCCTCTGCTGACCTTTTCTAACACATAAGTTCAAATGGAGGGAGAGAGAGAAAGACAATTCCCTGTATCCGCCCGTGGTTCCATAATGCTGGAAATTCCACGCAATCCGGGACTTTTTCCTCATACAGAATTCTTGGAAAATTTCCTCCCAAAAATTTAAAAAGTGATGACTTCTATTTTTTGTTTATTGTTTTTTGCTGGCTTATTTCAACGTTTTAACTTTGTAAGTACGCCAAATGACAGATGTTTTTAAAATGTTGAGGCCATTTTTCGGGAATAGTTTATTGCCACCAAAAAAGAAAAAAGGGGGAAAAATGGGAAAATTTCCTCAAAGTTCTATAAAAAAAAGTCCTCTCTTTCACGCTATCCGCGAATCGCTAGATCGGACATATTTTGCACCCCGGATATTTTCAAATCGTGATCGATGGCGAAGAGAAAACACTGTTGATTGAGCGCTCCTTCAATTTCAATGCAGGCAGAAACAGGTATAGCTCGAAGTATAGGAATCACAAGTGGCGCATGGTGGTAGCCTATGCACCGGACCTAATCCAAAAGCCCCTGGGTCCTGGGACCAATAAAGTTCGGTACAGACGGTCCTCGAAAGACGTTGGATGGTGAGCGTTTACGTGTGCTTTTAAATGGTCGTAGGTGCACACCAATCATCTGGGTGTAGGACCGTCTGGGCGTCTGTACCGAACATGTATAGGTCCCAGAGATAGATAGAGACCAAGCGCGTGCTATGCTTGCCGTGTCATGAAAGTGGATCTAAAGTCAGATGGGTTCACTTCTGTTCGGGGGCGTAACGAAACAGCTGCCAACAGTCTCCTACTGTTGTGTTCTGAACTCTGACGCAATAGAAACCTTCCTGAAATTTCGCTCTCGAGACAAAATTTCATTTAATGAAACAGGTATATAAGTTTGAAATGTTGAGTCAGATACCGCGTTCTGTCCAAAAATGTACTTTAAATCCAAATCACCAAGAAAACCTAACCTATATATTTGTCATATATCCGTCAATCAACTGCAGTCAGAGACAATATATAATAGAGACCACGCACTAGCTTTGCGCGCGGTGGCTGACTTTTTTTTCGAAGCTCAACAGAAATTAACATAGGGAGCATGAAGGAGCACCGTCCAACATGGACCATACGTTGACTGATGCAATTTCGGTGTTTAGGATTCACTGGGCAAAAATCTCAACGAAGTTTCTCATCAGTCAACGTATGGTTCATGTTTTACGGTGTTCCGTTGAGACCCCGAAAAAAAAAGTTGCCACCGCGCGCAAACATGGGCAAGATAGATAGTGCGTGGTCTCTATTATACTTATGTATATTGTCTCTGACTGCAGTAAGCGACTGTTGACTGTGTTATTTCAATGAGTCTCGCCCAAATTTGAGCTGGAAAGAGGGGACTTCTGTCGCAAGCTTTGAGCTCGCGGCCTCTATTTGTATCTGAACTTGTCCCAAACTTTTTTGCCCTCCGGTTGATGATGTTGATGCCTTACATAATTCTTGTAATACCCCACTATCGTGATTGACGCTTGACGGTGTCGCTCATGGATGTATTAATGATTAGAAAATTAGATTTTCATCAGAATCTCATTCTCTCATTGTTTAAGTTGCCTCATTTGCTCCATCCATTTCTCCCATTCTTTTTCAATGCCTTTCTTTCTTTCTTCATCCGACCATCTCTCCCTTCTTTATCTTTATTTTCCCCTCCTTTTTTCTTTTTTTATATTCCTCCAACCATGTCAGCCCTTGCGTAATACTGCACGGTGTTCCGCCTAAGTCTACTCTAGTTCGTATTTGATTATACTGCTCAGGGGCACGGCATCATTCTCATCAAAAATCACTTTGGTTCGATCAGCCGGTTCGACTGAAATGCATCGTGAGCCGCGGCCGCTAGATGAAAATCAGTTAATGTTGCCGTTTTTTACTGCGAGCGGCGCACGATCAGTGGCAAAGCGTGAAATCTGGCGACGTTGCATTTGATCCTTTTATTTCTATGGAAACTATCGAACTATTAAGGAGTCGGCGATGACTATCGAATTCTATCTTTTATATGGATTTCGTAATTCGTGTTGAGGAAACAAACAATCAAGGTATACGTACGTAGTACTTTCATGATAACATATCATGAAAACCACGAAGTTACTAAAACAGCCTTCTGTGCAGTGAAAGCATATGCAATGATGCAAATAAATAGGTCCAAACTTTCGACCAAGATTGACGCCGTAAAACAGCATTCTCACACGACGATATCTCGACCGCCAATATAGGCTTTAGTGCCTATATTGCCTGATCGCCGTGGATGAACGACCTTTGTGGTATAAGTCTCTCGGCATTTTGCACGCAAGAATCAACCATCAAAAGTGGAATCTGTTGAAAGTGCAACTGGCCCATTACGCGACCGACAAAGGTACCTACCTACATACTTACTGCTTGGGCTTCTAACTTAGAAGCTTTAAGTTACTCAATGGTGTTACGCACATTATCCTCTGATGAGCGGGCTATGTGGTCTCCTTTCCTCTAGCTCCTCTGTGGAAGCGATGTAGACGATGGACGATAGTTTCACCTCAGATTCGCCATTATGCAACTAATTTATTCACTTTGTCCTCTTCGTCCTCTTGTTTTTCTCATTTTCTTCCATTAATTGCTTTTATCCCCTGATTTTTCTGGCTCCTCGCTCCACAAGCATTCAATCATTGTATAGTCAGCGGGTGTCATATATGTATGTATACACTGTTTCGTGGTTTCTGGTGCGTGGACACTCTCTATAGGCACATAATACATAATGTTTGACGTAACTTTGTTTTATATATATATATAATACCTTTGTGCGATGCGACGTTCCATGGGACAAGTGACCACGACCACTGAATATGTGTACAGATGCATACAAGAAAAAGTTGCTTGTTGTTGAATGGGAAAACAAATTGAGTGCGAATATACGCATAGGATACTAGTGCGTGTATATTAAAGTGACCATGCACCGTTGGGTTGCCATTTTCTGTGAGTTTAATGGCATTTCCAATTTCAGTAATGTTTCCGAAGTTATTTCACGTCCACATTTTCTGTCGTAATATTTTAATTGTTGTATGTATGGAGTTCGTTGAAAATTTCACAACTTCAAAACTTTTACTGTACGAGATTTTCCCTGTACACGTATTAGAACGTCCACAGTTTAAGACTTTTCTCACGCTGAATATGTAGACATTTTTTGGCGAAAATAGTGTAATTCGAGACATTTTGACGAAGTTTTATCAATAATACCCTGAAACAGAAAGAGATTTATACTAGAAAGATTTGTGATCCGAGGTAGTTTCTGGTACTTTTTCCAGAATTCGGGTATCTGTACCGTAGTTCTTGAAAATGTGGAGGAAATTCTGGTACTGTTACCATATTATGATCGGCTCACCAGAATTTTCTGGTGGAAGTATACTACAGATTCCATGGCTAACTTAATCGTTGTGCTCCTGGTAATATTATGAGAGCTTGTGAATTATTTTTTCAGTGATACTATATAAAAACACCACAATTTCTACTGCATGATTGTTTCTCATTCATCGATGAAACTTTTCGCTAGTATAGTAATTCAGGAAACTTGTTGGAAAGTTTTCGACAGTTTTTAAAATATAGATCGAACGAGGGGGGGGGGCGTCACGAATGGGATCGGCGACAACTATTAAAGCTTTTCTTTTTCACAATTTTTTCACTCCATTCAGTTACGCACTTTTACCGTTTACGATAAGTAAAATGTGAGTACACTGTCAAAACTGCAGTCGTACCAACAACAGCTGTGACTTTTCCTCTTCTCCTGTTAATATTTTTGGTAAGACTTGGCAACACGGGAAGGGAGCGAGACCCTTTCCTTTACTGACACGAACTTGAATAATACTTAGACGCGACGAAAGGATCGCTAATTGTATCGCTGTAAAGTCGGAGTGTAAGTGCAGCTTTGCCAAACACTTGATTTGAAGTTTTTAAGTATTATAAGCGCACATGAAGAGTTTTTACTTTTTGATTTATAAATAACTCCACCGCTCCTTCTTTATACATCACCTCTCGCTCATATGAATTGTGTATTCTCTTATTCGTGTTTTTGTAAGAGGTTTTGACACTTCGACTAGCACGAGACGAAAGTTCACATATACTTTTGTCATACATACTGATGTAATGTTTTCATGTGTGCGTATCCTCGCGATGGTTCAGGATGTCGCGTGTTCTGCATCCATACTTCAGATGATCGCTTTTCATGTTTTGACAAGTACTTATGTAGCTATTTTCTGGTTCCTACAGGCGATAGATGTGTTTAGATATCGTTGCTATTGGTGAGGTAGAGCAAGCATATGATTTTTTTTTCACTTCTGTACAAGGTGTAACTAAGTTCCACGTCAACTTTTTTTTCATCGTGTATTCTAGGGAGCCCTGTCTCCGCAGACTTCGCCTCAAATCTCATCGATTACATCATAAAAAGTAGGTGCGCTCTTTGAGAAACTACCCTTGCGGTCTATTTAGGATTCAGTGTTGATTCAAGAGGCTATCCAGTCCGCAATGGGGCTCTTATGCAAGGTTTTGCCGTAGGTAAATGGATCATCAATTCTGATGTAAAAAGCTATGCGAGAATTTGGAAAGGCATTGAATATCGCAATCATGTCGCGTCAGTTTTATCGTTAAAATAACGAAACGATCGTTCGAAAGTTACATTCGATAATCGGGTTTTATTTGGAATCAAACTCCATTAGGGGCTGAGCTCGATTATAATTATATCCCCTCAACAGCCCATTGTCCCATTGTACGTACGATAATGTGTCAGTAAGATGAAAAGTAAGAAAAAAAAAGGTCCCGAGAAAACCAAAGAGGATTAAGCAAAACTGTCTCTTGGGACTCGTATAAAATCGCTCCCACAAATGGAATTATCATTGTTAGCATGTTACGTGACGTGACTGGTAAATCTTTTGATATTTCAATTGTATTGTCTTGTGATGAGTGCTCTTCGAACTCTTCAGCATTGCACTACCCCCCTTCACCCCCTTCACCCCCTTTACCCCCTTCACCCCCTTTACCCCCGTCCCCACCCCCTCCCAAAAAAGAAATGAAAAATAGACGCAAAAGCTTCACAGCTTGTTATTTGTAACTTTCATTTTATGAATTACATTTGCTTATGAAGTTTTTTCCCATACCACACTTCATCGACCCCCGAAGACTGAAGAGTACAATTGAAAACAGCCCCCCCCCCCGAACGATTCTGCTTAGTGCGCTGTCCCTGAGCTGCCACGCCGCGCCGCCGTGTTGAGATATCGATTCATGTTTTAGCCTTGCTCTCGCGTAGCAAGTACCTCCTCTCTTCTCCCCTCATCATCCCTCTGCGCGACCTCAACAAAATCCAGCGTGCCGCACCCCCTAACATCCTCCCCTTTGCACCCTCCCCACAAGCTCCAGGTTCCCCGCCTCCGCCCCGTGCTTTTTCCTAACCTCGCATCGTTTCGTAATGTTGTGTTGTTGTTTTGTATCTGCTCAGCGGTTTGCGTTCCTCGGTTTTTCAGGCGCGAGTCCGGCGGTTTTAATGATTTGAAAAAAATCTTGTCGTGGTTATCTTTATTTTTATTTTATTTTTTTTAAAAAGGAAAAGAAACGTTTCGTTGTTAATTTTGATCCGTGGAATTGTCTAAGCTACAGGTTAGTTTGCTATGAATTTTGCTCCGTTCTGTGGAGGCTCTTTCTTTAATTACTTTATTCTATCTGGGGCCCGTTTGACGAATCTTGAAAGTTCATAAGTCTTAATTCATTTGCTTATTCACCTTGAGAAATCAATTTAACTTGTAGGTTGTTCCAAGCTTTCTTAAAAACACTTCTTACCAGCCCACAAAAGAACTTCCTTTAGAAAAAGTCTATTGTCCATCAATTATGCACGAAATTTGTTTTTCAATTTTAAGGCACCCCAACCCCTCAAATAACGCGACCCTGAACCCCTCGAAAATTACGCAAATCTGAACAGATTCCCTTCCCCCGCAAATTTATGACAAAATAAAGTATCGAAAGCTCGGTCATAATGCTTGCTACGAATCAGCACAGCGTTATTTCTAATTATTAAAAAATTATGAACGTACTGTCTTTTAAGACAAAATAAAATGATTTTAAAGTTATTTGGATTGGGAATTGTAAGATCAATGCTAACCCATTGGTGGCTCTTGTAATTTTGCAATAATGTTTTTTCTCCGTTTGAGTCTATGTGCAGCAATCGATTTTTGGTGAAGCACTGTTTCACTATCGATTATTTAGCATTGAATCAAATGCAGGAAAAGTATTGTCGCCAAATTGCACGAGCCATCTCCATCAATCCCAAGGAGTCGACTAGAAAAGAATGGGAATTATTAAACTTTTTATTTGGCGACTTTGCTAGGTCCAATCTATTAAGCACTGTATATTTTTCTGTGGTGATTGTTCGGAAGATGGTACAATTTATTAGGCGCACCGTTGGCACAACGTGCGCCTATTGAAATCGCCCTGATACTCAATAGAGTATACTACGCCCCCTTGTGATCAAATGGCGAAATGAGCTTTTTTGATGTCGTGAAATTTAGGTTGTGTCCTGTGTTTTTTTTATGCTAATTTCAGTTGAAAAGTTAATGTTCTCCCAGCCACGACTGAATTCTGAGTTGGTTGGGAGTAATTTCATGTTCATTGATTGACGTTTTTTTAAAGTTATTCTATGTCAAAAATTTCCAACCTCACTTTTTGATTATTTCAAATTTTCCCGGTATATATTCTAGGTGATCAAGAGAACCAATCATTTGCCGTTCTGAATGTTTGTTTTTTTGCATGTAGGTAAAAGCAATTATTATAATTAATTATAGCGTGTGGTCAAACGCAAAACGGAAAGTCCCTACAGCAAGAACTCTGAACATTCCTTATCTCAATACTCAGAATTCTCATTTAATTACCAAAAATTACTGCGCATCGAAGAGGATCTCTTATTATTCAGCCCTGATGTCGTTGTTTCCATAGTGGTCCCTGCCCTAACCTCCACCATATTTCCTATCAAATTTCAGCTATTTGTTTACGCTCAACGTAATAAAATTACTCTGCTTGCGTTTATAGCAGCTATGACTCGTGAATTGGTAAGAGTTCAAAGGTTCAACAATGGGACCTCTGAATAGTGTGATGTGCTGACTTGCTTTATATTTCCATCATGTTGTTATTGTATGTGAAATTTCTTAGTCCTATTCAGAACGAAACAAGAAAATGCTTCTTATTTCTCTACTTCTACATTTTTGGTTTTGAAGGTCCTAAAGGAAGTCAGCCCTCTTTCAATTTTAAAGGAATGTGCTTTGCGGTCAAATTTTCTGACATTTTATTTAGTCTGGCAACTCCCGTCAAATGACTTAGCGCTTCAAGGCATCATTTATTCAATGCAGTTATTTCGCTCTTTCTCTATTTACAAGTAAATTTCTAGTACTCCAGGAACTTCCTGATTTCTTATGCTACCTTATGCTACATCTGTTGTACTACCTATGTTGATTCAAGCTGTCACTCTCCTCATATGTCTCAAAGTATCTTGAGACACTCAAACTGGTTCCTTAATCATATAGTTTGGTAGTCCGCTAACCTTTGACAGTCACCTATTTTGTCGGAGATCATCATCAGTCATGCCTAAAAGTTTAGCGTTAGACTTTCGTACAAAATTGGGATTGCGCCTCACAATTTGGTGACAGTTAAGTTAGCGTCATATGATGAAATATGAATCAGCGCTCCATTCCTTTCAGAAATTTGTGTTACCGAGTCAATTTCTTCTGAAAATTATGTCAGCGTACGTGCTATTTTTTACTGAAACTTGAGTGAGCGCACAGTTTTGAGCAAAAACATTTTCAAACGGTATAAGAAAAAAAGAAAACAATACGGCATTGGAGAAAATGGGGAAATTGAGTTAGTGCTTATACTTTTGCTGAAAATTAAAGTCGTGCACCACAATTTGGTTAAAATTAAGTTATGGCGCTTTTTTTTTGCTGCAAAATGACTCAACGCGCCATGTGTTTCTGAAAATTGTGTGATCTCATCAAATTCTTCTAAAAATTATGTCAGCGCATCGGTTTATACTGATACTGAGGTGAGAGCGCTAATTTGAGCCAAAAATATTTTTAACGCTAATAATCAGAATTAGAGACTGATTAGGTGTGTTGAGGTTGGATCAGTCATGCCTAAAAGTCTACATCCGACGGAGATGGTGTGATTGTATTTTTACTTTCTCACTCAAATGAAATTAGAAAAATTGAGAAAGTATTGCGTTGGCGCAGAGATTTTCAAGGTATTTTGTTGCGATAGTTGGCCTCTCAGGACAAAGTCAATCATGATTTAGTCAAAGCAATTGCCTCTTATCATGTCTAATACCATCCATAAGAACATCCTTCCATCATATTTTCTATTTCTTAACCCTTTCTGACTTAGAGAGATTTATGTAAAAAAAATCTGTGGCGTCTGTCCGTCAGTCCGACTGTTCGTCACTCCGTACCTAGGCATAAGTTTTGAACCATTGATCCTTATGCATCCAGATTTTGCACAGTTGTTGCTTTTTAGATTCCCCAGAGGTACTTTTTCGTTTTTTTGAAATTTTGATTTTTAGGGTAGTTATGGGGAAAAAATTATTTTCATTAAAATCAATGGTAAAATGGATAAAAATGAATAAAAATGGAATCATTCAAGTTTGGCTCAATCAATTTTGATGAAAGTTAGCAAAAAAATATCTATTTTCAGCCTACTATAGAATGAACCACTTATAGTTCCTATATTCATTCCTTAAGACTGTTTAAAAAATCAAAATAAGCGCGCTCGAGCCGAAAAATAGAATTATCGTGAGAAATCAATCTTAAAACTTGGAGTCAATTAATAATGGCTCCATGAATTTTGATAAAACTTTGTACACACAATCTACAATCAATAAACTTAAATATTTTCTTCTCTGTATCACCAAAAACAACCGATAAAACCATTTCTAGAGGTAATATAGGTGCGATTGAGCAAAAAATTTGGGAATATGAGCAAATAAAAATATAATCCTATTATTTGGGATAGTTCAGGTTTGGTTCAATCAATTTTGATGAAAGTTAGCGAAAAAAATCTACATTCAGCCTACTATAAAATAAACCACTTATAGTTACAATATTCAACCCTCAAAACCGTTTAAAAAATCAAAATATGTGCGCTCGAGCCAAAAAATGGAATTATCGTGAGAAATTAAGTAATCTTAAAACTTGGAGTCAATCAATAATGGCTGGATGAAATTTCATGAAACTTTTTACACACAATCTACTATCAAAGTACTAACATAGTATCCTCTCTTGATCACCATACACAACCGATTAGACCTTTTCAAGAGGTAATATAGGTGCGATTGAGAAAAAAAAGTGGGTATATAAGCAAATAAAAACATAATCTTATTATTTCGGATAGTTCAGGTTTGGTCCAATGGATTTTGACAAAATCTGGCAAATAAAATCTACAATTGGTTTACAAAAGAAATTAGCCCTTACTGTTACAATATACAACCCTTAAGAGAGTTTAAAAAATCAAAATAGGGTGTTTGACCAAAAAAAAAAAAAAAGAATGAAAGTGAAGAATTAATTTTAAACTTGGAGTCAATCATTAATGGGATTGATTTTGACAAAAATGTTCACAAACATAATGTGTTAAAAAAATACACTAAACACTGCACTGTGTGCACTAAAACATTTTTCTGGTACAGTCCTCATAAAAACCTTACGACCGTTTCGAGGGGCAACATAGGTACGATCGAGCAAAAATCTTTTGAAACTAATTGTAAGCAAATATTAAGACAAACATAATATTTGCAATAAGTAATTCAAGTATGACTCAATTAAGTTCGATGAAAATTGCATCAAAACGTTTGCAACCAGCCTAGGCAGAAATTTCTTTTCAATGTATTACTACAATATTCAACTTTTAAGTCTAAAGCTGTTTAAAAGCAATATAGGTTTCATTACACCAAAAAATAGAATATTCAAGGAAAATTAATTTTATAAAGAAAAGTCAATCAAAAATGGCTGAATGAATTTTGTTGAAATTTTGTTTGCACAATCTACGACTTAAGTACATCTTTGGAGGGGGGTTAATCTATTAAACAAAAAAAAATTATTTCGAAGATCCACAGTTTGAAAGAAGAAACCGAACATAGTACTCAATGGAGGAAATGCAAGAATCAGTACATTTCGATCTCCTATAAAAACTTAGGGAAAAAAGAAACTCCCAAAAATAGAACAAAGAGCAAATATAATGAATGCAGCTCAAAGAATAAAAACTTATTGGAATCTTGAATTACCTACTCTAAACCCTGTTATAAGCAACATCAGATTAAGGCTCTCAATTAGCCTTCAAATAACAAAATAGGCAACTATTCCTACAGCTTCTCTACAAAATTGCAAACTCTTCGGATTGAAGGCAGAAATATTATGTCCGGAGGTGAAAATATTTGAAATTTGAGGGGGGTTTGGGGATCTCCCCCAGAATTCTAAAGGGGGGTCTGGAGGTATCCCCCAGCATTTTAAAGGGGGTTTGGGGGTCTCTCCTAGTATTCTAAAGGGGGTCTGGGGGTCTCCCCCAGAATTCTTTAGGGGGTTAGGGGGTCTCCTCCAGAATTCTTTAGTGGTGGGGGGGGTCTAGGGGTCTCCCTCAGATAAAAGTGATGTGAGAAAGTGTTCGTAGGGTATTCCCTACAGTTTATTTTTTATCATTTCGAGATTTGATTAACGTATTTCGGCCATTGTGCGCGGATCAAATGCTTTGTCACCAGTCGTGGGACGTCATGGGGACATTTAGGAGAGATGTCTTTTGACTCACTGTAACTTCTTCATCTTTTCTTACGTTTTGCCATGGCGTCCTTTGTTTTACTTGGCATCACACTTCACGTTCAAATTTTTTACCGGGCAACCAAAGAACGGTGCCAGCTAATGGAATATGGCAACATTGTTTTTCTCTACTCTAACACATCATGAAAAATAATCGATTCTTGGTGGTCCGATTTCTTCTTACTACCGATCACTTTTTCATGCCCCTATTTTGCGGGACATACTATATCGTTGACTACCTTTTTACTAAAGGGGGTTCAAAATTGTTTTATGAGTATTTGATTGTTTATTACGTGCGTTTAGTGATGTGCAGTGGGAAATTCGAAGGATTTGTTCTATGATTGTCCGTAGTGGTCCCACCGCCCCCCCACACGACGCACACAGGTTCAGACCCGAACTTTTGCTAGATATGGTGGAAAATCTGGGGGGTTGGTTTAAGATTGTCCGTAGTGGTCCTAACCTCCCCCCCCCCCCCAATCGCCACACACCGGTTCGGACCCAAACTTTTGCCGGACAATTTTTTTTGAGATGATTTTTTGAGAATCCAAGGGATTGTCTAAGATTGTCCGAAGTGGTTCTACCCCCCCCCCCCCACTCGCCGCGCACAGGTTCGGACCTTAACTTTTGCTGGCCAATTTTTTTGAGATGTTGGAAAATTCGAAGGGTTTGATATTGTCCGTAGTGCCCCCCCCCCCCCCCCCCCACTCGCCGCTTACAGGTTCGAACTTGGACTTTTGCTGTTCAATTTTTTTGAGATGGTGGAAAATTCGGAGGGATTGTTCTAAGATTGTCCGTAGTGGTTCTACACCCCCCCCCCCCCACTCGCCGCACACAGGTTCGGACCCTAACTTTTGCTGGACAATTTTGTTTAGATGTTGGCAAATTCGAAGGGATTGTTCTAAGATTCTCTGTAGGGGTTCTACACCCCCCACTCGCTCGCCGCACACAGGTTCGGACCCTCACTTTTGCTGGACAATTTTTTCTGAGGTGGTGGAATATTTGAAGGGTTTGTCCCATATAAGATCGTATGTAGTGGTCCTAACCCCTACCCACTCGCCGCATCCAGGTTCGGACCCGGTTTTTTGCTGGACACATTATTTTTGAGATGGTGGAAATGGAATTTGACTCATGAGGACCAAATTTGCTCAAGGTGCGCCTTCTCTGACACTGTAGTGTCAGAACTATCTGCTTGTTTTTCTAGTGTATAGTCGGGGATGGGAATAATTTTATACGACTCCTGTAGTCAGGCTACTTGCAATTCGCAACACTTATCTCATTGAATCTAAGCATGACAGGTGGCCTTCCGAAGCCAAAATCTGAGGTGTCGTCTGGCGTTATTTTTTGTTCCACCTGTATCAAATAACGAACCTTTGCGACAGCTTATTTTTATTTTATCGTTGGTAGCGAAGGTCGTCGTGAACTATGAATAATAGTGTTTCTTCAATAGTGCGTCTCTTCCATAGAGTTTTTTTTTGGCTCAAACAAAAAGGAAATGACACAATTTTAACGCTATCCTTTGTTGATAAACTGATTTTCAAGATGCTACTTCAGCTCAATTATATCTTTGTCGATATGAGTGCGCGGCCAATGACATACACTCATTGCACAAGCTGCGGCTAGCGGCATCGGAAAATCGCGGTGTACAATCGAAAAGATAGAATGATCGGTAGATTTTACTCTCTAAATCAATTTATCGATCTTAATTGTACTTACAATCAGTAATTTCCCGAAATCAATTGAATCGATTAATCGAGAAGGCCGATTCCTGCATTTATCAGTAAAATTAGAATGAGTCTATTAACCTTCTTATGAGCCAATCCCGAGTACACTGGTTTTTCTCCTCTCGTCCATTTTACATTGTTTTAGTTTTCATTATCCGGATAAACGCGAGGCGAGTATCGACGAAACCACTTACAACGTAAGGTTCCTTCAATTCGTAGTATAGGCAATTCCAACTCCCCCGAGTACGAACAGTTAACTACATTCCCTTTTTAAACAGAAAAGAAGCGTTCTTTTGAACTTACCAGGGCAGGGACCAAATTATGTTAGGTCCCGAGCATTGAAGCGTGCATCTTGCGTGCGGTGTCGACCAATCAGAGAGCTTACGCACGGTCACATAATCATGCGTAAGTTACGCCCAACATTATTTGGTCCCTGGCCCATAGAGGGTTAAACGGCTCTTATGTTGCGAGTTGCGTTGATGGGACGTATCTGCGGCAGCGGTTACTTTCAACATTAACAGAGCTGGAGTGAGTTGTCCTTAGAATTCCCTCGAGCATTTCTATTGAAAACAAAGTTGGTTTGATTACAGATCCCAAACCCGGCATTTCGGCTCAAATGGCTTTCCCTGACGCGATACGCGCAACGTGATGTCTCAAGCTCAACTTTAAAACTCTGCCTATCCGTCCTTATCTCCCAGCAACAATTTATAAGTTTCATGGAATTAACCGCCCGATAATCCGATCCCTCAATAATTATCGCGCTTTTCCGTTTTTTCGCGGAATAAAAGTTTGTCATACTGTCATACTAATTGCATTGCTCTGTGCGTCAGGAAATGAATGCGACGAAAAATTTGTGTCAATTATTGCAGAATAGTGACAACTACTTACAGTGAGGAGGGTAGTCAAGAACTTTCGAACCTTAATCGGCTCAATATCGACTCGATAGTGTTATTCCTTTCGGGTAGCGTCCCCCCCCCGTCTTGGTTTGGGTCTATTTCTTTCTGGATGTAAAATACGCCCTTCTTCTTTCAGTGGTGATTCAACGAAATACCTCGTTTTTATTCCCCATACGTTGGGGTGGTTGGACGACTTTCTGTTGCAACCCTGAGAAAAGAATTTAGTTCTCAGCCTGAATTGAATGTGGCTGCGTAGAGATGAATGTGAATTGTATGTACCAGCAAGCTGATTGTTTGTACTTTTGCGCTAAACCGATAGTTAAGACTAAGCTGATTGTTTACCTTTGCGCTAAACTGATAGTTAAGACTGTCTCTGAGTGACGCTATTGGTCGAGTATTGTGAGACTTTGCCGTTGCTATGGTAACAGTAGTTAAGTTGCCTGTTAGCTATAGTTTTATGAAGGCTACTCATGGATAGCTGTTGAAGTTGAACAGTCAACTATGGTTACCATAGCGTCCATAGCAACAGTCAAGTCTCACAATTCTAAACAAATTGCGTCACTCACAGACAGTCTTAACTATCGGTTTAGCGTAAAATTAAACTATCAGCCCGCTGGTCTCCAAGTCCTTTGATGGAAATATTGTATAGGAAGTACCGACACGATCAGCTCAAGGAGTTGTGATTGGTCGTTGGTTTTAGTCTTTCACGGACGCAAGTTGCAGGAGTTGACGCTCGACGACATCGACGGCTCCACACACTAAAGTCGATGAGGAGAAAGATGAGATGAGGAACGTATGGGTACGGACCGGAATGCCGGCAATCTGCCTGTCCACCACTGGTCCTCTGTCGAACTTAACCTTCGAATGCGTTCACGCGTTTTACTTTTCTCAAATTTATAAGTGTCGTGTCGATACTTCTAGTACATAATAATTCGATCAAGGGACTCTTAGTCTCTTAACACAGTTGATGCATTTATTAAAGACAGTGGCGTAGTGTTCTATTTGGCAACGTTGCAGTTCGTGCATTTAAACTCATGAAAAAGATCGAACGATAGGTTGTTCGGTGAACATCTTCGTATTCGACCTTTTATACGGGTTTAAATGGACACAATACAACGTTGCCAAGTTGCACGCTGCGCCACTGATTAAAGAATGTCAGACGACGCGACGCCTTAGATTTTGGTTCAAGTAGAGTCCCTATACACCACGATAGTTGCGCCACGTCAGAATCCATTTCTGATTGGCTCTCGGATTTAGGCTGTCAAGAAAGCCCCAAGAGGCAAATGCAAATGGCGGACGGTTTGTTTACTTTTCGCGTACTAGCTTTCGTTACACATTTGAAGTAAACAGCAACCGCAGTAATTATTTTTAATTTTTCCTCTGCTTGAATGTTATTCTGGAGAGAACATTATCTCTTTCAATAACGACCGTTACTGTCGAGAATCGGAACCTAACCTATGCGAAATAGAGGCAACAGCGCAGAGGCAACTGACCATCCGCCTTTTGCAATTTGCCTTTTGGGGGCTCCATTGATCCGCTTCTTCTTCTTCATTTTGAGAGACTTGACGCAACTCTCATTGAAAATAGGGGACTCTAAGCTTAAGTAGACTTCCCGCAATCCTTATCACAATGAATTTAAGCGTTGCAGGTGGCCTATCCGAGCCGAAATCTAAGGCGTCGTCGAACATTATTTAATTCGTCTATACTGTACGCTTATTATGTATGTATAGCGTCGCTGCTCTGATGGACCAACCAGAGCTAACTTTTTTCTGTTCTAAAAAGTGCCAATGCTCTCATACGACTAATTGCGCAGTATCATGCGCACGACGATATGTTAAATTATGCGATGCTTAACGTGCCCTTTTCCAGCCCGTTCGTTTCGGTCATAGTATTTGATGACCGCAGCGTGAGCGCTCTCTCTCTCTCTCCCTCTCTCTCTCCCTCTCCCTCTCACTCTCTCTCCCTCCTCCTTTCTTTCTCTCTCTTCCATCTCATTGTCTGCTAGCATCAACTATCAAGTAATCAAGTATTCAAGTGTGAAGGAAGAAGTAAGAATCAGCTCATCCTCCTCTACACACCTTCCAAGTACTTGGAGTTCACGCAAACACTCGCAGCGTGCAACTAATCCAGCGTAATGCCGACCGCATTTCCGCAACGAGCCTTTAACCGTGTAATAGAGGCCGAAACTAATTCAACAATCTTTCCTCTCTCTCTCTCTCTCTCTCTCTCTCTCTCTCTCTCTCTCTCTCTCTCTCCCACACTCTCTCGCTCTCTTTCCCTGTCTCCTATATTTAGGGCACCTATTTTGGCCGCGATGACAGATAATGATGCTCATATGTTTTTATACGCAGCGCTAATGACCCCGCGACACGGGAAGGGGGAACCATTCGTGTAGGGACGTAAAAAGTGAGGGGCGAAGGAAGAAAAGGAGAAACGAGAGAACAATGGAAAATAAAAAGAAAAGAGAAGAGAAGAAAATGGGAGATCGGGCGGTCATAAAAATAGGAACGCCGATCTTTATATTGATTTTTAAAAAAACGTTATCAAACTCCAGGCTGAATAATATGAACGATCGTTGATCGTATCGTAATTCTCATCGAGTCAATGATCATTCTTATGTGCGGTATCATTCCGATAGAAAGCCTTCCATCTCTGCGGCGGAAATTCACCAATGACATGACGTCTGAGCTATCGGAGAATTTCCGCAGAGACGGAAAGGTTTCTATCGGAATGTAGCCTTTCGGAATGAAACCACCCATGAGAATAACACGTACTTGATCATCGACTCAATGGCATTACGCTACGATCGTTCATAATCAGCCTGCTGTTTTGGCTAACGTTACTAGTCTTTCAATTAGCCTCACTCACGAGTTCAGATGTGCAATTTTCTGCAGAAATGGCGAATTGGACGCATACAATCACAGACAATTAGTCCCTAAATAAGGTTAATAAGGAGTTGGGTCCAAGGTAGCATTTAAAAAAAGAAAATTCTGACCAAATCACAGTATTCCGTTTGTCGGTCGATGAGAAGGGTAGAAGTTTTTGCAATTTTAAAAATAATTTCTGGTTATTTCAAGAAGAATTTCCGTTACGAAAAAAGTCACATACATATAGTTTTCACTGTTCCTCCCAGTTCACTATAATTTTGAATGACAAGCTCGTAGCATATATAGATGCGTTATGCGTGGCTAGAAGTACCTATAAAAACTATCAAGATTTCCGTGATCCAATTCGAAACAAAAAACCGCTTCAGAATATTGATCAGCAGTTTGCTCTACACTGCTGAGAATCAAATATTTTCTTCCTTTTTCCTGGAAAATGTATGTAGAAACTTTTGCTGATCTCAGCTATAGATCGACTGACATAGATCCTTTAAGAAGTGAACCGCTGGCGGATCCAGGAATTTGTCTTTCTCTCTTCTTTGCTCGTTTGAACATACATGGTAGAAAAAGATAGAAATAAAAGGAACAAGCATATCATAAACAAAGGCGTTTACGGAAAACTGCTTGAAAGTGTCACGCGGAGAAAAACTTTCCTGTTAATTTAACCAGAGTTCTGTTCAGGGAAATATGAAACAGAATTCGTGCTAATATAACCGAAATGCAGGTTACATTTACCGAAATCTCTGTTACTTAAACTTGAATTCTGTTTATTACTTTCCTTTACGGAATTCCAGTTATCGTAACATGACGTCTTACTCCGTGCAAAAATCGGTTCCAAACTCGAAATTTTGCCTCCCCCCCTCCCCTGGATGATTTTTCCCCCTGGACTTTTTATTCGACACGCCCTTGATTATTAATAGCAATTCATCCCCCCCCCTTTTTTTTGACGCGGCTCTGTACTAAATCTATGGGCAATAGCAAGGCTCACTGAATTATGCTCGCCAAGCAAAAGTATAAGTCCAACCCGTAGCCGATACGAGGCTAGCGCTAAGCTGCATGGATATTGGATGATGCCCATCGCCTTGTAGTGTGTGCTTGGTTGCCAAGCCAAGAGCCTAGCGTCAAGCAGCTTGCGGTAAGTAGGTTGAGTAGTTGAGTTGAGTACCATTTCGAGCCCCCAAGTCTTCGAACACTTCCCAACCAGCCCATTCGTCCGTCCATTCAACAACTTCACCAGCCTCCCCTCTCCCCCTCCCCCCTCCGTTTACTTCTGTTGCCAATGACTCTGCCCCCCTGGCGATCTGACTATCTCATCAAAGTTTTCGAGTCAAGTTCCATCCTACCAAAGCTCGTTCTATACTTTTCTACGGTTTGTTTCTTCTTTTTTTCCCCGAAATAACATTCCACTCTTTCAACCCAACGAGTTATAACTATAAAGCGACCGGCCGTCTGAAACATACATGGAAAAAAAATACTGCATGGTAGAATTTCATCGGCGGATACAGGGGGGGGGGGGGGGGGGGGGGGGGGCGAAGGGATTGATCGCCCCCACCCCGTTCGGCCAAATAAGGGCGAAGAGAGGGGGAAAGAGAGGAAAATGAAAAAGGGGGTCGCCCAAAGGGTGA
Source organism: Trialeurodes vaporariorum (assembly GCA_011764245.1). NCBI lineage: Eukaryota > Metazoa > Arthropoda > Insecta > Hemiptera > Aleyrodidae > Trialeurodes > Trialeurodes vaporariorum. The sequence continues at coordinate 57,098,011 of VMOF01000002.1, forward strand.
AAATCCCAAGTTCGCCCCCCCCGTTCGCGAGGGCTGGATCTGCCAATGTAGAATTTACTACCTGCATAGCTGATTTTGGTGTCTGCTATAGAAATTTAAGTAACCTTGTTCTAAATTAAGTTAACCTGTTGGTACATTTTACCATATAATCCAGTAAAATTGGCCATACTTACTGGCAGACTCCCAAATCAGCTACGCATCAGATGGTGAATTCTACCAGTCTTTTTTTCCGCGTAACTTTGAAGACACACTGAAGTTGGGTTCGGTTCGGTTTTGCGATCGTTTCAGTTTAGGTCAGGTCCGCCAGGTTGACCAATCATCTTTTGCAAAATCAAATATTGATTAGCACTTCGGTAAAATGGTGAATAGAACAAAGGATGTGCGCTCGTGCTCAAAAGTCCTGATTTCAAAGTGTTATTGCGTGAGATTCCGATAAAGAAAACACGAGTGTTCATAATTATTTAACAACCAAACCGTACAGTCTGATCGTCTGATGATTAAGGGAATCCAATCCAACTTCTCATACCCACACAAAACCTTCTGAAATCAGTTTTTTTGACTCCGAGACACCCTCTGTTTGATACGCCTTTTAACTGAAAGCACTCCTCAAATTTTCCCTTTTGAACGCAAGGAAATAGCATCCTAACGTAGGGAAGGCGAATAGAAGCCTCGAATACGAGTTTGCGAACGTATTGAATTCAACAAATCCTTTCCTCTTTCAGCTTTCTTTGTCTGTTAAGCGCTGGCGATGCACGGATCAAAAAAGTGGGGGACAAGAGTTGCTGACCTGTAATCAAACTTTGAATAAATAAATATCTAGAAAGTTGCGAAAATCTACAAGTCGATCCTTGTCAACAGCTCAACACAATGCGAGGGTGTTAAGTAAGTGTTCATTGCTCACCCAAATAGTTTTAACAGTTCGATCTTTTTTATGAGCTTTAATGAGTAGATGCCACGTTGTCAGATTCAAAGTTAATTCACAGCTTTAGAACTTCCAATTTTGTCCACACTTCTTTGTCTTTTAAACGCTGGTGATGACTGTGAATTGAAAAAAGTGGGTGACAAGAGTTGATTATCTGTAATCCAGTGGCGTCGCGTGCCATCCGGCAACAATGCAACTGATCCATTTAAACTCATTAAATATATCGAATTTTCCTTGTGCACTGTGCACCCCCTGAATTCGATATTTTACATGAGGTTAAATGGATAGAATACATTGTTGCCAAATTGCACGCGACGCCACTGCTGTAATCAAACTTTGAATGAATAAATATCAAGAAAAAAAGTTCCAAATACATCTACAGGTCGATCCTTGTCAGCTCATTTCGAGGGTGATAAGTTTTAGTGTTCCTTGCACACCCAAATAATTCGATATTTTTTATGAGTTTCGATGAAAAAATACAGCGTTGTCAGATGCCATGTTTATTCGCACAGATTAGAACTTTCAATTTGCCACAAAGATGGTCCGAGATGAGACCAGTGAAATTTGATGGCCAATGATCTTAAAAAACGAAATTAGTTTTATGACCCATTCTCTAGGATCGGCAAAATCCGTTTGCACCTTGTTGGACATGCGCGATAACCGTGCATGATCGTGATCGTTGCACCGATATCCTTGTATACCACGGTATACTTTGTTGCGCGGCAAGGCAGGGCGAGGGCGGCCTGTGCCCTCTCAGCTGTAAAATGTGTTATTAAGTGTCTGGAACACATAGTGATTGACCCCCTCTCCCCCCCCGTGACCCCCTCTGCTAACGCCCCCGTCTATTCATTCTGACACGGTCTCGGGTCTCATCTGCGTGAAGATGAGGCCATTCAGAAGACTGAGCGCCGTGCGGCGCAACGCGGCTTTCCATGGCCTAGTTGCCTGTTTGTAAGATGTGAATAAATTTGTTGCCCTTTCCTGCATGCTCGGATTAACGCAATCAGATAGAATCCCCGCCCCACTCACACATCAGTTAATTGGAGCGGTTTTAAAATTTTACCGATGACGAATTTTCTAATTTGGCGACTGTTCCTCCAACCAACAACGACCGGCTCACGAAAGAACGCTATCTACTACATTTTCCGTTCAGAACGTGCAACTCTCTGTCAAACGGGATTTTCTCTGAAATCATTGAAGAAGGCTACTAGACAGGCTTAATGGAGGGTTACTGTTGGTTCGCCCTATGTAATTTTCATCGAAAAATAAAGCTCTGTAACCGAGTATTTCTCCGCTACATTTGATCAGCTAAAAGGCTGCTTACTGCTTATAGAACAAGAGTTCTAAACGAACTAATCAACTAACCAAATGTATAGCGGAGGGATACTAGATTACAAAGCTTTAATTTTCGGTAAAGACTATAGAGGAAACCAATTAACCCTTTATTTAGCCAGTCTACCTGTCTTTTTCAATGATTTAAATATCAGTCTGCTGCGGCCGTTGGGAATCTTTATAATCAGTAAAATTCTCACATTTTCCCTTAACCGTGATTAGAACGGAAACTTAAAGAACTTTTGAAAAATTTTCACGGGGATCATGATCAGACTTCTTCTTCGCGTCCACATCGAGTTGACTTTTATAGAACGCCCAAACGATCATTCTATACGTAACACTCTCTGCACACTGATCGGACTAGAATATTGTCAGAATAACGCAACCAGAACGGAGACTCGAGACATTTTTGAAACATCTATATTTCAATTTTGATAATATTTCTTCAAAGTGACTATTAGGATGTCCCAATGATTAAGTTTGTTTCGCTAGCAACTTCTTCACTGATCGCACTAAAACGTTGCCATAAAGCAACATAGTAAGAACGGAAATGGGCTGCACTGTGGAAAAATTAAAAAGAAAAAATAATAATAATATTACTTACCAGTACTTACCACAACGATTTGTCAACCGAATAAATTTCTGGTACTATTACCAGGCATTTGGTATTCGCACCATAGTTCTTAACAAATTGGAGGAAATTCTGGTAGTATGACCAAATGCTATAATAAAATTACCAGCATTTTGTAGGAAAACTTCTATATTTATTGGTTGATATTAGAGTTGAGCAAACGGGGTGTAGTACTCGGGTAACACGAGTACCAATACTCGGAATTCGGTAATTTTTGAATCGTATTTTAACGGTAATCAGAGTGGATTTTTAACGAATTAAGGATGACTCCATGTTTAACATAGTTAAATTGAACTTGAATAATCCTTGATTCCTTAAAAATCCACTCTGATTACCGTTGAAATATACGATTCAAAAAAATTACGAAACCCGAGCACTGGCACTCGTGGTGCGACTGCTGGTACTCGAGCACTACCCCGTTTGCCCAACTCTGGTTGACATATCGCAGTGCTTCTGGTAATATTCGAATTTGGAATTTTATTTTTAGTGTGGGGATCTTTGAAAATGTCGTTTTTTAAAGTTATCCAACTTCTTCACAAGTCTACCAGATTGCCACGAAGAATGTCTAATAAGGGATTATCACAATTTTGCTGTCTTAACCAATTCCTTTAATCGGTGCTGAAAATTGACAATGTATGGCCGCGAAAAACCTCACGCGGGCCCTCGTCAAAATTTAAATAAGGTACCCCCCCCCCCCCCCCCCCCATTTATCACATTTTATTCCTCGCATCATCAATGTTTTGGTATCAAATGTCAAATCTCTGGGGCCCCCACAAGCCACGTGATCTACGCTGTGGTCTTATCGCCACCCCTGGACATTGACATGCACCATTGCATTATCTTGAGATGGCGGCGATTTGGCAGCGTGGCGCAGTGGCGCTGCGCATCGGAGAAGAAAGGGGAGGGCACTGGCTCTGGCTGGCACATCACATAGGCACTGATTGTGAGATGAGTGTGTGAACGACTGAAAACTGAACGTCTTCGTAGTCGTTTCGTCGTGTCCCACTCCTGCTTCACAATGGGCTTTAATTTACGATTTCTCAGACCTAAAAATTGATCACCTTTTTTTTTTTCTTTTTCCTCTCCTTTCTTTCTCTCCCCCCTTCCCCCACAAAATGTTCAACAATTTCTTTCCTGGTCCTGTGGTGGATAGTAGAGGTATCGCTGATTTTGTAGGTAATGCTATCATAATTACAGCCTCGATTAGAGTCGTGGATTGGAAAACCCGTAGAAACTCGAGATATGTGATTGGTGCGCTGGAATTATACCGATTTTTTTCGGCTTACAACCATTTATGAAACTATTAGAAACCTCATCGGATGAATGGCAAAACTCATGAACCTTCATTCAACTTAAACGGTCTCGGACATGGGCGCCCGCAGAAAAATTTCCGGGGGGGGGGGCAAAATTGTTGCAATCAAATGGAGGGTCAAAAGAACCCTCCCCCCTCCAAGGGGAAAAGGGAACACTTTTTTTCATCCAAATAGTGTACAATTATTATTAAGCCATCGTAGGTGCATCAAATAATAGTAATACTTTTGACGTGTTTGATATAAATGGATAAAGGGACAACAGATGAAAATAATAGTAAGTAAGAAAAATGGATAGTTCTATTATTCCTTGCAAAAAATTATTTAAAATTCCTATAGAGTTTCGCTACTGTATAGGATGAGTCATACTGTGGACTGGAGTATATTCGTAGTTAGCCCTTGAAGAATAAGTCGCCCCGTACTTATTCGTTTACTTCAACAGATGTCGGCTTACTTTCGGTTTCATTTGATTGCGTTGACTTTGAGAGATAGTTGAATTTTAGACGCTTTTAAAAAAAAATGCATTACTAAGCGCCTTCAAGTGATGGTATAGGTTAAAACATGTACCGCGAAGTAGGAATATTTATCTATCCGACTAATCGGAATAAGCGCGTGGTGATTTAACGTACTACCAAAAGCGGCAGCAGAAAAATGAGTTTGAAAGAATAAGAAATGATTTTTGAACTCTCTTAAAAAGTATCAAGCTGTCCTTCGAATTTGATGTTTGTTTGCAGTTTGTTCCAAAAATTAATTTTTCTCATTCCTTTCACATTCACACGCTCAAAGCGATTTGCAAGAAGTGAGCGCTGATTAATTTGCGAAGAAACCTTTACAGAAAAGGGTTCCAATCTGCATTCACTTCCTGCAAAATACTGCAATAAATCACATTGTGTAGGTATCTCATATAATACGAGGGGTGTTCAATAAATAAGGCGCTTTTGTCTATAAAACGAGAACGAATCAACGAAAAAAAACGAACGAGGTGGCAAATTAAAGCAAATTTAATACTCTTTCAACTTACAAACTTATATTTTATCATAGTCACCGTTTACAGTGACGCATGTCTGCAGACGTTGAATCCATTTTTACAATTTGTTGAAAAAAAAAAAAAACTCGCGGTTGTGATCTGATCCTCTCACAGCGGTCTGCACATCATCATCAGAGCTAAACTGTTTACCCTTCGAGGCTTCCCTGAGCTTTAGGAAAAGCCGAAAATTACTCGGAGGTAAGTCTAGACTGTAGGGGGGGGGGGGGAGGGGGGGCACCACTTGAAACTTCAGCCGATCCAGCGTCTTTTTTGTTTCTGCACAGCAATGTGGTCTTGCATTGTCATGATGCAACAGGAAAGCTGTCCTGTCCGGTCGAATTCTTCGGATGCGAGTTTTCAGATTTCGCATAGTATCGCAGTATCTTGGAGAGTTCACAGTATGCCCTTTTTCCAGATATTCCTTGAGAATGGCCCCGTTTGCATCCCAAAAAATGGTCGACATGTTTTTTTGAGCTGATTCAACTTTTTTGAATTTTCACTCATGATGTCTCAACTAAGGTACTGACCTGATACTGATGAAACTTTTAGATGACAACCTTTAGGTCAACGCTTGAAGACGCTTATCTTATCAGTATATCCGTTTCTCGAGTCTCGGAGATGTGAGGTTGCCAAATACTCGTAGATCAGATCACAACCGCAGGATTTTTTTTTTTTTTTTTTTTTTTTTTTTCAACGGAATGCAAAAATGGATTCAACGTCTGCAGACATGCGTCACTGTAAACGGTGACTATGATAAAATATAAGTTTGTAAGTTGAAAGAGTATTAAATTTGCTTTAATTTGCCACCTCGTTCGTTATTTTTCGTTGATTCGTTCTCGTTTTATAGACAAAAGCGCCTTATTTATTGAACACCCCTCGTATTTTCACTCTACCGAACACGAAGTGATCACTTTAATATTTTTGTTCACCGTTTTGAATTGGTGCATTCTATCCGGTGGCGGCTCGTGCAATGTGGCAACAACGGATTTTCTCCATATTTAAACCATTGTAAAATAATCGATCTTCATAGGGCTTACTGAATCCCTGAGAAATGGATTCTTTAGCATAGGTTCTAATGGTAAAAACATAGTTGCCAAACATCTCGAGCCGCTACTGATTCCATTAAATTTATCCCACTGTGCGCAACGCTGCGCTTGCGATAATGATGATGATTATGATGATCGGTGCCGCACGAAAACCGGAAACGATGAGACTGGATCACTGGATCTCGTTTCCTCTTAACCCGAGAAGAGGAAAAAAAAGGTGGAAAAAGAAAAAAAAAAGTCTGATCCTTCATCTGAATTATCTAGCACCGTGCGTCCTCTCCATTTCATATTATACTATCTCATCGTGTCGAAGAACCCTTCCGACCCAGCAGAGTGCACTGCCCTAGCTGCACTCCCCTAGTAGTAGTGGCGTGGCGTTGCGTGCATCTGGCAACATCGCGGTTTGTCCATTTCAACCCATGCCATAGGTCGAATTCGAGGATGCTCGCAGCACATCCAATAGTTCGATTTGTATCATGAAACTAAATGGACGAAATGCAATATTTCCAGATAAAGGGCGGTAGCGAGGTCATACGAGGGGCCCGAGTGAAAAATGAAAGACTGGGACCCCTTCGCAGGGTTTTGGGGACCCCCCTCCCCTATCCAGGAAGAGGGGGTCCGGGGGCCCCCCATAGAAAATAATGTCAATTCAACCTTTCATGAACACAGTTTTACTCCCAAAAATTCCCTGAACTCACACTGAAATTTAGTGTATCCAGCCTTCCTTACCCATAGATCTCTGCAAAGGTGAATCGTTCAACAAGGCATCATTGCATTTTGTCCAAGCAAACCCATGACAAAGACTAAACTACTGGGTGTGTACAGCGAACATCCTCGCATTCGACCTTTTACTTTCGTTTAAATGAACAAAATGTAACGTCCGGATCGCATACTGCGCCGCTGGAACTCTGTGCATGTTTTGTGGGGATTTTTGATCCACTATGTAACTTGGAAGCACTAAGCCGTGTAAAACGTGCGATAGTGCTGAACTGTGAAACGGAGGAGGGAGGAAGTGTTTCCTTCCGCATGAATTATTTCACGAGACCTAAAGAGGAAGGGTTGGATGTGGAGGGCGGAAGGTGATAAAGAGGTTTTTAGAGGGTGAGGGTGGCTATTGAGACTATTGAGAGGATTATAAGCATTCACAAGATGTTACTTACTCGTATAAAGATGACGCTTGTATATTGTGAGAGCGTATGAAGGATTGAAGGGTTTCGTCCAGGACCAAACCAAGGTAGCGCATTGATGAGAGCTGCGACGCACTCCGCGAGTTTTCGGATTTAACACTCATTTCTGATGAGGTATATGGAACGCAATCGGTGAGTGCTGCAGGGCTGCCGTTTTGCGTATAATCAATGCTATTTTTCAATTCACCGATGATTCCACCGGTTGAGAAAAGAATACACAGTTCAATTCAGTGCATGACTATAATAAACTAAAATACTCGCATCTGTAATCTTTGCTCAACCGGCGGAGTCGTCGATGACTTTAAAAAACTTGCGGATATTTTAATTAATCAACGGAGTTTCCACCGATTAATGAAAGATTACAGATCAGAGTATTTTCGTGCATTACAGTCATACACTGAACTGAACTGTGTAATCTTTTCTCAACCGGTGGAATTATCGGTGAATAGAAAAATAGCATTGATTATACGCAAAACGGCAGCCCTGGAGCGCTGCGATGCCGGATCGTGTGGTTTTGTTTGTGTTGGTAGATTCGATAGTACCGAAATACTCAGCGGCGGATCCAAGATGGGGAGGGGGGAGGGGGCGGTGACAGGAACATGTGCCCTCTATCCCTTTCCGGGCCGAAGCCTCAAATTTAGCTTTTTTTTGAAGCAAAAAATAGTGCTAAATTGCTTGTTGCGACACGTCATGTTTCAAGTTACTCCCTATCCTTGCCCCCTATCCCCCTATAGTCCCTTTGGACTATTTAGTCTGGATCCGTCCGTGGACACTTTCTTATAATCTGATAACTTCTAATTCTTGTCATACATTTTAGCCTTTGTAACGTTTGCTTACTGTTTGGCAATTAGTCCATTAAAACATCAAGCAAAGATCAAATTTGAATTTATTCACCGAACATAGTCCTTGCTTTTACCTGAATTTAAATGGAAGAAATTCAACGTTGCCAAATTGCTCGCTGTGACACTGGTTTTGGCGTAGGGGACTAAGGACTTCATCTCGGTGCAGAGTGTGGGGTGGGGGTAAGAAGATACCAGTTTTCTTATTACCTTTCTGTGATTTCTGGGAGACCCCCATATCCGTTTATATAGGCAGATTCGTGGGTCCCCAAAAAAGTGTGAAAATACACCATCTCTGTGATGTGCATTTTTAATCTATTTCAGACTATAAGTGGGAATTCTATTCACAATAATTGCTGTCTTCTTTTCTCATTCCTTGACGAGAAATGTGAGACACTATTAGAAGTAAACCAGAAAAGATTACCAGAGGCATATCTATCTGTCAACTGAACAAATTTTTGGTCTTGTTACTAGAATTCTAGTATTTGTATACCATGGTTAACCATATTAACCTAAGTACTCAAGAATTCTAGAAAACTTAGAGGAAAGTGTTTCTGGTGTCATGACCAGATTCTGATTCAAAAACCATAGAATCTTCGAGTATTGATGTACTTGGAATTCCTCAGTTTACACATCGTCATGCTTCTGGTAATCAGGTAATATCATCAGAATTTAAGAATTACTTTTTTCAGTGAGGGAACTCAACGACTTAATGTCTGCCATGACCTAAACGCAATACTCAGCTCGTGCATTTTTTTTTTTTTTTTTTTTTTTTTTGAATAGTCTTGCTCTTTGGAAAGATAGCATTACGAGTCGTTGGAAATGTCGGCATTAAAAATCCATCACAATTCAGCGAAGTCATTTGCTGACTTCATCATACATATGTATAGTGAAGGTTCGATAGATATCGTTTACCAATCAGCGACGGTGACTCAAAATATATATTTGATGAAGACCAGCGACAGCTGGGACAGCCCGTCTTCCACAGTCTATGTTAGCTGTCTTATTGAGATGGCTTACAGACCCTTTTGCTGTCGCTCAACGCTGTAAATATTCATGCGTATGTACTCGGTTCTAATCCATCTATTGGTTGAGAGTCACTCCACGTCAATTCAATAAGTCATAGAACCCAACGTCATGTCATGTCAGATCATCAAAAGTCATTATTTTGACTGCTTTTGAAATATTTCGCAAGGTTTGGAATTTCTATGTTTTCGAGTTTTGATTTGCGTGTGTTTCACGACGCTTTAAAAGAAGTATAATAATTAGTTCGGAACCTAAAAACATATCGGAGCTTCGCTCGCTTGCGCCGCGTTGCGTTGCGTATCGTTGCGTTGCGTTGCTCGAGACGCACCGTACTTGATCATGAAATAAGTGTGCAAGCGTATGTAAGTACTTAGTACTTACTTAGTATATATTTACAGTGGCGTAGCGTTCAATTTGGCTACCCTGCAGCTCATCCATTTAAACCTATGAAATAGATCGAAGTATTGGGTGTTCGGTGAAAATTTTCGCATTCGATCTTTACTATGGTTTTAAGTGGACAAAATGCAACGTTGCCAAATTGCACGCTACGCCATACTGATTATTTTATTCAGAGATTTGAACGGGCGAGTAACACAAGATTTGAGAAATAACACGAAAATTGCCTCAGCCTCAATAAGGAAGTTACAATATAAGGATCTGAAATTGTGTTTTTTTATTAATTAGAAAATGAAAGTGCTTGATGATCTTGGCCTTTGGTGTTTTCCTATAAGTGCTCCGGTTTCATCGGACTTTGATTATTTTCGTCCATAGTTGTAAAATGGTGTGTTTTAATATGACGTCACAGCGCGGAATCGGTCCGAGCCAACCAAATCTTTGGTTCAGCCAGCAACTTCACTTTAGTCATGCGTATACAACCTTTGGTTGGCTCAACTATAAAGTCTTTTTCTGCGGGTCATTTTTATCTACCGAAGGTTTTGTCAACGCTACCAAAGAGCTTTTTCTTCCTGTTTTCTCTGTGTAGACTTTGAAACGTTTTGGTGCGCTATCAATGTGATTTCTACGCGATTTTACATAGGAACCGATCCTCCATGACGCTGTAGCAAAAGTTTGCAACAGACTCATTCCCATTTGAAACAATGTACTTTGGGCCATCTTCGGTACTAGGAAACCTATAGTCAGAAATCCAAAGGCATCTTTGTTTTCAGCTCACCGAGTATGAGTAATTGTATTTCCTTCCTAAAAAAAAACACAAAAATTCAGACCCTTGAAACTGCCCCATTCAATTTTTTCGCAAATCTTTGCGCTTCTTTCCGCACCTCCACACCTAACCCGCAACGTGACCAGATTGCGCGCCTCGCCACTGTTCGTTACCAATGGGTGAGCCAGAGTTACAGAGACCCAGCAAATTGACGTGTTGAGCGATGCCCGTTGCCCAGTGATAGAGTGATAAAATGATTTTACACGTTTATCATGATTCATGAGGCTATAGTTCTAGTAATAATTGTAGTATAGCAGAATGCTGTAATTTAATATAATGTAATGAGGCTGAAGGCGACTTAAAGTGTATGACAAAACGCGATGCGGTCGCGGCCGGCGGAGCATTGAATTTATATCATTATTATTTGTTGCACTATCGACCATCGTCAACGGATCGGATCTGAATTACGCTCACGGCCCCTAACCATATACTTCACTATACTGTATATTCCATTCAGTGTGTATCCATATTCCATTTATCTATTGCGTAGCAGTTGCCATTATACATTAGGAGTACTATAGGAGTCGGGTATCCAGCCTCTACCGGCTACTGATACTCCTGCCTCTATGACATCGATGGCAACAACCTCTGCAGCTATATCGCAGCAGTACGCGCTGTACACCTATAATAATATTCCGTATCGTTAAAATACAGGATGGTTCAACGAGAGATCACCAGAATATTGTCTGCGACGTATCCTTTGTACAGCGGTCGAATATAACCATACATGTACTACATGTACAAAAGATGTTCTATAGCCGTTTGTGGCACACCATTACAATAGTGCCGTAGCGTGCAATTTGGCAACGTTGTAGTTTGTCCATTTAAACCCATGAAAAAGATCGAACTTGCGGGTGTTCGGTGAACACCCTCTCATTCGGCCTTTTTCATGGGTTTAAATGGACACAGTATAACGTTGCCAAATTGCACGCTACGCCACTAATTACAACGTGCACGTATACTTACGTCTAACAATAAGTATTTTGATGAAAATTTTCAGCTATCCTTATTCTGAGTGTGACTGCGGATAAAGTATTATAACCACATCATAGAAAAAGTACAACATAAATAATATACCTTATATTATGTATCATATTTGCAGCTCATTTCATGTTGATAAAGGGGTCTCTCCACACCTGCGAAATTAAAAGTGCGAATTGACTGCTTGAGCCAACGGGCTTCTTTTTGTTGTCGATACATCGGACTCGACCTATCGACTTCAAGGCAGCTCATTGGGCCATTGGCTCAATCAGCTTATTCGCGCTTTTAAATTCGCAGGTGGAGAGACCCCAGAATTTGCTCTTTAGTAAGTATATAGTTGAAGGGTGCAGTGGGTCTGTTGCAAACTTTTACTGCTGCGTTATGGAGGATCAATGCCTGGTGTGTGAAATCGTGTGAAAATCATATTGGAAGCATCGAAAAGTCTTCAAAATCCACTCCCTAACTTATTATACATATTTGCGTTTAACAAAATTAGCGGTCGAATGAGCGGGTCACATTGGGGGGGGGGGGGGGGGTGCCATCTTATAGCAACTTCCTCCATGGTGAATCACTTTTCTCAGCATAGAAAGCTGCGGTTAGATGGGACTCGCCCATTGCGACATGCCTGCTCATTCGACCGCCGTCTTTGAATTTTGTTAAAAGCATTTATTGAGTTTTAAAGTCAATTTAGAGATTCTCCGAGGCTCCTCAACGTTTTGTTTAAGTGATTTTAGCAAAAGTTTGCAACAGACACCCACTCATCAGAAACTTCCCTTTCAGATCCGAAACGCCTTATAGAGATGATTTCTGTAGGAAATTTCGATGGATTTTCAAGCAAGAATTGGCACGGATTGGCAATTTAGAGATTCTTTGAAAACACACGGTTTTACAGTTTCAAGATAAGTCTCAATTGGATGATTTCAAGGCGGCTAATCATCTACCTTGATAATAAATTCAAAATTTCTCGAGAATCGGTAGTTTTCGGAGAGCGTCTCTGAATCAAAATTTTTCTCTTTCGACTAGACTCGGCTTGAGTATTTCTCAAGCCGAGTCAAGTCGAGGAGATATTAAGGAAAGTCTCTGAATTTTGCACCCTTCTGGTTTCAACCTCTAACAACTGTACTATAGGACTCACGCATTTTGAATATCGGGTTCTGACGCAAGCCGGCAGTAAGTAGCGGTGTCTGATTCCCTGTTACCAAACATTTTCGATTCGTTGCGTATCAACCGCTCACCGATGCATTTTGATGCATTTCGGGAGCAGGCACCCGACACCGCTTCTTGTCAGAACAATGCGGGGAAGTAAGGGGGGGGGGGCTCCGGCGGGCAGATCATTTAATTTTTCGTCAAACCAAGAGAGTCAAGAGTTCAAGACTGTCTCCATGACTCAATTGGTCTAGAATTGTTATAGACTCCACTTTTGTTTAAGTAACCATTCTTGAGTTGCCCGTTTATAACAGTTACCAATGAGTAAGTTTATAAAGTTATAGCTAACGGGAACTTAATTAATCATGATTACCATAGCAACGGCCGATTATCAAAATGCTCGACCAAAAGCGCGTCTCTCATGTATCGACAGTCTCAAACTATATCGGTTTAACGTAGAAGTAAACGATCAGCTGGAACACCCTGTATTCAATGTTCACCGTTGACGGCTTACCACGCTACCAGCCAATACAATCGTCCGGTAATTACCTCCGCCGCCGCAAAGAAGGAGGAAAAAAGTACATTATTGTACAAGTATAAGTGGAATATGTATAGACAACCCTATAGTACACTGCCACTCTGATCGACAGCAAATCATCCGTAGGCCCGGGTCCGCACTTAAATGGATTAAACGTGTCCTTACCCCCATCGTTATTTGATCTTGATAGCCAAAAAAGAATTCCGAAAGAGGGTTCGATTACTTAGTCGTAAATAAATTGGCGTGACCAAGATTTGATTCAATCCTTCGGTTATTTCTTGCAGTTATTTCGCTTTAATGATTAACGCGATGGATATTGGATAGCCAAAAGAAAACCTATGTAAGTTTCTAGGCTCATAATATATATGTATATAGAACGGATCGGGGTCTCTGTTCAGTACTCATCGGTAGGCGACTGTTGACTGTTGTTTCGATGAGTCGCGACCGAAGCAGAGCTGCCGTTTTGCGTGTAATCAATGCTATTTTTTCTCATCGCCGATGATTCCACCGGTTGAGAAAAGATTACACACTTCGGTTCAGTGTATGACTGTAATGCACGAAAATACTCTGATCTGTAATCTTTCCGTAATCGGCGGAAACTCCGTTGATTAATTAAAATATCCGCAAGTTTTTTAAAGTCATCGACGACTCCACCGGTTGAGAAAAGATTACAGATGCAAGTATTTTAGTTTATTACAGTAATATGCACTGAACTGAACTGCGTAATCTTTTCTCAGCCGGTGGAATAATCGGTAAATTGAAAAATAGCATTGATTATACGCAAAACGGCAGCCCTGGGCCAAAGAGCTGGAAAAAGGGACACTTGAACTTGAAGGTCGAATTGAATCCTCAAAAGAAGCATCTGAGTGAATCAAGTGATTGCATCGGTGCGCTCCATCTCATCTCAACCATCTGCCGTCGTATAGGCCTTTGTACACGCTCAAAGTATGATCGTCAAATTGGCATCGTTGAGCTGAAATCCACCGCCAACAGTGAAATTGCTAACCTGACATTTCTAAAATTCAAACATGACCTTGACCAAAATACCTCCTAAACGGGTTTATTGGTTTTGTTGACAGTAGATTGGTGAACAGATGACACACCATCCATCGTCAATTAACTCAGCAGTTTGACGGGCCAACATATTGCACAGTTGTTTGAAGAACGGAACATCAACCGAACATGCAACGGTTGGCTCACCTGCCGTTTTGTGGTGGATCTCGGCTCATCGATGCCAATTTGTCGACCCTAGCTACTTTGAGCGTGTACGAAGGCCTTATCCATTTGGCGGCCCGGAAACCTTTGACGGTCATCGATGTTGTCGGGGATCATCATCGATCATTGCATAGGTTCATTTTCCGTCAATATTTACAACATTTTGAAAGTTTTGACGTCAAGAAATGTCCGTTAATTCGCAAATATTTAGAAATGCTGTATTGATGTATGTTGCGCACCGATCACCATAAGCCTATAGTTTGGAACCACTTTGAGGATCCAATTTAAAGATCTTAACACAGGCTTTGCGCTGGGTCTTTATTTGTCTCTGACTGTAGCTAAAAAAAAAAAAAAAAAAAAAAAAAAATCGCGTTTGGTTCCCTTATTCCAAGTATTTACAAGGACACTAATTTTTAACCCATTCTTTTTCTGACGTTTGAAAATTCTTTTTGAATCGCGTGTACCTAACGGAACCCAAAGGATACCAAGTAATCAAAGATCGACTGTAAATTTTAATATGTTACTTGGGACCTGTATGGGAGGCTCGGACGCTTTGTTACACCAGCCACTCCTCTATTTTTCCTCCTCCTCTGCGTCTCATCATCTTTCTTGTATCTGCGAACGGTGTCGATGGACCGATGGTCGATGCAGCGCGGCGCGGCGCGGCGCAGCGAGACCTGGGATGCATCATGTATCGCACTCTTCCATTGAATGTATTATAATAGAAATCATGATTATTATTACCCATTATCCTATCTGCTATTTTACTCTTAGATGGTGCATCCAAAGATGGGAGGCGTTCCGCAACCGTATTAAGCTCGCCGCCGCTCGGCAATCCGGTATTGTAGATCGCACACTCATCTCCAACAAAGACTACTGAATATATTAATAGTCTTTGCACACCAGTATTTTATTTTTGTGAAGTGCCGATTCAATAATGGTGTAAAATATTTCTGTCTTCGTCGAGAGGATTTGATACCTGTCTGTCGTTCGATATTATGGAATCGTTGAGTCAGTGGCGGTTCGTGCCACTTGGCAACCGTGTTTTTACCCCCCCCCCCCCCATTTAAACGATTGCAAAATAACCTATCCTCTAAGGTGCTGTCTACCTCTTCAAGAATAGATTTTTGAATAGATTGTTTTTCTTAACTTTAAATGGAAAAATTGCATGGTTGCCAAATCACACGAGCCACTATTGCGAAAAGTGTATCGAATACTTACGATCAGAGTTGGGCAACCGAATAATCAGAAATAATGAAATGACTCCGGCAACACTGAAAACTGGGTTTGCTACCTGAGTTGAGGAAAGGGAAACACACGGAAGGTATAGGTCAATTGTAGAATTATTCGTCGAATAATTCGATTGACTCGGCGTTGCCGGACACACCGAATAATCTCCGAATAATTTTTTGCCCAACTCTGCTTACGATTATTTATTTATTTCGCGCTCACTCGCTCTTGTGTTTCATATGCTTATGGGCCATGCTTGTGTTTCGTGCGGTTGTGTTAGACAACGGCATCTAATGGTATTGATTGTAAGTTTTATTTGTGTTAATTTAGACTCTCTGAGCATCTGATACTGATGCAGAATGCCCTAATATCGATTACGCATTGCCCATGATTTGTTTCCTAAGTATTGATCACCAATCACCCGAAAGTTAGACGAATCAAAGTACGAAATCTGTGCATGTGTTAGAAATTTTAATCTTATCCAGTCTGATCTTTCGTCCTCATCCGGTGGACAGAGGGGATGTAGGATAACTTTTTTCAACAAGTGACAGTGTAGAACGACAGTCAGGGATAAAAAGAACGACAGACAGCTTCCTGATGTAGGCCACTCGCTACATACCCAATCCCAGTGAATTTCAGCGTTGTAGGTGGCATATCGACGTCAAAATCTCTGTAAGGAGTCATCTGACATTTTCCGTTCCCGACCGGATTTTTTTTTTTTTTTTTTTCCTTTTTCATTCTTTGCTCCAGCTCATTGCGCATGTTTCAGTAGCTCGCTTTTCTCTTTCTTATTAGAGAGGATTTGTTCCTTATTTCCCTTTAATTCTAAAAAAAAAAAAAAAAAAAAAAAAAAAAAAAAAACACGAAGAGCCTGTTTTTTCTTTTTTCTTTTTACTCCTACCACTTAATTTAACTTATATCTAAATGAATTTGGTCAACTTTTTATTGATGTCACAAGTAGCAGGATCGAGTTAAACGTCACACTAAACATATATAATACGGGTAGCTGGGTGGCAGACTTTGCCACCCTTCCCGCAAGCAACACCTGAAATATTGGATCAGTTTTTTTCGTATTACTTCACACTAAAACATTATTATATTTTGATGTCCGATGAGTATAAAATGGGGCTCTTGCTAACTTTTGCTACAGGGGATTGACGAGTTGGTTCTCACATGAGAACCTGTAAAAATGACGATGAGTACACTAAAAAATCACGAAATTCTCTCTCAGAATCGGGCTTAATGGCGAGACGCAGGTATCTTAGGAGATTCCATCTAAAGTGAGACATTTCTCTGTTTTTCCGTAGAGAAAGTGACATATTAGACAGGAATCTTCCATGTTACTTGCGTTGAACCGTCATTACGATCTAGCCGTTATAGCAGTTTTGTGAGTTTATTACTCAATTTTAGGCTATTTTAGTGTGATTTTCGTGATTTTCGCTAGTTTTTACATAAGATTTGAACTCTTCACTCACTCCCAACAAAAGTTTGCTGGAGCCCCATTGTGGTTGTTTACTTGCTCTTGAATGATGAGCTTACCCCAACTGAAGAGTCCAGGGGAAAAACGATAAATGCCACAGAAATCAAAATTGAAGTTTTTATGGTCATCTAACAAGATACAAATAAAGTCCGAATTGAATAGAGCTAATCAATGTTAGTGGATGGAAATACATTGATTCTTGCGAGAAAGAATAACCTTTGAACGCCATTTCCTCCTTTCCACCAGCCTAAAAACAAAAATGGGTTTTTGTGACATCAATCGTTCTTCTGCTGGACTCTAAACTCTGTTGCCCCCTGATGTTTTTTGGACCTTTGTTATTTTGTTAGTTGTTAGATGCTCTATAGATAATACGCGGACTCAATTCAGGCGAGCTCCAAACGATGTTCTACATAACGTGATGGTCGTGAGGTTCGCTGATTCTTTGAGATCAGCTTCATGCTTAAATCAGGATTTCTCCAAAAGAACACACCTCGTGTATTAAGGGCCCCTCTCATCGCGGTGGTGGGGAGGGCCATTTTAATCACAATAATTGGGAGCTGGGGAGGGTCACCAGCGTGACCAGTCCGTCCTTGCCATAATCCCATCTGCCATCAACAAGTTTTTGAAATGATACAAGAAGTTAATGATATCCGAATGTTTTCGGATGCCCGCGCATGATTTTTTAGCATATGATGTTGATTCTCTACGTATATGAATGCTGTATAGTAACCGCTTGCGGTTGTATACGCAAATTGGAGTATGAAACTACGCAATTATGCCCAACCATGCGCGCACGATACGCACTAACGCAGGAAGTTCTTCTTTTTTTTATTTTGTGTATACTTCATACTCCACGGTCCACAATTGTGCTTCCGTGCCTCGTGGTCGCTGACTCTTCGCTCAGGGTCGTATTCTTAGTTGGCCCCATCGTTTAGGGAGGTAGGGGGGGGGGGGGTCATGAAAGTCCACGATTCGTGTCGTAAGCCTAGCTGTGTTACACATCAAATTCAATCTAGATTGATGGAAGTAGTTGCGCAGTCAGTGGCGTCGCGTCCAATCCGGCAACGCAGCATTTTTCCATTTGATCCTTTGTAAAATATCGATTCAAGGGAGTGCACTGTGCACTCCTCATGTTTCGATCTTTTTCATGGGTTTTAATGAACTATGTACAACGTTGCCAGATGGCACGCAACGCCACTGTGCGCAGTATAGTTAGAGCTGCCGTTTTGTGTATATTTAATGACATTTTTCAATTCTCCGATGATTCCACTGGTTTAGAAAAAATTACACAGATCAGTTCTTCAGTTTATGAATGTAATGCTGGAAAATACTTTGATCTGTAATCTCTGTTCAATCGGTGGAATCTCCGTTAAATTAATGTATCCATAAGTTGTTGTTGTTGGTTTTTTTGTTTTGTTTTGTTTTGTTTGTTTTGTTTGTTTTTTTTTTTGTTTAAGTCAGTGATGACTCCATCGGTTGAAAAAAAAATATGACAGGTCAGAGTATTTTCGAGCTTTAATTGTCATAAACTGAACTGAAGTACTATGTAATCTTTGCTCAACCAGTGGGAGTTAAGAAAAGTCATCTCACGTACCCAAAACCGCAGCTCCGGCAGTAGTCACCATTTGCGGATCAATGAATTTGCCTTTCTTATTCTCTCCGGGATTCTGGAATGTGACGTCTTTTTGTGTTAGAAAATGACAAAAAAAGGGACCGCATCTTGTGCAGAGTGTCCAGCAGTCTGGAGAACCAGGAAAATTGTGACAATGCAAGGAAATTTCGATTATCTGGGAATGTCAAGGAAGGGTCAGGGAATTTTGTTAAAATTTGGTCCAGCATCCAGGTCAGGAAATTTTGTGAAAATTTGGTCCAGCATCCAGGCAGGACATTTTGTGAAAACGTGATCCAGGGTAGGAAATTAGGATTTGCTAGTTTCTGGGTTGAAGGTAAAGAAATTGGACAACCGTACTACCTTAACAAGCTAGATTCTTCCAAAGTTTCTCTTCTTCTCCCCCCCCCCCCCCACGATGAAAATATGTAAATCAGAGGCATTTTTTTGGAACACTTAATGCTACCAAACGCCTAAGTTTCTGGAAAAATTGTAAGATTTTCTTTGTCACTGAAACAGGCCCGCCAGTCAAAGATTTTTTTAAGAACTATATTTGGAAAAGTCAGGGAATTTTCAAACTGAATTTGGCTGTGCACTGCACCCTGTCGTGACCTCCCCCTTCCCCCATATCTTCCCCTTTTTTTAACACTTGGGATAAAATTAGAGAAAAGAGAGAAAGTTACATTTCTCTGGACAGTGGACACGCCTTTAGTAGGTATAGCCGCTGTGCATCGTTGCCAATCCCATCTTCAGAAAACTCTGGTCTGTAAGTGACCAGCTGCCTGCTGCTTGTTCTCTTTGATGACACATAATTTATTTGGCGTCGAACATTATAATGGCGCAAAGATTAGATGAATTCATAATAGATGCCAATCTAAAGGCAAACCCGGAAAACGGAGTTACCCCAATCGTCAATCTTAAATCGATGAATCGATCTCGTGACACCGTGACACCCAGATCAAACAAATGACATTTTTGGGTCCAAAATAATGTTAATCGCTGATTACACGCCGTTTAAATCGTAGGTATTTGAGCTTTACCTTATTTGAAGATCTTTCAACAAGATTGCTCTTGATGAAGCATCAAGAGGAAACATGTTGATATAGTTGAAGTTCAAATATCATAGCTGGCCGCTGCTATTTGAAGATCATCAATCAAAATGTTACCTAATTGAACGATTCCAATTTGAGCTTCATCATTTTATTGTGTAATCAGCGATATCGGTCCGGACGATTCAGCGTGCGAGTGTAACCAAATGCTTTGTTCCGAAGCTGTACCAACGACCAATTATAAGTGAGCCGGATCCTGACAATTAGTAAATCAGTGACCATTAGCATCGTTCGTGCCAAGCATTATTTGGGCCGCAGTCATATCATGACCCTGCTATTCTGATGATACATCAAAAGCTTGCAAAGTAACACGCAGACTCTGTTATGTTACAACCCAACTTTTTCAGCTGTTTGTACAGTTACACTCGATTTGTATATCGCGGCATAACTTTTAGGTTGCAATATTGAATTCAGTTTAGCATCGTAAAGTAGGTACGCATATAAGTTGGTATCTCCTGGACAAATTGTTTTCATTTTATTAAAAATTATGGTAAAAGTTTATTTGTGCAAAGTGGCAGAAAATTAAATCTGAAATCAGTTGAAATCTTGAGAATTGAAAAAAATGTATGGATAAATACATTTCTGAACTGGCTATAAGGATAAAAAGAATCATCTCTTATTGTTTCAAAATTGAATGTCAAGTTTTTTATTTGATTTATTTTCGTCTAACACTCTTCATTCAACAAAAGTTGTTTTATTGTAAGCTGTATTAATTAATAGTAGTCCTGATAGTTTGTTTAAATGAGTTTTTCAGCCTGTTTAATGTTTATTTCATCAAATGAAAAGTTTCTTATAGTTCGATTTGTTGACTCAAAACAAGGCATTGCTCTCTAACGCACCAGTCTTGAATAGTTTACCTCAACTTGTTTTATGTCGAGTTATAGGTGGAAGAGAAAGAAAACAAATCGAAGATGCCAGATGCGCGAATAGAACAAAAACATCCATTATTCGATTTGATTCTGTTTATTGTGACTTTCTTGCATTTTCCTCTTTCCACAAAACAAAAAATAAACTGTCAACTAAGGCTGAATTCGCAAGCGTTGGGAATTCGCGCGTTTCTCTAAACTTACTGCATTCAGTGTTTTCTTTCTTAACCTCTCCCCTCTTCCTCTTTCCAGCCCCCCCCCCCCCCAACGCTTTCTGTTGTTTTAGATGACGATGTCAAGAAACTTTCAATGTGCATGCAGTTAATGCAATAAAGAGCATTGCTAAGCTTGTCTGTTATCTGAACAAGGCGGCCGAAGCCCTGCTTATTGATTCATTAAATGTCTGCATGTGTATAATTTTATTTTTATTTGCTTCATCTATCGTCGAGGTCTATCAAAGGTAAGCCTTTTTATTCAAGAGAAGAATGGGTTTTTTGCACCCTTTTGCCAAAACAATGTAGAACATGACAGTCGTAGCGTGCAATTTGGCAACGTAGAATTGTGTCTATTTAAACCCACGGAAAAGGTCGAATGCGAAGGTGTTCACCGAACACCCAACAGTTCGATATCTTTCATGGATTTAAATGGACGATCAGCGACGTTGCCAAATTATCATGAAGTCACCTGGGTTTTAGTATGAAAAAAAAAGAAAAAAAGAAAGGAAAAAAAACAACCACCAAGAATCTTCAGAATTCACTCATTAATTCCTAAATGCCTCAGAAAATTCAAAATTGACCAATCAGATGTTAGTTTCGTGTTTTAAAAAAAGCATCTAAGGCAATCAGATTCCTGGATTTTAAATTTCCCTCTCTCGCCATTAAAATTTATTCGGCTCATCAAAGAGTAAACGTTTGCCCCAATCTTTAAACTCAGAATATGAAGATAATAGTTAAATTAAAATGAGACGAATGTTTAATGTCATTATCTAATGATGGACAGTTAGTTGTCTGTAGAAATTCGTGCGTGCATTGTGATAAAAATTTTAAGACGTGAGCTTATTGAAAACGTATTGGTAAACTTGGTATTTTGAGACAAGTACATACATACGCAGTACGCACTATACTTTTTGATTTTCCAGAAAAAAAAGCCTGCAATCGTTCGGTTATGCAATCTCAGTTCACGAAAGTAGGAAGAGTTGCAACTATAGCGTCCACGGTTTTTACCGACTACGCTTGCAAGTTTTTGAAGACACTTCTCGGCGCCTACTCTCCCCCCCCCCCCCTTCCACATTCAACCCTACAAAAGCCCAACATTATTCGCCCTTCTCTCTTAAAAATTAAGCAAAACAAAATACTTTGGCCACATGGTGTAAACAAATGCTTTTGAGTTGAACAAACTCATAACTGGCGTTTTTGCCTCAGCTAATGAGTTTGCCCAACTCAAAAGCATTTGTTTAAAAATTAAGGTGGAGAATCAAGTATTAGTTCGCCGTTTTAGCAAGAGTTGATTTTTGTCTGTTTGTTGTTATAGTTCATTATCATGTTATTCCTGACGTGTTTCATTCAGTATAACTTGTCTTTCCTGTTTCACATTTTCTCTGCATCCTTTATTAATTATTCATTTTACTTTTGTGTTGTTTAGGTGATGTAGTCCACATTCTTTACGTCACTCCACCTTGAAGCTAAGGACTGTGATAGGCGGTTTCTATGGCAACATGGCGACTACTTCCCTTCGGCCACATCACCAGCCTTTGAAAACCCTGAATCGGGGCCCTAATTTCATTTACACAAACCGCTCTGCAATCATTGGTGAGAACAACTTTTACCTCTCCTGACATCCAAATACTAAACACTACCTAAACAGCTCAACAACAGCGGCTCGTGCAATTTGATCTACCGACATATAATTGTATCTGTAGCCATTTAAACCTGTACAAAAAATCGAAATAATATTCATAGGCTACTAGCCTCCTCACATTTTTGATTCGTTATCATTCAACCGGTACAACCAATCCTATGCATAAGACTTTCTTTCAATTTCTTTCTTTTCTTCTTCTTTTCAAACCCAGTTTTCCTTTGAAAGCGATTTTGTAGGGAGATCTGCGACCTGCCCTCGTAGTTACTTCAATGCTTCTTGGTCGTACACTCATCTCTGACTCCTTTTTGAAACAGATTTTGAGGAAAATAAGTTAACTTTATTTTCAGGATATTTTTTTGCTCATCATTATAATTTTCGGCATGGGGGGGGGGGGCAAAAAATCGGATAACCTTTTTTTTCTCTCTTTTTTTTGCTCATCAGTATAATTTAAGAGCCAAAGAGCTCGTCTTTTGGGGGCAAAAATTGGATGACTTTTGTTTTTTTTTTTCCCTCATCAATATAATTCGTGCCAGTTTTTGAGCCAGACTTCAAATCCTGGGGGGGGGGGATGCCCCCCCCCTCCCCAGCCCTCCCAAA
Organism: Trialeurodes vaporariorum; assembly: GCA_011764245.1. NCBI lineage: Eukaryota > Metazoa > Arthropoda > Insecta > Hemiptera > Aleyrodidae > Trialeurodes > Trialeurodes vaporariorum. The sequence goes on from VMOF01000002.1 coordinate 57,121,178, forward strand.
ATGACGCCCCTGGTCAGAGGGTTCCAAAGTTTTTAAATTTCAAAAACTCCTGAGAAAACGAGGAAAATTGCGCGATATCTTCTGTAAATAATTGCAAAGTCAAGGGGATCTACAATCCACGCACACTGGTCTGAGATCGGAAAAAAAAGTAGCAAAAAATCAGTGAAAAAAAGTCATCAAAAATCAGCGTTTCCGACCTTTCAAGCTTACCGTAAAACGTTCTAGTGACATTTCTAGGTTTATATAATACTATAGTTATTTAAGTGTTTTCTATGATTACAAATGGCATTGTAAGTTTATGAATGATAAATTGATGATAAATTGACTTTCTGACTTTTGGCCCTTTTTTGACGATCTCAAATTGGTGCAGTCCTCGGACTAACCACCCTCCCCCCTCCCCCTCAATAAGGAACGCCTTTGCCACTACCACACCAGTATACCTATAGCTCTATCCACTATCCAACGCCACCGTGCTCTACCTATGCCACACCTGATACCATGAACCATGCTGTCTCGAGTGATTGAGTTAATAATATAAGGTAGCATGAGGTATGAGGTATGAGGTGTTTGAAGCTCACGAGTCCGTGATTCCGGTCATCTGGTCAACGGCTCACGGGATTCACGATCACGGCAGTCACGGGCGTCACGGCATCAATTCGTTTTCCGCTCTGGCGCCGAAGCGACCGCGACGCTGCGCTGCCTCGCCTCATGCCGCCCGCGCCGTGCGGGTGGTACGCGTACGGGATGCAAGGCGGTCCTGCCTAACTCTCAACCGTGGGCTCATGGGACTCGGAATCAGGATTCAGGAATCGTTAAATATTTTCCACTCCCCCTCTCTACTCTATCACACCCTTCAAGTTCTTCCGGTTCCGGACGTGGGGCAGCTATAACCTTTCTCCCTCTCCCCGAACCCCCTATAATAAGTCCCGCTACTTTCTCATCACCTGTTTTGTGATCTACCGAACTATTTATAGAAATCTGTAAAAGGGGAGCGTTTCAGTTCCATCCTGGCTATACCTACATAAGCCGTATTTTTTTTTCCAGTTCGCGGTTCGCAGAATTTGACTTGGAGTTTTATGGATGACTGTGGACGGTTGTGGACCGGGGGGGGGGGGGGGGGAGAAAGGCTTTCCATGGGTACAATTCGTCGAGAAAATTGATTTCGAGCACAATTTGAGGGGTTGTCGGTTAGTAGCGGCCACACATAGCCTCGCGATTAATTAATTGCTCGCTGTGGTTCGCACCGTTCGCAAAGCTCCAAAAGATTCTGTGTGGACGACAGCGAACATAAATAAAGACGGTCTATCAGTAGATATAGTTTTGCATAAGTACGCATTGCAGGTCCAAATCCAATTGCAAAGCTCGCTACCAGAGCGCGCAGTCGCGCACAACAAGGAAACTTTACCTAGAAATAGGACCATTGTTTGGGAGGGGAGGAGTGGGGCACTCCCCATCCCCTCTCAAACTACATAATATTTGGATAATTGACCCTCTATTTGGAATTTGGAGACATTTTACGAGGATTTTGGGAATTTTTCGGAAGATTGCGCTCCTCCCCACACGATTAGTAGGTGACTTCCCCCCTCACCCCTGGAAAACTTTGAAGCCCCCCCCCCCCTATTTGAAAACTTTGGAATCACCGAGAAATTAACCCAAACTGATGACTTGGTTACAAATATGAACATAAGTACAGGAGTGCGACGGGAGCATCTCTCCCCCCCCCCCTCCCTGTAGAAAATTGGTAAAGAGGAAAAACTGAGGTTGAAAAGGAGAAGAAAAGAAAGAAAAAGAAAGAAAACCCTCTGCTTTTTAGGAAAAGCCAACTTCATCTTCATACTGTGACTAATTGCTCCCCTAGAAAAATTTTCTAGCTACACCAAGAGTTACCAACGGGATTCAATTACAACCAGCAATTTAATAATTAAACTTTTTACTTTGGGACTATGATCCCTCTTTGTTCAATTGGCTATCTTCAGGTCACATCACGAAAGACTGCAAAAATCTGCAAGTGAATGGATTTTCTTACAATACGTATATTTTGACTTATGGATCTTCACTTGTCTACATCTATATCCTATAAGCATCCTAAGTGGAGGAACTTTTGTCCAAATTCTGTGGAGAGATTGCATTTAAATACAGGATTTTCAAAAAGATTCCTAAACTGCTTCCCCACAGCTGAGCCACTGCGCTGATATGAGACTGATTAATCATTGGAATCATTCCAAAAGCAATTATTCAATTCCTCTTTTATTCTTCATTTATGTTTCATACTTATTTTTGAATGAATTGATTTATTTATTTTTTTGGTTTTTTAGCGAAGCGGAAAAGTGCAGTCGAACTTTTGCAGGAGACGAAGGCGTTGTATGTCAAGTCCGAAACTGTGCTTGACCGGAAGCAGGAGCTGAGGAGTAGCGGTCATTTCTCCCATTGCACTCATGCACCGCCATTCAAGTGTAACTATTTTTCTATTCATCCAGGTAACTCAAGGCACACCTTGCCATTAAAAAAACAAACTAACTATTTTAAATAATGCTCTAACATCTGTAGCAAATTTTAAAACCCCTAGCTAAAAAAATTGCTGAAAATTTAGATAAAATTCTTTTTATCTTTCAATTTTAAGTCAATTTTCAGGAGATTCTGGACACATACTTCTACTAGAAATGAGATATTGAAAGGCCATTTTTTTTATGATGTCATGATTAAAATTTGATCCTAACAAATGTTCCTTCCCGCTTGCTCTTGTGGTCGTGAAGTTACCCATAAGAAATTAGATTCAATCTAAGTGCAAGTTTATGCTAGTAAGCAACATGTTCTATCAAATTTTATTGCACCATTAGATTCCATGTGGGTACCTTAAAATATCTTTTCACTTCAACTCATTCGTCGGAAGATCACAAATTAACTCATATTTATATCAAATGAAGTCCCATGTTTTATTGTTTTGTCCTTGTCTTAATTACGCTTTCTTACGGGCACATCACCACCCTAACACTCAATCATCCTAACCTCTTACTGTCTCAAAATTTTCTGGAAGCATCACACAAGAGTATCATGGCAGAGATAAGCCTATTCCACAATTCTGAGTCTGTAAGAAACTGTGATTAAGACAAGGACAAAAAGCATGGGAACTGTCTTCGATATAACTTTGATTGTAATTTACCTTGTGTTATTTCAAGAAATAAATAGAAGTGAAAATATATTCTAAAGTACATATGAGGAATTCATTAGTGCAATAAAATCTGAGAACTGGCTGTTCACCAGCATGAATTTTTATTTGAAAGTTTGGATCCAATTTCTTAAGGGAAACTATGTGAGAGCAGGCAGGACAACATATCTATTTGGATCCAATTATCGTGATGTCCATGGGCGCTCGCCAGCAATTTGGCAACTGTGGATTCTATCCATTTGAATGTATAAGAAACAATCGATTCTGAAGGGGGCCATGCCCCAATTTCTAATCGATTTTTTCTCGTACATTCAAATGGGAAGAATCCACAGTTGCCAAATTGATGGCTCCGTCCATGGTGATGTCCCATAAAAATGGTCTATTCGAAAGAAATTGTTGATCAAAATAGCTTCAATTATTGAACAATAAAAAATCTGGGAACTAACTTTGCTGGTTAATTCTGATTTTCTCTGCAAAAAAAAAATTCCAATGCAATTCTAATCAGATTTTTATGAAATAGGACCTCATCGGTTATTTTTCAAATAATTAGACTGTTACCCCAGAGAACTCAAGCAAATCGTCTGAAAATCAGGAAAACTTTTATGGTTGATGAAAGGTATCAAGGAGAGAGTGTGGTGGTTATAGTTCTTCTTTTCTTTATCATTTGACTCTCTTTTACTCATCTAAAGAAAAACTATTCCCATCAAGTTTTTTCAAGAAAAGTAGTTTTGGGTTCTCTGTAGAATAGAAAGAAAATTGGACGATGGTTGGAATATGATCTCCATTTCTACATCTTTGCTGCCAGCAAATAGAAATATGTTTTTAAGCGTTTTAAGGGAGATAGTTTTTCTGGGGTAAACTTGAAAAAAAAAAGTCTCCAGAAAACATAAACCCCATTTTTTTATTCTAATGTCTTTTTCCTCAATCTTATCGTTCAATAAACGACAAGCGGTTTTTGTTTAAATAATACTTATCGCCACCGAAATATGAACAGCGTCTTTTTCTTGGTAACCCGTGTGTTACAAATGTGATGAAAAATTAGCACTTTTGTTAGCTCTTATCTTACTGAGACCATCTGCATCTTTGCGGCTCTCTAGTGACTCTTTTGTATTTATTCTTGAAATCTTATTTTTTTACAGACTCATCCCTCCATTCGCAAGCTCCACCTCCACCTCCAAAAAGTCCTCGCTTGATTGCTCCTGTCAACAATCATAGGCGAGAAAAAAATGAACAATTACAAAATACCTTAAGGAAGCTTTTCAACACTGACTCTAAAGAAAATCTTGCCGATATCGCTCTTGTAAGTTACTCTCACATTTTTTCAGTGATGATGGTTATAGTCCGTTTCATTTAAATAGAAGCTTGAGCTCGACTCTTTCCCCTACGAGTTTTACCCTCACTCTCGTACCTGTGATGACTCGAGATCTGCCCCATCGGTCGGAGATTCCGTCCATCACAATGGACAGTCAGCTATCCAAAGGACAGTCTATAGTGACGGAGCGGAATCCCCGACCGACGGAACGGGTCTCGAGTCATCGCAGGTACGAGAGAGAGGGTAAAACTCGTAGGGGAAAGAGTCGAGCTCAAGCTTCTATTTAAATGAAACGTACTATAGTGGTGTGGTGTGGGGAGGGGAGGGGAGGTAAAAGAAGTCTTTGAAAGTCCGAAATCAAGATGAGGTTCCCCAACTGAAATTCGGTAATGTAAGTAACAGCAAACTCAAAAGCTTTCTCTTCAGATTTTTATTTAAGGCTGCCTAAAAGGTTTAGTCTCCTTTTTTACCATTTTTTTGCCTGGAATACTTAGTCCATCTGGACAAAAACAAAAAAGGGAAATAATGAATACTATAACTCCACAGTCACTCAACAATAGATAGATATTTCATTTGTTTACGCTGCTTCAGGTGAATTACTGGTGTACATAGTCGAGAAAACGCATAGTTAACTTGTGGCTGTGGCTAGGGAAACTTCTTTGTCAGACAATTTGATCGAGATGCTTAGTGCTAATATCTCAGTATGCTGGGGGAAAAAATTAGGTTCGTAAATAATTTGCAAGGCCGGTGATTATCATCTCCTTTCTATCTTTCAAGATGAGTATTAATAACTTCAATTTAGGAATTTTTCAGATCTGCCAAAACAAAATATCGCACATTTTCACTTATTTTGCTATGACACTCATACAATCTTTGAGGGTCTCAGTTAAAAAGTCAGCTGGATTAATGGGATCAATCTCAAATTAAAAGTACATATGTAAATTTGGAGTTTTGTCCTCCATTGTGCTGAGGACCATCAAATCATGTCCAACTATGTTTTTTTTATATCTTGTCTAATTAGTTTCATGCATACTTATTCTTTTTTTTCTGATTTTGACCTTGTAGGTTGATGGCGAAAATGTAGTCTCTGTCTCTTCCTCATCTGCTTGCCATAAGTCACTACCAGATCTCTCTGTTCAACTCTCAAATAATGTTCTATCCAGGTTAGTATCAACAGTTATGAAGCACAAATTTTGATTGGCAAGCATCCTGTGAATCAACTATTAGATTTGTTTTGTCCAAGTTCCAAAGGGGATGGATTTATTTATTTTTTAAGCCGTCAATTTGGCTGAAATACTTGGTGCTAAAGATTATGTTAGCCGTTAGACGTAGCATTAGCCTCTAACGCCAAAATACCGATTTTAAGAAAATCACACTCAAAGTGACGGATTTCATGATCGTCCAATGTACTCTTCCAAGTGTATACTGATATCCATTGGAATGAATATATTGACAGGACATTTCTATCGACACAAAATCCTCCTCGTAATGGCACAAGAAATTTGTTTTATAAATGTCTCCTATTTTCCTCTCTTAGATTATAATCTGAAGTAAATAAAACTTGGAGCAAGTCGATTTGCATGCTTTCTCTTTCCTAGACTGTGCCTCAAGTCTAACAGTGTTTTGACTCACTCAGGGATCAAGAGGCTAGGGCTAGGATTAATTCCTAAAAGTAGAAAGAAGAACTAATCAAATTTGTTGTTTCTTTGTGTTCTTACAGTCCTCATTCTACTGTAACAACAGTGGGTGTTGAAACAACAGCAACCACAACAACATCAAGTTCTTTGTCATGTAGAAGTCAAAAAATTGCTGCAAGTAAAAGCAGCTTTTCTCTTTCGCCAGTTAAATCCTGTTTTAGTGATGGGCCGCTTCGTATTGTTGAAGACAGGTTGGTATTCATTGAAAAATGTTGAATTGGTCTGTGTCTGGGAGTATCAAATGACAGGTAGAAATAGCATTAATGGCTGGAGAAAGAAAAATTCCCGTATCTGCCTCTGGCTCAAGATGAGACAAGTCAACAGCCTAGCTTATGCAAGAGATCTGAACCTGGGTTGAGAGGCCAGCATAAACACTTCGGTATTCGCTGAACTCGGTTTCGACTCGACCCCGATTCAAACGTAAGTCGAGTTGGCGAACTTGGGTTGAGATTTTTCGCGTAAACTCCACGGAGTTCCAAACTCAGGTTGACGCAGCATCGATGTCACCAAAGGGAGCAAGGTTAAACACGCATCTTATGCGGCCGTACTTGTCCGCTCCGGACTGAGCATCGCCGCCATTTTCGTAAACAAACACATCAAAGAAGAAGAAAGAAATCCTTCTAACTTGATTTTAAATATACAGGGGTTTATGCGCTAACCCAAGTTGGACCCGGGTTGAAAACCAACTCAGGTTGAGATCTCTCGCAGAAACGAAGCAAACGTCATGCGACCTTGAAATCATCGCCCTGCTCTAAGCTTGATCTGCCTGGAAGAGCATTAACGATTTTGAAATGGTTGTAAAAATGATTCAGCATAAAGTATATGTTTTCAGTAGAAGTACTTAGCAGCATAGAGGCTAATCTGCTGTTTTGTTTGTCATCTGACGCTTTATTAATTTTACAAGGAATGACTTTTAGATTATTGTGAAAGGAAGGATCAATTTAGATTTTTTTCGTTCGAAAACTGTAGTTGAATATTAGCCATTTTATAATATGCTTTTATTTACCATTGATTTCATTTTCAGCTTGTCAGTATGTACTAGTCATGATGATGCTCAAATGAGCATAACCTCAACCTCCAGACGAAGCTTGTCTCAAGATGAGAACGATGCATGTTCCTCACCGATGAAATCAGCTTTTAGTTACGGCCCTGTTTTTTCATCTGATGACAGGTAAAGACAGTAGCACATTTAAACATTTGTAATTTACACCTGATCTTGTAACTTTCTCTTCCTCTTATCAAGAGCTTTTTTTAGTTTGCTGAGGTAAACGTACTGGTACACAGTAGTGAACCTTTACCCGGCAGCTTTATTAAATTTTGCATAAAAAATAATGACAAGACACACGCTAAACAGCATTGTGTTACGCTGTATTTTTACATTCAGGGGCTCAATTTTTAAGAGGAACCGCCACCTGTTATTTTTTTTTACATAAATATGGAGGAGCGACGGGGTACTGGTGTTTTGCCAGGCACCGGTTTGTTCACCGGTTAGTTAATTGTTTTATTTTATTTTTTCCTATTCTTCGCTATATCATGCTTCCCCAAAAGAAATAGTTTTAGTAAATTCCATTTGCCTTATTTTCATTGATTTATACTCCTCCTTGTCCACTTGCCGATAGATTGTCAATTAAGAGAAAAACAAGTAGGCTGCACCGGTTTTCATCATTTCATGGTGGGAATAACATGCAGTGATTACAATGGGCGTTTTGCCATAAAAAGAACTTTATTGGCAGAGTGTAAATAATTAAAAGCATTACTTATTCTGTATTAATCTACCTAAGTTCATTTACAATGTTGCCGATTCATTTGAGATGTAAGCATTAGTAAAAATATTTATGAGCTGAAGGGTATAAAAAAGTGCTTGGGTGAAATATTTTTATAGTTTACATAGCTGCCAAGCCTGTGGTATTAATCTTACTCTGCAATCTCACCCCTTAAATTTGTCTCTCTGGCAGCAAAAAAATTGGAACTGAAAGCGAGTAGAAGGAGGTTTGATCAAACTGCCTGGAGTGTACGTACAAAAACTTCCTGTCATTTTGACTCCAGGAAAATCCTGAAAATCCAGAAGATAACCTGGAGAAAACCATTATTCTTTGATTGCCCGTATCGGGTCTATCCCTGAATCCTAATCAACTGTTCATGCATGTGTCACTGATTTGTCACCTCATCGATTGATACTTTATCTGTAACTACAAAATGGCAAGATCTCTCAATTGCTAAGTTGCAGCCACACTGCATTCCTAACAAAAAACAAAAAACATAAACCTAATAACAAACAACCTCCACCTTTCCCTTTTTAAAATTCTTACCAAGCTCTGTAATTGAGTCACAAACTTCTATGGTTTTTGTGGACTAGCTGGACCGTTTGTTACCTGAACAACTGTTTTCTTTACAACATCCTCTATTTCAATAGTTTTGAAGCTAATTATTACATGCTCTATTACATGTGCCTTATTCTCTTTTTTCTTTTCAGGGAAATGTATCATGTGCGGCCTATTTTGAGGAGCAAATCTGATATTGGTGATAGGAATTTGCAAAATGTGTCTAGTCCGATTAGTCCGGTTGACTCACCTGACTTAGAGCAGTTTTTTGGACAGCTGGGTTTAGAACCCTCAGAGTACCAGTAAGACTGCTATTTTTTATAAGCTACTTTTTCTGCTTCTTGTTAATTTTCAGTTCTTAATCTTTGTTGGAACTTTTGTAATCTGTATAAAAACGTATAAATCTGATGGCATAATTCAAGTTACTATTTCAAGGGCCCTAAAATGTTGGTACTTTGCAACCTTTGTTTTGTGTCTGACTGTTGACCAAAACTACTCTGCCAACCCTGACCTATCCTGAGCAAGAACGAATCTACCCTTTTAAAAAAAAAAAAAAAACTGTTATAAAAAGTATCGGAAAGTAACAAAATCAAGATAATCAAAGATAAAATGCTTAATGTACAATTTGTTATGCGCAATGTTAGCGCATCAAATTCCAACATTTATTAGGCCTAACCTGCTCAACAAGTGTTGAGTCATTCAACAGATTCATTTCTATCCCTTGAAAACCCTTATACAGTAAGACCTTGATTTACCATGCAATTGACTGGACTCTGTGATCTAATAGTTGATTTAGGGGGCAAAACTTCCATAGGAACAAAGGTGATTTTCTTTTTATTTACGGGATAAGTATCACTAGATTCTGCAATTTATGGTGTGGTTTTTGACTTGAGCAACAAAATACTATGGTCACTTAAGGGGTTTTGTGAAAAAATTGCAAAACTTTTTGCATTGAATACTTGTTTACTTATAAAATACACTCTGTCCGGAGCAGCTCTGATGGCTTGACGTATGTCCATCAATTACCACAAGTCAGCTAAAGGAGGACAATTTGCACCGAAGAGGTTTGATACAACTTACAGTCTGTCGTACAGTGTCTCCTATTTTTGGCGGAAAAAAAATGGAACGGATAGCGACCGTTTTGTTGACTTTGCAGACTTTCATCTGAAAACATTAATTCTCGTGTTTGCTCATTACTCTTTGCTGATCCAGTTTTAGCAACAGTGTGGCAGGAATTAAGAACCACGGCGAGTGTGATTGGGAGTCATAGTACCAGTACAATACTAAAGACGGCAAAACTAACCAGTTTTTTGGTATATGTTACTTTGCAGATCCTGAAAGTTGCGATATCCAATTTCACCAAAATTCTATTAAGCTGCGATGTATTTTGTATGGGAGAGGTGCCTTATATGCTCATTCTAGTCAGTTGAAAATAGAAGTACAGTGAAACCTTAAATTACTTATCTTGATTGTGCGTTGTAAATATGCAATTTTTGATTTATCAGATTCCTTGATTATCCGGTCATTTTTGTCGATCCCTGAGATCTGGTAAAACAAGGTCTTTCTGTGCTTAGTCAACTTGTAAAGGTGACTTCTAAAATCTAAAGTTACGAAGTGCTGCAGCAAAAGCAACATGATAGCAATCAAGGCTAGTGGGCAGTGGACTGTGTAACTATGAGCTAAATGTTTCTGGCTTTGCCACTAGAGTGTGCCCACTTCCATGTAGCTTTGTTTTTCAATTCAACTTAAGCGTCCTTTTCAATCGGATTTGACTCGGAATAATTCCACTTTCCACGGCGGATTTGGAATATTCGTCCTAGAGTAGTCCAAATCCACTTGGCCCGTTTCCGGATATGACGCAATAAAATTGGAACTGGAAGGTGGAATGTGGAATGTGCTCAAGAGCACTTTCCAAGTCGGCCATTTGCAATCCATTCTCATCGAATCGTCCAAAGACTTCTAATACTATCTAGACCTGACATATGGCTAGCTCCTTAGGGCAGATTGGGTATGCAACCCGTTGGTCAGATTGGTGCACCGCGGCCGAGATTTACATTGAAGTAATTGGGAAAATAACGATTTTTAAAAATTCATAAAAAATAGTAAAAAAAATGTAAACCTATTAAGTATGGTACCGTTCGAAAGCTTATTCTCTGTAGATTGGGCGCCTTTTTTTAGTTTTTTTAATTTTTACTCCAGAACTTTTCTACAGAGGCTTAAAGCTTACAGGAAATCCGCGTGTGTGTACGTAAGGCTGTGCGAGTGTGTGAGTAAGTGAGTGAGGGAGCGAGCGGACCTTTTTTGTTTTTTGTCCTTTTGTACTGTAGCAGCTCGGGTAGTTTGTGAGAGGGATGAGTTGTGCATGTGTTTCAGTAAAGACAGGTAAATGTGCGTATGTGTGGGTGTGTGTCTGGTACGGCTCCGGTCGGCGCTTTGTTTCGCACTGGTCATTGTTGACGGGATCGGCTGGGGAAACAATGGGCGAAGGGTCGAACCGTACTCACTCACACACTCGCACTACCCTATGTACACACACACGGATTTCAAGTAAACTTTAAGCCTCGGTAGAAAAGCTCTGAAGTAAAAATTCAAAAAACTAAAAAAAGGCGCCCAATCTACGGAGCATAAGCTTTCGAACGGTACCCTATTTAATTGATTTAATTTTTGTTTACTATTTTTTATGAATTTTTTAAAATCGTAATTTTCCCATTTGCTTCAATGTAAATCTCGGTCGTGGTGCACCAATCTGACCGACGGGTTGCGGCCAACCAGGGACCATTGTCCCTCTACTCAGCCCTAGGTTCCCCGCCCTAGTATGAGCCTTTTGTCAGGTCTAGATAGTATTAGAAGTCTTTGGAATCGTCCTCGAGTTGCGCTTTCACTTCCACTCCGCCATCTTGGATTTGACTGGAATTCTTGGATTTGGAATAAGAAAGTCAAATCCAATTGAAAAGGACGCTTCTTGATCCTCTTTCTAACACTTGGAATCAACTAAATGGGATTAAAGAATGAGGGGGAAATGCAATCAAACTGTATTTTCAACTTGTGAAAAAGTCTGTTATAGCTTAGATTTATATAGTGTAGTCACAGACCATACTGTTATTTAGTCAAAAATTCTACCAATCTTCTGTTCTTTTTATCTCATTGATATGCCTTTCTTTTGTTTCAGAACTTTGATAGGAACCCCATCAAACAGTTCTTCGCCAGTTTTCTTCAGCAGCACAAGCTCTTTGGATTCAACTGAGAGTGATTCAATTGTTGAGAAAGGTCGCGAGGCAACGACTGTCGATTCACTTCCTGGCTCAGAAAATGCTCCATCAATAGTTGAACGTAATGCTAGAATCATCAAATGGTTGTGTCATTGTCGTAAAGTATTTGCGCCGTCGCTTGTTGTTTCGCGGTAACAAAATTCCTTCGAGTGGTGCAGTGGATGCGAAACTGAATGTGTAATCTTTTTGCTCTCTTTTAATTTAAAAAGGAAGCCTTATTTGTCTGTTTTGTTTTCTGGAACTTTTCTTTCTGTTTCTTAACATCGCCTAACTCTATAAATTTTTCCTTTCGGAGCTGAGCGATTACAATATCTTTAGAAAAAGTTGACAAAAAGGTTGCTGTGTTGAATGTTGGTTCTCGATTGGAGAAGAATGAGCCTTGAAATGCCTTTGCACTTTGAATTCCTACAAACCCTAAATTCATTTAAAATTGAACGAAGTTATTTTTCAACCGTTATCATTGTGTTTACAACGTTATTATTCAGTGAGTGAAGTTGGTACGTCAAAAATTTGTTATTTTGAACAGAATGCCTTCTCGTTCAGGCATCTTCAGCGAGTTTTCAGGTGCTATATATTTATTAAAAATTCAATCATGCAAGATTAGTAGTTTTGTATTAAAATGTCAGCTTCCCTCCTCCAGTCTTAAGGAGATATAGGGTGTATTAAACACTATGCTAGTTATTTTACTAGCATTTTCTTGAGGTTTTTGAACTTTGTTGTGCTCTAATCACTCTGTTGCCAACACAGTGTGTTGGAGCCTAAACTCTGTCAATTTGGTTTATAAAAATTTGTATTTATAAACCTCCAAAAAATTTGTTAATTTCACATTTTTCCCCATTCAATAAAGAAGGATTTTCAAAGTGCAACTTTACTCTTTTAAAAATGTCTATTTTGATCTTTCATTAGGTAATCTTTTCCTACAACTTTATTTTTGTTATCTTTTGTTAGTGTCCTACCTGCATTAACGCATTATTTTGTTTTTGTCCTGCTCCATTTTTTCGTAACAATCATAACAAGTATATTACAAGCTGGCAAATTAGATTATTGCCTTTGTTATGTTTTCTAATTTTTCTGTTTTTAGCTGATTATAAGTTTAATTTGTCTGCTAGCTCAGATAATTTATTAATCATTAGACCATGTCCTTTTTTCAATTATAATGTTAGGTTTCCTCTCCCCCTCTTTTTTTAAAATTTAACATTGTTAGAATTGAATGCATATTTCATCATCAGCTCTAAGTATTCTCTATGTATCCCATTGAGGAGCCTTTGCAACCATTTTCCTAATTATTCGTGGCTGAGTTCTTTGTTTATGTTTTCTAAGTTTTTTAAAACAAAATGTATATTCTTCCAAAACTTTATTTTTGTCAATTTTACTCTCATACGTTCCTGGCCTCTTTTTCGCTTTAGAGATTTAAAAAATCATTCCTTCTGGCATCTAACTTACCATGACTTTTTGATAAACTGTGGTTATGTTGTTCCCCACATCGTTCTAAACAAAAGCAATCATTTCATAAAATGAAGTAAAAAAAGTTCATGCAATAAGCCCATTGAAACTGTTTACTCCTCTTTGGACCTTTCTTTATTTTCCCTTGCCGGTCTTTGAAATTCATCTTTATATTCTCCTCTCTCTCTCTCTCTCTCTCTCTCTCTCTCTCTCTCTCTCTCTCTCTCTCTCTCTCTCTCTCTCTCTCTCTCTCTCTCTCTCTCTCTCTCTCTCTCTCTCTCTCTCTCTCTCTCTCTCTCTCTCTCTCTCTCTCTCTCTCTCTCTCTCTCTCTCTCTCTCTCTTCGTTCTTTTTCTACAATTACGACCACCCACATGATCCATATGCACTGGTGTTCTCTCTTTGTTTAAATGAGCCCATTTAAACTCCACTATAACCATGAATTTGAATAACTTAGAGTTTAAATAGCATCAAAACTTACTTTATAATTCTTTTTGGTCTTGAGAACTTTTGCTTTGAAAGGTGAAGAGAACAGCGTACCCAAAGCTTATCGGAAAGTCAAAAGGAAGAGGGAACCATAAGGAATGTTTTAAGTCCTTTCATCTTAACAAAAAATTCTATGTATTTTTAAGAACAAGAAAAATAATTATTATCTTGTCAAATGAATCCCATTTTATGGCCTCTAAAAATTATGATCTTCCCGAACAATCCGAAAGCTCTTAAAATAAAGGATCTACACTGCTCTCTACCACTAACGACTAGTTTTTCACAATGATGAGATGACCTTATTCAATCAAGTGCGGTCTTATTCTTATCTTGTTTTATGATTGAAAGTCATTCTATTTTAGTTTTAATCAGGTAATTTTAATAATTATTTTTTAGTTATCTTTCTGAAACAAGCACCACTGCAAAGCAAGTAAAGGTTTGTCTTCAAAATTGGTCAAATTTGGCCATGAGGAATTTACTTATTAGAAATTACTTTTCATTTAAATAAAATCTCTGTTTAATTTTCAAGAACGAAAAGTGATCGAACGTTTTCCAAGACGAATGTCAGTTCACTTCCTTTGTGTTGACTAATTTGCTTCCCCATGTTATCTACTGTAGATATTCTTTGACTCCGATACACCCTTTCCTTTGCTTGCTTTCCGGAAGTATTTAATAAACCAAAGATTTACTGTTTCTTATGTTATTTTTTAAGTTTAATTTGTTACGTGATGCTTGAAAAGTGGAGCCCCAGTTGTGATTTGTATCATTTCTATTTATGATTTGAGACTGGAAAAGGTACATTAACTTACCTTGGGGAAAAATCAAGCTGGACTCATATTCTCATTTTGTAGAGTCAGAGTAACGATTTGACACATAATTTGCTTGATGAAATCAAAAATTGCTGTCTTGACTTGGTGTCGAAGATTTTCTATAAACAACCTCTTATTTCTAGAAAACCCTGTTTGAAGTTTTATTATATCCGTTTTCCGCAGCGGTGACACGTTGCCTGTTATCGATGCTTGAGCTCTCTGCAGTATGATTCTTGAACTAACATTGGTCGTAGCATGTTGGGGAGTATACAATTACACCAAAAACTCAAAACGACCAACCTGGACCCTTTCTTACTAAAACTTGTTAATTTCTTGAAACGTCTCCTTGGAACTTATTAAGGTTCCTTTTCCTGTCTCACATCACTAATGAAAGTCAAAATATCATGAGAAGCATTTTATTTTCCCACTATGGCTCTGAACCTTTGGAGTTAATTTAGATCTTGACAATGATTTTGAACAGATTCTACGGATTTCTCTGCCAAAATATCATCAAAAACCTTCTTAAACTTTGTGAAAGCTGTTTGAAAGGAAGGACTTACAGGTGTGGAACGTGCTATTAAATCTGTTTCTAAGACAGTACCTTTTTCGTCTTAATATTTTAGTTTCATTGGGCCTTAAGGATCTTCATTCTTGTTCTTACTCTTGATTGGTCCTTTCTATCTCAAGAGCTGAAATAAAGAAAGACCTTGTGGATTGTGCCATTGTAATCATTAATTACTTCAGGATAGAAGTGAAAATAAAAATGAAATAGAAAAAATTGAAAATTTCCCCTGAGTGTCTACAGTACATGGTAAAAATGTTCTTAATTTTTTATGATTGAGAGTTTAAACTTGGGAATAAAAATATGTATCATTTTTCAATGCTCTACTTTCTCATTGCTCAATCTCGCACCTTGTAGTCAACTCAATTTTAGGGATCAAATGAACGGACAAAGTGATGATCAACTAGGTAGTTTTTTCAAAAATTGTCGTTTTGAAAAAATTTGAATTGCAGGTAAAAAATAAGATGTTTCTCTACAAATCAGAACTCAATTTATAATTTGAAAATCAAGGCAAATTTGAAAGAAATTCTTGAAGAAAATGTGCCAGATTGCGAGAGGAGTGTTTAAAAGATTCTGCATCCTTGAATTTTTGTCTCTCTAAATTCCTGTTAAACATAACTAGTAGCCTCACTCTATGATTACCATTTACTAATTTAAAAATAAAAATGAAAAATAATTTATAAAAGAAAAAATGGTTTATTCAAGTGAAGATTGATTTTGTTCAACCTTTAAATTATTGTGATTTAGTTTTAAATTTTATTATTATTTTAATTGTTTTAAATTTTAACTTCCCTTGTTGAATTTCATATACTCTTCTTACCTGTAAGAATTAATTACAGTCACATAATTGTTGCGTAAAGCCAGCAGTTGTTATAGCCAGAAACATGGAAAATGGATTGCAGTTTCAAACAGAGTTGGACAAATGAGAATTGATGGCTCGTTTTTTGAATACTTTAACAAGATGTGTGTTAACAAGATGGATCTAAGCGGTAATCAGGCGTACAAATTTCAGTGAAACCGATGTGTCACTTTAATATAAATTGTAGTTCAATAAGTTACTTTATAGTTTCATTGTAAATGGAAGACCTGATTACTGCTTAGATCCAACTCGGTTACTTTTGAAAAGTAACTGGAAAAGACGATTCGTCTAGCTCTGGTTGCATGTACTTACACTAGAATTGAGAAAACAAAGAGCCTCTAAAGCTGTAGAACTTTTTTTGATTTTTCTCTTCATTGTTAAAGGCGAGCAAGTAGGAATGTTTCGTATTAAATTTCTCGAACTTGTAAGACTGTTTTCAGTATTATTGTTGTTTTGGGTTGTACATTTTTTGAAGTTATCAAAAATTTATTGCAATTTTTCTGGAATGTTTGAAAAATTCTGCATGTAATTTAACCGAAGAAACCAACTAAAAGATAGTTTTAATGTAACATTGCTGAATCTTCATAACCAAATCTAACTGGCTGAATTTTAATGTAACAAATCCCTTATCGATTGAAAGACGTCTTCACTTTCATCATTAAAACTATCCGTTGATACAAACCAAATCATGTTTTTGTGATCTGAGGAGCTAAATCCGAGGACTTTCAAGTGTCAATCTATAAGGTGGATCTATAAGGTGTTGCTAGAAATCTAGCGTTGCTGCATTTTGTCCATTTAAATGCATTTAAGAGATGAAACTTATGGAAATGCTTAGTTTACTCCCTAGATCAATATTTTGCATGAGTTTAAATGGACAAAATGCAGTGTTACTAGATTTAATATGATACCACTGAGAATGTCAAAAAGAAATCACTGATAACTATAGATCATACTAGACCTGTTTTATGTCTGATGATCCGTTCCTCCCCTCCCTTGCCATCCTTTCCATAGATTATTCATCTTCTTATTGTATTGAGGTATTTATTTTTGATTTCATTAGATATTTGCATTTATGAGCATTTAAAGAGTTTTGAATTTTCATTGCCTGTTTTAATGAAATTTATTTTGTTTATGTTATCTATTTGATTTTATCAGTTAGTGACTTCCAATTCCTCATCTTGCACGTATTTTTGAACTAGGTCTTTATAAATTAATTTGATTTAATGTACAAGCAGAGCCATTAGTCCTGCGTCGATGATTCGACGCAACCCGCACTACAAGTAGCCCGTACCTTGAGATAACAAAAGAAAAGAAAGATAAGAGAGCATTAACTGTACATGTAATGCGGGTTGCGTCGAATCGTCGAAGCAGGACTTATGGCTCTGCTTGTACAACTGACAGGCACTGACCCTTTGAGATAAAAAGCAGAAAATATATGGCATGATAATCGACAAGAGCAACAAGACAACAAAAGGAAAGGGTTTTGGTAAAGATTTTGTTCACATTTTCCTCTTTGATTCAAATCTGTCAATTTAAAAATGAATCTTAATGATTAAATTGGAAATGATATCTTCTTAACATGGTAAAATCTAATGAAGGCTGGGATGAAGTTCTCAACATAAATGCGGCCAGAGACTTTTTACCTTTGTAATGATTTACAGATGTCACAAATGATTGCGTTAAGTAAAACATTTGTTCCTGAAGTTTTAAAACTGCATAGTTAAATGTATCGCTTTGTGTGATCAGAAAAATTTGATCAGTTTTTTTCATTCTTTTAAAAAATATGATACCCAGCTATGTGTAATTAAAATGATGACTTCTCGTATTTGAAAGAGCTTTCAAGGATGATTCCTCGGTAACGGAACGTTTTGCTGTCGCCGATAATTATTATAGAAATTGACTCATTAAAGCATTTAAAGCCACCAAATGAATGAATATTTCTGTCAAAAATGTTTCTTTTAACAAGTTCAACACAAGCAAATTGTAAATTTTATGATAGATTGAAATTTCACTGCTTTTGAGGAGGCAAAAGGTCATTCTGCCTGTCTTGTCTCTTTTGTCTACATATATAATTTCAACAATTCGTTAAATTTACGGTCAGTGATTATAAAATTTGCAGAAAGAAAGCCTGGAGTAAAAATATTCATTCATTTGTTAGTTTTAGTTGTTTTTATGATGCAATTTGAATGACTTTTTTGGCATCAGCGAAAAGTCCTATCAGGTACCTTGGAACTACCCATAACCATCAATAGTGCCAATCTCTGTAAACTATATCTCATCACCAAATTTTATCTCTCCCTAAACTGTTAGAAATGTAAAACTACAGAATACCAGTCAACTAAGAGACTAAATAAATCCAACCCATTAAATGGCTCTGTTATTTTACTTTAAAGCATTTAATAGAACCCCCAAAAATGTTTACATCTTCAGTTATGCTTTCAGGTGTTCAGTTGAGTTCAGTTGAGTTCAGTTCAGTTCAGAGGTGTTATGACCTCATTGATTGGACAGAATGCTTACATAATGCCTCTGCTGAAGGGATATCTAAAAAAATAATGAATTCCTAAATCTGCTGAGTAAACCGAATTTGACTGCCACAATTTTCTCAGCAATGCTTGCTGTGCTCTGTCTATTTTATAGGTGCTCATTTGTGTTTTACGCAGCAGCATATGTTCTGTCTTAATGATACTCAGGTGCACTCATAAGTGTAATGTTATTATATTCACTAATTTATTCTTGTGGTCGGATGATATGTAATAGAGTTGAACATTTACTCAGGCAGTAACCATCACGGGATAAATTAGGGTTCAAATCCCACTCCATGAACTCATATTTTGAACCCTAAATACTCGAGTTTAGCTCTATGGAATGTAAAGAGCAATGTAAATGCGTTTTGCATGGCGGAAAATATTCTTCTCTGAAATTGTTTAATGGTTTGTGATCATGTCAAAATAAATTTTTCCCCTCTTGAGGCAAGATCTACTCCCACATCCCTCAAATGTTACTCTATTCAACTATCCATAATTTTTGCACGATAATTAAGTTAAAATTAACTACGTGAAAATGACACGGAAACAATTTGAAAACTATTGAATTAAGAAAACAATTTGGGAAAATTTCTTTAGGACAGACCTTGTATTTTGTTATTACCAAATTCTGAAAATTATATTTTTATCTTCTCATTTCTGTAGGTTAGAGAAAGTCTTTTATGATTATTTCCGGAGTGTTCCTGTGTCGGTTGTGCAGTTTGGCAACAATGTTTTCCTCCATTTGATTCCATGTTAAACAACTAATTTAATAGTGAAGCAGGGCTTTACAAACTACCCATTGTTGTTTATAGATTCGTATGGAGGAAAATATTGTTGTCAAGTTGAGCCGCCACTGAAATGGTCCTGTACTATGTTTCAACAGTTTGCATCTGATTTATCCCTGTTTTGCTGTATTTTCATTGTTTCAGCTAGAATGTAGCACAACTACATTAGGGCTCTAATTTATTAGTCATGTTTTTGTTTTGTAGTTTTGTAATTTATTAATATTTTGTTTAACTTTCTCTCTTACACTAAGATTTAAGAAGTATATAGCTAGCTGTAAAACTTAACAGTATGTATTTTTATTTGAAAAAAGATTATGAAGAAGTAATAAAAAATTGATCAACAGTCCCAAGGACTAGTGTTTGTTATCAAAACTGGCGAGTCTTTTTTACTTGTGGCACCGAAACTTCCCTTTATAAACTGGATTCGAGGATCAAAATACATAGTTTTTTTTAAGTAGGTATCCAGTGGTAGAGCTGTGCATCAAGAACAAGATATTCTTTGAGACAAATTTCTTTTGCCCGCAGAAATTTTTCAACTAAGATGTCAAATTGCTCTTTCAACTATTAAGGGTGCTCATTTTCAACAAATCATTCTGTACACCTTGACCTGGGCTGTTGAGTCGGTGTGGAAATGTGGATTTCCAGGGAACGTTTCCTGGAATATTCTCCTTGTTTTGAAAGTGAAACATGGGCATTTATCGTTCACAAATTTTCATCGTTTACTGTCTATCCAAAAAAGAAGTAGGAAATTGCATTTTGATCAGAATTGTTCCAAATACCTGAATTACTTAACAGGAAGCTCTAAGATGGTGAACTAATTTCTTACTTTGATTTGCAACTTGTGTGAACTATTATGAGTAGAGATGTGGGGATTGCCTGAAAATGCAAGGTCCTAGGAAAGTTAAATTCCTGGCAATGCTCTCGGGAACTACACAAAAAATCTTAGGAGAAAAGTTCACACTCTGGAAATGCCCGCGGCAACCTTCAGGAACGGAAACAAATCTCAGCTGCGAGAATAACCCATGGTGTTTCCTGCATGTGAGAATGAATCTCAGCTGAAATATTCTTGATAAATTCTGAAACCACATCCCTAATTGGGAGAGGACCTCTTTCAAGATTATCAAATCTTCCGCCTTTAGTATTGATCTTTTCTACCAGATTGATGAGTTATTCAACTGATGGCAAATTATCGTTTTCAATAAAGTTCTTTTGAGAGGGGGAGAAAAGTGTATGAGATACTCTTAAAGTGTTCTTGTCACAAATTTTACTCAAAATCGGCTGAATAAGGCTACAGACACTGATGCAAGCATTATCAAAAATTGGCATCAGCATCATTATTTGATAACTTTCATCTGTTAATTTAGCTTCATTTCAGTTGAACTTTTTGTAAGAGCTTCATTGGGATGAAAACAGGCACCTGCCAGCTGCCATTTCCATTGGCGGATCCAGCCCTCACAAACCGGGGGGGGACTTGGGATTTTCGCCCCCTGGTGACCCCTTTTTCCGTTTACTCTCCTCTTTTCCCCTTTCTTTCACCTCCCCTCCCCCCTCTTCCCCCATTTTTTATCGAATGCCCCCCCCCCTCTGTATCTGCCAATGGCCATTTCCCTTTTTTTGCAAAGAAAGTACTGGTAATCGGTTATTTGTAATTATCGGTCTGCAGAACTCTGTGGCCTGGAATCGAATGTTAACTGAAGTTTGACTGCAGAGTCCACTCCTTCTATAAAAGTTGGCATGACAGTTTAACTTGTTTATGTGTAGTGATTGCGTTTGCGACTTCTTGGTGTTGGAATCATCGTCCCCACCAAAGGAAGCCATACTAGTACCTATCGCATGACAACTGTCATCTGCTTGCTCTCAACTCAAGGAATTGCGTCAAAATTAAGGTATAGTATCTTGCGACCCTAACTAGTTCAAACAGATTCTGATGACATCGATGAAAACAAATGTCAGTTGTGAGAATAATGGTAAAAGCAGACCATTAAATAGAATGATTGTCTAATTTGAAGAAGTAATTTCTTGTTGAAGTAACTCGTTTTGCTCAAAATTTTGTTAAAGCATTTTGCTGAAACGAATAAGTGAAGCTAGTCTGTGAAAGTTTTATAGTAACTCAGTGAGGAGAAAGGACAAATGAATTTGGTGAAATCCTAGATGAGCATGGCCTTGATGGTTTGGCATGGAAATCACCATGCGGTAACTTGTATCTTGAAGGCTTATACTTCCTTAATTTTGAGTGATGATTAGGCGTTTAAAGCAAAAATTACCTTTACTTAGTATCTTTTGAGGAATAAACCAGGGCCGGATTTAATGCGGGGCGACCGGGGCACGCGCCCCGGGGCCCCCACCACAAAGCAGGTCCCTTTTTATTTTTGGTATTGATGGTTGATGAACTTCCTTTTTTCTATCATTACAATACAGTAACAGTCCAGCAATGTTGGAAGTGAAGCTTTTTGTAAAATAACCCTTAAAAAAATAAAGAAACATTAAAAAATACTAACAAATATCTGAAAATTATTAAAGACCTTTTTTCAGGGTAATAATTTACTTCTTTCACTTGATATGCCTTTAAAAATAGGGACTTTATAATTTTTTATTCCTAAGATTTACCGGAAGGGGGGCCCCCACCAAAGGTCCACCGCCCCGGGGCCCCATGCAACCTAAATCCGGCCCTGGAATAAACAGTTGCCCTTCAACTTGATCGTCCTATGAGTGGAAAGATTTTTTTTTTTTTTTTTTTATATAAAAGCTAGATGAAACATTCTTTTGAAGCATTTGGTCAAAAACTAGCAACAACTATAATGTATTGTTGTATTTTGTTCTTTAAAAGCTTATTGCTTGCAATTTTACAGAACTCGTTTTCTTCCTGAAAAGATCTATGACTACGCAAATTTTAGTGAAATTAGTTAGGGAGTATAAAATTAGATGCATTAGCTTCATCTATATAAAGTGCAAGAGCTTTATGAACGATTATGAAAATTTTGAAATGGATATCACAGATTTTGAAACCAATATCATCGATGAAATTTAATGTTGAAAGTGTATTTAAAGGTGGTGTTAAGTTCTGTTTGTAATGAGAGATTCGGAGTTTTTGAATGAGAGATGAAGTAACTTGCTTTTGGGAAAGCTGGAGGAATTTTACGTAAGAAGGATTATGAAAACAGAGTAAAACACAAAAAGAGATGAAAAATGAGTGATGAGGAGGAATCCCTTGTAGATATTGACCGCGGACCAACGTAAATGATGGGCACGGGAGTGGAAGACGTTCCACAATCCACACCCCAGTCCCCACGGCCGACGCGACGCGACGTAGTACAGTCGTTGTTATCACCGCAATACCGGAACCGGAAACTTACACAGTTGTACAAGACTTCAAGATTGATGAGCGTAATTTGAAAAAAAGATTATGGAAGAATAGGAAAATGTTGATTATCTTTGCAGTAAACGATGTGGCATCATCACAGCCCGAAAACGCACCACTTTGATTGAATGGCTTTTGCCAATTTCATCACTTCGTACGGCAAAATACACTAGATGGACCTCCAATTGATGTCCTTCTGCACGAAACTTGCAGAAGTAAGGCAGGTGATTTGGCTCTAAAAAATTGCATTTTTTTTTGTCTATAGTTAAAGGCAGTTAGCAAATTTTGTGCTCCACTCGAAAACTTGATTGGAGCGAAAAAAAATGTGCAAATTTTCGCATCCTTTACAGTTTAGTGTCTTCTATTATTTTCAAGTTGGTAAAAATGTCCATGAACCACCCACCCAAACAATTGGCAACTATGTTGCCGACAGTGCAAGAAAATTCTGTCAAAATTCTTTTGTTGTTCCGGACAGATTTTGTTATTTGAGCTCGCAATTTAGCCTTCGTAAAGGGTAGAATTTTATTAGTGATTCTTAGTGTTTGTTTGCCTTCACTCGTGTTCAGATTCAACTCAGTGTGGATGTGACTTTTTGCTAAAGTCGTAGTGGAAAAGTCTTGATGCTGTCATGGCCGCCGAGGTATGAGGATTATGAGGATAAACTCAGCTCTATCTAGTGAGTCTACTATGGAAGACGGTACCTCTCAAAATCATAATGGACAATTAGGCTCTGGCAGCGGTGTTAATTCAGGAAATAAGCAAAATGGGGACAATAATTCAAAATTGCAATACTCAATGCCAGGAGTCCTGCACTTCATTCAGCATGAATGGGCCAAGTTTGAGATGGAAAGATCCCAATGGGAGGTGGATAAGGCGGAACTTCAGGTAAGCTATGGCTGTGAGCCCTCCCTTCTTCTACTATATTTATTTGTTCACTTCATCTCTTGTTTCCCTAGAATCTTTCTGCCCCCAAGTACCTCTCCTTAATCTGCCGATCTGATGAATTGTTTACCTGCCTCAGGAACATGGTCACGTTGATAAGAATACCCGTCTCATGGCATAAGTTCTTGCGGTTATCACTTACGCTGACATTTTGTTCATCTGCTATTTTGGATATGAGTAAAGATTTTGGCTCAAAATTTCCTGTAGTTCAAGTTTTTGTGCATGCATGTGTTTGGACGAGGTAGAATTAGGTAATTGCTGTTAGTCTCATTCCGTCTGTACGTTCAACTTAGTCTCTTTTAGCCTCTATTTTTTCCTAGAGAACTCTCACAGCTTGTTTCAGATGGGAAGGTTGAATTTACCTTTTAATCTTTGGCTCGATTTGACTTCTTTGCAAAGATATGTTGGAACAGAAATGATAATATTTTTGTTAAAGTTGTTCTCAAGCCAGTTTTGTTTAAACCAGATGAAGTTCAAGAGTTGATTTTAGACCTCTTCAATAAGGCGACTACCTTCAGGTTCTGAATCAAGTTTTATGTAGGATGAAATCTTTTTTCTATGTAGGCGTTCAGTTCTTATCTTCAATGAAGATCAAAGGCGCGGTCTTTCCACCGTTACTTGAGCTAGGAAAGTCCTTAGAAAAATGCTGATATAGATTTATCATTAGTTACAATTATGCTATCATTTTTAACTTGGGCTGACCACAGAACATTTTCTGATACTTATTAAGGAATGCAGTTTACAATATTTTAGTATACGCTTACGAGGAAATATTTTAGTATACGAGCCGCTGTTTTTTCTGACCTATTATAGCCTAATCTGATCTAACCTAACCTCACAGGAGTAGTGGTTGAGTAGGGGATAGCGGCCTGTTAACTAAACTGTAACCGCTTACGTTTACATCAAGCACTAATATTGCTCTTCAAGTATCATATTGAGAGCAAATACTGACCGTTTCAAGTAATTTAGCCTTCTTGTATTTGATTAACTCAATTGATAGAATAATTCCTTATTATCAATCGTTAAAACGCGCTCACTCACAATGATCTCTTGGTTAATCATTCCGCAGATGCCATATGGTTTTCATGCGTGTAAGTGATAATTAAGTGAGTCTAGTGTCTGTAACATATTAAATTTATGAGGAGTAGGAAATCATCAGAAGACTTGAACAACTAAAGCAAAAAACGACTCAAAACTGAAGGAATTTTGACTTCAATGAGTCATCTCATTTCTGAAACAAGTAAATCATTTTGAGATGAGGAGCACTGGAGCTCAAATGTGGAGTCTCTTCTGAAAGGAGAGGGATTTCATTTCATGTCAAAGGTTTTCATAATGTTGCATCCAAAGTATCAGTCTTATATGTTGATTCATACAAATTGGGTTGCTGGTTCTACTGCATTCCACCAACCATCCGAGAAAACTGATGAAAATGCGTTTATTGTTGCTGTCCATTTATGTGTAATGCTAGCATCATTGTGCACTTTTCAAGTGCCAGTTTTCAGTATCAATCTGTTTCCACAAAATTTTGCAGTGATGTATTTACTTTACTGCTTCAGTGTCTCAGCCTGAACTGCTAAAAAATGTCAAAGCCCCAAATTTTCAAGTTATGGAGGTTTTAGTTTCCACGTATCCAAGATTTCTTTATGCTGAGTTCGTCCATTCATTTTTGTCAGTGGAGTATATTGCTGCAGACTTTCTCTTATCAGTACCACTTACTTTCTGACTTTTTTTTACTTTTCACTCTGACACTGTTCTACTGTACTTGGGTCTCGCAATCCATAATTATTTGTCTTAGAAAGGCAAATATTTGAGATTTTTGTTATTCCTTCCTTTTTTTTACTGTCAGAATGTTAGAATAATACATTTGTGGAAGGGAAATTTAGGTAATCAGAGTAGTCGCAATTGAGGAGGACTCTGGTGTAAGGGCGGATAAATGAAGGATGTGCTCATGCTGAAAAATCCTGATTTCAAAATGTTATTGACTGAGGTTCCAATGAGAAAAAACTATTTTTTTCCTACCTATATAACAATCAGAGCGTAAGTTTGACTGTCAGATGATTAAGAAAACCCAATGGTACTCATTATAATCTCACACAATAACTTTGAAATTAGGTTTTTTTAGCACAACCACAGCCTTTGTTTCATCTGCCTTTTAATAGAAGTACTCCTCAATTGTGAAATGAAAAGCTCAGAGGCAGTTGGAAAAAAACGAGGATTATAATTCTAGGGTTCATCTGATTTTAAGTCACCGAGAACAGTCCCTCCAGTGAACCAGCGTTACTAGTAATCTGCAGACTAAGCATGGACTAAACAGTCGGACAGGCTTTCTTTGGATGATTAAAAGATGCATAGCCAATTGGGTAGTTGCAAGGGTCTGAAATGTTGTGTTTTTTAGAAAGAAGATGAAAGTACTTGATGAGCTTAAAACAAAAATGCCTTTGGTTTCTATTTAAGTCCCATTGTTCCGGAGATGAGATTTTGCCCTAAAATACATTGTTTTGAATGGGAATTCTGCGTAGTGACATCACTACTCACTTGATTTTTAACAACTTTACACGTGTGTGTCTCCAAAACCGAGACACTTATGAAAAAACCAAAGGCATCATTGTTCTCAGCTCATCAAATACTATAATTTTCTCTATTAAAACACAACATTGCAACTGCCTCATCCTATTGCTTGGAAGGGCAGATTTATTTATTTTTATCAATCAAAAGTCATTTATTTTAGGGAGCCATTTCATTCACTGTCCTTGTAATTAGTCTAGATTCTGGTAGTGTAAATGCACTAATTAGTCCATGATTGGCAACACTCAGCTGAACTTTCACTTGTGCTTCTCTCAGAACTGTCGAGAAGCAGAAGAAAAAACGAAAATCTAATAAAGAATAAGTTAGGCAAAATAAAGATCAAAATCATACAGGAATTTGTGTCTTTTGTGTTAAATCTGAAAGCACTGCTATCAAACCTCATGATGCCGGCCATCTATTTTAGCTTTGTACAGGAGATACAGGCTTCAACTGATTTGATAAACTTTTGACTCCTATGGCCTCCTCACTTGCTCATTGAGCTGTTGCAAACTTTTGCGACAGGTGATTTTAGTGTTGATTCTGTTGTAAAAACCTGCAATAATAACACTGATAGCCTTTAAAACTTACGAACCACTCCTATACTCGTCAACAGGTTCAAAATATGTGATAGTAATGGCGGCGTTGCACATTAGTTATGGGCGATTCCTATCTGAAAATACTGTCACTCCATCAAAAAGTAGGTATTAAGAGCCGACTCTCCTTTGGCACCTGACTCAAAGGCAGGGGTGCACCAAATGCCCGATCTAGTGATTTGTGGATGGCGTGGAAGTGAGAAAATTGTCGGGAATTTGGGAAATTTGCCTGGTTAAGAAATTTTTCAAAAATCCTACAATGGAAAAATTCCAGATAGCGCGAAACTTCCTGCTTTTTGGACTTTTTACACCCCTGGTCAAAGATATCATTTATCGGCTATGTATCACTTCTCCAGTGGTTAGTTAATCGGTGAATCTTCCTTCTCAGGATAGAAAGAGTGAAAAAATTAATACAGGAATCTCCCAAGATTAGTATGCAACGTCGCCATTATAATTTAGAGTAAGTAAAGAAGCATTTTATGAGTTTAGGAGTAGATTTCTTTAGTCTGTAAAGCTATCACAGTTATTATCGCTGGTTTTTACATCAGTAGCAACATTTGCCTGCAGCAAAAGTTTGCAACAGCTCCATTTCTTTATCACTGTGAGCCGTACACATATGGGCCACTTGGACAATTAACAGATTTCATTTTTGATGGTTCTTTGTCTTGTAAAATTGCAAAGATTACAATTTCATTGCAACCTGTTAGTATTAAGCAAGACGTAGCCGTTAAAAAATGCTGTATTTTGGCATTTATCTTTCTTAATATTTTGGACTGATCTGCATGCTTGCACAACAGTTACGGAGTGCAGTGCCACTAACAACTACACCAAGTTTGCTGCGCATCGCTGAATGTGCCGTATAAAGAGACAGGGTATGGAGTCGCAAATTTTGACAGAGGAGTACATCACAAAACAGAATTTCCAAGAGGCTATACCTCCAATAATACCGAACAAATCGCAATGAAATTATGCTAATTTTAATTAGCTCTACATTTTACACAAGAATTAACAGTCTAAAGTAAAATCTGCGAAACTGAATTAAAACCTGAGTAAAGTATTTTCGAGGAATGCGATACGTCAGAGTAGTCAAAAATACAAGGATTGCAGTTTAAAGACCGAAACAAAAAACCTCCTCAAGTTGGCCTTGACTTGAGAATTTTTGAGATTTCCCCATTTAAACTGTGTTGATGGATTGAGGAGGAACCCTCAAAACATGCCCCTGCAGCTTCAAAAATGGCAATTCAAAGTCTTTTTCTTCTCGGTATTTTTTCAGTTACTTTGAAAAACTACTTCTAGATTGCCGTATTTGGAGCTGCAGCACTGTGTTTTGTGATTTAATCCTCAAACCTTGTACACAATTTAAATGCCCTAATCTTACAAATTCTCAAGTCAAGGCCAACTCAGGGTGATTTTTTGTTTTGGTCTCTGAATTGCACCCTAACTGCTCCTGTCCAAATCTTAAAATCGCGTCACAAGGTTTAACAATCAGGTTAGCAAGATTTGAAATAACCAGCTTTTATCGCTGAAAAACTTCTTCCTTTGCCTCTGCCTGGTAGTGTGACATTAATTGTCATTTCTGAATTCTTTCATTATTTCTGTTTGGAATTATTTCAGGCAAGGATAGCTTTTCTGCAAGGTGAAAGAAAAGGTCAAGAGAACCTTAAGTATGACCTTGTCCGAAGAATAAAAATGTTAGAATATGCTCTGAAACAAGAAAGGTAAGTTATCATTCCAGTAATGTGAGAGTTCTAACCCTTCTGTGAAAACAGAAAATTAAATGACTAGTTTTTATGATCCTCCTTTTGTTATCAATTGGTGTAAATTCAAGTTCTCAAAGAGCCAATAAAATGCTGCGACCTATTGTTGCCAGCACAATGATTTAAATGATGCACTGAGAGTTTCAATCTGTCCAAACTTGACCATACATCATAACCACGATTTGACTCCATAGTCATGTTCTTAATTTTCTTGTGCGAAATTTATCTACAGTTCAAATTTGAAGGGCCTGTGAGCTCAATGAAATCATTTGATAACAGAGATCATTAGGAGAAGGAGTAATGGTATTTGACTTCACCAAAGGCTTGAAGGAGTTTATTATACATATTACTGTCTGAAAACTGTTAGTTTATCTTGGTAGTTCAAATCGGCCCCTGGTTCATCAGATTTAGAACCGGATACCTGGTTAATAGCTTTACTTTTTGATAAAAATTTAATGGAAATCTTTAACAATTGAAGTTGCCTCCGGAAGAAAGGCCCATGAAACAATGGGTGTGCTCTTTCCAAGAATTTTGCATTGTGAGCAAATGGAGGTTTTTAGCTGAAGAGCATACCTGTTGTTTTATGGATCTTCCCTCTGGAGACGGCTTCTATTGTCTTTTTTTAAAAGTTCTGCTTGTTATAATGAGCTTTTCCACTGTCAAGGTGCTGGGTGAGAAAACTCATTCTGTGAACATTCTTCTCAAGCTGTTTCTCAATTTCAGTTAGGGTTTTATGCATTCACTGAACACAAATTTCTAACTATGTGTTAAATTTTAATCATGTCTTTATACCAATACAGAGAAAAAGACTTTGCCATTGTAAATACCAATTTCTTTGTTAATTGTGTTCAATAGGTAGTGTTAAGTTTTTTATGGTAAATATCGCTGTTCTTTTTCGGATACTTTTAGATTTTGTAAAACTTAATCAATAATTTGAAATTGATTTTTGCTCCAGCAAAAAGGTAAATTATCCTAGTTTCCCTCTCATACTTCTCGCAACATTGATTTCGGATGCCTGGTTGGAAATTGATGAATTTATAAATCTTTTAGATCTCTTTAATCTCATAATCTTTTGCATTTTCATTCCAGAGCAAAGTTCCACAAACTTCAGTATGGAACTGAGTTGCAGCAAGGTGATATGAATCCTCCAACCTTTGATGAGTTGGGCATGCCAGAAGTTGCTGCTGATAGTGATGCTCCATTTACGTCAGTCAGTAACATCAGCTGGAAGCAAGGGCGCCAGCTCCTCAGACAGTAAGTACTTCAGTACCCATCAAACTCGATATCTGCGTTTTAAGTGTTCCTTTGAGCTGTAAAAAAATCCTTAAGTAACTCTTTTTTTCTGCTTCTGAATCATCCAAGCTTAGTGATTGAGTATGTTCAAAATCTACAAACGCACATTTTCTTGCCAACAATTTCGACCCAAGAAATTGGTCATAGAACGCTCGAAATGGTATTTGAATTTGGTATCTTACGATTTGATCTTGAACGCAACGTTTCAACATTTTTGAAAAAGTGGCTCTAGCTCCTGCAAATGACAGTCAAAGGCAGCAAAGCTATGGTTTCAGAGAGCGTGTGACAGTGGCACATATCTAGTAGATTTGAATGTCACTGAAGGTCACCGAGGACTCACCTTAAATGGAAAAATTATATGGTTGTCAAATTACACGTGGGCCACTGCGCTTTAGGAAGCTGTCCTATGGACAAGGAAACTAGTTTCAAGGAAGTGGATCGTGAGGTTCTCTTGACAAAAAAGGAAAAGGGAAATTGTTGTTGAAAGAGTAAATTATGAGCTTAGAAATATCATGTTCATGATCAGTGGCGTCTGAATATTCTTGAGTTAATTTAATTCATTTCCTTCTTTCTTCCTCAGGTATCTACAAGAAATAGGCTACACGGATACAATTATAGATCTTCGGTCTCATAGAGTGAGATCCTTGCTAGGGTTGAACAATAATAATAACTCCGGAACCACTGGTGAAGATGCCACGGATAATTCTGGCATGAATGGGAGCAAAAAGTTGGTCTGCGATGATAATATGGTAAGAATCAAATTGTGTTAATCAACTGTTTGATTTGTTAACCAAAGAACTGAAGTGGTCCTCTCATCATTCATTACTGTCTTAAGTAAATTAAAATCATCTTCAATTCTAGTTGTCTAGAAAAACGTTCAAGTGCCGATTTTTATTCTGGTGTCATAATGTCTGGAACCGTAAAAAATAAACAAAAAAAATATACCCTGGAAAGTATGATTTATAACTCAAATCTTTGATAGATTGGCATATCTCTTTGTTGGCGCTAAGTTTGCAGTTCTGTCTGGCATTGTGTTAATTCATGTTTTGTTTTTCATGTCGCAGGGCTCCTTGGATCGAAAAATGGGAACCGTGAATAATTCGACGCCTTGTTCGAAGCAGAAGTATATGGAGTCTGTAATCATGGACACTGAAGCTGCTGTCATGGCAAATTTTGATTTCCTTCAACCGGATGTGGAGATGGAAGATGATGATGATGACGACGACGACGATGATGACGATGATGATGAAGAGATGCGCGATGATTTAAACGGTGCTGCCATCAAAGTCAGCTGTCGTAAGTATTTCTTATTTGGCTTTTTTTTTTCAAGGAGATTCTTTGTATCGTTTGATTTTAAATTTCCAAACATGGCTTCCATTGAAATTTGCTCCCATTCTGGAAATTTGATGCTCTGCTAGCTGATTCTTAGAGTTTGCCGTCCCTTTAATCCGTCTCTACTGTTTCTCATATCTCTTTGCTATTTCTCGGCTATCTTCCATGGTCTAGGTAAGACAAGTGACACCAAGGGCAAACAAATTTGATGTATTTTCTACATCCAAAATTTTAAAAAAAACGTGGCCTCTTTTCTTTTCTCTATTACAAAGTAATAATATTTTTAAGGAGAAACAACTGTTGCCCTGGTGTCGCCGCCGGGGCAAACTGCCTTGAGTAGGAAGAAGGAACCAAATATTTTACTCATTGGAGGAAATGCAAGAATCAGTACATTTCGACCTCCTATAAAAACTGAGGGAAAAAAGGAACTCCCACAAACAGAACAAAGAACAAATAGAATGAATGCAACTCGGAGAATAAAAACATATTAGAATCTGGAATTACTCTAAGCCCTGTTATAAGCAACATCAGAAAAGAAATGAGGGGTCTCAATTAGCCTTCAAATTACAAAGTAGGCAACTATTCCTACAGCTTCTCTACAAAATTGAAAATTCTTCGGATTGAAGGCGGAATTATGTCCAGAGGTGAAAATATTTGAAATTCAAGGCAGGTGCAGGGGTCTCTCCCAGAATTCTAAAGGGGGGTCTGGGGGTCTCTCCCAGAATTCTAAAGAGGGTCGGGGGGTCCCCCCCAGAATTTTTTAGGGGGTTAAAAGGTCTCCTCCAGAATTCTTTAGGGGGGTCTCAGGGTCTCCCCCAGAAAAAAATGGTGTGAGAAAGTGTTCATAGGGAATTCTCTACAGTTTATTTAAACATGGATTACCTCTGGCCCATAATTTGAAATTAATAGAATGGTAGGGCTGTGGTGACAAATATTGGCACTAAATGTTGAAGATTAACCTCAAATCCTCAAAATGATCTTGGTCAACGAGCACCTTTATTGAATTATGCTTGACATAAAACTGCTTGTCTTACCACACTTGCTGTACCCTGGTCCGTATCATCTTTCCTTCCTTGGAGACACTCATAATATTCATCTGTTCTTATTTTATTTTTTATGTTCTGCAAATCATCAGGTATGTGACTGTTGATGGATGAGCTTTTAGTTTCCTCTGTGTAACTATAATTGTATCTGCCTACAAGTCATCAAATTTCATCTTGTTTCACTCTCAATCGATTTTGATTTTTAAAATCCAACCTCTTGCCGTTTTTACATTTGAAGGCAATTTTGCAACGAGATCACTTTTTTGGGGGTGTTTAAATCTCTTGTCAAGATGAGAGCTGGGTCTGTTGACAACTTTTGTCACACTAGTTAAGAAAGTTGACTCTCTCGTGCAAAATTACCGGAAAAAAAAAAAAAGTATCAAGCGCAATGAATACCTCCAGAATTCACCTTTAATTTTCTGAAGAATTAGGATTATGACATCATTGTTCTCATATTGGCTTACCTGTTTACTTGCGCTGAGATTTGCACAGTATCCAAAACTGTGTACGGTATGGTCAAATGGTTCTGTAAAAACCGTGATACAAGAAAATAGGTTTGCCTAGTTGAGGATAATGAAGCCATAATTCTAATTTTCAGAGAGGCTCAGGAGTGGATTTTTGAATTATTGATTGCGTCCATTGTTTTTTTGGGACATTTAATGTACGAGGGGTGTTCAATAAATAAGGCGCTTTTGTCTATAAGACGAGAACGAATCAACGAAAAATAACGAACGAGGTGGCAAATTAAAGCAAATTTAATACTCTTTCAACTTACAAACTTATAGTTTGTCACAGTCACCGTTTACAGTGACGCATGTCTGCAGACGTTGAATCCATTTTTGCATTCCGTTGAAAAAAAAAAAAAAATCCTGCGGTTGTGATCTGTTCTACGAGTATTTGGCAACCTCGCATCTCCGAGACTCGAAAAACGGAGATACTGATAAGATAAGCGTCTCAATCAGCCGATCAAGCGTTGACCTAAAGGTTGTCATCTAAAAGTTTCATCAGTATCAGGTCAGTACCGTAGTTACGACATCATGAGTGAAAATTCAAAAAAGCTGCATCAGCTCAAAAAATCATGTCGACCATTTTTTGGGATGCAAACGGGGTAATTCTCAAGGAATATTTGGAAAAAGGGCATACTGTCAACTCTCCAAGATACCGCGATACTATTCGAAATCTGAAAACTAGCATCCGAAGAATTCGACCGGACAGGACAGCTTTCCTGTTGCATCATGACAATGCAAGACCAGATTGCAGTGCAGAAACAACAAAGACGCTGGATCGGCTGAAGTTTCAAGTGGTGCCCCCCTTCCCCCCTACAGTCCAGACTTTGCTCCGAGTGATTTTTGGCTTTTCCCAAAGCTCAAGGAAGCCTTGAAGGGTAAACAGTTTAGCTCTGATGATGATGTGCAGACTGCTGTGAGCGAATGGATCAGATCACAACCACAGGAGTTTTTTTTTTTTTTCAACGGAATGCAAAAATGAATTCAACGTCTGCAGACATGCGTCACTGTAAACGGTAACTATGACAAAATACAAGTTTGTAAGTTGAAAGAGTATTAAATTTGCTTTAATTTGCCTCCTTGTTCGTTATTTTTCGTTGATTCGTTCTCGTTTTATAGACAAAAGCGCCTTATTTATTGAACACCCCTCGTATAAATCGGTCGATACAGAAACCAGACAAGTCCAATTAAAATCAATTAGACATGTTTAGTTTCTACATTGACGGATTCATATGAATGGACTCTCATTATTGCTGTAGTACATAGAAGTGATCAACATACCCATTTGTCTTCTTTATTTTTGCTTACATTTCATCAAGCTGATTGTCTACATTTTCTCTGAAACTATTTTATCTATAGAAAAAACACATTCCAGATTATCCTCCCAAAAAGAGAGTTCAGCCTTTTTGATTTTGATTTAATTCTGATCATGAATGAGGGAAAAACCCATCAAATAAAGTGCTGAAATTACACAGCAACAATACATACTAGAGAGCCTAACTTGAGCATGTTAAAATCAGCCAGCAACTGTTTTTTGTTAGGGCTCAAAAAAACAACATTCAACTGGACCGTACTTTGATGAGGAAAGTGATGATGTCAGTAGCCAATGAGCAAAGCCTTGAAGCCTTGAAGTTTTTGTTGTAGGTCATTTGTCAATGTATCGTCCAGTGGACCGCTGTGTCCGTAAAAAAAAGTCAGTCATGGTATGATCAGCTAGCGTGTGGTTTCTAGCATATATTGTCTCTGGAATTACATTCACAGCCTTCAGCTTTCTTTTTTTAATTTCGTTTGTTTGTTTTTCTTTGTTATTCATGCTTTGTTTCTATGGTTGATTATTTCCTGCCTTATCTGAAGATGAGATACCGTTCTTGCCATCTTCATACCCTATTTTAGAATCACTTCCTCCTACCTATGAAAAAAAAGAAAAAAATGAAAAAAAGTTTGCAGTAATTCTGATTGCTTTTAAAGCTTGAAGGCCTCTTCATCTAAGTGTGTTTTTTTAAGTTTGAAATAAATCATTTTCCTTGTGTGCCAAGTAAAAATCACAGTTCAAATTTTTGAATTCTCCTGTGGATGAAACCGATTTTACTTGATTTTGATCCATTTGGTAAAATTGAAAATTTTTTAGGGCCATCATTTAGTTTATGGTTTATGTTTGAGTAGAATGGAGCATTTTTGTCGTTTAATGGCTTCAACTTGCCAAAATCTTGCAAGAAACACTTTTCAAAACCGAAAATTTTTCAATAGTGTAATTCACTAACCTTTTATTTTTTTTATTTGATTTAAGTCGTTCTTAGTATTCTCATAATTTCTCTTCAAAAATTTTTGAGTGGCTCATTTGAATGAAATTTTCTAATTTTTTTGAATTTTTTCCCTGTGATTGCGCCGTAGTTGCTTTGCTCATTTTTCCGTGCTCCAAGAACACTCTTAAAATTTGTCTCCATTTTCCTCCTCCATTCATTCATAAATTAGTGGTAGATAAACATCTTCCTTACCCTGCCTCATCATAGGAAGGTAACATTGAATGACTGCATCGTAATTTTTTAATCTTCGGTTTTTGGAATAGGCATAACCTTATGTATAGTGTTACCTTAATGAGCTAGGATGCAGATGAAAACATTCTCTTCATAATCAAGCTGTCAAGTGAGATATTATCATCTAATTTCAATAGGAATTGCGTAGCCTTTCGTTAGCTATTAACAAATTTCAGACGAACAAAAGAAAATGGGTAAACTAGGCTAAAAAGTAAAGATGGTTCTGGATGTTACAACACACTCTTCGAATGAAAAATAAAGAAAATGGAAATAAAGTAACAATTCACGTTGAACACCATTTTAAGTAGCATAAAATCTAAGTTCACGATCTTAGATCAGCCATTATTTTTCCTTGTTTAAAGAGGGGACTATTACTGCCCGAAATCCCCCCCCCCCCCAATTTTTTCTATAAATCAACGGAAACGAAATAAATTCTTCTGTGTAAACAAGATTCAAAGTATTGTAGATGACCTTATTCCTGTTAAATAAAAAAAACTTGCATTGTATTCAAACATCAAAGATTCAACGGCATAATCAAAATAAAGTCTAGAACAAACACAGTCTAGTACGTTGTATCGGCTTTTCAAAAAAACAAATAGAAAAAAAAATTACTTCTACATGGAATAGCTTTATCATCAAATTTATTGAAAGCTCCAAGATTCCATTTGCTAGCAAGCTCAATTGACGTTACTGATAAATCTGTCAAGCTTAGAAGGATCCAAAAAAACAAAAATCAGACCAGATCAAAAAGATAAGTCCTTGAGGTTAGCGCAGTGAGTTGATTCAATTTTGATAGGATCATTTATGATCACCATGCAGGGTTGCTGCGAACATAAAATGTCTAAACTTTGGAAAATCAAATGTACCGGTCAGGGTCTTTCAATCTTCTCAAATTCACATCAAAATTCTCTCTGGCAACTTGAAACTTCAGCCACCAAATGAACAAAATTACCAGAAAAGTACTCAGACTTACCTTTTGATTTTTAGGAGAGACGTTTTTGAATGTGACACCAAAGACCGTCCAGTGTCAAATTTTACTTAAGCTTCTTAGATAACTTCTGCCACAATTTTAGAAAACTAAATTTTTCCCCATACTTAAGAAAATCATAATTCAGAGGGGAAGTTTTTTAAAGAAGTGTTTTTCGAATGAAAAATCTAATTTTTTACCTCAGAAATCAGCTCCTCTGTGATTTGAAATACTATGCAAGACACCCTGTATACAACACACAATGCACCAAGAACAAGCAGTTGCACAAATCATCCATCAATGATTCAATGCCCCCCCCCCCCCCCCCCCCCCCCCCCCGATACACATAACTGGAACTTTCTTGATTTCAAGAAAACAAAAGAAAAGAAAGAACAATGATTGTTTTCACGTGTAATGCAATTTGCGTTGCAATCATTGAAGCAGGACTTAGTTATATGCAACTGCTTGAACTATTAAACCCAGATGTTTGGCAGTGAAGAATTCTAGGTACATGGTAAATCCTCCTGTAACCAAAGCAATCTTTTCCGAGCTGGGAGCATTCTTGACCATCAAAACTATTGGTGTTATCAATACATGTGTTGGATGGCATATTGTGTGTTGTTTATTGTGTCTCTTGACCTAGTATTTTCGTCCCCATCATTACATATCTTTCTATAAGATAAATATAAGGGCAGGAAAGTGCTGAAAAAAACTTTACCCCTATTCTCTTTGTAATAGGCTTTTCGTCTCTTGAAAAAAATTGAATTAAATTATTTTAAAACTGGTTCAACTGTTTGGTTTTAAAAAAAGCATTTGGTTTTTTGTCGACTCTATCTAAAGTCAGAATGTTGAGAGAAAGGACGTGGCACAATCCTTATGGGAAATGGCCTACGGTCAAACTTAATAAATGTGGCATCATTTTTTTTGTCTCGTCGTCCTGATCAAAAAGTCTCACGGGCCCAAAAAATTATCATCGCCCGTTTTCGAGATAATCGAGCTTAAAGTTTGAGCAAATCTCGGTTCTCAGGGACGAATTCGCTCGGCAATTGAGCGTGGATCTTAGCCTGGAAGCGGCTTACTGCAAACTGGCGATGGCTGCCGCCCCTTTTGCTCACACTCTGTCCGGAGAGTTTGTTGAAGCGTTTGGAGTGGGAGAAAGGGGGGCATCACCTCCGGACGGAGTGTGAGCAAAAGGAGCGGCAGCCATCGCCAGTTTGCGGTAAGCCGCTTCCAGGGTAGGACGCACGCTCAATTGCCGAGCGAATTTGTCCCTGAGAGCCGAGATTTGCTCAAACTTTAAGCTTGATTATCTCGAAAACGGGCGATGATAATTTTTTGGGCCTGTGAGACTTTTTGATCAGGACGACGAGACGAAAAAAATGATGCCACATTTATTAAGTTTGATTGTAGGCCATTTCCCATAAGGATTGTGCCACGTCCTTTTCTATCAGGAGTGTAGAGGAAAGTTGAGTCAACTCCTTTTTTAAGTTGAGGAATATTTAATTAGCAAGGAGTTTTATAACCTTAATTAATTCCTTTTATAGAACCTGTTGTGCAATTTTTTTATTAAGTGGTTTAACTCATGTCTTGACTTGTACTACAGCCGTTAGGCTCTTAGGTACCAAAAAAAATTATAAAATAAATAGGTAGATAGATAGATAGATAGATAGTTAGTTAGTCAGTTAGTTAGTTAGTTAGTTAGTTAGTTAGTTAGTTAGTTAGTTAGTTAGTTAGTTAATTAGTTAATCAGTTAAATTAATGAATAAAATAAATAGAACTTTGTGGCAACCCTGCTAGGTGCAAAGATGAGTTATCTTGAGCCTTTGATTTGCGTCTGCATTCATTACTGACAAACTGTTTTTTTCTTCTTTTTCTTTTTTTTGCCCCTACCCTCCTTTTTTTTAAATTGTGTTTCACTTCAAGGCAGGAACAATCAAAAAAGAAATAAACGATTATTAATATATGAGGATGTGTACAACGCTATAGATGATATGTATGGAAAGCAAGAAGAATTGGAGAGTAATGTGAACAGTGCGGTCAATTCTGGTTCTTCTGTTGGTCCTGCCAACAATGAAACAGGGCAGTCTCGCATCCGATCTAGTGGAATCGAA
Organism: Trialeurodes vaporariorum; assembly: GCA_011764245.1. Taxonomy (NCBI): domain Eukaryota; kingdom Metazoa; phylum Arthropoda; class Insecta; order Hemiptera; family Aleyrodidae; genus Trialeurodes; species Trialeurodes vaporariorum. The sequence continues at coordinate 57,159,412 of VMOF01000002.1, forward strand.
AGTGAAGACAATATTTCTTCCTCTGGTACTCAAGGTGGCGGTGTAGGTGGAGGCGGAGGAGGCAGCGCTCCCCCGGGCGGTGTTGCTGGTCAGAATCGAATAAATGCATCCGAATGGAACACTCATATTTTGCCATCTCTAAACGACGAATCTATCAATGTTCATTCTACCCTCGGCCTAGGCGAACTAGCGCAATTAACAGTCAATGATGAAGAAGAAGGAACCTATGATGTGAGTAAATTCTTCCCTTTTCCTGTGTTCTTTTTTACTACTGTCTTGCTAGAGCTCGTTTCAGAAGTAGAGGTGGAGCTCAACTAATAATCTTTGGAATTTTTTCAATATTATCTCTCATTCTGCTTAATGGAAACAAAGGAAAATAAATTTGAGCCTTGTCTTTTCATTGAAGGACTTTTTAAAACCAAAACGTCAAAGGTGCAGGCAAGTTAAGTTTTGATTTGAACGAATGAAAATTAAAAATTTGCTGAAGATCGTTGATAAGCTTCGCCTATACTTCTGATTCAAGCTCTACTCAAACTACCGTGCAGAATTCAGAGTGAATCAGAGTGTAGAAATGTATTCTACTCAGAAAAAAATATTAATTGTAGGAAGATTGACGTTGAAAGTTGACAAAATTTCATACCGGAAACAGTTTATATGATTATATCTCATCCGAAGCAGCTGCCAATTTAAAAAATAGACCAACAATTCAGGGAAACAAGAAAGGACAAATCATGGGAACCAACTCGGTGTAATAAATTCTGAAAATCATTTGCCGACTTTATTAGAATCGTGATTCTACAGGGTTTTTCAAATTTAACGTTTGGAATGAAGAATCCAGAGAAGGCAATTGAGTCCAAATAGTAGCATGTGATGCTATGGTAGCGATAAATTGGTCATCTTTCTGAACTGAGTTCGGACAGAATAATTGTTCAATGGTTGACTTTCATTTTGTGCCAGGGATGATCCATTAGTTTTTTTACATCAAATGTCTAATAATATCGTTTTTTTGTGATCATTTTGTTTTCACAGAGTACAACTTCTAAAGAATCGCTAAGAAAACCATGGAGTGCTAAGTACACTTTAAGGAGTCATTTTGATAGTGTTCGAGCATTAGCTTTTCATCCTATAGACCCTGTTCTTATAACAGCCAGTGAAGACCACACACTTAAACTGTGGAATCTACAAAAGACTCTTACTGCAAAAAAGTAAGTATTTTTGTTTCAATCATCCTATGATAGAATGTTTTGGTGCTGGGAGAACTTTTACTCAGCTTGATGAGTTGGATGGATTCATGTACTATCGACGAATTAAAGATTGTCGCGCGAGTTTCACACTTTTTCCGTTATGAGTGTGAGTGGGGGACTGATCTGCAACGGCTTTTCCGCCATACCCACACTGGCCTCTCACCAGCAAGGTGTAAGTAATATGAAGAGTGGCCGATCCAGAACGTTGAAGGCGCAACGTGAAAATCTCGCGACAATCTTTAATTCGTCGATAGTACTATGACCTTCAAAAGAAAGTACTCTCAATGAAACGGTCCTCATTTACGCTGTCCATTATTTTTCTAAGAGTTTTTGATTTTTTTATCATACTTTCAAGTGGCAATGTTTTAGACTCTGAAATACCTGAAAACTGCAAAAAAATTTAAAACTGGCCGAGGAATGGAAGAATGAAAATTTCTACCAAGTTACTTTCTTTTAAGAGTCCTAT